>OX637488.1:4054543-5254543 GCA_951800055.1 Cenopis cana
TACCGAGCAATCGGGTGAGACAGTAAGATTAGTATGGAAGTTTTACTCGGCCGAGTAAGACTTCCATACTAATTTTACTGTCTCGCCCGTTTTGCTCGGTGCGTGTGACCAAGGTATAAGAATCGGCATACTAAATCGTTTACGCAGTCGCTAGCGAGTACGGTTATGCAAACATTACAAACTCATGGTAAGGGTACTGAGCGGTAAACTGCCGAAGTATTTGGCTGGCTAGTCTATTCATCCTTACGTCTCCTAACATGTAAACAAGCTATTTTTGAAGACTTTAATCATTATAACACTTTTTTCTAGGATTACAATACTTTGTGAGCTGCTTTGAGTATTTTCTTCATTCTATCAACATTTTAAGTGATGATTATTGTTTAAGGCGACGCTCTGATAAACTATGAAACTCAATTAGTGTGCCGAAATCTCCTCACCTCATCCACCCCGGTATTTCTTACGCGGCTCGCGATCGAGTAGCGCATGACAGAGTTGACAGACAGAGCGCCGCACGGAACAGAGACATCAAAGGAGACTTATGCGAGTAGATTTTTTAATACGACTGTGGCAAACAAGCATATGGTCCACCCGATGGTTAGCGGATACCGCAACCTACAGACGCCCGCAATTCAGTGCGCGATGCCGAGCCTTTATTAAATTTGAGGATTCATTTATGCATTCCACATTTCTTAAATATTTTTTTGGATTTCGTAATACCGTTAAGGATTAGATCGTGTACGTAATAAATGAGATATGGGTGTAGCGGGGTGTTCTGAGTTTATGATAACCCCCGCAATCTCTTCTTTAGTGGCTCCAAGAAGCTGTAGCTACAGCGGCCACACCCCGGGAAACCACGTCAGTGGGCTAAACTTAAAGAAGGGGACTGCATCTGCGAAGATCTGCAGAGCAGTTAATGGATGATTCCCATTTAAAAAAAGTCTACATAGATATAAATCCTCATATTATCGATGTAGCAGGGTAACGTGAAAAACCTTAAGGGCGCTTGTCAGAATCCATTCAGTGGCTTGCGGCCTTTTCACTGCATCCCGGTCTCTGCCAATCGTACCGGTTCACCGGTCCATTGGGCCACAGAGGCAGGGACGAGTGGAGTGGACTTGCATCCGCGCAACCGCTTGTCCACTTTAAATAAGCTCACGCGCAGATGACTCTAGCTATTTCCGTCGGATTTCGAGCTGTAATAAAAGCCCTGCGGCGATGGGGTGTCGGCGGTGGGGTTGAGGTCTCGATGCACCAAGGCTTCAGTTGACACCCTGCACGTAGGCGGCCAGGAGAGAGTGGTCGCTCCCGGAGTCGATTGAGACGGGACTCTGGGTTCGGCAGCACGACTGGCGACAAAGCAGCCCTGTTTAGGATCGCTCTGCTTTCCTCTGCATGGAGGAGGGGCCTAGAAAAGGTGGCCCAAACATAGTCCGTCTCCCCCCTCTCCTAGTTGCCAAACCGCGGGCACCTAGGCATCGACAAATGCGGTCGAAAACTGAAAAGCAAAAAACAAGTAGTAGAAACTAAACGACAACTTTGCATAGCCACATGGAACGTACGAACATTATTGGACAACGACCGTAACTTATGTCCAGAAAGAAAAACTGCTCTTATAGCACGAGAACTGGCCAAATACAAAATAGATATAGCCGCAATTAGCGAAACCCATCTGAGCGACTGCGGAGAGCTTTGCGAACAACTTGGCGGATATACTTATTATTGGAGCGGACGTCCTGCCGGTGAAAGAGCGGGTAACGGCGTGGGTTTTGCTATTCGCAATGGTTTGGTGAGAGATCTGAGTGACCTACCTAAGGGTGTCAATGACCGCCTCATGACTCTGCGCCTACCAATCGCACGAAATAAATATGTCCACTTGATTAGTGCATATGCGCCGACTTTACCATCACCGGACGAGGATAAGGAGGCATTTTACTACCAACTTCACCGAATTCTTGAAGGTGTTCCAAAGCACGATAAGATTATTCTGTTGGGAGATTTTAACGCTCGTGTTGGTACCGATTATGATCTGTGGAATGGCGTTCTCGGCAAGCATGGCGTTGGGAAGTGTAATGACAATGGATCGCGCCTTCTGTCGTTGTGTGCTGAATTTGACCTTAGTATTACAAACACTTTCTTTCGTCTTGCCGATAAATATAAGACCTCGTGGATGCACCCTCGATCTAAGCATTGGCATCTTCTAGACTACATCATCGTCCGCCGCAAAGACCTGCGCGACGTTTTCTTAACGAGAGCGATGCGTGGGGCACTGGGCTGGACTGACCACCGTCTCATCAGATCGAAGATGAATCTTCAGCTTAAAGCGCCACGACGAGCAGCAAACAAAATTCCGCCAAAATTAAGCTTCTCTAAACTTATCACCTCACCAGAGTTACGTACTGAGATAGATTCTAAATTTGCTGCGTGCGATCCACGGACTGAATTTCCAACTACCAATACCGAATGGCGTTCTCTGGCTAAAAATCTTCATGCTTGTGCTCTAGAAATAATTGGTAAACCACAGAAGAGACACCAAGATTGGTTTGACGCATCCGATGGCAACATCAGGGCGTTTGTCGAAAAGTACAGGCATGAACTTAACTCTAAGTCCATGGATGCACGTTGCAAAAAGGAGGCTCAACAGAAGCTTAGATCCAAGGTCCGTGAACTTAAAGACAAGTGGTGGAAGGAAAAAGCTGCTGAGTTACAGCACTGTGCTGATACACATCAGACTGGGAAGTTCTTCGAAGGCATACAAGCGATTTTCGGCCCACGAGTTAGGAAAACAGCGCCCATGTATTCGAGGGACAGGCAACACCGAGTCACGGAGAAAAAGGCAGTGCTTAAGCGTTGGGCAGAACATTTTACTGATGTCTTGAATCCCGATGCACTCGTTGCTGACTTGCCCTACATAGTACATTCGCTTGAAGAACTTCCAGTGTGTCAACGTCTGGATGACCCACCAACTTTCGAAGAGTTTGTAAAGGCACTTAAGCGTCTTAAAAACTCAAAAACACCCGGAATGGATCAGCTACCAGCTGAAATTTATAAATACAGTGGGCAAAATATTGTTAACAGGCTGTACCATTTCACCATAAGAGTGTGGAACAGTGAAGTTGTACCCCAGGACTGGAGAGATGCGGTAATTTGTAAGCTGTATAAAGGTAAGGGAGATGTCTCCGACTGCAGCTCCTACCGAGGTATATCGCTTCTCTCTAGCGCCGGTAAGATTCTTGCACACATCCTTAATGCTCGCTTAAGCGAGTTAGCTGAAGAACACCTCCCAGAGAGCCAATGTGGGTTTCGACCTAGCAGAGGGACTGTTGATGCTATCGCTGTCGTAAGGCAACTCCAGGAAAAAAGCCTTGAGCACCAACGTCCTCTCTACATGTGCTTTGTGGATCTGGAAAAAGCGTTTGACAGAGTTCCACGAGACGCCCTCTGGCTTGTACTCCAAAAATCTGGATATCCGAAGAAGCTCGTCAATCTGATACGTCAATTCCATGTCGGAATGAAGGCACAGATTCGACACGAAAACGAACTCTCTGAGGAAATCCAAATTACGAGTGGAGTAAAACAAGGATGTGTCATGGCACCCACACTCTTTGCCATTTATTTCTCAGTAGTTATGAGAGACGCCCTTAAGTTTTGCAGTGACCAAATCTGTCTTAACGTCAGGACTGAAAAAGGAGTGTTTGACATCTCAAGATTCAGAGCCAGATCAAAAGTACAGAAGATCTCCATATTGGAGATATTATACGCTGACGACGTATGCCTTATGTCAGATAGCATGGTACATCTTCAAACCTACATAGACGCTCTACATCAGTCATGTCAGCGTTTTGGCCTAGTTATAAGTGCTTCCAAGACACAGATCCTCAAGCAACCACATAGAGGAAGCGAAGCCGATCCAGCAGCGCTGAATCTATATGGAAACCCACTGGAAGAGGTCTCACACTTCAAATATCTTGGAAGTAATATCAGGCGTGATAACACCTTGGCTTCGGAGATCCCATCGCGCATCGCAAACGCCGCTGCCAATTTCGGACGACTCACTGACCGTGTCTGGAAATCCCATGACCTGAAGCTGCAGACGAAAATTAGTGTCTACAAGGCGCTAATCATTCCAGTTCTATTGTACGGCTCAGAGGCATGGTGTATCTACAAGGCTGACATAAAAAAGCTGGACACTTACCATCTGAGGTGTCTCAGATATATATTAAAAATAAAGTGGCAGGACCGCGTCTCAAATTCTGAGGTCCTGCGTCGCTCCGGGATGTACGGCATGGAGGCTCTCCTAATGCAACGTCAGCTCAGGTGGAGTGGGCATATCCTTCGTATGGATGACCACCGCTTGCCTAAGGCTGTATTCTATTCAGAGTTAGCTGAGGGTAAGCGGAAGCACGGTGGTCAGCATCTGCGTTATAAGGACGTGCTTAAACGACACCTGAACGCTTGCGCCATAGATCCTGCCTGTTGGGAGAAACTCGCTGCGAAAAGGTCTTCTTGGCGATCTACTATTTATAGTAAAGTCAAACTGTTCGAGGAAAAGCGAATCTCGACCTTGGACCTCAATCGCCAATTACGCAAAGAAAGACCTAAGCCCTCATATACATACGCGTACAACTCAGCAGGGCAACTCTACTGTCAACAATGTCATAGAGTCTTTAAGACCAAGTTTGGTCTTGCAAGCCATATTAGAGCTCATAGAAGGAGAATGCAGTAATGGCTAGAGTCGCCGTCGTCGAAACCGATGTGGAGGACTATATATAAATGAGATATATATCTATTTAATAATTTTTAAGAAACAAAACCGACTTCAATGGGGGAGGCCGGTGAAAGATTATTATACTTAGATGGTGCACTCTTAGATTTCATACAATGAAATAAAAACCGGCCAAGTGCGTGTCGAGCCACGCACAATGTAGGGATCCGTAGTTGTCCACCCGTTACATTATGTGGACTAAAAAGATTGCGAACTTATATTTACTATGTTTTTGACAGAATTAACAACATTATCTAAGGTATCAATGGAAATTGTACGAAAGTTTGCTTTTGCAAAGTACATTTCTTAAGTTCGACTATAACTCGTTAACTAATAATGTCTACTTAGCTGTGATAGTTTTCTTTTTAAATTCATCGTATATACCTTGTTTTATTTCACATGCCTAGTTTAGCTGGCAGGGGGGGGGGGGGGGGGGGGGGCACTTGATCATAACAAAAATTATCACTTCAAAGCTTAATATCACGCCAACCAATTCTTGAATCAAAAATGCTTTTAGAAACCTTATAATATGAAAGATAACCTTTTTGAAAGAGCTATTCAACGACACCCCACACGATGGGGTTTAGAAGAAAAAAAAATTGCACCACCACTTTACATACTGTAGGGGAGGTATAGCCTAAAAAAAATCTTTTTTTGAATTTTTATTCTCCCGTTTTGTCGGCGTCATTGATATGTATACTCATGCCAAATTTCAGCTTTCTAGTACTAACAGTTACTGAGAAAATCGGGGGACAGACGGACGGACGGGCATGGCGAAACTATAAGTATAAATACTAATATGTTGATAAAACACATTTTTTGAGGTTGGTACGGAACCCTAAATGTGCGAAGTCCGACTCGCACTTGGCCGGTTTCTTGATATTGGTTAAAAATACTCTTAAAACAGTTTATAGGTAAGTAGGTTTTATGTATCAAATACTTAGGGAGTATTCGATTCGTAAAACTTATATAGCATGACATTTTCTCTTATTCGTTTAAATCCGGAAACGACTCCATGGCATTGTGTTCTTTTCCAACTAGAACATTGAATGACATTTACTAACGTTGGTGAATTAATCTATTTGCGTTTTTGCTTACCTTTTATAACCATATTTTTACACTAATCAATTAAACAAGCTTTCCTTTTTAATTTTGATTACTTCCTCGTGTTTTTACGCGAATAAAATAACATTTTAAACATATATTTACGTAGTTTTTCGGGAGCGCGACGAGCACAGACCCAACGTTGACAGCGGCCGTCGGCCGATTGAATTGACAGAGGGGGGACGTCTTGTCATCTTCTTGTATAGAAAACACGGCGCGCGCTGTCTTAAACTATAAGGTCGTATACGACGAAATCGTATTTATCGGTTTAAATAATAATTATAAGCTATTTTAATAAAATGCGACGGCCAATTTGAAGTGTTTGTTTAGATGAATCTATATTGAAAACTGAGAGGCTTTAACAAGTGCCGTTTGTCTGTAAAATGCAAACCCCTGTAAAAACAGAGGTGTGTTTGACGAAGAAAAGTCTGTTACAAAAGTTATTCAATCGTGTAAATACAACGGCCAAATTAAAGCTAAAGGTATGATTGATCATGTGAGTCAATTTCGCTTTCATCAGTTGCTTGGTTGCTGAGAAAAATGCAAATCCCTGCAACCAATATTCTCATATCGTCGTCTTAATCCTAGAGAAATGAGTTTGTTTACTCGATAGGACGCGGTAGGATAAATAGACTATAGTATTTCGCAAGGCGCGCTAAATTCGACTACAGGTAATTAGCGTTAATTATGACACTGTCATACCTATATCTTCTTATTAATATATTACACATTCAACTTTAACACTAATTAATATCTGTGAGTTTATATTACAAACATACACACTGTTTCCCTTCAAAGGAAGAGATATTCCTGAACAAATTAAAGAGAAAAATAAACGCATTTGTATTTGTATTTGAAACAAATGAGCTTGAGAGGCTGGTTCAAGTGGCCTTGGCTGGGAAGAGACGGAAGAAGCTGCGCAAGACCGTGACAAGTGGAGAACTCTTCTCCGAGCCCTATGTCCCTAATGAGGGATAACAGGAACTCATCATCATCATCATCAACAAATGAGCTTCATGTTAGCAGCAGCCAAGGTCAATAACCATCAACGATATAAACAGACCGGGCGCTGGCTGCTGAGCCAGCACCATGCTGGTTGGATCCATTTCGTGACGCAGCAGTATTTTTTCTATGCCTTTTTTTATTATATTATGTTGTATGTGTCGTGTGTCACGAATAAACATTTCAATATATATATATATATGACGACCACTTCAGCTTAGTTGGTAGTGTAGTGACCCTGCCTACGAAGCTGGAGGTCCCGGGACTCCCGGGTTCGAATCCCGGCCGGGGCATTTATTTGTGTGATGAGCAAGAATATCTGTTCTTGGGTCTTGGATGTTTTCTATGTATTTTAGTATCTATTTATATCTATATAAGTATGTATATCATCGCTTAGTACCCATAGTACAAGCTTTGCTTAGTTTGGGACAAGGTTGATTTGTGTAGATTGTCCACAAATATTTATTTATATATATATATGATTGACCGGTCTTGCGCCACCCGCATCCAGCGGACTCCCGCGACCTTTACCAGGTCATCAGTCCACCTTGTGGGGGGTCTACCCACGCTGCGCCTTCCGGTCCGTGGTCGCCACTCGAGAACCTTTCGGCCCCAACGGCCATCGGTTCTACGTGCAATGTGCCCCGCCCACTGCCACTTAAGTTTAGCGATTCGAAAGGCTATATCGGTTACTTTGGTTCTGCTACGGATGGCCTCATTTCTGATGCGATCACGCAGAGACCGGTCATTGTGGCACTCTTTGGGGGAGGCCTATGTCCAGCAGTGGACGTCTTTCGGCTGATATGATGATGATGATGATATATGATTATTGATTTAATAAAAAACTACCTCGTTGATCGGTCTATGTCTATAGGATGTCGCCGTCGCCGTTCTACATATCGCGTTGACGTGCGTTATCATACCGACGTGCCAAGCGTAAAATGTTGTAAGTAACACTTTACATCGCAACTGGTCGTAAGTAAACATCGTTGCTACCGATGGTCTTTGGGAACTTTAAAACAATTAGGTTCGATCAAACTTATGTTATATACTTGGCCAAAAAGTCTAAAGACATAGAGAGGCCTTATTTTGAATCCAAATTATGTCCAAAATATCAATAAACCAGCATGATAATAGATAAGATTTTTTTTTTAAGTTTTGGTAACGGAAACGGAGGTATTGTTTTAAATTGCGTATAATTAGTAGTTTAAGCAAAAAAAAATTAAATATGTATGTCGATTTAGGATGATGTTTTTTTAAAACGATATTTCTCAATAAAAAAGATGCAAAATATTTATGTAGAATTTACGACATTAGGCCGCAATAGTCCAGGGGGCCGATTTTTGAGTGTTGAACGCTAGACTTTTCACTCGAGATCTGTCAAAAAATTTTGGTGTTTTGACAGATGTCGAGTGAAAAGTCGAGCGTTCGACACTCAAAAATCGGCCCCCTGTACTAACTATATAGTAAAGAAGAGTGTGTCAAGATACGATACATGTCAATTCACTTTAAAAATAGACTAAAGAGATGAGCGTATATATATATATATATATATATATCCGATAAGGACACGTCAACACATTGCTGTATTTAGTAACTAAACGCCGCTCGCAACACTAGATTGCGTCGCATATGCCTTTTCAATTACCCGTCAATGTCGGATAGATACGTCGGCTGACTTTCTATGTCACTAAACAAGCGAGAGTCACAATTACTGGCGACAACTAGTTTCGCCACGGGGTAATATTGAGGCTAGAATTTGCGACTGTGACGATTGGCGTGATGACTTAGTCTAATAGATTTATTTTAATTAAAAATGGGATTGCTGTTGGCCAGCATCTAGCCAGGGGCCAAAGACGAGGCCGGCGATGAAGCGAGCTAACCCAGAAAATGCCTATTCACTCGTGCCTTAAAGAGGTCCAGGTTATATGAACTGTAGGTATATGGTTTAAATATAATGACAACGTATTTTATAGTACTACAAGTGTTCTCCATCCCCACAAGACAGCCAACGGAACAGAGGCAGACCAAATAGGTAGGCAGACTGCTTGGATTGGGGACCGTACGAATGGAGGTAAAAACCGGCCAAGTGCGAGTCGGACTTCGCACTTTTAGGATTCCGAACCAACCTCAAAAAATGTGATTTATCAATATATTTATTGGTAAAATATACGTAATAATAAACATTATCACCAAATTTCAAGTCCATAGGTCAAAGGGAAGTTGAAAAATTCTTCGGAACAAAATTTTGTAACAGACGACGAACGGACGGACGCATGACTCATGCGTGACCCTATTGTTGTCACTCATGATGAGTTCCGTAGGGTTCCGTTTTTACTCTTCGGGTACGGAACCCTAAAAAGGGGGAGACCTCCGCCAGCAGTGGAGCACCTAAAATAGGCTTTTAAAAATCTCCATTCATATCCAGTGTTCATATCTGACATATATACTCGTATTTCCATGATTAGCACTTTATTATCTGTCTTTTAAAATATGAATGACTTCTATCGAACTACGCTGGATATAACCCAGTATCAATTTTCTTGACTGAACTGTTAATATTTGATCTGACGGTCTTTATAATTAGAGCTTTATTGATTTATTTTGCAATTAAACGTCTGTTAAACCTACAATATTGAATGTGCATTTAGCTTTGACATTATAACGGTCTGTAAGACAAATTTATTTTATGCCGCTTTCATTGATATCTTCTAAGATCATAGATTACAGTCAATATTTATTCGACCTAGTGCCTAGAATCTAGATACAGATCTAGATCGAAAGTGGATCAAATTAGCTCAATCAAACAACCCATTTAAGGTGCGCACCCAGTCATTATAAGAACTTGTTTTACGCATTGCGTGTCCAGATTAATGAAGAGTGCATTTTCTTAAGGGGTTTACGCGCTCATTACTGCGATTTATATTAAACTTTAAGAATTAACTAGTAAGGTTCATTATCAAATAAAAAATAAACTGTATTAAGACTTTATAAAAATAGTCACATGTTAACTGCATGTCGCCAACAATTAACATATGTCTCGAAAGTAAGTTTATGTTTCCCTGCGATGTGTTACCAACACATGCAAAGCCGAACGTGCGAGATTCAGTAGACATCAGTGGCGGAGCGTCCATACAACTCGATTCCCACCGGCTTACCTAATTTTCAGCCAGTGCAGTTTTTTTACTACGGCTCATGAAGTATAAGAAAGGCAAATTATTTCCGGCTTTCCTAAGAATATTTTTGACGCGCCGCCACTGGTAGACATAGACATGTGTAGTGTAATTGTCACGCAAAATTGGCTATCGCTTTACTCAGAAGGTGACTGCGCGGCGCGCGGCGTAAGATGGTTGACGTCAGAGGGTAGCGGGCGGGGGAGAGAGGTCCCTGACGCCCGCTATAACAACTGTATACAACTTGAATTCGCAATGTTTAAACCGCCCACATGGTCGTGTCGGAGGTTTCCTTTGGATTTTCCCCAGGCCACTCTCCAACCGCGCACTCCTATCGCTTTATTAGGCCCGGCCCATACAGCCAGTCAGGTTTAAAAAAACGAATGAGGATTCACAGATTTGACAGCTTAACACACAAATATGAATGTCAAATAAGACGAACAACTTACCATTTCTAGATATAACCCTCCTCAGCATATGTCCGAAGCGTCGAGCTCCCATACACTTCCTCTGTTCTCTAACTTCATCCAAACAGTCACTGTCCGACTCATCACTATCCGACATCGACTCACGATTCGTGCTGCATTTCCCATCACTAAAACTCAACGTCGGCTCACTAGCACCAAGACTCTTGCCCCAATCATCATTAAAAAGATCGTCTAAATTAGTTTCTAATAAACCTTTGGCACTACATATCACTTTGCTTTCCGTATTATGAGTAGCGATCGCATCAACGCTCACAGATAATCTCACGGTTTTCTGTTCTGTCTCACTCGCGATGTTTTCTATAGTTTTTGTCCGTTGGTTTCGCATAGTGTGCGATTTCGGGTCCGATTTCTCGAGGGTAAGATCATGCGCCATTTTTTGTGGTCCGCCGCGAAATATGTTGGATAGCACAAGCATTTTCACTGCTTTCAGCGTGTTCACACATTTAAGATATTCCATCACTGCATTCCTTCACTGTGGGACACAAGAGGTGGTTTGGTGTTTGCAAATAAAGTGCGATATTGCATTTTAAAGGTGCCTGTTGCAGAGGGCGGTGCATTTTTAAAAGGCTAGCACTATTCAAGCGTATAGAATATTCTGGTGACCGCGTCTTTGGAGCGACGTTGGACGCGACAGCTCTGAATAAATAAAACGGCGGGAAACAATTCCGCTTTTTGTGCAGATTAATTTACATTTGTAATTTTAATATTAAATCAGTTGACGGGAATACTTTGCACATAAATCATAGCTGGCATTTGATTTTCAAATAACGAAACAAGGATTTTCGCGGTTCAAATACAATATGATTGACGATATAAATTCTGATTAAACTTGGAGAATTAAGGACTATTTATAGAAAACAAAGATGGTTTGCTATGACGGTATTTTTTACTTTATAAATTGGTAAACAACAAGTTATAATTAAGTGCCCCGAGCACGATTTGACCCGGAATAAAAAATAGACTTAATCTGAGATTTGCCATCCAATATTGTTTGTATGAAAAATGATTAAATTAGGTTGTATTTTGGGTAAATCAGACGAGAACTAACTTCGCATTTGCCTTATTTAAGTTTATATATTCTCCAAGGAAACTTTAGCAGGCCGTGGTAGAATACTCCTGATCAGGAGTCTTAAATAAAGACTGGCCAACTTGCCGCTTGGGCTAAATTCGGTTCTCATACACCTCCGAGGTGCAATTAAGAGCCCACATTTGCAAATTTGCCAATGTTTATCGACATAGATTTCAACATCTATAGTGATTAAATATCTGTCCTTTCAAATCTTGAACTATTTTTCTCCAGTCGGCTAAAAGTGAAAACACGATTAGCAAAAATTTTCTCGTCACTTTTATTTCTCAAACATAACCATTATTTTCGATGTTTTTGGTTGGAGGTATACCACCGACCCCAGGTTAGCCAAATAGAAACTAAAACACGGCATAATAACTAGATTTTTAAAGTCGCCCCTAGGTACTGTACATGAAATGGAAGCGCGGCATTAATTCTTCCCGTCTGTATGAAATGATACGAGCGGAACGCAAAATCTTTACTCTAAGGTGAACATAATGAGATTACAGAAGGCTAAATGGGAACGTTTCGACGGGGCCCGGGGGCACAAGCCAGACAATCACCAAACCTCGCATCTCAGTATTAAATAAACTAAAAAGCAACCGTAACTCATGTGCATCAAGGTTCAAATTCTTGATCTTGGGTGTTAGATAGGAGGTATAAGAAGATATATTACGAATTGAAGTTTCCCAATTTTGGTTTAATAAGACTGAGCTTGTTAGAGGACGATAGCGTTGGTATAACTGCCTTAAATCGATGCGAATTTGCGAAGGAAACCCCGCCGAGTTTAATTTTCATCTAACTACGGTAAAGGAGTTTATTATTTTCGCTGCTTTACCTACAGTTCGCGAGCTCTTTTAATAAAATTGAGTGAAGCGTCTCCGTTTTTTGTACAGTACAGTTCGAAAATATGCGCACGGACAAAGTGATTCAAAATATGTGAACACGACTTCATTGTCAAGGATATAAGGTTGCTCACATTTTTCTGAAGCTTTGGGAACGTTCATATATATATTAACTCGACGTAAGTATGTACGGCTTTTCTTCAGTAGTGTAATAGAACGCTCGACTTTTCACTCGACATCTGTCAAAACATCATAGTTTTTTGACAGATCTAGTAGTAGTTTAAACGAACTATTATTTCAAACATTTCATAATCCTCGCATTGCGTGGCTGTTCGTTACCGTCTGGTATCGACAGTTCGATATACATATAACTATACCACTACACGAACACGTACCTACTTACGTAGGTACCACGTAAATGTGACTCACTGCAAAATGGAACGAACAATGAAATGATTAGCCAAATTACTACGCTACTAATTTACAGCAGAATTTTCCAGCATTAGAGACTGTAATGGCTGCCATGTCACACCAATACCATCTGTATCTATCTAGTACAGTGGTTGTTAACCTTTCAGTGATGAGGGACCATTTGACTTATTTTTTGTCTTGCCATGGACCAACTCCTATTTTTATACATACGGTAAATTAAAATGAATAAAGGATATTCCCCGCGCCCGCGCACATTGCCCCGGCCTAACGACGGCTCGGTTGTTTTGTTGATTCCGCGGTTATCACTTATTCAACAATTTTCTGATGGCTTCGCGGACCACTTCGGGTGCTTCTAGGGACCACCGGCACGGGGGTGACACGCGAAGGAAAGCAAGCGCTGTGGGTAAGTATGTGTGCGTGCGCTATCGGTACACGCGTCAATTGTTTGCGCGAGTGCGTAGCGCGTGGCATGGGCGAATCGCGAGCCGCGACGGTAACCCGATCGTAACCCGGCTTGTCATCCTGGCCTGTCAGGGACGAGGTAGCTGACCTCGGTGCGGGGGGGGTTCGTGTCCGTTCTGTATGTAAGACTATTATACTATTCTGTGCCACCGGTTAAGAACCACTGATCTAGTAGGAACTTTTCCGTACAATTCCATCAATAAATTTCGGTTCTCGAGTACCTTGTCACAGTGAAAATCTATATGAAAGCCGTTAGAGATATGTCGCTGTGACAAGGTACAAAGTGGCCAAGAAATCAAATTGGTTGTCCGTACAATGTGGTTAAAAAACAAAATGAAGACTAGGTATTAGTGCGAGTCTCGCATAAGCTTGGGCGGTAGATACTGCATTGTCAGCTGAACAACTAGAAAATTATGCACACTATCCTGGCTAAATTTCCCAGGGGAGCGAACAGCCATTTTCTTTTATTCCGAAATGATACTGAATAAAGAGTGCCCTATATCCTTTACCGAAGCAGAAAACATTACGTTGGTATATTTATGATATTTAAGTATGTACAGAAATTCTGCTTATAATGTAAGGTAGGTTAGCAACCAGTTAATTAAGTGTGCCAGTTTGCGATCACTAATGAGTTGTTGAACTGTCTTTTTCTCGTTTTTTAATGGATACCTATTCAATAACTACCAAACCAAATAAAAAGCATACGACTCACTTTATTTTTGAGCGTCTGTATAAAAATTAATAGTATCTTTAAATGAAAAAACGTTGATTTCAGGTGGTCGTAAACTGACGTATGAAGTTTGTAGAGAAATATGACTAATGACGTGATCGTGACGTTACAATTTTCTGTGCTCAAAATACGTTCATTTTCATCCTTATTCAATTTAAAATCTTTGTCTTTAAAGTACGATCGAAGTAGGTATTTTCCTTATGTGTATTGGTAAAGTAAAATAAGGTAAACGTGCCTGTGCTCGACGCCGACCAAATACATAACACTTTCAATCTTATGTCATGATGGCAGTAGGCCCAGCACATGACGGTCGCGAGACTATGTCGGCTCGAGATAGAATACGCGTCTTTTTTTGATTGGTGCTGTTAGAAAGTGACGGATAGTCTATCTCGAGCCGACATATACTCTCGCGGCCATCATGTGCTATGCCTACAGAGGTGATTAATAGGTGTCATTCTATTGGTCACTAAGGTAGAGCACTGGGACGTTTACCTTAATGTGTTTTACTATTGTTTAATATTTATAACCATATTGTATTGAAATCACAGCAAAAAGACAGGTGTCACGAACCCAAGCAGTTTAAAAATGACAGCGAAGTCATGAATAAGAAAAATTGTCAAAATGCCCGTCATATTTGCTCGCGTGCCACGTTGTCACAACAGGGCAGTGCAGTGTATTCATTTTTAACAGTGCACTCGCCTGTTGTCGTTAGTAATGTAAAAACGTACTGGGCCGTTTCTGAATATGGCAGCTGGCAGCGTTACTATAGGCGTTGGCGTTACTATAGAACTAGAATTTCAATTATTAGTAAGGATCGATATAATAGGTCGGATATCAAGTATATCAACCAGCGGCATGAAATAAAATGGTATGGTGAAAGTTACTCATGAGTTATGAAAAAAAAAACATAATTTGCGCAAACTGCGTTGGAACTTGGCAACAAATCACTAATGAAATATCGAAACAAATAAGTGTATCATACGCGATAGTATTACGCGGGGCGTTTTTCCGCATCTCGACTTATGACGCGTATTTTCCGAAGCAGAAATAAATGTAATAGTTATTTGTTATACAAGGGTGCAAAGTTGTATTTTAACCGCGAGTGTGGAATTGGAACACGAGCTAGCGAATGGATTCTAGGGTTGAACCACGAGCTAGCGAATGGATTCTATGGTTGAACCACGAGCGAAGCGAGTGGTTCGAAAATAGAATCCTGAGCGAAGCGAGTGGTTCAAAATTAGAATCCTGAGCATAGCGAGTGTTGCAACACACGAGGTAAAATAACTTTGCAGCCGTGTGTAACACAAATCTTTTCACCTCACTAAAGCGAGGAAATAGAAAAAGGAAAATACAAAAGTAAAACAATAAAAAAAATTGGGTTTCTTCCAATTTTTCATTTCATTAAAATAGGAAATACAAACTAAATTTGAACAAAAAAACGCAAAAAAAATTAAGCAAAATGCTAAAGTAAATATATAGAGCAAAATTGCGTGAAAAATGAATTACTTTCAATTCAAATAAAATTATAATTTGAAATCTTTATTAGTCGAAATTGAGTATAATCACGATTTATTGCAAAAAAATTTTTTCCAACTTAAAATTCAAAATAAATGTTAAATTTGAAATCCCTATCCCTAAATTAGTCGAAATCGAGTATAATGACGGTTTTTTGCAAAAAAAAATTTGTATTTTGCTTAAAATTCAAAATAAATATAAAATATGAAATCCTTATCCTTGAATTAGTCGGAATCGAGTATAATGACGATTTAAAAAAAAAAAATTTTTTTTACCTCAAAATTGAAAATATTTATAAAATTTGAAATCCTTATCCTTGAATTAGTCGGAATCGAGTATAATGACGATTTTTTGCCAAAAAAATATTTTTTTGCTTAAAATTCAAAATAAATATAAAATTTGAAATCCTTATCCTTGAATTAGTCGGAATCGAGTATAATGACGATTTTTTGCAAAAAAAAATTTATTTAGCTCAAAACTCAAATTATTTATAAAATTTGAAATCCTTATCCTTGAATTAGTCGGAATCGAGTATAATGACGATTTTTTGCCAAAAAAATATTTTTTTTTTGCTTAAAATTCAAAATAAATATAAAATTTGAAATCCTTATCCTTGAATTAGTCGGAATCGAGTATAATGACGATTTTTTGAAAAAAAAATTTTTTTTTGTCTTAAAATTCAAAATAAATATTAAATTTGAAATCCTTATCCTTGAATTAGTCGAAATCGAGTATAAGGAAGATTTTTTGCAAAAAAAAAATTTTTTTGCTTATAATTCAAAATAATTATAAAAAAAAAATCAAAATAAATATAAAATCTGAAATCCAAGGACTGATTTTTTTCACACCACCTGAAAAAAAATCAGATGGGCGAAAATTGTCCTGGCTGTTTTGTGTCCACCCACACTAACCGATATCGGATCCGATACGAATCTGACCGATATCGGATCGGATAGTGTGAGCACTAAGCAGTTTTCCAAACATTTTTATCGGTAATGAATCCTACACCAATATTGTATCGGATAGTGGGAACACGGCCTTACATGTTATTATGTTAAAAAAGTAACTAGGAACACGTTCGGATTTCAAAATTACTTTGCACACATGTGGATGAAATGCAGTTTTGCTATCTGTTTTTAAAGAATTAAAAAGGGCTTTCCGAGCTAGTGAGGTGAAAATGTATTTGTTTCGGGCTGTTTTGTTCCGCCGCAGTAAACACGTTTGCTTTATGGGTTTGCAATTTATCGTGCAGAGCGCATTTTTCAAATGCGACCTTGGAAAGTTGGATTCGCTGTTGCTTCTGTTGTAGCACTTTTATGGAATACTAGCTGTTGCCCGCAACTTCGTCTGCGTAGAGCTCGGTCATCGAGTTAGAATTTTATCGCTATTGTTTTATTTCAGGCGGTTACCTAGTTATCTCTGTTCCATACAAACTTCCACTTCCTTAAGGATGGGATGTTCTTACCTCGGACTCGAACTATATTCACAACAAATTTCATCTAAATCGGTTCAGCATTTTATGCGTGAACTCTCTGTAACCCCAGAGAGACAGAGTTTTCAAAAACTGAAATTACTTTTTTCGTAATTTAATGCTAGGCCTAAACAAAGTTTCAAGTCTCATTGAAAATAAAATTTGTTTTCATCCCTTCAGGGGGCAAGTTTTGAAAAACTCTGAAATTACTTTTTTCTTATTATTATAAGGATTTTTTATACAAAGTTTGAAGACTCTCACTTTAAAAAAAAATTGCTCCCCATACAATATTTCACCCACATTTTCAACCCTTTAGGAGACGAAAATTTTGAAAACGCAGATATAACATTCATTGTCTTATTTTAAGGAGTCTTTGTACAAAGTTTCAAGACGGTATCTTAAAAAAATTATTGCCCCCCATACAAACTTTGCACCCCTGTTTTACCCCCTTAGGGGTGGAATTTACAAAAATCCCGTCTTATCCCTTGCCTCCGTTATATACTCTAACTACAGTGTAAATTTCAAATTTCCAGGACCAGCAGTTTCGACGGGGCGGTGATTAGTCAGTCACCCTATCAACTTTATATATATAGATCATCGTCCTCTTTTATATTTCAACTCCCAAATTAGAAAAGTGCATTTTTATATATTAAACATTATTTAATTTTTTCAATTTATAGTTTGAAATCACGAAAAGTTTTTGGGCCAAATATTTCTGCCGGTGAGTGTATGTTACGCGTATTTAAAACTACACAGGACCGCAGGCACGAGATCATGCGAAAAGATCACCAGAAATTGTACTAAGTAGCCATGAAATCAAAGGTAGAATGCGCATGGATTGACAACAATGTTACGCACTTTCAAGGCTTTCGTATAATACGCTTTTATTTGAATCAGTGGTTGACCCTCAGTTGGCGGACTTGGCGGCACGCGCCAGCGCTGGCAGGATTCTGACGCTACCTATGTTACAGAGTACTTTTATGTCATGAGCGCAGGTGACCCATGGTTGTGTGTGCGCATTGTCTATGTGTTCGTATGTGTGACAACTACAACTATGGCTGACCCGCGCTCGTGAGCAGAAAGTACTGTAATTGATTTTCCTGCCAGCCCAGCTTAACTAGATCCATATAACGGTGTACTATTCTAGCGTAACCAATCCAATGGTGGATCCAAAATTACAAATCATTTATTTATTTTAAGAAGTTACTTAAAACTTTACAAAAACGTATTTAATGAGCAATGAAAAATGACGTGTGTTTAATGCGAGTTCGGACTGTCCTGTCCATCTGAAACACACGGTACCGCGGCGAGGTGTGCCTCCATAATGCAGTGGCCAGCCGGCTTTTTGCCCTAATCTTGTTTAACATACGTGTTGTGACTATTCCGGGCTTTTTGATTCACAATAAATGTGGTTGGAAGCTAGTAAATATAAAGGACACTTGAAGATTTTAATAGCAAAGATGTGTGAGTGATATGTAAATAAAGACGTAAAAAAGTGATTTTATAGACACAGCGTTGTTTATGCGTATTATGAATCTAACGAAAGGTTTTTTTTTCTTAATATATATCCACAGAAAAGATACGAACGTAAATGTGTATGACGCAATAGTGGATCTCCACACAAGACCGTTTCGGTCATCTTTCTTTGTAGGTACCTAGCAACAATATCTTTTAAATAGTTGGAAATACCACATTTATCTCAATAGCTCGGCGTCTATTGTTCAGTTATAAAAATTACGTCAGATAATTTTTGTGTTACAACTAGCGGTGTATGGAGCTCGTAGTTTTGTCCGCATATATGGTTACAAGAATTTTACTAACCTCAGCAAATATAGTTAAATTAGGACCCAATTTTATCTATATCCTAAGTATCGAGTTAATGTATAAGTGCACCTTAGTCTACACAATAGGCTGCACGTGGGTACATCACATAAATAAATAAAAATCACGCCCAAAATATACATCTAAAAAGTAAACAAGAAACTCTCAACTCATTAAAATCATTAAAAACTTACATGTGTAAGTGATTTGGCTATGACCCCTTTCGGGTAAAGGCAGCTAGCTGGCCTTGCCTGCTTGCCATCTGATTCTGTTTTGTGATGTGTTTGCCCAATCCAATGGCCAGTGAGTCACCCCTTTGCACAGATGATCAGACCACCTGGACAATTCCAGGTGGTCTGATGATCAGTGCAAAGGGGTGACCCCAAGGGAGTAAGACCCAATGGTCTTCCTATCCTTTTTCCGTCTGTCGCTGCCGCTCTGTGTACAGTCGAGGTCATTAATATGTATACACTTTTTAACCTAATCGAATGCGTTTGCTTACAAATTGTAGGCGACCGCATTCGATTAGGTAAAAAAGTGTATACATATTAATGACCTCGACTGTACCGATACGTATACAAAATGACGCCTCAGTTCGATTGAGTAGGTTTCCCCGAATGTCACCTCGAATTTACACCCCCTCGTCTCAAGTTGACGTTCGCTCAATACCTATTTCGTTCGAGATCTTATTCGGAAATTTTAACAGGATTAGGTGCAACCTACTTATAAAAACCCGGTCAAGTGCGAGCTAACCCGCGCGCCGAGGGTTCCGTACTAATTAAAAAATATATACTGGTCTATAATGTGTAAATAGTTCAAGCCATTTCATGTATTATGATACAACATTGAAGGGCAACAAGAAATGTTGGAAATGACGTCTTTCCATTTTAAGTTTCAAATAATTTTGGATGAGATTTCTTTCTAGCGATAAAACCGCTCGATGTCTACTTTTGTCTTTTTTGTTATCTAACATGATTTTGTTTATCTTTGGTGAGCAATAAAGAATATCTAAATTGTTTTGTGATATCCCGCAGCCCGCAGTATAATCTAAAATTACTTATTTTCCTTTTTCTCTTTTCCTTCGATTCAAACACAATTTTCAGACTACTCTATAAATTCTTGTATCTAAACAGGCAACTTTATAGTCTGTACGGATCTTATTCTCGATACGAGCGTACGTTGTTTACATATCGCAACATGTGTATGAGTCGTAAAAGAACTTAATACACGTTACGACTTGCGACATGTCTTGCCAACGATCGGTGTATCTGAGGAGAGATGAAAGAGTCATCCTATTTCTTTCTTAAACTAGAACTTATTACTTGAAACAGATATTATCCAGCCATAAATTGTAAAACGTATAGGGTCGCTAGGACCGGACCCCAAAAAACAGGGGGCCGATTTTTGAGTGTCGTACGCTTTTTCGCAAAAGCAGTGATTTTGATTGCATTACAAAAAAATCACCGCTTTTAGCACTAGCGCACTACATAAATTGTATTGTTTTCCACAGCCTATCGGTACCTGGCACTCGCCAAAAAATCTGGCACTCAACCGAGCCATTAATAACGCGTTTCCTGCACTAGAGATTTAGGTCCCTATATTTTGTAACGGATGGGGCGATAGTACTATTAATTTCCCTTAATAATTAGGCATTCTCCCGACCAGCCCCAGTTACTGTATGATTACATTTTCTCGAAGGTTAGCTGGAAGAGATTAATTCGCCTTTGTACTTTATATTTTATAATTTTTTTGTTTGCAAATGTTTTATGTACACAAAAGTGTCATAATATACTCGTACATTCATACATTACATTTATAACATAAGTAAGATTGTATTTTACCATACAAAATCAAATTGTTTAAGGTTTTTTTCATACCATATCGGTTTCAAACAGGCGTACGGCTTTGATAAGCCGTTACCAATAGCTTATCTAATCATTTAATTCATTTCATTTCATTTCATTTATGGGATCTATGAACTCAATACACTCAAAAATGTACCTAGGTTTGGAAATTCCTGCCGGCATCCGTATTTCCGAGTTCATATAACCTGGACCTTTTTAAGGCACGAGTGATTAGGCATTTTCTGGGTGAGCTCGCTTCACCGTCGGCCGCATCTTTGCCCCCTGGCTAGATGCTGGTCAAGAGCAATCCATTATAAAACAAAATTAAACAGCTCCTATAAATGGCGCCATAGGCTAAGTGCCATACGAAATCAATAATGTAGGGAGCTCTGTATGTTTTATAGCATGGCACCAAAGAAACTGACACGCCATTCCAATTTGCACCCTATTCCTTGAGTTAGATGTCACTAATTTGAAAAACATAGAATTGAATACTGTAATCATTGTACACAGAAGACATTTATTATCATAACGAACTGCAATAAATATTGCAATTTCTAATCGATAAAGAAAATTCAACTTAATTATTAGCGTAACAGACTTCAATTTCAAACGCACAACTTGTTAAATACAACGTCTGTTAACACAAGTTACATCAATATGGACCTTAACTCATTATTGTTAAAGTCGACAATCCTACAAAACTGTGACGTCACCACTGTTCTCAGTCTCACATAAGTATGAAGAATGATTCTTGTGACTAATGTAACCATTTAACTACAACACTCTTTATTGGTAGAGATAATTGAAGGCAATTGGCCAAGGCGAGTACACTAAGTACAGTCCAGTTCATTTACATAGGAATTGTGGGGTCCAAATTGAACACGCTCTTACGGCTTAACTATAGCGGCGCAATTGGTATAGTAACGGTTTTCAGCTCAACATATTTTACTTTTCCATAGGCCTACCGGTAGTACAGTACCCTTACCATGAGTTTGCAATGTTTGCATTACCGTACTCGCTAGCGACTGCGTCAAACGATTTAGTATGGCGATTCTTAATTCTATTGCGCAACCGCTAGAGGCGCTGTACTTTTGTCCATACTAAATCGTTTACACAGTCGCTAGCGAGTACGGTAATGCAAATATTGCAAACTCATGGTAAGATACCGGTTAAAACTTAAAACCTGTTAAACAAAAACACTTAAAAACTATTATGATTACGTTTCCAATACTTATATAAAACTTACTTTATATTATGCAGTTTTAGAGATTTAAATACATAAAGACGAAAATAGGACGCAGTTTAACTATAGAGAAACGATTACATTAATAGTACATTACTTACCAAGGGTGGTAAAACAAAGAATGTCTCAGAATCGCAGGTATTTGATGCCGGAGCCGAACGCAAGGGCGATAAATATGCTATCTGAGGCTTTCTTTATTGCCCGTGGTAAATACAAAATTTATGTCACCCCTTGCCGGAAAGTCGGATTTTGCGCGCGTGAAGCGTACAGTACTTGCCACTTTATGGCCAGGTGTGACATAATAGTACATTACTTAACAAGGGCGGTAAAACAAATAATGTCTCAGAATCGCAGGTATTTGATGCCGGAGCCGAAGGCAAGGGCGATAAATATGCTATCTGAGGCTTTCTTTATTACCGCCCGCGTTAAGTACAACACAAATTTTATGTCACCCCCTGGCCAGGAAGTGGATTCCCCGCGCGCGGAGCGTGCGGTAATTGCCGCTTTATGGCTAAGTGGGACATAAACTCTCTTTTGTGTAAAACTCTACATTTAGTGTAAAAGTAGAATATCCCAATGGAATAACAGCATATGAGCATATATCAGTGCCATACTTCAAGTACCTAATACCGGTGACATTACAGAATATACCTAGTTGTTGGTCAGGTAAGATATTTTTGATCATATTTCACTCCAATGTAACCCAAGTCAACTGTACCCGATTTAGTTGTGGTGTCCTTGTTTAGTTTTGACAGCTATTCTAATGTGACCGTGGCAGCTATTCTAATCAGACAAAATAAATTATATAAAATGGTTACAAGTAAAAAAAAAAACACTTTTTTTTACATGTAACCATTTCACAGAATTTGTTTGGCCTACAACCATCCTCAAATTTATAAAGGGTCAGAAACTTGCTTGTGACTCCTTTATAGTCGCAAGTGATCATATTGTCTGTTTGCCATAAGTTTACCAGGCCGTAAACTTGTTTGCCCCCGATGAGGTATAATAAAAATAGCGATTTTCGATCTGTTTTATTTGATATTTTATTATATTAGTCTTTAACAAAGAATGCAGAGAAAGTCAGAATATTAGTTAAATGGACACTCCTTGTACCTACGACCCAGAACACATCGCAATAAAAAAGAAAAAGTGTACCTATAAAAGCTGCGAAGCCATATTCTTTCTGTTACCCACTGGGGAAATAAGATGAATTCATATCACGATAAAATGTAATCGTAAATCTTGGTGAAATCCTCCCTGTATTTACAATTCAACGTCGAATAAAAACAAAGAATTAATTCGCACGACAACGAAACAATATTCAATGATCACTTTCTCTTGGACCATGCGTCACTTTCATCCTTAAGCTGTATCGCTTTGTGCGAAAGTGATGCAGTACCGGTTGACTGGTTGACCGCGTGGATGCAATAATAGGTTATTTCGGCCTTGGGTGAAAGTCCATTACGAAACGTGTCAAGTTACCGATATTAAATGTATGTGTAATGCGATATTGTTGCGCTTGTCTCGCATGAGATACGGTAAGCGAATACTGTGTAATACCTAAAGTCTAAACTATATTTTAAAATAAGAAGTAGTTATGCATTTTTTTAGATAAAACTACTGACTGGATTCGAGTCCTTTAAGCAACGATTGCTCTAGTTTTAATTTCATTTAAGGGCGTTTTTCAGATATAAACGTTAATATATTACTTTGTTTTTTTTTTTATCAGAACATGGGAAAAACAATTGACTACACATTATATTAACCCTAAACGATCGTACATGCGCATTGCGAAATTCATAAATATAAATTACCAACCAAACCCTACGCTTGCGAAATATGTTTATATTAGATAATTCATTTTTTAAATAAGTAAGAACTTTTCCTATTTACACCATTCCCTAGAGTAAGAAGGAAAGGCAAATAAACAGAGGTTTCCAGACAGCTTCAGCTAAAACTTCGCCAGCGAGGATACTTACGAGTTGGGAATCGCGTTTAAGTTGTGAATAAACACTCCTGGTTTTCTTTTAATGTTTTGAACTCGAATATTGTCCAAATACTTTTATCTTGGCTGACTGGTCAATAATCGGGATGTAAAAGTATCGAGAGTATTTTATAGAAGAGCATACCTTATTGATTTTCGTCACGTACAAGCCCTCTTTGATCCTTATTGCTATTGACGTAGATATTTTATTGGACGTATTTATGGAGGTAACTACCTAGGTGTAGGTATTTAGTGATGATAAAGATATGATTTTTATATTGCTTTTATCACGAGTTACTATTTTTATCATGTGACCTAACTGGAAAAAGAAAGTAGTAAATGCAAATGAATGGTATAGCCGTCCTCTCCCGGCAAAAAAATTAACAATGGGCTTGTTTGTTTTGTTATGTGCCCTGGGATCCCAGGGACTGGTAGACGAAAGACGACAGGTTAAAATGATCATTGGCAAACATACCAAAAGTTGTAGTCTACTTTATAATGAAATGCGAAATACATATATGCTGATGCCATATTTTTCGTGTATGATATGCAAGTATTTTGCAATTTTTTCTTTGTTGCTGTTTGAGAATAGACGTAAATAAAGATAAAAGGTGCTGATAATCTCAGCAATAGTAAATAAAACTAAGATAAAGGTACGTACTAAAAATATCTAGAAAACAACACCGTATCTAAAACATGTTTCGTGCTAGTAGGTCGAGTGCGAATCTTTATACGATTAAACTTTTAGACCTTGTAATTTTTTGCACGTCAATTTATACAGTCGTTAAAATTTTAGGACAAAATACAATATATGTAGCACAGATTATAATTTTCCTTTGTTTAACAAGCATTAAGGAAATTTATTGCATTTTAAAACAAACTAATAATTAACTACGATAAGTTGATTACATACCGTTAATAGTTCTTTATTGAAATATTGGTCACAAATTAGTAGTGACACAGACGCTTAACTTGCATTTATCATAATTTAAGTAATTCTCATAATACGTAGTTAGGTACCCACTACACCCAGAATATATATATATATATAAGTTGAAAGTACACTTATTTTATGTAGGCACCTACTTTTTAATGAGTTAAAATAGATCTTTAATCTTTAATTATGATAAAAAAAGGCCTTAATAGACTTGTAATGGTTAGGCACAGCTTACTACAACACGAACCTGTTTTACTATTCTGATAAAGACTTACGATGCTATAAGGTCACTATCGATATATTGAACCGGTAGTGCACAAAAATGAACAGTTATTTCTGTAATGTTGCAATGAATTCAGTCTGAACTAGGTATTTCCAGATTTATTTTAATATTACATTGTATACGTCGCTAATATCTAAAACAAAATAATGTAAGATATCAAACCAGCCTAATAAATTAGATTTAAGGCCTTCTGTTGTCAACACAGTGAATCCTCAAATTTTATATAGGGTCGGCAACGCGCACGTGACTCTTTTGGAGTTTCGAGCGTCTATAGGCTGCGGTGTCCGCTTACTATCAGGTGGACCGTACGCTTGTTTGCCACCGACGTAGTATAAAAAAAAAAGGGTTAAGACTTAAGGAACTGGTCGTTAAGCGTGACGGCCATTTTTAAGAGCAAAAAATAACGTGAGAACATTGTATAATAAAAATGACTGCAACACCACGGGCGCTCAGAAAATAATATCGTACGTGATTACACCAGTGTGCCAAGTAGGCTAGGCTAGCACTTGAAGTGACTACCAGCAGTAAGTAGGCACCCTATTTTAATGAGGCATAACTAGTCAATGTTTTTTTTTCTAAAGCGACATTTATGTACATGGCACGAGTTAAACGATGAAAAAACGCCTTTGCATAATCAATAAAAAAAATAGGGACAAAAACAGAAGGTTCATTAGTCTTTGATAAGAGCCCCATGTAGGTACCTATGTTATAACATTATGCATGCAAATAAGGTAGTTACAACTATAGGTAATAAGTGATTCATATCAAATATTCCGCGTACTGAGATCAAGGTCGTTTCGAAGGGAGGATATTGGCCTAGCTAAATGATAAAACGCTCCATCTACTTATATGTGCCTTTGTTTTGTTACAGTTAAAGTTGAATTTAGACTGCCCGGAAATGCAATCTTAGCTATAAACTAATAATATAATCATGCGTTATTACATGTTATAGTTAACCTTCTAACCAAATTCGCAACGGAAAATTCATTTCGTGAGAATGCCGCACTTTTAAAGTTACGAGTTTAATTCCTTTGTTGCCACTTGCCAGCCGCAGACATCGTGTTTTGTCAAAACTCCGCAGTGGACGTTCACATTAGTTTTTTGCACTTTTTCGCGAAGGCCGGTCTTATTTATTACGCTCGCTCCTCTTATTTCACTCATACCTATAATTTCATAGGTAACATTTCCTCCGATAACAGAGCAGCAAACATGCCCGTATCAGTTGGAATTTGCAGAATTCAACTGCACCCGTAGCAAACACGTACAACACACAGACCTCTGCAAATTTCGAAATCCTTATGCAAATGTGGGTCATGCGTTATCATTAAAACAAAAACAAACACAAAACCACCTCAACGGCCTTTGCCAGTGGCGAGGCCGTTGGTTCACATCACTACCGTTCCGTTCACCGGTCCGCGCGGACATTTCGAAATTCGAATTTGGAATTAATCGAACGGCGGCGCACGCGTCTGGCGAAAAACACGCGCGCGCGCGTTCGTTTTCTCAACGCCACTGTTTCCCGCGCGGCGTTGACAATTCATCAGTGCGCGAACAATGAACCAAAATATGATGCTTTTAAAAATTTAAATAACTTTGCAGGTGCTCTCATTCAGGTTGCGGAATCTAGACGTACGATCAGGAAAAGAATAAAGCTAGTTTGTATATCTGTGTATCTTTTATCTGCGCTGTATTTTACACGCATTTTAACCGCGTTTATAACCATGTATGAAACATTAGTAAGTTTCTAACAAGTGGAGGAGTGCGAGAATAGCGATATGCAACAATACCTAGAATAAATATATATACAAACAAATCACTTACAGTTAGTTATATCATCAGGTACCTACCTAATATTCCATACTTTTCAGGTTCCTAATATACCCGTTTCCTTTAAGTTTGAGTTTGAGTTTTTGACAAGATAGTGTGTGAGCGGATAGCCGCTAATCGAGCTCAAAAGGAGTATTTTTTTTCACTTCTCATTGAACATTCGTCTGAGTGATGACTAGGTATTTATTATGGCTAGTATATTTAGCACACGTTTCTGCAAACTTTTGCAATAAATAAAAGGTTATTCGTCGATGATTCGTCTTTGAAATGACTCTTTTGATTGCAAAATTCTAATCGCGACATATGGACTGACAGAGTCGCAGTAAGTCTCGACGATTGGTCGCCAGTAATCATATCGGGTACACACCGGATCGTAATTTTTATGATGAGTCGGAATTGGCGACGTGACGTCACAGGAGCTGCGCCCGCGCGGCCGTTGCCCGACATCTTAAAACTTATATTTTGAATTGTTTGTCGCGGGAATATGATTCAAAATTGCACAGCCGTTTTCCGACGATCGCTACTTTTGAATAAGTATACAGAATGGAACTTATGTGGTGGCAACAAGGTTCGAAATCGTATAAGTATACCCGTAGATAGTCAAAACAACTTTAATACGTTTTTTATGAACTGTTCCAGTAAAATGAGCATTAACATCAATGTTTCAGTGATCCGGCTCGTAAAACATTTAAAAAAAGGAACACTGATATCTGTCAATACGAATTTCTCAGACTAATATAAAAAGCCTTCTGTAGATTTAAATGGTTTCAACCCATATTTCTAGCACCCTTTTCCTCTAGGGTTGTTCTTTATGCTAAATACATTTGGGTGCAGCCATGGTCTAAGTCTAACTAAGAAAACAAGGTCTGACAATCCGAATTGCGACATACGATACGTGACGTCACTGTTGACGACACACTCACACATATGTCCGCATACCATCGATAGGCTGATGCCGTAGGCTAGCTTGTGTCACCCACACTACTAACCGAGGTACCGGATTGCCATACCTACTTAGCGCAGTAGGAACATTATTGTATTATGAGAGCAGCAAGGTGAAATGACTTACATAGAAATACATATAGGTACATACATAAACTCACGCCTGTATTCCCAAGGTGAAATTCTAAACTAAAAAGGCTGAATAATGCTATATAATCGATACTAAGTAAATATTTAAAAAAAAATCACACTTCGTGTCATGTGATTTTCAATATCTTAAACGAAACAAATATTTCCTCTCTTTTGAACACGTCCGGATGGCCTTTGGCACCATTTATCTGTAAAGTTTTATAATATGTCAAGTTATTTAGTAGGAGACCGAGACCTCTGTCAAATGACTGAGTATACCATCGAAATGTCAAGAATCTTCGACAAAAATTAAGCCAAAGAAATTACGCGGTTAAAACGCTCTAATATTGAACCGGGTGCCCTCCATGTGGTTGTGGGGTGATGGGGTCTAACCTTTTTCAGTCGTCCATGCTTCCACTGTGAAGTCACATCCCCATACTAAATGGACATTTGGACTTGTGGCATTGTCAGACCCGTTTGTGGGGACAGTGTACGTGTTAAGAAACATACACATTGATCAATTAAAGGCATGGCCATCCAAAGGGGAAACGCAGCCAGTCTTATATTATAAAAGGAACCGATGAAGGATACGATATAGTTTTGATGATTTCAGTGTATTAAATTTTCAGGGCTCCGCGTAGTAAATAAAACCATTAAATTACAGTACTGACCACATTTAAGCCATCCTCCGCATTGTATTTATTGTCCTTGTATTGTCACGAAGTTTACAGCGCCTGGGCCTCTGTCTGTATATTATAGACAAAGGGAAATCACGTTTTGCAGCAGTCTTGCATTTTTGCAACAGTTCTTTGATTTTCAATAACTAGTGCTGTAAACTTACACCAAAATGGACACTACCTGATATATATTATTATACTCTTTGATGGACAAATCAATTCAATTCAATCTTGTGTTGTATGGCTCCATCAAGGCCTTGATGATTCTGCCAATGTCAAGTTGGATAAGACACGGCTAAGTATTATAAACTTATCGGTACGCAACTGGTGGTGTTCGGTAGTATATCCAACCGGTCAAACTGCCAATCTAAAAACAAACTACAATAAAAACAAACTACAACAAACACAAACTACAACAAACACAATCTACAGGGGAGGGTAGGTTAGTATGGAGTTAGAGGTTTTATCTCTACAGACATCTTATATATTAGGAACAAATAATTACATTTAGTTATTAATTACTAGAATATAAATTACAGGCGGATGTTATTTTTAGATAAAAATTTGTTTAAGATCCCACTATATGGAGTAAAAACTAAAGTTAAGAGGAAGTTAATATTCACTGGGCGACTGATACAAGATGGGAGTAAATTATATAGCGGAGAAGCAATTTTTGGACAGTCTAACAGTATATGTTCCGTAGTACCATCAGCCAGTCCACATTCGCAGATTGAGCCGTCCCGTATCCTCAGCTTGGCCAAAAATACTGGCGAACAAATATGACCAAGGCGCAACCTTATTATCGTGGAAGTGTTTATTTTATCGAATTCTCTGTTTTTAAAGAACCAAGGTTTTGTTGGGATATTTGGCTGAAGACTTGCATAATGCTTACCCTTGGTCTGGCAAGAGAGTCGCCATAAGTTGTTCCACTTTTGATTAAGCAAGGGCTTGACTAAAGATCTAAGGTCTCGGGAATGGCATCTGTTGGACGTCTCTATTCCCAGCCGGATAGCATCTTTTGCGCACTGATCAACGATTTCATTACCTGATATACCGCAGTGGCTAGGAATCCACGCTATAACAACTTGTATGTTACAATTATGACATTCGCGTAATTTATCTTTAATTTTTAAAGTAAGATAGAAATTATTATTAGTATGAAAAGGAAGTCCTACCAGGTCTTGTAGACAGCTCAAAGAATCAGTTAATATGATAGATTTGTTGAGATTATGAGATCTAACATATGATACGGCTTCATATAGAGCCACCGCTTCTCCGGTAAATATTGAAGAAGAAGGTGGATTTTTGAAATTCAAAATAATTTTAAATTTAGGGATCCATACGGCAGAACCTACATTGTCCGAGGTAGTTATCTTAGAGGCATCTGTGTAAATCTGTAACCAGCCATTGAAATTTCTTTCCATGATCTGGTTAAATTCCGAATTGGCGTTATCTGATTTTTTGCTAATACCTAGATGTAAGATGACTGGAGGTTGAAATATTAGGGTGTCATAGTCAAAGCAGAAAAGCGGGTTTTTGTCAAGTTGATATATGGGAGTAGGGGAAAATTTATTAAAAGATTTAACTAGAGGAGGCAACTCTCTATGTCTCCAATAATTGGAAAAGGGAGAGATATCTGATAATGTTGAAAGTTTGGTCAATAAAGGGTGAAAAGAGTACTGAGCCATGTTAAGAAAAAATCTATCTGCCAGATATTGTCTCCTCAGAATTAGAGGGGGGTCCACACATTCAACCTGTAGCGCATTTGTAGGTGAGCTCCTCATTGCGCCTGTTACGATCCGGAGACACTTGGCTTGAATTCTATCAAGTTTCGCAAGAGCTATCTTGCTGCAAGGTTCTAAAATAAAACTGGCATAGTCAAAGTGACTACGGACTATAGCATTATACAGAATTTTTTGAACAAAGGGATGGGCCCCCCAACGTACACCAGACAATGACCGCATAACGTTAACACTTTTTTCACATTTATTGACTATATAATTTAGATGAGAAGTACCGGAGAGTTTAGAATCAAGATACACCCCCAAAAATTTAACAGACTCTACAACTTCTATCACTTGGTCATCTAGGGTAAGATCTATATGAGGGATAATTCTTTTTCGAGAGAATGGAAGAGCTTTACACTTAGACACTGAAAGGCTAAGACCATGTAAGTCAAGCCAGTCATTTAAATACATGAGAGCCGAATTAAGTCTATTGGCACAGTCCACAAATGATACGGAGTTTGCATATAACACTATATCGTCTGCATATTGTAAGATATTACAAAAACTGTTTACCGTAGATTCCAAATCCCATGTGTATAAACTATACAGAATTGGACTAAGAACAGAACCCTGTGGAAGGCCTCTCCATACAGGTCTGGGAGGAAGTAAAGTACCATTGGTTCGCACGCGGATAGATCGAGCCATAAAGAGGTTACATATAGCCTTCGTCAATCTCAACGGAATGCTCAGCTGTTGCATTTTTTGCCTGAGTACCGCTAGGTCGACATTGTCATACGCGGATGCTATATCTAAAAATACAGCAACGACGTTTTCATTGTTGCTAAAGGCAATGCGGATATCTGTAGTTAAAATACTGAGGCTGTCTATGGTACCCATTCCTCTACGAAACCCAAATTGAGACCTGGCCAATGTGTTTCGATTCTCTACTATCCATTCAAGGCGATTTTTAATTAAATGCTCCAAGATCTTAGCCAGAACAGATGACAGGGCAATCGGTCGATATGATGCAGATTCAGTAGGATTTTTACCGGGTTTAAGAACACTATGAAATACATGAAATATGACATTATTACTGTGACATTGTCACTTCATTCTGTTTATGTCACGTTTATGCGTTTATGTAATTTCCTCCATATTTTGTCTATGATTCTATTCTGTAGGTATTTCAAAGGGTATTTATCCGTAGAAAAAGGATTACTCTATCATCCTTTGCTATCATCTAGGTTGAAGTTTATATAGATAGGTACATGTAGGTATCTAAACTTCTCAAGGTTGATAAACAAATAAATCATATAAAAGGTTTTAAGGAAAACCTTATTTGCCAATAAAGTATGATACACCGTTTACCTACAACTATGAAAACTGATTCCTGACTGATTCATATAAAATCCGTGCCAATAAATATATTCCATACAGGCGGCTTTTTGTACTATATTATGACATGACATAAGGTTTGAGACAGATATAGACACAGTAGTAGTCAAGGCAGTGTGGGCGAGATAGCACGAGTGGCCGCCAATCTAAAAGATGTTTTTTAGTCCCGAATATTACTGACAACTTTCAAAACGATCATTTATTTTGTAACGCCGGATTTTTTAACTTTATCCTAAACAGCTTGGTTTCTATACTAGCAACATTTGTCTCATAGTTGTTCTTTTTGATGTAGCAACACTCACCGGTTTGCGTTCCGTTATAGCAAGTTTAGACTACGTTTTGTAACATGAAATTAATCATCGGTTTTCTAAATTTGGAAATCATTATTTTGTTCTGATTTCAGGCATAGTTTTTCTCGTTCAGATTAATTTTTATTTCTTTTTAGTCTACAATTCAGTATTTACTTCGAGATCAGAATTTTCAGGTCAACGAGTCGAAATTACCATAGACAGTTTTTTTTCCTTGTGAATCTGAGCTGTCAACTGAATGAGGATGCAATTTCGATCACGGCGAGAGAAGAGGTTATTTTTCTCCATGAGGCTCGGTGGAAGTGTAAGAGATATGGGCCAGTAAGCCTGATTGTCCTCGTTTTGTGGAAGGATTTGTTCGCCCCGCCGGCACGCGAAGTAGCAATTTCGTGTATGATCGCGCCCCAGAATGTTGGCGGCTGGCTCGGAGATTTCGGACGCCCTCTCATGTAAGTTGTTTCTCATTGAATACCATCAGCTTTTGGTTGTTTCGACGCAAACCATGAAGCTCGGCGTGAGCATTGAATCTATCGTCTTTGTTGCAGATTTATGAAATTCTAGGCATCGGCCACCCTTCCGGCCCATTGTTCGGCGATGCCATCAACTCCGCTAGTCATGCCCGAGTATAAAGCGACTACTCGCTTGATCTCAAGCCCTTAATGGTAAGTTCGGTATGCGGAATTACTCTATAGGCAGTAATATTTGACCGTTCTGTCTCCATACAAAGTGCGGTTAGGTGTTGCGTGTGGTAGTGTATTAATGATAATCTTGTTTGGTTTCCAGGGCTCCTAGGCACGGGCACAGTGCCTAAGTTCAGGAACCAGTCCCGAATGGAGTGCGGTTTCCTGCGAGGCTCTTTGGATTTTCCCCGGGAGACGGGAAAGACGACGGTTCCTTTTTAGAGCAAGCGGTTAGGCAGGCATTGCAAATGTGAGTCCGTTCCATACTGTTTTAGCCAGCTTCAAAGACATTTAGAGGTACACACACACACACCCGTAGGTTTTAGTTGAATTCCGTCCTCCATAAATATTGTTTTATAGTTGTTTTCTTTAACATTTTAGTATAAATTGTGACATAGGCAAATTAGATATATATTTAGATAAGCATTAGCGTTATTTGGTTTGAATACTTGTAACCTGGGGACGCCTGGGTGTAAAATCCTTTCAAATAAATGTATAAGTAAACATTCAAACTGGTTTGTTTTTGGGGACTCCATACACCACCAGGGCATCGTTTGTGCGGGGCCTGTGTCATAAGTTTAATAAAAATTTCAAGGCGCCCAACATTTTCTCTACCCCTTTTGTTCCACATATGACCCAGGTCTGGCCACGGGTACCCCTCATCCCACGCCCTTAGTCTCATGCCCGGAGCAAAAGCTGTTACATTGGCTACCCAACGTTGTGGGGCCTGAGGTGCTTTTGGTGGTGTATTAGTCCTTCGGAGGATTTCGGATGAAACGGTGTGTGTGGTGACCAAGTTGTTAACTTTTAAAATTATCTTCTCTCTCCTCGGTTAATTATTTCTCTCATGCTCTGTGCCCGGTCTTACTGATATAATTGTATGTGAATAGCCGGACTGGCTTATATTTTTTTTAAGCGTATGAATTTCCTTTGTGCCACTGCACTTATAGTTCTTAAGTGAATGTGTATGGCCAATTGGCTTGTGTATTCCGCTTTATATCTAGCTATACACGGTCTGCCCACTGGATTGCGTTTATCCTTATTGGTGGCTTAGCAGATTTTGTATTTGATATAGCGATTTCTTGGAAAACTAAATATAAAACATGGACTCTACGGTTAAAGTTGAATACCTGTTAAAGGACGAAATTCAGCATGAACTCACTACACTACACATTCCATTCGACCCGGATGACACTGTTGACACTCTTAGGAAGCTATTGCGACAGACCCGTTCTCTGGTCCGGCGTGGCAGTCTTAAGCCTGGTCGGGGAGCTGCAGCGAGGAACGCCGCGGCGGAGCTGGCGATTTGTGAGCCGAAGGTAACCGAGCTGTGCGCAGCGACATCCGACGGAGGGGGCCTCACCCATGCACAGCGAGTTCGTTTGGTAGCGCGTGCCCACTACTTGTTAGGGAGACTGTCACATATCACGAGCCGCGACCAGGACGTCCAGAGGCTACGTGGTGCAGTGGTGGGGAGTCTATCTGTCCTGGATCCTAACACTAATGCGTCCGAGTCGGAGGAGGAGGTTTTTAGGTCCCCGACTAACAGGGAGGTTCCGGTGGTTTGTCGCTCGGAACCAAAATATAATTTGGCCAGTCTGAACTTAAAATTTAGAGGGGATACGTGTGTCCGTGCCTTTATCACGCGTTTGAGGGAACTTTGCTTAGCTCGCGAGATTCCTGACCAAGTTGTTTTGAACGGTTTCCCTGACCTAGTCGATGGGCCGGCACTTTTCTGGTACCGTGCCCATAGGGACCAGTTTACCACGTATGGTCAGCTGCTGGAGGCTCTTCAAGCGGACTTTGACATACCGGATTTTGACTTCAAACTACTAAATGAGATAAGGGCACGCACGCAAGCTCGACATGAATCGATAGTGGTATTTCTTTCGTATATGGGCGGTCTTTTCTCACGCCTCTCCAAACCATTGCCTGAGGCGGAACGGCTGGATATTTTGCTGAGGAATATTCGTCCCGAGTATAGTAGGGAACTTGCCTTAGTGGACATAGATTCAATAGCCAAGCTAAAATCCATTTGTATGCGACTCGAGCTAGCGGGGGCGCGTGCATCTAACTTTATGGAACCTAGCACGTCGGAGTGTACGGTTGCCCCGGACATGCAGATTAGGACACGTGGTGCGCAGCGGAAACACGTGGTGGCTTCCATGACCCGCGTAAACAATACTACTCCTTCTTGCTTTCGCTGTAATGGTAACAACCATATGACCAGTCGTTGTCCGACGTCGCGCGAATTGTTGTGTTTCGAATGTGGGTACCGGGGCGTGCGCGCTCCTGACTGCCCCAAGTGCCGTTCTAATAGTAGTCCAAAAAACGGGACAGCCACGTCTCGCGAGTAGCTTGTGCCCCTCACGCACAGTCGCCCGTTGAGACGTGTTTTCCTCCGCCGGTTAATGATCCACGGCCGTACTTGACGGTCCAGGTGTTAAATGTAAATGTTTGTGGTCTGCTGGACTGTGGAGCCTCTTGTTCCATACTTGGTGCGGATGCCCACCTTACGTTTCTTGATTTAGGTATCGAGATGCAAGAATTTAGTCAGCCCAAGGTCTTGCGGGTGGCTAACGGGAGTAGTGTCTTTTGTAGGTATTTTATGGAGTTGCCTGTTCAATATAAGAGCATGGTAAAACTGGTGCTTTTCCACGTACAACCAGAGATAACCGCGCCTATCCATTTTGGAATAAATTTCTGGAAAACTTTTGAGTTGGCTCCAGATATACTGGCTTGCCTCCCCACAAAAGTAGACCATTTGTCGGTCGATAGTATTGAGGAGGATGGTCTTCGCGATTTTGATGCTCTAACGCCGCGGCAGAGGGTTGAGTTGGATGAAGTAAAAACCTTGTTCGATTCGATCAATACGGATAAGGTCGGTCTGGGACGCACCTCGTTGATACAGCATGTGATCAATACTGGCGATGCAGCACCGATAAAGCAGAAATACTACCGGCTTAGTCCCGCTAAACTAAAATACCTGGACGAGGAATTGGATCGCATGTTGGCCAACGGGGTAGTGGAACCTTCTTTCTCTGAATGGAACTCTCCCGTCACCATGGTGCCCAAAGCCAATGGGGATCTCCGCCTTTGTTTGGACAGCCGTCGTCTCAACGCAGTATCCAAGACCGATGCTTATCCTCTCCCATACATCAATTATATAATTGACAACCTACGTGACGCGAAATATCTGACCTCGTTAGATTTGAGTTCGGCTTATCATCAGATTCCGTTGCATCCGGATTCAAAGGAGAAGACCGCGTTCACGGTGCCCCGGCGCGGGCTTTTTCACTACAACGTGATGTGTTTCGGTTTGGTCGGTGCATCAGCCACGATGCAGCGTTTGATGGACAGTCTCTTCGCGGCAGAATTTGATAATAAAGTTTTCGCGTACATTGATGACATTGTTATCTGTACGTCCACCTTCGAAGAACATGTCGATATTCTGAAACGGGTTTTTGAGAAATTAAAAGCAGCCAACTTGACGATTAATATCAAGAAGTCCCAATTTTGTCGTGGCGAACTCAAGTATCTGGGCTTTGTGGTGGATCGTTTTGGTCTTCGGACGGACCCCTCGAAGGTCGAAGTAATTATGAACTTTCCGACCCCTAAGGATGTACGGGAATTGAAGCGTTTTCTGGGAATGACGGGGTGGTTTCGCCGATTTATTCAGAATTTTTCTCAGGTTGCTCGTCCCCTGACTCGGTTAACTAGTAAAAAGGTCGTGTTCCAGTGGTCAACGGAAGCCGAAGAAGCGTTTAATACTTTAAAGTCTGCTTTGATCACGGCGCCGATTCTCAGGTGTCCCGATTTTTCTAAACCGTTTTACATCTATGCTGACGCGAGCTCGTTTGCGATTGGGGGAGTGTTGGCTCAGAGGAGTGAGGGGGTGGATCATCCTATCGCGTACTGCAGTCGAACTTTGAGCGCGCAGGAGATAAACTATTCCGCCACAGAACGTGAATTATTGGGCGTTTTGTATGCTTTGGAACAGTACCGGGCCTACGTCGAGGGTACAAAATGTTTCATCGTTACCGATCACGCCTCTTTGCAGTGGTTCTACAAGTTGAAGAACCCTACTGGACGACTCAATCGCTGGGCGGTTCGTTTGAGCCAGTTCGACTTCGAGATCATTCATCGAAAGGGGAAAGACCACGTTGTCCCCGATGCTCTGTCGCGTATTAAAATCGACTCCATCACGTTCCATCCTGCGGATATAACGGACCCGTGGTATCTTAAACTTCTCAAAAATTGCTTGGATAAGCCCCGATTATATCCGAACTTTACGGTGAGAGACGGGCGCTTATTCCGTTTGTCCAAAAATAAATATAACCTTACTTCCCAATTCGAGTGGAAACAAGTGGTTCCGATTGAACATCGTGCTGAGCTTCTGCAGCGGTATCATGACGATCCCACTTCCGGACACTTCGGAGTGGCTAAGACACACAAACGAATAAGTGCCGACTACTTCTGGCCATCCCTATACAAGGACGTCGAAAAATATGTAGGTGTATGTGAAATATGCAAAACTTATAAACCTACTAATACTGCACGTCCTGGTTTGATGGGAAACCCTCGTACCATTTCTAAACCGTGGGAGGCTATTTCCTGTGATATACTGGGTCCTTTTCCACCGTCCTACGCACGCAACCAGTACTTATTTGTCTGTTCGGATTATTTTAGTAAATACGCTTTGCTTTTTCCCCTTAGAAATGTAACAGCCAAGGCGATTGTTAAATCTATCGAAAAGGGTGTATTTCTGCTTCACGGTGTCTGTAAGTACATTTACGTTGACAATGGTCCTCAGTTCATAAGTAAGGAGTTCCGGGACCTGATGGGTAAATTTCATGTCCCAAACATCATGTATAACCCTCGTTATCATCCCCAGGTCAACCAATGCGAGAGAGTGAACCGTGATATCGTTCGAGCCATCTCTTCGTATGTGCGTTCTGATCATCGTAAATGGGATCAGAACATACCCGAAATACAATGTGCTCTTAACTCGGCGGTACACACCAGTACCAAGTTCACGCCTTTCTACTTGAACCATGGTAGGGAAATGGTGCTAGATGGCTCGCGGCATAATCTGGAAGAGCCGGTTGACCCCTCTTTGGTCACGGTGAGCCAAGAACCTTTCGTATCCAACCTACCTGGTTTAAAACCGGTTTTCGATGCCGTACAAGGTCATCTTAAAAAGGCCTTTACTCACAACGAAAGACTGTACAACGTTCGTAAACGTCCGATTCAATTTAAAGAGGGTCAAATTATTTACAAACGGTGTTTTCCTCTTTCGAACGCCAATAAATATTTTTGTGCCAAGTTGTCTCCTAAATATGAGCGGTGTGTCATCGACAGGAAACACTCCTCATTGGTGTATTCTTTGAAATCCTTGAGTGGAAAACCGCTTGGCAAATTCCATATCAAAGATTTGATTGAGCGCGGCGACTCGCGACCTTCCCGTGATGAGAATGTTCAGCATCGACATATAGATGTTTGTAATGGCGGGTAGCTGGGTTATCGTCACTGAGCTATTTATATATACTCTGTTACTCGAGTTTGTTTTTTTTGTTTTCTGTGTTGCTGCTGGTAGCATTAATAGTTGTTTCAACTTCTTGCGTTGACAACTTATATAATATTAGGTGTACATGTCCGTAATAAGTAAGTTGTAAGTTTAGTTGGCTTGGAGTTTTTCTGTATATATATATATCACGTGCGCTGGCGTCACCATGGCGAGTCTAGGGGGAGAGATAACATAGGCTCGAGCAATTTTTTTTTTTTATGGCAGTAGTTCTTCGTCATGGTGGCTACCTGTTGCGCACCAACGGTTTGTTATGTCTCTCTTCTAGGGCATCATAAAGTCGGCCTTCCACAAGGGAAGTGTTGCACTTAGAATGGTTAAGTTTTAGCGTAAGATAGACTGTTTAAGGTTCGTCTGGACTGCAGGTGTGCAAATGGTTGGAGAATATCTGTCCCGACTGTTGGCTTAATAAAAGGTTTGTTTGTTTAAGCTTGATGAGTACGCACTATTTATATCCGGACCTGTAGGAACTCATCGTAGGAAGAAGTTATGTCCTGATTTCGGTTTTTTATTGGTATCGGTTTGCAAGTAGAGGGAATAGGATGTTTACGCGTAGTAATTAGTTCCCGGGATTAGTAATAGCATAAATTTATCATATGATATTCGATATAATTAGACTCTCACTTTAAAGATGAAAATTGTGTTGTCTTACATTATGGCTAGATTAAGGATAACGTAAGGCATGGTAATTCGTAAGTCTCGGTCGCTTACATTGAGTGTGTAACCGGCATGCGATGAAAACAGTTCAGAGTTTTTATCTTAAATTAAAATGCTTGCTTATTATATGATGATAGGGCCACTCTGCTCTGCAGAGTGAAGCACCGTTTTATTACGTGTGGTAAGTCGCTCCCTATGTGAGCGCAATCTTGTATTTTGGAGCTCTTGGCTGCGTGTCGCGCCCTCCGTGTTTTAAACTTATAATAGGAGTATAGGCAGTGGGTCACGCCCTCCTCTATGTATCTCTTAAGTTAATTTTACGTTTAGTAAGTCGCTCCCTAAGTGAGTGCAATCTTGTAATTTGGAGTTCTTGGCTGCGTGTCGCGCCCTCCTCTTCGTATGTCTTGAGTGAGCGTTAGTCTCAAATAGTGAGCCGTTTTTCTTAGTGAAAATGTTCTCAGTATGAGTCTCTCATGCGTGCGGCTTCAAGTCAAGCTGGTCGCACGCGGGATTGTTAGTTTAAGAATTTAATTAATTCCCCTCCGCGGAGGGAGTTGTAGGGTTTTTGTACCAACATATGTCTGCAGCACATGTTGTGATAAAAAGACTACACACTTATGGATGGAAAAGGGGGTTATTGTGTTTATCATCGAACCTTTCCATCTTCGTTAGGGCTCGGTTTCATTGTGTTTTTTTTTTCCTTTTCAGAGATATTTTGTTAGTTCCTTTTGTAGTCTAAACTCAGTAAGTTTCAGGCTCTCCTAAAGTTATAGTCATGGTTATCCAGTTCATTTATTAAGGGTAGCCTCGATATCAAATAGAAACGAACAATTTTTTATTTCAGAATTGAAGAATTCTGAAATAAAAAATTGTTACGACAACTAGATGGGTACTGTAACGCCGGATTTTTTAACTTTATCCTAAACAGCTTGGTTTCTATACTAGCAACATTTGTCTCATAGTTGTTCTTTTTGATGTAGCAACACTCACCGGTTTGCGTTCCGTTATAGCAAGTTTAGACTACGTTTTGTAACATGAAATTAATCATCGGTTTTCTAAATTTGGAAATCATTATTTTGTTCTGATTTCAGGCATAGTTTTTCTCGTTCAGATTAATTTTTATTTCTTTTTAGTCTACAATTCAGTATTTACTTCGAGATCAGAATTTTCAGGTCAACGAGTCGAAATTACCATAGACAGTTTTTTTTCCTTGTGAATCTGAGCTGTCAACTGAATGAGGATGCAATTTCGATCACGGCGAGAGAAGAGGTTATTTTTCTCCATGAGGCTCGGTGGAAGTGTAAGAGATATGGGCCAGTAAGCCTGATTGTCCTCGTTTTGTGGAAGGATTTGTTCGCCCCGCCGGCACGCGAAGTAGCAATTTCGTGTATGATCGCGCCCCAGAATGTTGGCGGCTGGCTCGGAGATTTCGGACGCCCTCTCATGTAAGTTGTTTCTCATTGAATACCATCAGCTTTTGGTTGTTTCGACGCAAACCATGAAGCTCGGCGTGAGCATTGAATCTATCGTCTTTGTTGCAGATTTATGAAATTCTAGGCATCGGCCACCCTTCCGGCCCATTGTTCGGCGATGCCATCAACTCCGCTAGTCATGCCCGAGTATAAAGCGACTACTCGCTTGATCTCAAGCCCTTAATGGTAAGTTCGGTATGCGGAATTACTCTATAGGCAGTAATATTTGACCGTTCTGTCTCCATACAAAGTGCGGTTAGGTGTTGCGTGTGGTAGTGTATTAATGATAATCTTGTTTGGTTTCCAGGGCTCCTAGGCACGGGCACAGTGCCTAAGTTCAGGAACCAGTCCCGAATGGAGTGCGGTTTCCTGCGAGGCTCTTTGGATTTTCCCCGGGAGACGGGAAAGACGACGGTTCCTTTTTAGAGCAAGCGGTTAGGCAGGCATTGCAAATGTGAGTCCGTTCCATACTGTTTTAGCCAGCTTCAAAGACATTTAGAGGTACACACACACACACCCGTAGGTTTTAGTTGAATTCCGTCCTCCATAAATATTGTTTTATAGTTGTTTTCTTTAACATTTTAGTATAAATTGTGACATAGGCAAATTAGATATATATTTAGATAAGCATTAGCGTTATTTGGTTTGAATACTTGTAACCTGGGGACGCCTGGGTGTAAAATCCTTTCAAATAAATGTATAAGTAAACATTCAAACTGGTTTGTTTTTGGGGACTCCATACACCACCAGGGCATCGTTTGTGCGGGGCCTGTGTCATAAGTTTAATAAAAATTTCAAGGCGCCCAACATTTTCTCTACCCCTTTTGTTCCACATATGACCCAGGTCTGGCCACGGGTACCCCTCATCCCACGCCCTTAGTCTCATGCCCGGAGCAAAAGCTGTTACAATTTATTGAAACTACGTGACTGTTAACTGTCCTAATCATCTCCTAATACTCATTCATCCAAAGAGTAAAGTAAATACCTAACTCCCATTGCCGGCCCGGACGCGCTCCGCAGAAACCAGAGTTATTAATATTAGAACAGACGATGATTGAATCAATTACTGCCGCCTAGTGCTACAAAGTACAAATATAAAGCAATATCACACTCCTAAATCAATACTAATAGTATAGATAAATGAGAAACGGGGTCTATTCTGTTTCTTTGTTAGCTTTTCGCTTACTGTTGAACTGAGGGTGTAGGTACCTACTTCGAATTTCAAATCCGAACTTCGTGTAGTGCCGTCGTCCCTTTCACTTAAATAATGTATAAGACGAGAGTGAAAGGGACGGTACAATACGAAGTTTGGATTTCGATGTTCAGAGTACAGATTATGAAGAACGTTATAGGTTGTTTTGGTTTCAGAAACGGTTATTTTTACTCTGACCACCGAAACGGCTTTAAGGTTCTATTCGTTAATGAATGCGGCTGAGAAACGATATAAGTGCCGACACTACCTACCTACATATATTATACCATATAATATAACACTTTGCATCACTAAATCATCTCCTAACGCGAATGAAGTTGCGGGCAAAAGGCAGCAATCTAGAATACTTATAAGCACTTTTTTCAACCTACTTTCCATGACTAATAGCAGCACTAACTCGAGCAAACATTTGCATAAATATCCAACATCCAATGCTCATTCGAATAAAAAAAAAACGAAATAAGGATTCCCACGTAATGATATTTATATAGGAATCATTATGAGAAACGAATGAAACATGTATTTGATTTCTTAATTTGACTAACCTAGGTGCCGTTGGCAATATTGCCACTGGGAACATTGCCGGGAACAACAAAGAAACGTTTGTGCTTTACTATTGCGAAACTTTCAATTTCCAAAAAAAACCGCCCCGGCCGCAGGGGGCCGATTTTTGAGTGTCGAACGCTCGACTTTTCACTCGAGATCTTTGAAAAAACTATAATGTTTTGGTCTCAAAGTTGCCGTAAACATAGACAATGTTTCCGACTGCTGCCGGAAAATTGCTATACAATGTTCTAACAACGGCACATCGCTATACGGACACGTGTGACGGTATGAATTTAATATAGGAGATACTGCGGAGTACAGGATACATTAATTAGGGGAAGTTCGTGACGTCATCTCGGCTGTCTTTACGGTGGTGCGAACAGCACGAACTAAGGTTGTTTATGAGTGAATTTCACCAAACGGGCATTTTTGTCCAATTCCCATGGAATTTAGAAATACCAATAATACATAGAAAATTCTATGCTGATAATTTGATAAAAAAATTAATAAACACAAATTTTCTTACGGGGTACTTATACTTATAAAATTACGGAAGTTATTACAATTTGAAAATTTGACCTGGGCACGGGAATTTATCTGTCCATGGGAATTGCCTTTTCTTAGAAAAAATTGTATTAAAATTATTATTTACCATCTAATTTATCAAGAATTATAAAGTTCAGTTGTATCGAAGTAATTTAGCCTAATTTTACCAATCATGGGTCACTCTTTTCAAATATTTAAGAAGCTAAGTGTAATTGTAGCAGTTGGCCTGTTTTCTTTAAATAAACGCATAAACTATAACTCTAATCGATATACTTAGTACAAATTATATTTATTTATGCATTTCATCCATAATTATTGTTATTAAATGAGGTTTATTAACAAAATAAGCCACCCTTCCCAATTCCCGTGTCCCAAAATCAGCTGTTTTGGGTAAACAAGCTATGGGAATTAGGACACGGGAATTGGAAATCTATATTAAAAAAATCATAAAAAATTCAAATCGCATGTTAATAATATTTTAAGTTATCGTTTATATAGAGACACCAAAGTGCTTTATAATGCATACATATGTTGATGATTACTTATGTAAAATTTGAATTTCTAAGGGCCACCGAAATTGCAAGCAAAAGCAAAAAAATTGTCGCCCACCCAGAAACCGAAGTACTTAGGTGGTTTACTCGAACTTAATGCGATTTGCTATATATAGATTTTTTATATATAATAGCTGACATTTGAGAGCACATGTGAAGCAGGACGCGAAGCTGATCAAATGTAAACGATGGCTGCCAGGGACCTTTGAATTTTGCCGACAAAATTTAACTCTCGCGCTCATACGATTTTTAAACATCAATTACAAGTTATTCACCACAGTGAAGTGAATAGTGTCTGTGCTCAGTGATAGTAAATATAATCGAGTTAATGTTTTTGACACGAAATCAGTGATTCTAATGTACAGTTTTTGATAGGAATTTTTGAATGATTCAAAACTCGATGCCGGACAGGGCACGGAGTCTTAATTTGAGCGTTTAGGTATTTTTTAATGTATTTTAAAAACAAATTACTCCGTGAATTTGAGTGGACCTCAACGTGGAAACATGTATTCTTTATGAAAAAAAATAAATGGTACGTATTGTCTCATGTTACCATACGATTTTCAGCTCGGACACAAAAAAAATCGAGTATAGAAAATGACCCTTATATTATAACTAGTGTAGTACATATTGGTAGTAACTATAGACCGACCGTCTAAGGAGCGAGTGTCAAAGGGTAGCGGAGCGGCGGTCGACTTATAAATAAATTAATATAAATATAATAATGTAATTTAAAGAAATCACTAACACTAGCTATAAGATAATTTATTATTAATTAATTGATTACTAACAACTATTGTATTGTCATATGATATGAGTCTGTGATACTCGAAATAAATGAATAATTTTTTTACGTTTTCAAACCCCACGGCTCCGCCATTATGGAAAATTTTCAAGAACTGAATCGTACATAAATTTCATATAAGTAATTCTCGAAGCTGCTCACAAAATTTCAGGAGAATCAGTTCAGAAACGCGACCTGAGGGGCTAAGATTATCGGTTATTTGTCGGCCATATAGCATTCGTCCTATGAAGTATGTAAGTGCGAAAGGGACGAATGCTATATCTTAGCCCCTCTGTACAGTAGAACAGCCGGACTTGCGGACATACGAAATTATTTATGGCGAAGCTGAAGCGGAAACTGGGTTAATAAATTTTGTCTCTAAGTGGACCTCGAGGGCTAACTTAGCTTTGGTGGAAAAGCATAACTGGTCTATAACCTCAATAGTAGTTTTGCTGCCTGCCTTTTTATTCAGACGGTGCATGGACTGCCCGCTCCCCGCCCATTAACCTTCGCCGTCTCCCCTCTAACGCATGTCTGCGTTAAACTATTGGTTTGACAAGGATCGCCAGCAAGCGACCAAAATGAAAGGTCTAAGAGTGAGTTGCACCAAACAGTCTGTTTTGGTGCAACAACAGTTTCTACGGTTGATGGGTAATGTAATCGGAAGTTGATGAAACCGTCCCAAAATGACAACATAATAACGCATAATAAAACAAAAGCTACGAGAGCCTATTACGATTTTGAGCGAAGCGTCAGCCAACGAAAAAGTAATTAGCAAACAAGCGGACGTATTAAAATGAATAGCCGTAAGCAAACAACAGTGATCCCACTCCCCACTCACGCGGCATCCACGTATTCAATTAACGAAATGGGAATCGGAATCGGCACTCATAACGCTCAGAAAGTTAATTAAAATATCCCTAATTGCGCAGCGACAACGGCCAAACTCTGGCGCCAGAGCGTGCCGCAATGTTTGTACTTTATTAGTACAAGTTTGGTGTTTGCCGGCAAGTTTGGGGCTGTTTTATTTGCCTCGGTCACAAGTTTGGAACGCCTCGCTGAGTCTTTGGATGCGTCGATGCACAGCTATGGCTACAATAACGTTGATAAGACTGTGTTTGCACAGGCGATAAGTTGGCACCAGATCTTAGCAACTTTCCAAAGTCGCTTTGACACACCATAAACTTCATGAGTAGGAATTGAACCTCCTACCCTTGTATTCTGTGCATGGTCAGAACGTACTGAAGACTGCACTCATTGTACCTAATGTACCTATTATGCTATGGGGGTGCTTGTAGCGACATCTACCGCTAAGTTATTACCACTCCCTAATTATTTATTTTACATTAATTAAAGATCTTTAGTAACAGAAGCCACTGTCGAACGCCGAGCGATGGCACGAGACTTTCAATCCGGAGATAGCGAGTTCGAACTTCGAAACAAGGTTTGTGTCCAGCGGGGTTTTAAAAAACCTTGTATGCCGACGAAGTATCATTTGATATTTAACAGTGGGTTTTCGGAGAAAGACAAAAATGTGAGGAAACCGATATAATCTCAACAAGGTCTCGTTTTTCTAGCTTTCGTAAAACTAGTTCCTAATGCCAAATCGTGGAATTAGGTGTCAAAGCTGACCCCGAGCTAATTAAGGGACAAGCGGGAAGGGTCCGCTAAAAAAAAATCTATTTTTTCCTTCTTTTAACCTGCCTAATAAACTAACATTAGTTTGTAAGAATCTACTAACAATAATGATCCAAGTTGATCTCGAAATAAATTGAATTGAATTGAATTTAACACGTTCATGGTCCGTGCTCTGATATAGGTCACGGCAAGTCTCTATTACAAATAAGGTTTACGATTCATATTCGGACTGCGAACGTGTTTTGGAATTGGAAGAGACAAAAGACAAAGACACATTTAAAACCGAGCTATGTTTTAAAACAACTATCTCTAGCGATCCGAGAAATAGAAACAAAGCTATTAGTCAAACCGGATCCAAGTTGGACGTGCCTGGATAAGACTAGCGAAAAAATCGGGAAATAACGTCGACTGAATATGCCAATCTGAATATGGAAATGCCGGTTCGCAATGCGGGCAGATAAGGGTTTTATAGCCGAAATGTAGGTGCCCAGCAGAGGAACGAAATGCTCGATAAGTATACAGACTTGATAAAGGTTCCGGTGCAACGCTATTGTCCACATTTCCACAAATGACTTGGAAACGTACGGCGGTAAAGCAAACAATGTAAATGAAAAGGCTGACGGCGTTTCGGTAACACTTGTGGTTGAAGTGTAGATAATTAAAAGAGTAGCGGAAAACACATATGGGCCAGATAACGAAAAGGTATAGGGAAATGTTTGGAATACAATTTTTGACTTCGTAACTTTGTTTGGGCTAGTTAGGAGGTAAAACATATAAAAAGTCCCTGCCCGTAGTATTTAGTAAAAATCTCGTAAACGGCCCATAGCAAAAATGTTCTAAGGCATGAGTAATCTATTGTACATAAAATTCTCTACAAAAAGCGGTCCTACACACTTATTCGCTAGGATTAATATTTAATAAGACTTGAAGGGGGGATGTAAAACTTTATGATAATTAAAAATGGAGTTTTTAAATTGAACGCCTCCAGTAAATTTCCGCTCTCATCTGACGTAAACATATACTTGCAATACGAAGAAACTCACACATGTCTACTAACTAGACACACAATATCTACTAGAAGTCTACACTTAATATGAAAATAAGAGCTTCTGGTCCCGTACGATGTAAACCAGAAGAAGAAACCATAGACACGAGAAAAAGAATACAAAGTGCACCTATTTTATTTGCTCTTGAGTGTATACCATGACCTTCCACAATGAAGCGTATCTAATAACATTTAGGAGAATAACTAGAAACCCACAAAATAAACACCACCAATATTTTAAACAGTACAATAAAGGCAGCAAAATAATAAGGATTTTAAACTAAGCTCGTCGCATTATTTTGGCAATGTAGCCAAAGCCAGTTTTGGGGACAAAAAGGAATAAAAGCCTGTGCCGTAGTGATCTATTTGGGTATAAATTATTCATTTACGGTATACGTGAGCCTGCCGTAGGCTAAAGTAAGAAATTTAATATCAAACGTGGCTTTGGAATAAATATTTTAAGAAAAGTCGCCCTCCTTTGGAGTTCTAGAGGGCTTTTACCTACATATTGTAAAAGTCCCAACCCTTGACAACGCTTCTTCTTAGTGTAAGGCCTGAGTGTACGCTCGAGTTGTGCGTGCAGCGGCGCGAGCATGTTAAACAATTAAAACTCATACTGGTGTCCTGAGTCGCCGCTGCACAAACAGTATGCACGCTCGCCCGCCCCGCTGCAATCCCCGCCGAACGCTCCGCTCCGAGCGTCCACTCAGGCCTTACACTTATTCTTCAAGTGCTATATAGTGCGCAGGTCGGCTATCATATGGCCTATACGGACTTTTGATACCTTCGGCCGCGCGGATAGGCTTGGTCAACCAGGGTGCGCGAAACTAGCGGGACGTTTTCATAGATTCCGACGCGCAGCGGTCGCGTTGCACGTGTGTCGCATGGCCATGCCAAAACTGTGTGGCACCGCCACAGTAGATTCTGTAAGTTGTGCCTCACACGCCAAAGTCTTCGTAGCAAAAGACCGAAAATGAACCTTATTTGATAGCACGTAGCTTGCCTTTACATGTCGATGTAAAGACGTCGACTCGATATGAAGTCATTGGCCTGTGGGGCACCTAATGTCCTGACTTTATATCAAATCAATGGCGGTGAAAAGGTTAAAGATCTTCTGATTGAGCCAACTCTAGGGCCGCTAGGAGCAGAGGGTCTACCGCGAACCACAAACGAAGTTTTCCGTCTCTTTCGCACTTACGTACAAACTTTCAAGTGTGACAGAGAGGGAAAACTTCGTTTGTGGTTCGCTGTCGCCCCCAGGAAGATGATTTAACGCAGCTTACGCTACAATAAGCTGTCGTGGATAACAAAAATAAAACAGTTTAAATGTTATTAATTATAACAATAAATTGTAGTGTTGTGGCAAAATTTTTCACCTTATTCCATTGAATTAAGGTCCGAAACTGTATACATATTTATACCCTTGACTGTACATGGAACTTTAATAGTTATTTGTTATACAAGGGTGCAAAGTTGTATTTTAACCGCGAGTGTGGAATTGGAACACGAGCTAGCGAATGGATTCTAGGGTTGAACCACGAGCTAGCGAATGGATTCTATGGTTGAACCACGAGCGCAGCGAGTGGTTCGAAAATAGAATCCTGAGCGAAGCGAGTGGTTCAAAATTAGAATCCTGAGCATAGCGAGTGTTGCAACACACGAGACGTAAAATAACTTTGCAGCCGTGTGTAACACAAATCTTTTCACCTCACTAAAGCGAGGAAATAGAAAAAGGAAAACAAAAGTAAAACAATAAAAAAAATTGGGTTTCTTCCAATTTTTCAAAAATAGAAAATAAATACTAAATTTGAACAAAACAACGCAAGAAAAAATTAAGCAAAATTCAAAAACAAATGCTAAAGTAAATAAATAAAGCAAAATTGCTTAAAAGTCAAAATAAATATAAAATTTGAAATCCTTATCCTTGAATTAGTCGAAATCGAGTATAATGACGATTTTTTTGCAAAAAAAATTTTTTTTAGCTCAAAATTCAAAATAGTTATAAAATTTGAAATCCTTATCCTTGAATTAGTCGAAATCGAGTATAATGACGATTTTTTGCAAAAAAATATTTTTTTCGACTTAAAACTCAAAATAAATGTAAAATTTAAAATCCTTATCATTGAATTAGTCGAAATCGAGTATAATGACGATTTTTTGCAAAAAAAAATTTTTTTAGCTCAAAATTCAAAATAGTTGTAAAATTTGAAATCCTTATCCTTGAATTAGTCGAAATCGAGTATAATGACTATTTTTTGCAAAAAAATATTTTTTTCGACTTAAAAATCAAAATAAATGAAAAATTTGAAATCCCTATCCCTAAATTAGTCGAAATGGAGTATAATGACAATTTTTTGCAAAAAAAATATTTTTTTGCTTAAAATTCAAAATAATTATTTAAAAAAAAAAAATTCAAAATAAATATAAAATCTGAAATCCAAGGACTGATTTTTTTCACACCACCTGAAAAAAAAATCAGATGGGCGAAAATTGTACTGGCTGTTTTGTGTCCACCCACACTAACCGATATCGGATCCGATACGAATCTGACCGATATCGGATCGGATGGTGTGAGCACTAAGCAGTTTTCCATACATTTTTATCGGTAACGAATCCTACACCGATATTGTATCGGATAGTGGGAACACGGCCTTACATGTTATTATGTTAAAAAAGTAACTAAGAACACGTTCGGATTTCAAAATTACTTTGCACACATGTGGATAAAATGCAGTTTTGCTATCTGTTTTTAAAGAATAAAAAAGGGCTTTCCGAGCTAGTGAGGTGAAAAGATATTTTCGTGGTGATTTATACCGCTTTGTAAGTGGTTTGTACTTGATAACTTTTGTGGTTGGTTCGTTCCTTGTGTTCATATTCTGCCAGTACACGCATTGTTTGCTTACTGGGTGGTTCCATCCCCTTATATCAGACATGTTACACCGTTATTTATGGAAATAAAGATTTTTTCACTTCACCTATTCGGATAAGGGCTTTTTCTTCCCTGCTACGAGGGATCAAAGTGGCACTTTTCTGTAACGAGTAATTGTATTGTATCGATTTCGATAGTTAAGTATTGTATCGATTTTGATAATATAAATGCACAACCATTGTTATATCAGATCTTTTATTATTCTCAATAGGTGATGTGAAAAGCAGTATGTGTCACATGGAAGCAAAATTATTTCCACCTTGGGCGTTAATTCTTGAACCCCTCACTACGCTCAGGATTCTATTTTAGAATCCCTCGCTACGCTCGGGATTCTATTATATAATCCTTCGCTTCGTTCAGGATTCAATTTACGCCCACGCCGTAAATATGTCATTTTGCTCCCTTGTGACACAATCTACTATTTCACATCTGCCATTCAGAAAAGTCATTGTTGCCCTGGGATCAAAGTCGTACTTTTCTTCCCTCATTTGAGGCAACAATGACTCTTTTCCTCATAGAACCTGTAAAAAGCAAAGGGCACCAATGTGCACCGGCCTTTAGAAATTAGTGCTACGAGCTGGTGACATAATGCTTTAAAAGATAAAGGTTTATGTACAGTCGCCATGATATATCGGTACGAACGAGGCGCTCACAAATATCTGAACACGACTCTATTGCCAAGGCGTTAGAGTGCATGTTCAGATAATGTTGAGCACCCTGAAGAGTACAGATATATTTGATGGCGACTGTACCTAGTTACTGAAACTTTGGCACGGCCCAAAATTGGCGAATTAAAATATATTACCCGTTTCTTATGTACCATCGCCAACACAAGTAACTGACCGTTCGTGCACTCTATTCGTATTGTAATAAGGGTCACCAATGGTTAGTTAACTGTGTGGGCGTTTGTAGGTCACTTTTTCTTAAAAAGTTTGCTCAACTTGCAACATAGCCAAATAGCCTTTTAGTCCAAGCCAGAATTATTTTAAATTTTGCTATAATCTCAAACATTCTTAATGGTAAAACGGCCGGCCTATTTGAGCGTCAGAAACCTCTGCTTGGTTACAACAAACCGTCTGTAATCGTAAGCGGTGTTCGTCAAATCTGATTGTATGGAAAGTTTGACAAGATTCTATGGGATGACAAGCTGCCGGCGCAATATTTGACGATGACCGGTCTGTGTTCGTACGTTGGTGCAACTGGCACTAAGTATGCATAGAAAATGTAAATCTAAATAGATACAGTCAGCAGCACAAGTAGCTACGTGTTCGAAGAGGTCAAAATGATCTACACACATCTATATATATTTTTTATTCATTTATTTCAGGCAACAGGGGCCTATAGATAAATACCTTATAGCTAACATATATACAATATTATAAGGGATTCAGTGCGTGTGTAGATAATTTTTAACACCTCGCTCGCGTAGCTACTTTTGCTGCCGACTATACCTATAGATGTAATGTGTGTGTGTGTGTGTGTGTGTGTGTGTGTGTGTGTGTGTGTGTGTATGTATGTGGTTTGTAATGTCCTGTTGTAAGTGTTTTGTTTGTCACGAATGTTTCTTTTCTTTCTTTTCTATGATACCGGTCGACGATTTACATTTGCAAGAAGTTGCAAACAAGTTTCTTTACATTGCTGGCCAGCGGGCACGTAATGTAATATGAGTACGATCAAACCCTGCAATGTAATGAAAACTGCACACAAGTACTTGGAAATGTAAATCGGCCTTTATGAAAGAACATAGTCTAGTAAATAGCACGCGAGCTAGCAGAAAAGAATATATTATAGAATATAATTTGAGATAACAGAAAATACACGGCCATAGGAAAACGCGGATGACAACGAACGTAATTTTCAAACCTTGACGCGTTGGGTCATCTAGCTAATTTGACAGGCACACTGATAGTATGTAAGCAAGGAGTATGTTTATACTATTCCAACATCCTCCCTTAAACATAAACCCATCATCTTGGAGCAGAAGGCCAGCTTCGGGAGTGCCGTAGCCTTAGTAAGGGCGTCTGCCGCCAACAATTTCAACACATAGTTAGTCGTCACGATAATAAACACAAAGAGTCCATTTTATAAAGCGATAAGCTTTAATTTTACACGAAACAAGACATATTGTTAGGAAACTATATGCTGTCAATCAACAGTGTCGATTTTTTTAAACTAAGGCTGGGTTGCACCAAACCGTCTGTAATCGTAAGCGGTGTTCGTCAAATCTTGTTGTATGGAAAGTTTGACAAGTTTCTATGGGATGACAGCTGCCGGCGCCATATTTGACGATGACCGGTCTGTGTTCGTACGTTGGTGCAACTGGCACTAAGTGGCAGGTATACCACAAAATAAGGTATATTTGTAAAATGTATCAAAAATCGCCGTCATCTCATCTAAATGTATCGTCTAGCCGCCCACCATATATGAAAAAAATGGCAATGAAATTCAAATCTACTGTAACAGGAAATAGAGTAGAGTTTATTTTGTTTTGGAATTTAATGAAACAAAACAAATGCAACTGTATTCCAAATTAGAAAAATACAAATTCGATTAAAGTGAGTGTTGTTCTAGTACCTATTAGTGTAAGGCCTGAGTGAACGCTCGGAGCGGAGCGTTCGGCGGGGCGTGCAGTGGGGCGGGCGAGCGTGCATACTATTTGTGCAGCGGCGACTCAGGACACCAGTATGAGTTTCAATTGTTTAACATGCACGCCCCGTTGCACGCTCAATTCGAGCGTCCACTCAGCTCTTACACTTAGTACTTTGAACTCCAGGCCGCTATTTCACCAACTTGGCAATTGTCATCTGACAATGACAATTCCAAGTACACTTCTGAGTCGTCACGTAAAGATGGTCGTCAGATACCATCGATACTTACCGGACCGGCAATGTAAACCGAATTGTCATTGTAAGGTGACAATTGTCAAGTTGGTGAAATAGGGGCCAGGAACATAGACATAATTCATGATTTGGAAAACGCCATGGAGAGAAAACACATATTCTGCCTCGTTCACACGTAGGATAAGAAAGGAAGGTGCGGGATAGGTATTATCCGACAGGAGTATGGAATTCTTCGGAGTCAGGCAGGAACTGGGGATAGAAGGGTTAAAATCAGGTTAGGTACATAAAAACTTTTCCACACTTGCTATTCAGAAGAGTCGAATGAGGTATCAAATATTTACTTTTCTTCCCTCATTTGAGGGCAACATTGTTTTGGCCGTTGACATTTGAATTACTCGTTACGCTCAAGATTCTACTTTAGACTCTTACTACGCTCGGGATTCTATTGTAGAATATTTCTCTTCACTCATTACATATACCGCTCGTAGGCACGTTTGGCTTGCCTTGCGCGGATTTGTTAACAGTGAGACTTCTGTGCGTAGTAATATTACTTATTCTGTGCCGCTACTACACTTCGCTATGCGTAATCGCGTTGCGTATTCGCCTCCCTTTCTTTTGCAATATTAAAGAAAGAGTTGCAGCACGAATATTTGCACAAATACGGCGAAGTGTGGTGCTAGCATCACACTGTTCGGACATACAGATCCACAACGCAATAGCAGAGTGTGTTCGACTAAGGTTACGTTTAGATCATCTTTGAACGCTACCAGCTAGGTGATCAGGTGTATCTTTGCCCGTAAGTTGTCATTCATTTATAAACCCTACGACTTAGACAATAGGACTCACCGTGCACAGTCAGCTCCGAGTCTCGGTTCAGCTCGTACAACCGCAACGCCTCGTCCAGCTCAAGTTGGGTGGAAATGGTGCAGGGGTCGCCCTCCTCGTCGACCCACTTCATAGTGAACACCTGGTCGACAAAACATATGTTACGTACAGTGAAGGGCACCAATATGTATACACTTTTTCACCTTATTCCATTGAAATAAGGTCCAAAAATGTATACATATTTATGTCCTCGACTGTACACAGTTTAAAAAACAGAATTTCTCTCCTGTGGCCAATGAGCGGTCGCACATACATCTTGTCTGCTCTGTCTAATGGTTGACTGAAAAACGAATGAATGAATGGTTGGTTGATGGTCGGTTGGTTCTCTAATGGTTGAATGGTTGGTTGAATATTAATCGTTTTACGACAATGTTCGAATTGCGTACAAGTTAATCGTCTTAATTTATGATTATATCCTTTATCCTTGAAATAAATTCACTTTTGAAATACCCGGTAAATAAGTAATGATTTTGTTCAGTTAATCTCAATTGACAATATTTCATAATTTCCAAAAGTCTTAATTCGAAAACCATTTCGGTAAAAACGTGTCAAGTACACAAAAAACATTTTTTTTTATTTTTTTCTCCGTTAATTTTGGAAAAAATCGCAAATTACTGTAAACCGAAAGTTGACGTCATCTTCCTCGCTGTATTCAGGGAGACCTTAGTACAGAGTACAGACAATCGCTGCTCTGGAGTGGCTCTGGATTCTTCTTGGGAAGATGACGTCATATTTTACTTACGCCCTTTTGGAATGACCTACTTTTCAACGTGTTTTTTTTGTATGAAATAATGAGTTGAATTGAAAAAGAAAAAATACGGGTGGTTTTAATTTTTACCTATTTTCTAACTAGTTCATAAAATAAAATAGTTAAAAATATGAAATGTTGTCAATGGTCATAAATTAATAATGTAGCATTGTGTGCACAGTGTTAAGTATCAGTGAAACACAGACTGCCTCATGTACACAATGATAACGCAATGAGGCAAGGCCTTATACACTCATACAGTTTGTAGGGATGACATTTTTTATATGTATTACGACGGTAACAAACAACCACACGGCCTGCCTGATGGTAAGTAGACACCGTTGCCTATGGACGCATACATAGGACTGATTTTATCAATTCTCTCCACGTTTTTTCAGATCAGAAAAATCGTGTGCATATTTGCTATGCGATTTCGAGGAAAACTAAGTAACAAATTACTGAAATAAGAGAAATTAAACAAACGAGATTAAGAAAACAATCGAGGTATACCACTAAATATGCATTTATAAAAATAAAATAGACAACATCTGAATTGCCAACCCTAAAAGTGTCACTTAGTTAATAATTACTGCAGATGGCTAATGAGCATTAATCATTGAACACCTGCAGGGTTTATAGTTATGTATTTTATTTATACTTACATAATGTAGAAACATTACTGACTTCTAGCACAGTCGTCATCACACACATAGGAGCGAATAAGTTGCTCACAAACACTCAACGATTGGAAGGCAACAATCTTACCCAAATCAACCTAGTCCCAAACTAAGCAAAGCTTGTACTATGGGTACCAAGCGACGATATACATACTTATATAGATAAATAAATACTTACCTCTAAATACATAGAAGACATCCAAGACCCAAGAACAAATATTCGTGCTCATCACACAAATAAATGCCCCGGCCGGGATTTGAACCCGGGACCTCCAGCTTTGTAGGCAGGGTCACTACCCGCTAAGCTAAAGCGGTCGTCAACACATATAGTTCCTATCATTCCCGGTACCGCCGCATACTGGGTAGTACCAACCAGGTCGGGCCTAGCTGAGTTTCTTGCCAGATAGGCTCAGATAATAATACGAAACGAATACGAATACGAAACTACGATTAGACGAAAATACGATTCCCCATTACCTGATCAGGTGGAAAACGGCAGATAGCAATCATCTCCTGCGTAAACTCCTCCAGTGTTATGTTGTGGTTGATGTACGTGATCATGACATCACCATTGTACACTGTCTTCACCTTAACGTCATTGTCGTGGTTGTCCTGGTTCACCATTTGGGTCGGCATCATTACACGACCACAGATCTGGAATTATAAATAAATAAATTAAATATTTTATGTGTATTTGTGGACAATGCTACATAAATCAACCTAGTCCTATAAGTCCTAAACTAAGCAAAGCTTGCACCTACTGTGGGTACTAGGTGACGATATACATACTTACATCGATAAATAGAAATTTAAATACATAGAAAACATCCAACACTCATGAGCAAATATTTGTGCTCATGACACAAATAAGTGCCCTGACCGGGATTCGAATGCGGGACCTACAGCTTCAAAGGCAGGATCCCACTAACTAACTAGACTAAAGCAATCTTTTGCCTCTAATTATTGTCATGTGTTGCTTTTGGTGAGGTTGTGCATCTGCAATAAAGATTATTTGTATTGTATTGCAGTGTTTTTCAACCTTTTTCATGACACGACCCCCCTAAGACCAAAAAATTATTCGCGACCCCCTTAGGACCAAAAAATTGTTCGCGACCCCCCTACCTTTGGGTATTTTTCGTATATGGTATTTTACGTTACAGTCGTTAAACATATTCAATCCATAAAAATATTTTTATACGTTTACAATTTTACATAATTCGAATTGGGATCGAATACGTCGCCGTCGCCAATTGACAACTAACAAAATTTTCGCGCGGTAAGTACTCTACGCACGACCAAGGCCTTGAAGTGTTTGATTCCATTTGCTACCTCGTACTTGTGTGAGTTGACGTTTTCATCAATGGCCCAAATAAAAAGTAAGTAAAGAAATCGCTTAAATCTGGAAAACGATTTAATTCTTAATGTAGCAAAAACAGATCCACGATCGGAGAAATTGATAGTGGATAGTTTAGTGCAGTGTCGGAAGCTTGTTTAGTTTTTTGAAAAGAAAAGTAATATGGACAAGTCGTCATAAGATTTATTTTCTTGTTAACATACAAATGTTCAGAAGTAAATTGTTCTGTTAATATTTTTTTACTAAATCTATCCTTTCAAACATTATTGTTTTTTTTTTACTGAGGTAGTTCGTTCAACCTCTCGCGACCCCCCGCGACCCCCTTGCAGAGGCTTCGCGTCCCCCCAGGGGGTCGCGACCCACACGTTGAAAAACACTGTTGTATTGTATTGATGATGATGAGTTCCTGTCATCCCTAATTAGGAGCATAGCCCTTTAACGGTCAAAATTCAAATTAAAGCATAATTCGTCTCTCGCCCCTGTATGTATACATGGAAAAATTTGCATCAGAAAAAATACAAAAAGGTGACCTTATTTAGTGGTCATTTTTTTCCTCAAAATTTTGGTCTTGCGTATTAAAGGGATAAGGCTCTCAGAAGGGATATACGAGTTGGTTTAACTTTAACTGAACTAGTGTATATACCATATCACGGGCTTGGGTTCCAAAGCAGCCGGCAAGCTCTTCGAGGATAAAACAATTCACAATGGAATAACTTATTGCACAAAAGGCAGATAACACCACCATCTGGCAAAGCAGACCACAAGTCAAGAACAAGTTCCTTGATGTTAGATGTTTACTTTTTAAATGTATGTATGGACAATATTGTCTTTGGGGCCAGTAAGATCAGTTATAGACAAATGACATGAAGTCTGGTTCAAGTTACTTGTAGACAAGCAAAATTGTTTTGTATGAGTGGGTCTTGCTGAAAACTAGCCTGGAAGTGTAATTACTCAACACTATCTTGCATACCACAGAAGAAAATAATTTCAATTTTGTACCATGAGAAGCTGGTTTGATTCATTAGGTAAATAGCCTCTTTGTACAACAAACAATAAGTACATTGAAAATATATCATATATAACATTCTCTATGTATTGTGAGTTGATATTTTAAAACTAAAACATAACCTCACAAGCGTATCAAAGTTGAAGATGATTAAGTACAACAAGTATTACGAGAATGAATTTCAAGAGGATATTTAAAAGGAAAATCATTACTGAAGGACAGTTATCGCTCAAATAAGTAGTTAAAATTACACTGCATGCATGAAATGCATATATTATGCACTTTCTAATAAGCCTCTTTGTAAGGCTTCATCCCCAACCTTCTGTCGGCATTAGAATAATAAAATTATATTATTTGTTTGTTAGTGGTTATACAATAAGTCTTCATTCACGCTTCGCTTCCTGTTTCGACAATTATAATAGCTACTTTACCATAATAACTTGACAAACATTCCCATAACATGAATCACTTTGATACTTATTACTTACACGATATAACCTTTAAAGGTTCGTTGTTTGAACACGAATAAGGCACTGAAGTGAGGTGATGTATGAAATTACAGTCTCATTGAAGATTTACTTAAAGCAAGTAGCTCCGAGAACTTTATCAATTAATTCCAGTTATAAAACATCAACAAAAGTTTGACACTTCACTTGTAACTGACACACCGCTACGCTACACTTCCTGACATTCCATGGGAAGTTGCAGGTAGGCAACAATAGAAACATAAAACCGTAATTTGGTGATTTATCTCTTTTTCACTAGAGTCATAAGAGCTAATGTGTAACTGGGACAGATATACCTGTCTGTTGGTAGAATGTGTTGCCTCATTCGTTTAGAAATTGGTTTTCTATTCTTTCCAAGAAACTGAGAAGATAATTATTTGATTTCAATGATTTGTAGCCCATCAAATTTGTTTATATTTCTAATTCGCAAACGTGCTACAAATAATACCCTAAAAATAACCTTTCACATGTTTATATATGGATTACATAAAGTTTTAAAAGGATATCACTTTATTTCTAAACGAAAGAATAAGTCCATTTTCATTTCCGTCACACTTTGTGATACAGAACAAATTGACCAATCATATTCGAAGTTTTCATAATTACTTCTCGCTAATTTGTCAGAATTAGCTTGAATAACTAGTGGTTGCGATAGCAAAAAAAACATTACGTAGTTTACTGTCAATCAATTCGAGTCTTTCGGGTTTGGTTTAGTAATTTGTAATTGAACATTTCCAAAGTGCAATTGGTATTTTTTGTTATTTTCTTTTAGTTATTCGTTTCTGTACAGTCTAAGTTTACGATGGTGAGCCATTTGTTGCTTTATTACGTTTGTAAATGGCGTGAATTCGATTGTAATGTTGTGATGACTAATACCTGGATTTAGCGAAGGCTCACCAGATCGTTTATCATTTCGGTTGTTTCAGACGGAGCAGCAAATGGATTGTGCTTTGGACCTGATGCGGAGGCTTCCGCCCCAGCAGATTGAGAAGAATTTAACAGATTTGATAGATCTCGTGCCAAGTTTGTGTGAGGATTTGCTGTCATCCGTGGATCAGCCATTGAAGATCGCTAAGGATCGTAGTAATGGGAAGGATTACTTGCTGTGCGATTATAACAGGGACGGGGACTCATACAGGTCACCGTGGTCTAATACGTACGACCCTCCCCTGGAGGATGGTTCCATGCCCTCAGAAAGGCTAAGAAAGCTAGAAATCGACGCCAATCATGCTTTCGACCAGTACCGAGAAATGTACTTCGAAGGCGGCGTCAGCTCAGTGTACTTGTGGGACATGGACCACGGTTTTGCAGGTTTGTAACTTTGCTGATAAAAAATGGGGCTGCATTGATAAGGGCTTACATTACCTACACAATATCATTGTAAGTTGTGATGTGTGCGTTTGTGTATACTGAACTTTGGTAGAAGTGTAGTAGGTATTGGCAAACTCAGCAGATACTCCCTGAGTACTTACAACAATACAATTGTACACCTCAATTGAAGGATAGGTTACTTAATGGGATGCCTAGATTCTGTAAAACATGCCACCCATTTTAGGGTGCATAGCAATCCGTTTTACAGGTCCATTATTTCGTAAAGCTAATTTACACATTAAAATACAGACCATATTTACAAAATAAATATGTCGTTAAATCATACAATTCAATATAATATAAATTAATACATGTCATTACTACATCAGTACCTATATTATTTTATTTTATTACATCAAAAAAAAATAAAAAAGAGCGCTCGTGGCCCAGCGGCGCTTGCGAACCGCTTGCGCTTGCTAAGGTTAAGCAACGTACGTGGGCAGCGGTCAGGACTTGGATTGGTGACCGCTTTGAGTGGTTACTAACTGAGCGCTCCCGTGCTTTGGAAGGCACGTTAAGCCATTGATCCCGGTTGCTGTCTATGGCAGCAGTCGTTAAGCCGAGTTGGAGGCCTTCGGGCGATTTGAGAACTTCTAACAGTCAAGTTGCCCACTCACTTGACAAAGCCTAATCCCAATAAGGTCTAGTTTCCTCTCGGGGTTGGAAGGTCAGATGGCAGTCGCTTTCGTAAAAACTAGTGCCTACGCCAAATCTTGGGATTAGGTAGCGGACCCCAGGCATCCTTCAGGATGCAACTGTACTGGGATAACGCTAGGAAGATGATGATGACATCAATAAAAAATAAAAATAAAATTACCAAATATCCTTTGCGTGGATATTTAAAAACTCACTGTAATTATAGAATGGGTGCTCAACAAGCCAGCGTTTGAGGTGACGTTTAAAACTGTCCAAAGTTTGGGCGCTGGTAATGCTGTCAGGTAGGTTGTTGTAGACAGCGGGCCCCATGACATGAGTGAGCTTGGCCGACTTGACCAACTTGCGGCCCACGCCGATGAGCTTATGGGCGTTACGCGTGTTGTAGTTGTGTACCATGCTATGCGTTTTGTACGCTGTTTGATTTGACCTCACATACACAGCCACTTGTAGTACGACTATTGCTGGTAAAGTCAGTATTTGATGGCATATGTAGTTGTATGAGCGAGTTCGTCCACAAAACAGTATTCCGGATCCAGTAAGTAGTAGTAGCGCTATCTGTTAAAACAGATCCTGTAAAAATGGATGGTCTATGTGTATGCACCCTAATAATAATATAATAATAATATGCACCCTAAGGCATGTTTAATGTCTCTAGCCCATGTTGACAACTATTACACAATTCAAATACCATAATTTTAACTTGTGTAGTTTAATAATATTTTAGTAGACTGAGGAGAAACAGGAAAATAAAGACACAAAATTGTTTTTTTGTTTCTATCAGTTTTTTTTTAAAGTACATAGTACTATTATGACACATGATTTAATTGGATACATTTTATATATATTATTTGTATATATATGGATATATATATATATATATTATTATGTATTAAATATATATGATTATTATATGTATTGTATTATTTGGTAGTTTGTAGATATATATATAGACTTTGTACACATGTTTGTCTATCTTCTGGTTCCTGTCTCCACTCAATTGCTCAAAGGTTAACTGGAAGAGATCCCTTTTAGGGATAAGTTCGCCTTTGTACCAAAATGTCCTTATTTGTTTGTATTTTTTGTGTTTTTTTTTGTGTACAATAAAGTTATTACATACATATACATACATACTATTATCAGAGAAATAATCATATAGTTGATATAGTCCAGAATCATATACTACAGCCACGTTGAGGGCTTGTCATCTGTATTCGATAGGGGATAATCACTAACATTTAATTAAACAATACAATTCAAATACTCTTTATTACACACCTCAATTAAGCTGTGGCTGGAGCGGAGGTAGGACACAGTACAGTACAAAATCACAATAAGCAGAGGCAAACAACAGGCAGCCTAATCACTAAAGAGCGATTTCTTCCGGACAACCTGAGGGTAGCGAAAATCAAATATAATTAAAATTTGGAGTTGCGAGCGTCCATAGACTGCGGTGTCAGCGTACCATCAGGTGGACCGTACGCTTGTTTGCCATCGTTGTTGTATAAAAACATTTATACTGCAAGTAGGCCTCAAGGGCTCTTTTACATGTAACAAATTAAAATACAATTACAAGAAACTTAAATATTTTAGGTGTAATACTGATAAAGAAAGCCGGCGATGGCTCCCAGAAGATCAAAGGTTGCTGGGACTCCATACACGTAGTGGAGGTGGTTGAGAAGAGCTCCGGCAGGAATGCCCACTACAAGCTCACGTCCACTGCTATGCTCTGGCTGCAGACTAATAAGGAAGGCAGCGGGACTATGAACCTGGGCGGCAGTCTCACCAGACAGGTAGAATTCAACACTCCTCTCTTTATTCGTTGTATGGATGACTGACTGAGGGATGATTTCTATCAACCTATCGATTGGATTTATAGGGAATGAATGAAGTAGTTTATTCACCAAAGTGATCCTCTTTGTCCATTCCAGGATTTAAATTTTATATAAATCGGTTCAGCGGTTTTAGCGTGAAAAAGTAGCAAGCGGACAGAATTATCGCACCCTTCTTTCTTCTTTTTTCCCTTCTTTTTTTCTTTTTGTTTCATAGAAACTTTTTTTTCAGTAACCGTAAATTTTTTAGGTACAGCTAAAATGCCACTTTGTTTAACCCAATTAGATCTGATGATCTGCCAGAAAAGTAGGTTAAGGTTAGGTTAGAACTTAGAACTGCGACCCTCTTGTAAAATATCATTTTCTATGAAATGAAAATTCTGCGAAACAATACATTTATTGAACTTTTGTCTGGAATGGAATGGTAATACGGCTGTTACTCGCCTGAAAACTGCTCAAGATATACAAACAATAAAGACATGTGATGTTTTTAGGCGGAGCAAGATTCAGCGGTGAGCGACGTGACCCCGCACATAGCCAACATCGGGCGCATGGTCGAAGATATGGAGAACAAGATCAGAAACACACTCAATGACATTTACTTCGGTAAGATTTGTCAGAAGTATCGTAACTGAGCCCTAGCCGATGGACGGTGCTGGTTGCTACTTGCTTGGGTATTAGGCAAAGTATCCATCAGAGATACGCTACCGTCAAAAAGTTTAAGACCAAACACAAAATATGTATGCAAATCAACATTTTATGAAGTTCCTATGAAAATATTACTTTGCAGTACAGACCTACAATTTGGTTTGGTCATTTGGTTTTTAGTTTTGAAGTTCTTAGAACAAACAATATCATTTAAATATCAAATTTTGATATTTGCTTTTAAGTGCATTCTCAATTAAATACTTTTTCCTTACAATTGTATTGAAAAGAGTATTTTGCTAAAGGTTAAAAGACAAAAATAATAAGTTTACGCTGTTTTCTATTGATTGCAAATTTAATTTAATGTTTATTAGAAGAATTTATAACAATGAAACTAAACATTGAAATTCTTTATTGTATAAAAGAGCCTTAATTAAGTATTGCTTTCCGCCAAACTGTGTAACTGTAAAAAGTGTTTTTAATCAATATGCGGGAGGGCAGCACCATCGTCGAACCCGAGCCATCTGGCAGCAGGTTTAAAACGGTGCCGTGTGCCGCGGATGCACATACTGGTGGCACGTATTACAGCAACGCTGATTCTTGCTCTGAGCCAGCCCAGTATGGTGCTTATGCTGCGATTCCAGCGTTCAGATATTCTTTCACTCATGTGTTTTATGAAAGAGGACATTTGAGGTGCAAAGACTCCATCAACTGATGTTACAAGTGGGGTGAAGGTAGCATGTCGCATTTCACAGGCATTTGAGTATTTTCTGAAACTAAACATTGTGTTTGGTCTTAAACTTTTTGACGGTAGTGTATGTGAAAATGCGTTTTTATACATTTGACATCTAGTAGGGAGTGTAAATCGAAAGGCTTAGCGTCTGCGTTAAAATATACTTCTATTTATGTGGAACTATTAAACTATACCAACTTACAAAGTGAGAGAAGTTTTGCCTGACAAAATGTTTATAACATTGATAATAGTACATTACCTAACAAGGGCGGTAAAACAAAGAATGTCTCAGATCGCAGGTATTTGACGCCCGAGCCGAAGGCAAGGTCGATAAATATGCGATCTGAGGCTTTCTTTATTACCGCCCGTGTTAAGTACAAAATTTTATGTCACCCCCTGGCCAGGAAGTGGGATTTCCCGCGCGCGGAGCGTGCGGTAATTGCCGCTTTATGGCCAGGTGTGACATAAAAGATATAAAAGTAACATGGTTTAAGAGAAACTCTCGCATAACCCGTGGATTTTTCTCTATATTCGGTCAACCAATTTGATTCCTGGTCGACTTCGTACGTTCGTAACTCGTCACAGTGTCATTAATATTGGATTTCTAGCGGCTTTCATATTGATTTTCACTGCGACAAGATACGAACGAAATGGCCCTAAAGTCAATTAGTCTCACTGTACCTGTACTTTATTTGTTTTATTCCTTTATTTTTGTTAACAACTTTTAAATTAATATATTAAAAACAACAATATATACTTAAAATTGTTTGAACTGTCCGAGTTGTATCAAATAGGCCGTTCAAAAAGCGACTTTACTGTCCGAGCGTGAAGATACAAAGTCCAATGACAAGTTTTATAAAATGTCGGACATTTTAAATAATTTCTACTATAAATGTATATTTTAACAAACGTTTAATTTTAATGTCTAGGTTAAGTTTTTTGAGGCAATAAAGATTTTTTTACTTTCTTTTACTTTTTTTTATCCAGGCAAAACGAAGGACATAGTGAACGGTCTCCGGTCGGTGGTCCCCGCGGAGGTGGAGCGGCGCACGCAGGCGCTGCGCCACGACCTCGCCGTCGCGCTGCAGCGCCGGCACAACGCGCGCGCCGACTGACTGCCCCCCAGTCAGTACACTTGATCATGTCACAGAATAAGTAACAGTACCACGCACAAAAAGCCCACTGTTTACAAATCCCCAATTTACAACACGAAATGACGCGACGACGCGACCGTCCGTCCGGTAGCAATGCGCGGCAGCCACTGAATATATACCACCTACGAATGTACTTGCAGCGGCGCGGCGAACTGACGGAGTGAGGCCCCCCTAATAATGTTCGATATTTTATAAAACTGTCATTCGATTGTGAATCTTCTTGCTTAGACTGTAAATTCGCTTTTTGAACGGACTCCGGTCGGTAGTGCCCGCGGAGGTGGATCGTCGGCACAACGCGCGCGCCGACTGACTGCCCCCCAGTCAGTACCTACACTTGATAACGTCCGATATTTTATTAAATCTGTCGTTTGATTATGAATCTTCTGGCTTGAACAGTAAAGAAGTTTTTGAACGGACTAATTTGATACAACTCACTAATTACTAACTACTAATACTAACTTGAACTACCACACTAACTAACTACTTAGCTACTACTACTACTTACTAACTAACTAACTAACTTACTACTTGTACTACTTGTACTAATTTGAACTGGCTCGTATTGGAACCGTCCTAAGCCCTTACCACAGATTAGCATAATAGTATTACATACAGAACGGACACGAACCCCCCCGCACCGAGGTCAGTTACCTCGTCCCTGACAGGCCCAGGATAACAAGCCGGGTTACGATCGGGTGCCGTCGCGCCTCGCGATTCGTCCGCGCCACGCGCTACGCACCCGCGCAAACAATTGACACGTGTACCGACCAGGGATCGAAACCGGTATTTTTAGAAATCCCAGAAATAGTCCAATATTTGAATTATTGTATGGTCTTTACGTAGGACTGAATCATGTATTTACTTTACAACTCCGTATTATTAGAATGTCCCATTAAAAATGAAATTATAAACCAAAGAACGAAAAAGAACAATATAAATACCGGTATTTTGTATGGAGCAAATACCGGTATCCGATCCCTGGTACCGACAGCGCACGCACACATACTTACCCACAGCGCTTACTTTCCTTCGCGTGTCACCCCCGTGCCCTTACATAGCAAAAGTAATTGGTTTATTGTCGCTCGGTTTTATAAAGATCCTTTAGACAAAAGTTAGTAAGTTACGACAAAAAATGTACTGTTAAGTTAACTGTTACCAAAATTTGGTCTAACGGAGCTGTTTAAAACTCTGTCTTAGGCTGGGTTGCACCAAACCGTCTGTAATCGTAAGCGGTGTTCGTCAAATCTGATTGTATGGAAACTTTGACAAATTTCTACGGGATGACAGCTGCCGGCGCCATATTTGACGATGACCGGTCTGTGTTCGTACGTCGGTGCAACTGGCACTTGGTCTCGCATATTTAACGACCCTATTGCAAGCTTGATATTATACGATTTTATTAATAAATGAATTTTGTTCCAGGTGAGGTGAATACTGGGTGAATTAATAGTAGATATTAACAACGACGTTAGGACGAGCTCAAAGTCTCCCGTAGCAGATTACGATACAATCTAAAACTCAACATTTCTCTTCTTAATCTTTCTAGACTGCACAAGGCTACTGCTCGAAACTTGTTAGCTTATAACGTAGGTACTTTATGTCACACCTGGCCATAAAGTGGCAATCAGCGCATGCTACGCGCGCAGAAAATCCTACTTCCTGGCCAGGGAGACATAAAAATTTGTACTTACCACGGGCGGTACTAAAGAAAGCCTCAGATCGCAGATATTAGACGCCCGAGCCGAAGGCAAGGGTAGTACCGCCCGTGGTAAGTAATGTACTATTTATGTCACATGTGGTCATAAAGTAGCTATTTGTGCACGCTACGCGCGCAGAAAATCCCACTTCGTGGCCAGGGAGAGACATAAAAAATTGTACTTACCACGAGCGGTATAAAGAAAGTATCTGATCGCATATTTATCGCCCTTGCCTTTGGCTCGGGCGTCAAATACCTGCGATCTGACACATTCTTTGTTTTACCGCCCTTGTTAAGTAATGGACTATTACGAAGTTGGTGTAATACGTTAACAATATAATAGATCGAGGGTATTCTGTATTTTGTAGGATTCACATGAAACAGCCGGAATTTGCACGCATCTTAGAGTTAGGGGAATTTGAACCTTCTGTGCAGAAGTTAGATTTCATATTTAAAAGGTAGCAATACTAGCAATGGTCGCGAGCGAGTGGCGCTGTCATTATAATATTGATTAGTAATGATAAATAAATAAATAAATAGAAATTGACTGGAAGAGATCCCTCATAGGGATAAGTCCGCCTTTGTACTTTAATCTTATATGACATGTATATTGTTTTAACCTGTTTTTTGTACAATAAAGTGCTTACATAGGTACATACAATTTTACAAAAATCTAACTAAGATATATAAAGCTCAATAAGGCTTGTGTTGTGTTATGGGTGCTAGATAACAGATAACACCCAGACTCCGAAACAAATTCGTGCTCATCACACAAATATTTGCCCTGACCGGGATTCGAACCCAGGACCGTCAGCTTTGTAGGCAGGGTCTGTAAATTCCTTCGACTCTAGTAAAGCGCGCGCCCGTTTGATGTGAATCCTTCATTTGTTTGCCAATATGTAAAATGAACAAAATGGACAAAATATTAAGGCTGCCACACACGCTACTAGAAATCGTTATGATCCGACTATACCGTTTACACTGCACTGATAAATTGAAACTTTGTCGTGTGAGGCCACTTAAGATTATCGGCAGTTACCTTCGATTTCGTTTTATCTATTCAAATTTTCATTTTTTTCCGTTCGACTGTACAATAAAATAAAACTACAGTTTTTTAACACACACACGTTCCGATTTTCGGTGCAGTTTAAACGGTACAGTCGGATCGTAACGATTTCTCGTAGCGTATGTGGCAGAAAGTTTCGCCGAAATTCAATTCAAACCTTAACTGTGGGTATTAAGGTTGAAATGTTAACTACATGCATGTGGTCGCTATAGGTATAATTCCGCAGCCGACAGCAGACGGCAACGGCACGTTCCACCGCACACGAAATTGCGCCATAATCGTAAGACAAAAAGTCCCAATTTAGAGTGAGCGGCGTAAGTGTCGTCGTGCCGTTGCGACACTTGTCTGCTCATTTCAAATTGAGCTTTTTACAAATACCATTACGGTTCAATTTGGAGTGCGGCGGAACGTGCAGTTGCCGTCTGCTGCGGAATTATACGTACCTTATAGGTACAATACCTGGAAAAGGGTTAAGGCCGATTGACATGGTGCAAGAATTTTCTAAAGGCTTGCTGAAACCTAAAGGGTTACCATTTACCATGGAGCATGTGATCTTGATCTTGTTACGAACGTCTTTAGGTTACGGTGACCGTTTACGAGACGGGCCGTACACTTATTTGCCACTAGTATAAAATTCGTCCGAGTGGAGAGATCTTGCGTTACAGATTTTCGTAACATCTGTTATATTGATAACATATTACTTTAATGCTTAAATATATTTATGAATAATGAAAAACTAGCAATGGTGTTAGTTCAATGCAACCAAAATGGTGCTTTGAAAGATATTAGTCCATATTTCAAGATGTAATTCGTAATATATGAAAATAGTTATTTAAATATACTGTAAAAATCTAAAATAAGAACATAATGATGACTGTCGAGTTTACGTTTTACATGTATATAATTTGATGTAAATTAAATTAATTATTTAACTTCACCCAATATGTCATCTCAGTTTACTTTGCATTTTTATAGCTTAGTTTTTTTATTTAATCGAGAATGTTAGTAAGGATATAACTTAGAAAAACGTTTTCATTTGCATTTAATAATTAACACATTTAAAAATCATTGAATGATTGAAAGTATTTGTTCAAAGTCCGACTGACATTCTTATAGTATTTTATTCTTTGTAACTATAAGAGATTCAATATTATATTATTGAAATAAAAATATTATTGTAACAAATAACAATTTCTTTTATGTTGCGATTTTTTACAAATTGTTATCATATTGGCCTCTCTAAATAAAACAAATATTTAATTGAACACTGAGTAAGTGACTTTGAAGCCCTATTTTCAACTAGTCGTTAGCGGGCGGTCAGTTTATATAATCTCTACAAGAAACCTTTTCAGGGGAAGCCTTACAATAATAACCATATAGGGGTTACCACCTTTTTGTGAGAAAGTATTTCTCGTTTGCAGGTTACAAAAAGTACTGAAGTAAGTAGCATAAAGTGCCTCAAATGGGTGTGGAAACAAGAGTTCAATACTTTATAATATTAACACGTTCACAGTCCCCATACAAAATGTTTAAATTTTCTTGGACGTCCAAGCAAATTACTTCCATCACACGTCCGTGCTCCACGTTTGGGTCACTATGAAACGACCAGGTACGCACTCGGATTATTTACAATATATTATAGAATGCCATTTCATATCTAACTAAAATATGAATTGATAAATCAGAATTGTCTTTATAAGCCTTTTATCGAATGCAGTTATAGTGATTTGGGTGCGTACCTGGTCGGCTATAGTGACCTATGTACGGGGCACGGACTTGTGGAGATAGCTCGTCGTGACCCATGTATGGGGCACTGGACTGTGAACGTGTTAAGAGGAATGCCTAGCTGAACAACTTTTCAAATCTCGAATTTTTGACATAATGTTTCTGTCGCGCTGCTGGGAGCGGGAGCGGGCGCTGTCTATGTGTGAGCGCACGCACACAGGCGCGAGACGCGAGACATCGCCCGCGAATTTACTTACTGACCCAGCATACGATTAATTTTTGGCCGGCGTTGTACACAGGAATTAACTTTTCTCAAAAATGACCCGCAAAATGAACATTACTCGCTTGTATTGGATGGCAAAGTGTACCTATAGTTTAAGGTCATATCAAAACTAAAATAATTTTTAAGAAAAAAACTCACTGCACTCTTAGATTCCATACAATGAAATAAAAACGGCTACCTATAAGTATGCTTATAATGGTAGATGAGTAAGTACCCCCAATTCCTCATGGTCCACCATCAGAACTCAAGCTTGACAAAAATGTGTCTTGAAAACCTAGCTTGCTTGACAAACATAACGAAGAGAACAAATCGCCAAACGTAAACTAGGTATGCGTCGTTGAAGAGTTCCATTCTGATCATCATCAGCAGTTCCACTTCATCAAATGTCACATTTTTGTATGAAAATGCTTGATTTGTTCATAAAAACACAAAAATCACTATCACAGCCATTAAGATCTGAGGAGTTCCCTCGATTCCTTATGGATCCCATCATCAGAACTGCGTTTTGACAAAAACGGGACCAACTTGGATATACAATATACCTACAACTAAAAGAAGAATTTTCAAAATCGGTTCAGACATGACGGAGTTATGATTAAACATAAAAACAAAAAAAAAACATACAACGGAATTGAGAACCTCCTCTTTTGAAATCTTGAAGTCGGTTAAAAATAATACCTAGTACATTACTGCAGACCCCGAGAAAGAAGGGCTCGCTGGGTGAGTAGGATAGTGATACGAAGCCGGAAAGCCTTATTCACGGGCACAGGCCTCCTCTCATAGATGAGGGGCAGTACTCCCCACGCTGGCTCAGAGCGGGTTGGGGACTTCGCATACAACTTTGAATTTCTTCGCGGATGTATGCAGATATTGCAGATGCTTCGCCGAAAAGCCAACGGTAAATATCAAACGATATTCCGTACATAAGTTCCGAAAGACTCATTGGTACGAGCCGGGATTCGAACCCACGACCGCCGCTTGATAGCCGTACGCTTGAACCACTAGGCTACCGTAGCTACTAAGTGTCCATGTTTGTGCACATTTAATTTGTCTGAGGCGCTTCGTGCGTTATATATTATTTTTTCTCATTTTATCGAAGGTTAGCTGGAAGAGATCCCTCAGAGGAATAAGTTCGCCTTTGTACTTTATATTTTGTTATTTTATTTCTTGTTAATGTTCCTATTATGTGCAATAAAGTATCATACATACCAGTGACGGAGCGTCCATACAACTCGATTCTCATCGGCTTGCCTAAATTTCAGCCAGTCCATTTCTTTTACTACGGCTCATGAAGAATAAGAAAGGCAAATTATTTCCGGCTTCTCTACGAATTATTTTGACGCGTCGCCACTGATACATACATATATATCCCCTCGCCAGCGGCGACAAAAATGGCGAAAAGTAGTTGCCTATATAGAGCCCAATTTGGGCTTTATCAAAGACAAGGGTTCCCAGGTCACCTTTCTATTCTATATTCCTCCATTGTGATTGTGGCTTCTTCTTGTGATTAATAACTTTCTGATAGGTAATATGATTTATCGATAATGTACCACCACTAGCGTATCGACAATATATGTCAACGACTATTGTCCATCCCTATTCCATCCATGTACGTATATTTGGAAACTGACTTCGCCAAGAATTCGTGCGATAAGGACAACTGCAGCTTCCGAGCTGGGAATTTTAGTCCGCTAAAATTCCCATGCAAAAAACTCAAAAATCGAGGTTTCGTTCTCGACTGTTTCCTCCTCCAAAACGCAACCAATCATTATAAAATTTTGGAAACTGCAAGAGCAAGAAATAATCTATGCCGCTACGTTTTGATCTTTTGGATATTTGTTGTTATATTTGTATACTGAGCCTGTTTTAGCAGCCAATTCAATTAAGCCGTTTTTGCGATTTTTGAGGCGCTGTAAGTTTCTTTAAAATAAAAAGATCCAAAAAAACAAAACGTAGCGGCATAGATATTCATGATATTGATCTTATTTGAAAAAATCATTGCTCTAAGTTCAAAAACCAGGGAGAAAACAGTCGAGAGTGTTTGTATGGGAAAATCGCAGCTAGGCATTCCTCTTAAACATGTGTGGCAACCCTACATACCCAGTGAGTACATTCTTTGCTACGTACCCCTTTTGCAGTTTCTGTTAAACTCTGCTCTTGCGTACATTATGATGTAGATATTAGCAGCCAGTGGCCAAAATAACACCAGACAAAATATACGATGAACTGAACCATTTGGCCACATTGGCTGCTACACACTAACTATATGACGCTGACTGTACCTCCGAGATGTCAATGTCAATGCACCAGATCGCGCTAGGAACGAAATCGTATGAAAACGCATTTGGTTTTGCTACGGATCGAAGTGTCAATTCAATCGGTTATTCCTAGACCAGATTGATGGAGTCAGGTATGTGAGGAAAGGATTAAAATTAAAAGTAAAAGAGGAAGTCATCAATACCAAATTACAAAATTATAATTTCTCATGATACAAAATATTAACAAACATTGAAAAAGGTAACAGATAACCACAGACAGAATCAGAACGATTCTATTATCAAGCGACGCATTTCTTTGTTCGTTCTAACGTTTTCTATAATATCTGATGGTATAACAGTTGGTATACCGATTCGTGGGGCAAATTTAATGAGATTTAACAACATTAAACATTACATCTGCCACATTTATTAACACACAAATACACTACTGTCACTCGATCAGTCTTATTCTTTATAGTGTCTGTAAGGTATGCCGTGGGGTGTAGGAATAGTGACCCTAATACCATTATGCATTTCTACCGGTCGACAATTAGCTTAGGTGAGACAAATAGAAGAATATACTTTGTGCGAGAAATTAGCGGGAAAAAAATAGTTTATATTATAAACATAAATATTCTCAGTTTACAAAGCGAGCTTTCAGTTATTAGAATATTGTGCTTCATAAAATAAGTAATAGTAGTTTATGCAACTGGTACATAATGAGGGGCATTAAAAAACTTCATAATAAGGTCACACGAGTGTTTTAATGCCTAATTATGTACAGTTGCATACACTACTTTATCTACATCCATATATTAAATCCTCTTTCATGTGTTTCGTGTGGGCACGTCTCGCCAGGCCGGCCCGCGCCCCGCCGCCAGCCCGCAGCTGTGTCGTTAAGGTTGTACGTGATCTCGTAAGAGTATTATATTTGGTGTTTTTATAGGGGTCGCGCGCAACCGCTGCACATTATATTATAAAGCGGGGTCTTATCTACGGTTTTTGAACTTATTAAAGAGGATTTGCTATATGGGTGTAGATAAAATTTGTTTTGTGAATCCCGTCCTCTCCTTGCGGAAAAATAAATACAATATTATCCTCTGATGTCTTAGAAAAACGTAGAATCGTAGGCGAATATGACCTAAAAAAAAACGGGGTATAGGTTTTTTACTTTTGTGTAGCACAATATAATACATCGACTCTATCTTTGGCTCCTCGGACAAATACATAAATTGCGTCCTACTGCGACATTAATCATTAGTTTTTTTTTGAAGAGCACGCTATACAAAATATACCAACAATAATATTTAACCAACTTTACCATCGTTGCATTTTGGGTCCCTCTTTACAAAATATGAGTACAACCTTAGCACGTTAAGTAATCCATATAATTAGGGCCGATTCAGACCGGACTGGCAGCGGCGCGGCGAGCACTTTCAGTGTCAAATAATTTTAAACTTTATCTACTTACTAAAAAGACCAGCCGCTTGAAAAGCTCGAAAAAACAAACTACGAGCAAAGTAAAAAAAAATTAATCGCCACCACACTGGTGACCGGAGGACTGGCGCGTTTCTCGGCCAACGTAGGTATAGGCATTGCGGCGCAACGAGGAAACGCAGCCAGCCTTCTGGGAACCATTCCCTGCAGCGGGGATCTAGGGGATATTGGTTTTGTAGGTAGTAGTTTACATAGTTTTTAGTTTTTAATATTAAGTTTATTTTTAGGTTATTTTTAAGGTCAAAGTACTGTTTTTTGAGGTTGAAGAATAAATTGGAAAAAAAATAAAAAGTATACATATAAAATAAGAAAATACACAATAACAATATAGGGCTCAAGCAGCACCATACCAGTTTCATTAGTATGCTACATACAGTTTTTATAATTTTACTTTTGACATAAACTTAATTTTACTCTTGACATACCTGTAAAAATAAATTTACTAGAAGAGTAAACATAAACATTTGGATACATTAATATTATTCCAAAATATGTATGCATTGTGACACATGCATACATATTTTGAGATATTTAATCTTACTACTTATAATTTTACTTCATTTCCTTTCTGTAAAATATCACGGACCAAATCTCGGACTCGATAATGAGTGCGAGAGGGACGAATGTTTTATGTGCGACATAAAAGAGATCATGCTAGTCTATTTTTTTCTATTAGATATACCTACTAAAATATCCGATATAAATATTAAAGCCAATAGTAATCCGCGTTCTCATACAAATGAACTGTCGTAGTATCTCTAATAAAAAATAGACTATGTTTGCTAACATTCTATCGTGCCAATGTAATTAGCCCTAATGAGCGTTTGAGTAACTCGGCTTAAGTAATTTCATCCCAGTTCAGTCCTGTGAAACTGCCTAACAAAATGCAGTTTAACCTATTCACCGCCACAGTAAATTCCCTAAGTTGTGCCTCACACGCCAAAGTCTTCGTAGCAAAAGACCGAAAATGAACCTTACTTGATAGCACGTAGCTTGCCTTTACATCGACTTGATCGACTCGATATGAAGTCATTGGCGTGTGGGGCAGGGCTCGGAAACCGGTTAATTTTTCAAACCGTACATGATGTACTTGCGGTAATACCTTTTTATTTAGGTTTAGATACAAAAACCGTCTTATTTAAACCGGTTTACGGAAGAGCTTTATATAAAGGTTTTGTTCGGAAAACCGGTTTAGAACGATAAAAACCGGTTAATGCGGGCGCACGATTCTGATTGAAATAATTTGAGTTGGCCAGTTGCATCAACTTTATTTGTTTAAAAAGCTATTTTACTGTTCAAACAATAAGGTACAAAATCCAATAACATGTTTATAGAAATTCGGTCAACTAAAATAATTTCATCTATACCTACCTATTTTTATTTTATTTTATTTGAATAAGGCACAGTTACAAACTACAAACTTAAGCATACGTTTAAACATCCTGTAATGTGGCATTATAGTAGTCGATAGCTCAATTACAACTATGCACAACATGAGAGAGTATTCGCAATATATGTATATCGTAATAACTATAGACAGTGGACTCGCCGGGCCTCGTTGAATAAACCGGTTAACATAAAGTTCTTAAAACGTTCGCGTTCTCAATAAAGTTCAGAGCTAAAGCCAAATAAACCGGTTTTTACCGGTTAAAAAAAACCGGTTCCGAGCCTTGGTGTGTGGGGCACCTAATTTCGTGACTATACATCGAGTCAATGGCGGTGAAAAGGTTAAAACGTCAAAACACCATACTCATTTTCGCTGTCAGAGTCCGATATTTCTATCACCAAACTTATGCCACCCTGGAACTGAACATTTACTGGCACTTCCTCTGGTTCCTGTTTTACAACCACACCAGTATCAAGAATATCATCATTGTGTGTATTATCCATTTCATTTCCCTCTAATGCTTTAGCCTCTGCAGAGTTCTGTATTTTATCATTATTGATATTTTCCTTTAACACTGTAGCTTCTATAGAGTTCTGTGTATCAATATTCTGGTTACATTTATTCAGTACCGTAGCTTCAGTAGGGTTCTGTATTTCATTATTATTGTTGTTTTCATTCAATACATTAGCTTTTGTAGGGTTTGGTTCAGTTTCTTCATCGCTTGAACTGTCTTCGTGTTCCGACGGCTCGTCTATTTGGATGCTGGTACTAGCTGTTGGTTCTGGAACACTTTCCATGCGTGTGAATCTGAAATGAAATTGACAGTGGTTAAAATTTACTGACTTTAGAGGTCGGAAGAGTCAAATTCCTCCGGCCTCGCTATGAAAGTATAATAATAAACAGTGCACGATTTTCTTACTTGCTGAAGACTTCGGCCTCCCGTTGCTATGCGCGCCGCCTGTTGGCCTCTACTCTGCCCTGCAGCTCGGGACCTTTAGCTGCAGCGCAGAGTCGAGGCACAGCCTCGAATTCCTCCGGCCTCGCTATAAAACTATAATAATAAACAGTGTACGATTCTTACTTGCTGAAGATTTCGGCCTCCCGTTGCTATGCGCGCCGCCTGTTGGCCTCTACTCTGCCCTGCAGCTCGGGACCTTTAGCTGCATGGCAGAGTCGAGGCACGGCCTCGAATTCCTTCGGCCTCGCTATGAAACTAGGATAACAAACAATGCACGATTGTCTTACTTGCTGAAGATTTCGGCCTCCCGTTGCTATGCGCGCCGCCTGTTGGCCTCTACTCTGCCCTGCAGCTCGGGACCTTTAGCTGCATGGCAGAGTCGAGGCACGGCCTCGAATTCCTTCGGCCTCGCTATGAAACTAGGATAACAAACAATGCACGATTGTCTTACTTGCTGAAGATTTCGGCCTCCCGTTGCTATGCGCGCCGCCTGTTGGCCTCTACTCTGCCCTGCAGCTCGGGACCTTTAGCTGCATGGCAGAGTCGAGGCACGGCCTCGAATTCCTCCGGCCTCGCTATTTAACTATAATAATAAACAGTGCACGATTGTCTTACTTGCTGAAGACTTCGGCCTCCCGTTGCTTTGCGAGCCGCCTGTTGGCCTCGAGCCTGGCCTGCAGCTCGGGATCCTGTTCCGCGGGATCGGCCTCGAACTCCTCAGGCTTCGCCATGTCGCGGAGGTCTCTCCATTCGCGCTGCTGTCGCCACTTTTGAAGGGAGCGACCGCAGTATGTGAATATTTCTTGAGCTGTAGAAAAACAACAATTTTTTTTTTATTATTCATCGTATGGCAATTACCTCGAACCGTGAGATCTTCGAGAAGACAGTACGGTTGCCAGTTTTGTTGCACTTTTAGCACCACCCAGGGGTCCGTGTAGGGTAGCGGTGGATACTTTACCTACGGACGTGGTGCAATTCGACCCCCCGAAGAAACGAGGTTTAAATACAAGCTTGTTTTATTTTAAGTAAGTATCTACGTCAGAAAGTAAACAATGGAAAGAAAACATACATTCATTCAGGATTAATACAATTTTAAATCGATTAACATCAACAGGGTTGTTGAAAAAAAATTGACTGCTCCAAAATAAACAAGGCAAATAAATATGCCAAATAGTGAAAATTAATGAAGCTTTCACTGTTTTTGGATAGACAGAGAAAGCGCCACAGATCCGTGAGGTCGCTGACCTCGAGCGCCATAGTAAACAGTAAATGACGTTTGTTCCAATACAAAGCTGCGTTTTGCGTAAAAGCGACAGAATATAAACTTCGAACACTTATAACTTTGTAATTATTTATTCTTTCTTTTCGCCATTTGTCAATCAAAGTTTGATCGAAAATAGCTTGAAAATTTAATTTGAATTTGATTTTCTAGAAAATCGAACTTATTGATTTTGTGTCAACATCCCTATTATATTATGTTTATCGATTTAGATCAATATTTTGCGCCCCCCATATTTGTCTAACAATATGAGGTAGCTAGTGCAAGTGATTGTCATATGGGAAAGAGAAGGGGAATGATGTCGAATATGCAAGTAAACTATTAGTTTGACAGGAAGGACGGCCTTTAAGCCCGAAACGCACTGACAGCGGTAGCGGGGCGGGGCGTCGCGGTGCGGAGGCGGTCATCATCTTCATCATCAGTCGCCCCCCCAATGCTGAGGATCGTGACATCATGTCCCATTCTTGCTGACCAGACTCCTCCATTGGCTCCATTGTGCGGAGGCGGTACCGGTTGTAATATTCGAACTAATATGAAAGGGTCCGCATATCAGGGATGCACCTTCCTCCCAATCTTTCAAAAATAGGCTTAAAGAATGGTTACTACAAGCACAATTTTATGACATAGCTGAATTTATTAAATAATTAATTAAATTATTGCGTAGTTATAACTGACATTCTAATAACTAAGTAGCCAATTGACATTGTACAACTGTAGTAAATGAATGTAGTATTAGTGTTAACATGACTCACGAAAGTTTTAATTCAAATATGTAATCATGTAATAACGTAATAATGTAATAATGGAATAATGTAATAACGTAATAATGAAGTAATTTAATAATGTAATAACTAATGTATTAATTTAAAAAAATGTATTAACTAGGTAATTAATATGAATGTATCAATTAATCAACATGAATTGACTTATAATAGTGTTATGAATAAATTTTTCATTTTCATAGAAATCCGGCCAGGGAAAAAGCGTTCTGTGCGGACCCTTTCATTTTAGTTCGAATGTTACAACCGGTACCGCCTCCGCACCGCGCCGCCACCGCTGTCAGTGCGTTTGCAGCTTTATTATACCAACCTTCTTTCATAACTTTCGCCTTACTCCATCCTAACCCGTCCTTCTTATTTGCTTTCTGCACACATCTAACAACATCGCTAAAATCCGGAAAGGGCGTTTCTCCTTCTGCATCAGCTTTTTGGTTCAGGAATTCTTCGAGCCTCTTGATATGTCCCTGAGGTAAGCCCTCCTTGATTCGAAAACGTATTTTATGTCTTTCGGGTGATTCTTCTACTTCAACTAGAGTACATAGTTCTTTGTATAGTTTCACTATGGTGGCTCGTAACCTGTGTGGGTAGAATATAAAGGGCATATTTTACTAAATCTTAATAATTTAACCAATCACCTGATGACTCCATTCTGGTTTTAGTCAAGATTTCGTTGGCGAAATTTTTGTAGTGATTAAATATGACTTAGCGTTCAAAGGACTGACACTTAGAACTACAGGTATATATTTATCACATACACTAAGATGGAATGTTGCTACTTTTATCGATATACCGTAATGGGAACTCACCTATCACATTTATAATATGGCGAATTAGCAGAATCATCCGTAACTTCTTCTAAATCAAGTTTAGCAATCGTTTTATTACACTTTTCTATCTTAGCTTCAATTACTTTGATCCTTTCAGCTTTTTCAGTTTCTGTCATTTCTTCAGGCGTTTTCACTGAGTTCGCAGGTTTCTTCTTCTTTAATTTCGGTTTCGGTTTCGGTGAGGTTAGCCTCACAATTTTTTCCTTGTGAGGTACTAACAACTTGTTGTCATCACAGAAGTTTTCGTTAGATTCTAGATTTTCTTTTTCATGTTCATTAGCAATGAGTTCATTGTTCTCATGTGTTTCATTAATGATGGTTCCATCATCATTTGATTTATTTTTTGAATGTTCTGTTTCTTTGCCTTCATTCTCTGCATCATCAATTATTTTAACTTCTTGACTATCTTGTATTTCAATGGCATCATCATTTACAAGATGATCTTTTGATTCACTGTTACCTTGACTAATTTCACCAACTTGATTACTAATGTTGCTTTCGATAACTTCGTCATCAATTGGAATTACTTCACCTACATCATCATCATCACAGTCTAAAGCTATTACATCAGGTCTAGACTTTTTGGGACTTACTTTAGTACTACTGTCAATTATATGTCTTTTTCTGCTATCTTCACGGGGTCTCACTGAAATTAAATTAAAATGTATGTAGATTTAGGATAACTATAAACGAAAGGAAAGTCATACTCTGGCAAATCTTAACTTTTTTTTATATCTTACTCTTGAATGAATAAAGGGCACATGTATGTACATAAGAAATGGAAATAACGAATGGCTAAACTATGGTAAATCCACGCCAAATTATACTGCATGCAGAAGCAAAGTATCATATTTTAAAGATTTTGTTATTTTCACTGAATTGTCCATGTGATGTGACATGACAATTATCTCACACTAAAATACTGAAACATTTACCTGAGACTTTGGTAGAAAGGGTGATAAAATTGACTCTCTTCTTAACAGGTGGGCTAGGTTTAGGTACCGAAACATGAATCTTCAGTGTTTCAACAACATCACTTATGTGAGTGTATTTCCTGTCAGGATCATTTATCAGTCTTTCAATCGCTTTTGTGACTACTTTTCTAAATATCCCAGAATTTTTATAGTCTGAATCAGCTTTAACATAATTTGGCAGTAGAACCTTATTAATAATAGTCTCCATTCCTTTAGATGGATCTAGAAGTATGCATTTGTTTATGAACTCTGTTAGGGATTTGTTGTCTTTGCAGAGGTTTTTATCATATACACTGGAGTGTCTGCTTTTCTTTTTACTGACCGGCCAGTTAGTGACATCAATGGTTTCAATTACCTCCGCACCTTTTGTGATGTTTCCATTCTGAAAAGTAAGGCAAAATATATGCAATGGCATTTTAGCAGAATATTAATGTGATACAATTCCTGTGATGAAAAACATTAATCATGTCACTGGATTCACCTTGCATCCTTGTTCTTATGGTGGCAATATTACCTAAAAAAGAGATGGTATGCTTTCTGCTTCTTTCCACTGACATTGCAGTGGAGCAGCCAAACCCGTCAAACATAAACAAAAGGTTTTTTGAAATAAGAACTATGCATAATGGATGTCAAGTCCTTTAAAAAATACAAAGAGCAATCTTGATTTATCTGGTTTTAACTCACAACCCTCACATGGTTAGTGGCCAGTTTATAACTGTTTTCTTAGTTCTAACTGCTAACATAGAAATGAGAAGAATTACTAATCTCTGCTTCATGGCTTCTACATAGAATCGAAGCTAGACAACCCATGATAAGTAAATAAATGTAGGTATATGGGAACAATTAGCTTCAATAAAACTATGTGAATTGTTAATATTTGTCAGTATTGGCAGTATTTGGCAGTGCAGTGTTAACTGTTCAAGGTACTTTTTCAAAGTGTACGCTTTATTTTTTGAAGCATACTTCATAATATGAGGATTTTTTGACTAATTGACTGTGATGTTTAAATACTTTAGCTTCGGAATATATTATGCATATACTGGCTAAAAAATATTTAACTTTGTAACGCATAAAGGACTAATTTTAATAGGTAAATCTAATATCGCAGCGTAGTCTACCCTCACTCTACCTACTCCAATTTCCAAAACACGATGACGTCGATGACATGTTTTATCCTGTTTTGGAACAAGAGAGGCATTTACAAGGATTGTACTGGATTCACTTACCGAAGAGTGGTAGGCCGTAGTTATTTGCGGTGTATGTGTATCTTCATCAACCTCCATTATTAATTGCATAAACTAAATTATATTGTATCCCAATAATAAGACATGAAAATACAGTTGAAAAAAACACTCGATGGATAATATTCAAGTTTTTGTCGATGACATTGACAGCTGCTTGTTGCGCTGTCAAGTTGATATTTGTTTGCAACAGTTGGCATTACGCTTAAGGGCCTGTTCCAACTATCCGATCCGATATTGCTGTTCACACTGTCCGATAATATAATTTGAGAAAAGATTGGGTTGTTTGTAATGGCACAGAATAAGTAATAGTACAAGTACAGAAGTTTCTCTGCTAACAAATTCCCCGTTTAGGTATGCCAAACGTGCCTAAACGTGGCCATCTCTTTCTATCGCACGCAACGCGCTCTTTCGAGGCCCCGCCCTCAGCGCTAGGGTTACCACCAGCGAGAACCTATTTTAATATATGTACTTTATTATTAATAGTGTTGTTTACAATACAATTACGAATAGTACTTTTAAGGTTCCGTAGCCAAAATGGTGAAAACGGAACCCGTCCGTCCGTCTTTTCGTCTGTATGTGACAGCCGATGTACTCGGAGACTATAAGCACTACAAATACAATTTAAAACATTTAGCAGGAAGGTGTGTTCTACTCGTATGAACCGCTACGTAAAAGTGATGTGAAATGACGAAAAAATATTAAAGTAGGGGGAGGGGGCACTCCATACATGTAACCAGGGGATACAAAGTTTTATATAATTTTTAAAGGCATCACTTTAAAAAATAAAAGAGGTTTCTTAGAACCAACGTTTTCATTTTCGTTTTCTTTTATGTCAACCGTTGGTGAATACCAAACTCAATGACCGTTCTTACGTCTACGTTCTTATTATTATTGGTGCAACCTGCTGCAATACAATAATGCTGTGGCTTTGACATTATTATTTAACACGAAACTACACGAAAATAATTATTTTTTATGATCGTACAAGCGCGTGCGCGTGCGATCCGTAACGCTGCTCCGCAGCCATTGAATAGTCACACAATGTGTGAGCCGGCGGCCGCATGTACTTTGCGCGGCGCGATGACGTCACGGTAGTAAGCCCCTCCTGGTAATGGGGCATGCTGCTGCAAGCTTTGCCACTAGGTGGCGCCACTAGAGTATGCCACATCTCGATTGATGCACATTTAACTTTAAAAAATATTGTACGTTAAAAATACCGTTATAAATAATAATTATTATTAAACTTTGTATCTTAGGCTGAGACACTGTCGGTTAATATTTCAAAGCCATTCAAATACAAAAGGTTTTGTTTAGACAGAAGGGTGTCAGTTATATTTTCGTAAACATATACTCGTCCGTTTAGCGCGATAAAATGGATCCAAATGAAAAATACGGACGTCTGACTCTGACACAGCTAAAATCACTTTTACGGCAACGCGAGCAATCAGTAAAAGGACCGCAAAATTAAGGTGGTTGTAGTGGGAAAAATGAGGAAATTTCTGAAAAAAAAAACTAATTATTAATATATTAGTATGTGTTTCGTAAAATATACGTAATAATAAACATTATCAGCAAATATCAAGTTCATAGGTCTCATCCCAAAGAGAATAATAATCACGAACGAATGTCTTGGCACAGACTCAGTGGCGCCACCTAGTGGCAAAGTTTGGCAGCCGCCAACCCCATTATTCTCTTTGGGCTGAGACCTTGATATTTGGTTATAATGTTTATTATTACGTATATTTTACGGAACACATACTAATACATTAATAATTAATTTTTTTTTCAGAAATTTCCTCAGTTTTCCCATTACATCCACCTTAATTTTGCGGTCCTTTTATTGATTGCTCGCGTTGCCGTAAAAGTGCTTTTAGCTGTACCAGAGTCAGACGTCCGTATTTTTCATTTGGATCCTTTTTATCGCGCTAAACGGACGAGTATATGTTTACGAAAATATAACTTACACGCTCCTGTCTAAACAAAACCTTTTGTATTTAAATGACTTTGAAACATTAACCGACAGTGTCTCGACCTAAGATACAAAGTTTAATACTTATTATTATTTATAACGGTATTTTAACGTACAATATTTTTTAAAGTTAAATGTGCATCAATCGAGATGTGACAAACTCTAGTGGCGCCATCTATGCAGAGCTTTGCGCCGCCTGCCCCATTCACCCAGCACCTTAGTCTGAAGCCGTCGCACACACAGTACACAAGAATCCTCAAATCTATAAAGGGTCGGCAGTGCGCCTATCGGCTTGCAAGCGTCCACAGGTTATGTACATATTATGTATGATGCTGCTTATATTAGGCAGGCCGTATGGTATGGTTGTCTGCTACACATTTCACCTTGAATAGTTCGATACTTAACCTTTTGAATTGTAGTCGCTATCATAATGCAAGGCTGCTGCGGAAGCAAACGACATGGCCCCCATGCAGCTAAAGCGGAGCTTGAATGAAAAAAATAGAACTACCCCATAGAGCCCCCCAAAACTAACGGTTGGAGCAGTCTTCAAATTTTCAGTTTAAGCATCGTGTTGACCCACTGTTGACCCAAAGTTATACAAATTGTCCAAAAATATTTTTACAGGTTTATAAGGGTTGCCATACAGCTAAATGGGGGCGCGAAAACCAAATTTAGCCTACCCCATCAAATGGGGTGGGTGGATTTCAACGAGAAATTTTTCACCATACAAAAAAATATTTTTTATTTTATTTCTTTCAAATGGGACAAAAACTATTATAAATGATGTAGGAATGTTTTCTGAGTAATTTAATAGTATTTAGCCAAGCATTTAATGCGTATTTTCGAAGTTATAAGATTCGTAACATTGAACCATGAGATGGTGTTGACGAATGTGGTCCGGCGATGATTTTTTAATAGACGGTGATGATATCACTTGTATGGTAATGACTAGTTGCTGGTATAAAGGTAGGTATAAAATAAACCACAGAAAAGCAAATTATCATATTTTTTATTTGATAAATCAATAATAAGTACTAGTGATGCGCCGAATACGTTTTTCACGGAATACGAATACTCGGCCGTTCAAGGTTCAATTTTTCGGTTTTTTCATAAAAATCTTGTCAACGATGGCCCATAGCAAAAAAACTTTCTGAGGCATAAATGATATACATTAAATTATCTACAAAAAAGGTTCTATACACTTTTCCGCTAGGATTAACATTTAATGAGATAATAAAGGGGGAATGTAAAATTTTATGATAATATAAGTGGCTTCTCATTCCTTTGTTTTTGAATAGTTTTAAAAACAAATAATACTATATTCTTGCACTCAATGAGCTCTACTCGTCGATATACCCCACTTGGTGAGGAAGGCCATTTTTTATATATTCTTGTAACTTGTAACAAATTCCACTCAAAAATATTTGGTTAATATTCGCTGCTGAAGACCGAACATTCCAAAACATGCCGAATCGGTTATTATTCTTTATATGCCGAATACCGAATAACTGAATATTCAGCGTTTTTCTAATAGAATATGCCAAATACCGAATAATAACCAATTATTCGGCGCATTTCTAATAGAATACGCCGAATACCGAAAAATAACCGAATATTCGGCGCATTTCTAATAGAATACGCCGAATACCGAAAAATAACCGAATATTCGGCGTATCAAATAGAATATGCTGAAAACCGAATATTCGGCGCATCTCTTATAAGTACACCACTTCTTAATAATCTCATATTTTTGTAATACTTGACAGCCAAAGTGTGTATGGTTTTTTATCGAGGACGTTAATATTAGTATCATATTTGATTTAATTTTCGCTCCGACGATCTGAAAAGAAGAAAATCTATATTATGACTCCAAATCTAAAATGCGGCAAAAATATCATTTAAAACGTAAAAATCGTAAGACCAACAGGGTAATAACATATTTTTCGAACGCGCGTCACCAAACATAAGCATGGAGTTTATTAATTTGTTAAATATTTACAACTCGTAGTGCATAATACGCAAACCCAAATAAATAAATAAAGGAAATCGTCATCACCATACATATGGAATCATAACCGTCCATTGCTTGAAAACCGGTGATGACGGGTATGGTGTTGACAATTTGCAAACTTTTTGAAGATTATTCTTGAACGCTAAGTATTATTGCTAAGCCACTGTCACGTCATTAATCTTCATTCGGAGTTACGGTTTCTTAGGTAATTTGTTTTAATATCATATAAGCACTTACTTTTAACGGCTCCTGGATGGTTATGACGCGAATCATGGCTAATCATTTCTCCCAAAAACACTTTTTTGATTTTTTCTGTTCGGTGCGCCTATATGTAAACGTCCACTCACTTTCGATGTTCGAATCGAATTCAGGAAGCAGAAGGGGACACCCACGATGTGTTTCACCGCGGATATACAAAACTACCACGACTTTGATAATACGCTGACGGTGTTGACGAATTTCGGTACTAAATTTTTAAATAATTTTATTTGTACTTATTTGATGAACGAATTAATATTTTTTTATATGTAAAAAGGCAACATGGAAAAACTGTAACTGACGAAAATTTCGGAATTGTACGTTGCGTACGCGATATTTTTCACTACGAACATAAAGACTTGGATTTTTTCACACGACGGTGATGATTTTGAACATATAAAATATTTTCCTCCAAGAAAACTGTTTAATTATTGGCGGTTTTGATTGAAGCACTATTAGTATATAAGTACTAGCCAATGAATAAAAAAGTTTCTATATCTGAAACTTGTTAACTTTTTTTTATAATGACCGAAACATAACTTTTCGCCTGATTTTGAAATCCACCCGGGTACCGTTGAGTAGAGCTCGTTGAGTGCATAAATATAATATTTTTGTTTTTATAAATATTAAAAAAATAAACCAATACGCTTTTATACTATGACGTACACGTCCACGATAAACTATAGTTTCATTCATAATTAGCCCAAAGCGCAGAATAGTACCCAAAGTCTATTTATGAATGAAGAGAATATCGTGGACTTGCATGTCCATGGTAAAGTAAAGCGTCCAATGGCGGTGAAAAGGTTAAATATCAGACTTTCTCACATAGCGTTGCGTTGCGCGGCGCCTCGCGGAGTGTGAAATCACGCATGTTCGATTGACTCACGTGAAGCCTGTATTAGAAGCTGTCATTGAATCATCTATAGTGCGCGCCATCCACGACGACGCGTCCCTCCACAGCGAATCTCATACTAATCTGTGCGCAGTTGTACGGCTTGGGCTGTGGAGGGGCGCGCCTTCGTGGATGGCGCGCACTATAACATTCCTTTAGCCTTTTTTCTTGCTTCGTTTTGGGGACAATCACGATATCGTTTAGATATATTTCCATTGCTGTAACAATCACTGAAATTTAATTATCATTAATTTGTACGACAATATTTTTTGGGCGACATTATTAAATACGTGTCATCGATCCCCTTTGTAGATAAACATTGATAAGAGATATTTTCTCATAGTTATATCACCATACCGAAGGCGTATACTTACGATGTGATAAAAAAAAACTCAATCATACAGATTAAAATGACAACAAGAAAAAAATATGCTAAAAAATAAATTAACCATAATAAAAAGGGGAGTAAAATATCTACTGAACATAAACTACACCAAGCTATAATGAATGACAACGCACGATCGTTCGTTTTGTACAGATTTAATTCGACAGACTGTTAAACACTTATAACTGCATTTACATTTAGTTATTGGCCATTGCAATGTAATTCGGTACTGTTTGCACATAGACAAATACCCGACCAGTCAATACGTCCAATCGCATAGTGGATTATTGATATTTTCCCCAAGCTGTATAGTTTCCAATCTTACGTATATACAGGACTCATTCTTTACCATCACTAGGTTATTCAACCAAACCTACGCCCATTATAAAAAATATTTAAGATTTCTAAATAAAATTCGCACATTTAATTGTTGCTTATGATGCACTTCTCTTAACCACAGGGTCTTAACGCCTTCGTAACACTGACTGCGTGCCGTTTAACTTTTTCAAACTACATAATGCCAGATTTTCAAGTACAGGGAGTGGTAAGAACTTATATGTATTGCAATTTTAAGTCGGCAAGCTAGACTTTTACAGAAGTTCATGTTTCGTGCACGAGCGGCTGTGAAAACCATCGTCATCGGCCCGTGTACGAATTAAGTAGTTTTACTCAAGGGATAGTCAAATTTCATCGTATTAGTTTGCTTTACAAATAGATTAGAAAAAATAGATGTAACAGACCGTGTGTGCAAGAGAAATATATTCCTAAACTTAATGTGCACCAATAATTATTCCTAAGTCGGCACAAAAAGATTCCTCACATTTAATGCGTATTAATTCTAAAATATTAGTTATTATAAAAGAGATATCCCATAGGATTTTACATTAATTTCCCGAGCTGCAGGGAGGGACCTCGCGACAAGAAAGAAAAGTTCCGTTTGGACTTAAGTGTTTTATTTTACACCTCCCCATGTCATCCAAATACCAAAGGGTTTTATAAAATAAAAACCTGATTAAAAGCTGCTAAGTATAAAAACTTCACCAACAATAACGATTATGCAATTTCGAAAGTAATGTACAGTAATCAAACACATACAGTTAAACCTGTCATGTTAACAGCCTAAAGTTAACTCTACAACTTGCGATGTACGAATTTAGTTGAATGCATAAAAAAATATCTCTCCTATAGGGCCTTACCTTACATTAATTTCGTATATCATATCGTCTATGACAATTGATGTTAAATAAATATTCCACCGACGCGAGTGCATGGTATCTAGTCCTCGAAGGCATCTGCCATGCCAATAAGAAATTTAGTTAAATATGTTAGGCAAACGCGACCCACTCAAGTGATGTGTAACAATTCATGTGTTCAAATATGCAAACAAAGAGAGCAAGGAAAGGCCGTTGAGCACAAATCTACCAACATTGTTCTATTTCCTTATAATAAAACATAATCAATACTTCTTCTACAAAAATGCATTTTCAGTCTTGACTGAGGAGATGGCGCTTTGTAGTGCCGCCTCTAGGTGCTTGAGACTGTAATTGAAGTATATTCCATAGAGCGCGACAGAACGCGGCGCAGTCCGTCAGTCTTCGTCATCGATTTAGCACAAGAGGTTTATTGTAAGGGCCGGAACCCGCGGCGAACAAGCTTCAGCGTATTTATTTGAACAGATGGCAAGTGTTACACATGCAGGGATATAACGTCGCCGGCGCGACCACCGTCTCGCGACGGCCTCAAAGAATCACACACCTCATTCAAGAATTTCCTTTATTTCTATTTTTTTATTGTTTTTCTTGATTTTTTTTTTGTATTAATTAATTTAGCATTAAAATATGGTAATAACTTCAAGTTTGCGTCCGTCTTTTCGTCAAGATTATAAATCAATATAAAACATTTAATATCCACAATGGAATTTCATCACACCGATGTCGATCCACAAACTCTCGGAGCGCGTAACGTTTAAATTAGACGATGAAGCGAAAAGAGAACAAACAAAACAAACAAACTAGAAGTTTCCGGACGGCGCGGCGCGGGCTTCTCGGGTTATTCCCAGTTGTCACTCCTAAGCGTTGGTAAGTACCATCAGCATGTTAGTGGTAACAACTGCGAGTTGCCTTGAAAAATTGGCATCTGTTACCGGTGGTAACAACTTTGGTGGTAACAGGTAGGAATAGCCGGCTTCTCCACGGCGGGCGGTGTTGTCGCAGCGGCCAAGGCCGTATGCTCCGCGCATACATCCAGGTACTATGCGGACGGCACGCGTAGTCATCCAACGTCCCCCTCTCCCAAGAACCAACCACGCGCGAAACCAACGCCCTCAAGTCTAGCTCGAGAATTACGTGGTAAGCGCAAATCTGCGGCCAGTTCTCTGAAGAGGGTCTAGAGGCCCAATTACAACTTCCACATTTACAACAATACCTCTAGATTCGAATCCTTAATACAAAAGGACCGCCGCTCGTCAAACGCCGTACACTGATTGCCGTCGGCCGTACGAGGCCCTTCCGTGGCCCGGAGCCGGATCCGAGGGTATACCCTGGTCAAAGACCTAAAAAACGTGACACAGTCTCGTTTCTTACAATATTGTTCAACCCTCGACTGATCCAACCCGGGAACGCCGCGCCGCGCAATATTTTACGTTAAATTATACATAATATTATGTTTTACATTTATGTAAGAGTTGTTTGATTGTAAAAAAATTATACGCTTGTTATATCCCTATTGATGTGAGTGGTTGTTTATTTGTCGAGAGCCGTATTTGCCTTAACTGCGATCACACACTCCTCGCCGCAGGATTTCAGCACGGTACACTGGAAAGAATAACAAAGAAATTTGTTAAAAACACAATAAAAACCTATTATTTTACACAGATTTTAATCTATTAGCGCAATATATTTTAAAAGGTCGGAGTCAAACGTACGGGAATGTTTTTGCTGTAGAAAAATGTAACCGAAAAGTAGAAAGTTAAATATTAACTTGAAAACGTAAATCTAATCCGGATTTATATTTACCAAACCATATCAAACATTTCTTTATCATGAACAATCACATGAGTCACATGATAACTATAAAGTTGCTGTGTTAAACCTGTAATATGACGTCACTTTAAGGTATTTTATCTATCAGATTTTAAGTAAACTATCTGCCAAGACTTTGTTGTGTTGGATCAATGCCAATGTGACTAGATGATTTTCTTATTACAAGGACATAAACGTCAAGAACGATTAGTAACCTTATGGCAAATGCTGTAAATACCTATATGCTATGAAGTATAGTACCTACTCTCTTGTAATGTTGATAGCGTGTGGACGTTTGAAAGTGAAATAAGTAACTGAATTGTAGTAAATTAAAATGTACTCTTAGCCTAAGATCCATATAACTAGTGAGTAACACTAGCTCAGGTTAAAGGCAGAGGTCAATTTTCGAGTAAATTTAGCACCAGCAAACCATGAAGGTATGTCAGAGACTCTATACTCGAACCTTTCTTAAGATTATTTTAATGCATTTAATGCGACATCCACTTAAAATTTAAAACAAGGAAATCCTCCTAATGAAATTGGCTCAAGGCAACAATTAGGAAGGCATCCATTCTGGAGGAGCGACGCATAAGTCATCGGCTATCGACAGTATGCCAGGACCGCATTCTCACATTTTTCGGACGTCCTTCAGATAGCCTGGAGAGAAATATAATGACGGGAAAAGTTGAGGGCCAGAGGTCCCGGGGCAGACCACCCGCTAGATGGAGCACCCAAGTCACTGCACCCCTGCAACTACATCTGCACGAGGCCATCCATAAGGCGGGTGACACGAGCCAATGGAGGAGTCTGGTCAGCAAGAATTTGTTGTCTGGTCAGAAAGCATTGGGGGAGCGACTGATGATGATGATGATACAATTCGTAAATGGCTCACCAGCAACTCTTTGCCGCTGTCAAAGTCGGCACGGAGCTGGGTGCCCAGGTCACCGTCTGGGATCTTGAGGTCCTCGCGCAAGTCGCCGTTGTCGGCCATCAGGGTCAGGTAGCCGTCGTCAGAGATGTCGGTCAGCTGGTAGTCTTCGCGCTTCACGTGGGGCACGTCCATGTTGTGGGTGGAGGGGCAGATATCTTCGTATCTGTGGATGGGAGCATAGTTAACACTTTCACTGGCAGGAAACCGCATAGCGGACGCTGCGTAAGCGTTTAATTCCGCAGCCAACAGCAGACAGCAACTGCACGTTCCGCCGCACTCCAAATTGAACCGTAATCATAAGACTAGAAGTCCCAATTTAGAGTGAGCGGCGTGTGCTGTTGCGACACTTCTCCGCTCATTTCAAATTGAGCTTTTTATGAATACCAATACGGTTCAATTTGGAGTGTGGCGGAACGTGCAGTTGCAGTCTGCTGTCGGCTGCGGTACCTTTACTTTTCTCAGTTGGCGGGCTATCGAATGTTCGATATAATATGTAGATCACTACATCGGTTTCTGGGGTAAATTCAAGATTAAGTCACGCCACGCCACGCGTATGGGGCTAAATGTAAGCACAGGACATATGCTTTTTTATACATTATCTATGAGTCCTATGACACAATCTAACACATTTTCGTGCAGAAACTCTTCCACATTCCCAATTCGTTCACATTCACCCATTTAGAAATGCGGAAGAATTGGAACGAGAGTAATGAATGAATAAGGTAATTCCTAAATGGTAGACTAAGACCGGGTTTTAGAAAGATCCATTAGACTAAATGTCAGATCAAATTTCAGTAACTCAGTACATTTTTTGACATAACATACCGACATTTCGTGGCACTTCCGTGTTACCTGTTTTATTCTTAATATTTTGTGTAATTTAAACTCTTATTTGTTTTGTTATAAGGTAGTGTATACATGTTTTTTGTTTAAGTGCTTCGAATAAATTATTCATTCATTCATTCACATAAGGTCTAACGGATCTTTATAAAACCGGGCCTTAACTTACCCAATAAACCAAATACAGGTGAATAATTAATTACACAAAGTAACTGAACATTTAAATACAAATTCGGCTTATCGAGCAAGCAATATCCGCGCTCATCAGAGGTTGTAAGACTTGTAAGGGTCGCAGATGTCGGGTACGACAAGGAGTACATACATAACTGATATTTGAATTAGAAACTGAAGGAAAGTAATTATAAATCTAATAAAGCCTTAATATTTCTTTGGTTCTAAACTAACACTTAGTGGTGGGTGGGTATAGGGCTGCCATCTCGAATTACGCCAAACCCGGACAAACATTCAAAAAAACCCGGACATTTGGCGTTAATCGCATTTTTTCCCCGGACGAGTCCGAAAATAATATTTTTTAAAAACAAGACCTTTAAATTCAATGTGGTGCTTCTTTACATGAAGTGTCCCAGGGTTTTCCCCGGACACTTCTTGACACCCCCCCCCCCCCCCCCCCCCCGGACGGCCTCCAAACTAGGACAAATCCGGGAAAACCCGGACGGATGGCACCCCTAGGTGGGTAGCATTCTAAAGTTAAAATGTATCCCTGGACGGTGATCCCACGACACAGTGGTGTGATGAGACGCATAGTCGGGACTGGAGTTTTATGTTCGAGTACCCTCAGCACAGGAACAGTATAAACTGGGCCTGCGACTCTATGGGCTCGCATTCCATTCAATGTCATACAAAATATATCACATTGCTGTCTAATTTGATTGTACCAAACACTAACACCTATGCCAATAGAGTAGACAATACAAATATAATTTGGTCATCAGATGTGTCATTTTATAATAATAGCCTTGAAGGCCTACAATTTGACTTGCATATGCGCACCTATAGCCAAGGGCTGATTATTGACAGCGGCGGACGGCCACAAAGGCACTAGCATATTCATGAGTGAATGTGGGACGTCATTCTACTCGCCTTACACATGAAGCGGCTATTAAACTTTTATAGCTTTTCAACTTGTATAAATATTGTCGAACAGGTTAATTGATACGACATGGGTGGCGAACAAGTATACGGTCAGTGTGATGGTAAGTGGTTATACAACCTTGGATGTTTTGAAGTTTTACTCTTAATTAACAAAGCCTAATGAAAATCCATGCGCCATAAGAAATTTGCGCGATCTTTCAGATCTAATGAAATTGCTAATTTCACAGCCCTACTTTATAACAGTCAAAATTAAAGTCTTTTATTGGGTTGGTTTGGGACTAGGACTCGTGAATAAAAATATCCTTTGATCAAAATGTATGACATTGTCGGTAAAAAAGAAGAATAATCCAATAATCTGTAATTCAAGTTTCATTGTTTTATACTTAGAACTATTATAGGCGCGATTTCATTCAGTCAACTTATCTCGGAAGGACCTATGACCTTATTTAGATAAGTTTTCTTTTGTTATGTGTTAGTGCAAAAACATCTAACGTCAATTCAGAACCATATATACAACGTACAAAAATGGCAAATATAATGGCGAGCGGAAGTGAAGAGAACAAGTTTTTAGGGTTCCGTAGTAAACAAGGGACCCTTATAGTTTCGCCATGTCCGCCCGACCCCCGTTTTTAGAGTATACATATCAATGACGCCGACAAAACGGTAGAATAAAATCTTTAAAAAAATTTTTTTTAGGGTACCTCCCCTACATGTAAAGTGGTGGTGCAATTTTTTTTCTGCCAAACCCCACTCTTGGCCGTTTTTTTTAATAAATTGCTGGCTGATGTTTCATTCGAGGTTCCTTCTTAATATTCATCTGCTCTTGATAATTATATACTGGTTGTAAACTTGTACTCCATAAGCATGATAATAATAGTGTGGGTGACACAACCTACGTCATCACTGCTATTTAGCCTATCGAAGGTATGCGGTCGTGAGTGTGGCGTTGACAGTGACGTGTGTCACGTCACGACCAGTGGCACATCTTTCTTTGACCATGGTCCAGGGATTTGGCTCGTCGCCGCGTTGGTGAACACACGTGGTCGGAGCGACGACGAGCTGAATCCGCTACCGAACATAACCAGTTGCCTACTGTCATGGCGTTGTTACCGAACAACGTCTTTGAACAAGTATCGATTGGCGAAATCATCATAAATTTGATGGAAAGCCTTTTTTAGTCTTTTTTTTTTACCATGGTCCATAAGGCATAATTATTATAAAACTGTAATTGCACAATTAAGAATCCAGTCCTGCTTGTTATAAGATAGAGTGAGAAAGCTTATGTCATTCATCTCCTTGTCACTCAATCTTATATCAAGAGATATAAGTAGTGATTAAGTTGAAGAATTAAAACGTTAGTTTCACATATAGGAAAGTACTTACTTCTTGCCATTGAAAATATCAATGCCGACCAAGTGGACTTTAGCATGTCCGTGCTTGCCAGTCTTGGACGTGGACATCTCCACAATCTTGCAGGGACGACCTTTCAGCATGACGAAACCGTTCTTGCGCAGGGCGGAGCATTGCATGGGGAAGGTGGCCGAGGCACCGGAGTCCCCAGTCTCGAAGTGTGTGTCCTCAATGTCTCCCATTTTGTGGTAGAGTATTAACTACGGTCTGGAGTGATCTGTGGAAATTGTAATGTTAGATTAGTATAGATGTGAGGTACAGTCAGCAACTTTTCGTCATCTAATCTGGAACGAAGCATAGCTTTGCAAATGGAAAGATTTAAAAAGTGCTCCTTAGTTTTACTAGCAATTTTTTTTCATGTTACATGGTTCCAATTACCAAATTAAAGTGATTACTTGTGTAATAGAAAAGAAATCTTCCTAGAGTTTACCTAAAAGTATAAATGTTAGAGCACTGGGCACAGTGCCAACACAGAACAAATTAAAATGTGAAAAGTCCATAACCTAATCTACAGTCACCAGCACAAATAAAGTCACCATCATTGTCCTGCCAGGATCTAGAAATAAAGATGCGTCAGATATTTATGCGCGCAGGCAGGTTGGTGCTGGTAACTGTACCTAGGCAGGGAAAGAGTTCAAATTGATCTACACAAGAGTTAATTGAATTAGTGTGCAGATAATTTTGACCTTCACATATGCATGCATATGTTGTTCAGTCAACACATATATTATGTATGTATATGCTGAACAACTACTGTTGCTGGCTGGACGGGATACCCTAAAAACAATTTTAAATTAATAAAGACAGACAAAGGCATGGACATTGCATTGAAGAAATTGAAGTTCAAGTACCTAACAAACAAGTGACAAAATCTGAACCCAGCTGTAAATAAGGTGTGTCAATTTGTACAAAAGGCATCTAACTAGTAGGGCCTTGGCATTAAACTGTAATACGTGAGTCACACTAGCACCGAAAAAATTTGCAAAGGTTATTGACCTAAAGGTCAGTGCACCCTAAGGTCTAGACTTTGGAATAAGGTAGCAATGTTAAAGGGAAGAGGAAGCTAGCTTTATACCTACAAGGGTCATTAAACTTTAGATTTCCCCACTATCAAGCTTTGTAAAATGCAACTTTGTGGTCATCAGTAGAAATGAATGTAATGCCAATTACCATTAAATAAAATTTTACAGAATTTAACACATTCTATGTACAAGCTAGGAGGCAAATTCGTACTAGCAGATTTGACTTAAGCCCATTAATAAACCAAACTTTATGTTGTTCAAAATATGATGTCATAAGAATTGAAAAAATGTATCCCTGGACGGTGATCCCACGACACAGTGGTGTTATGAGACGCATAGTCGGGACTGGGGTTTTATGTTCGAGTACCCTCAGCACAAGAACAGTATAAACTGGGCCTGCGACTCTATGGGCTCGCATAGTTTAAGTTTTATAGACAAATTATGCCGCTTTTGACCAAAGTGTAAAGTTGTTGTGTGTTGTGTTGTGGCACTCTTTGGGGGAGGCCTATGTCCAGCAGTGGACGTCTTTCGGCTGATATGATGATGATGATGAAAGTTGTCACTTCATTATAAGCTTAAAAAATGGAGTTAAGAGATTCTCTATGTAACCAACAATAGGAAAAATTGTGACAAGTCTCGTATTTATACAGCTGACATGTGAACAAATTAGTCAGATTCAAATACTTTTATGAGATCATAACAGGTATAAAAATACTATGGAACAAGCACTGTCATGCAACAAAATTGCCATGCCATGTGGAACAATGGTTCTGTCAGACTATTAACACTTCAGGTACAATCAGATCAATACAGTCAACAGTAATGTTTGAAAGTGAAGTTATGAACTCGATGTCTAAGGAAAATCACCATAAACATATAATATACAATACAACACACCATATGCTTTACTAGTTTTGGTAATATTACTGAGGACAGAATCGACATGTTTTAATCAACTTTGCGATCGAAATATCGAATTCTATAACCTTTTTCACGACGTGAAAACGCTTCCCAGTCGAATTAACGAAATCATCCAGTCATACACAACAAATATCTAACCTATACGTGTAAGCCTCAGATTGCAATTTTCACGGTATGGCAAATTTGACGGCTTAACCCCACCTATCGCAATATAAAGTAAACCTTTGTACGCTCTATAAAGAGTTTAACTATATATATATGCAAGGGAAGTTATCACTGAATATCAAAGATAATGCCAATTTTAATAATAAGGACAATGGAATCAGGCCTGAACTGGTGTGACGAAAACACGAGACAAGCCGTGTGGTCTCCCGAACATGTGGCGAGTGGCGAAGGGACATCTTGGGCATGTCTTCAGCCAAATACACTTGATAATTATGAATCACACACCTTTTCAACGAACACAGATTCTTTGATCACATAAAACTTGTAGCAGAAACGTGTGAGTTCAATCACACTGAATAAAGGAGATAACAAAAAAAAAATAGCGTTTGACAAACGTGCCGGCGCCGCGGTGCTATTTTACTTTCATTATTTACACAAAAACCACACCAGCAAACCGCCCTATTTTCACGAAAAAATCGGCACCATGTAACATACTTACGAAAACGATAATCACAACAATTTAAAAGGGATTCACGGTAAAACTAAGATATTTATCGACACTCACATGTGACCGACGGGTTCTTCAACCGAAAGGTCAATTTGCGCCTGCGTAGCACCTACAACACTCACTTCCTGTAGCGGGGTTCACAAAATGGCTGCAACGCCGCCGGTTTTTGGCGGTAAATATAATAAATTTAATTCTTTAGTAATAAAAAACTGATTATTGCATAAAAAAAATACTTAAATAATAACATTACTATTTTTTATGCTAATATTATATCTTAAAATATCATAAACATATAATTAGATAAACTATTAGTATGAAAACGAATCCATTTCGCCTGCTTTACCTCTGCTTTACCGACATTGCTTAGTGGTACTATAAGTTGTTAACAGGTGGCAGCACTAAATATTTTCACTGTCAAGTTCAGAAACTATCAATATTTAACTTTTCAATATTTGATTTTGCTATTGCACTCACAGCAGTTTCTTGGAAAATATAAGTATACAATTTTACATGTTTATATTTATTCTTTATACATTACTGCATGTTCAATGCTCTGTCGCGCTGCTAGATGTCGCTAACGGTTCGTAAAGCAAAAGTTCCAAACCAAATAGTTATGTCGTCATCGTCATGTCACGGCACGTCAACGTCATACGTCATTATTTGTCTTGTCTCAGCTCTGACCAATCCATACTTTACACTCTTTGGACCTGTTTGGCCCAATCTCTGACTCAGTCAATTCAGACATCTTCTACTTAGAGGTGAGACGTACTAGGCAAAACGCGTACTGAGTCTTGCGAGTACGCGTCCACAAAAAGACTAGATCCAAAGACTAGGTCCAAATACGCGCTAAACCGACCCCGACCCGAGGTGCCTCGAAAGAATCCGAACGCGCAGACGAATACGAATAGCGCGAAACATAAAGACTCTTAGACGTTTCGAGTCTTCAGAGTCGTCGTACGCCTAGTTCTCGATACGCTAAAAGACGCGCGAGCGGGATCGCGTACTTACGCGTCCATGCCAAAACCTATTCCAAAAACCTGTTCCCGTAAATACGTCTCACCTCTACTTCTACTATAAATGTAGGACATTGTAGGTAGGCAATAGGTAGGTATTCAATTTTGTAGCACCTTGCCATGCACATACCTACAGCACATAACAACCTATGCATATTTACTATACCATCTAAGTAGGTACCTAAGTATGTTTGCTCCACTTTGCCTTAAAACTGAATGGTAGGTAGTAGGTATTAGTACCTATACTAAGTAAATTCCCTACGGTTTCTTCCACCGTTTGTGCACCGATTGCTTTTTTAGCACAGCAATTGACATAAAAATGTCCCCTTTGCAGCCAGTCCTTTCAGACGTTCTGTTTTCCAAAAACAACATGTTTTAGTTTATCCTCACAAAAGAAAAGAAACATTAAATTAATAGAGCAAAATCTCAGCACCGGCAATGACCCGTAGCACAATGGGAACATTAAGTGAGAATAAAGCCGCAAGGGTTTAAGAGCTTTCTTCGATAAATCACGAGAGCGCCCCTTCCTTACACAAAGGATAGATACAATTACGTAAGCATTGATGACGTTATTATGGGATTAAGTGTGCAAGTCATTGGGTTTTTATCACTTTTATACTTTTTGATAATCATTTATTTTGGATTCCGTCTGAGTGATGCGTTTTTTAAATTTATCATGGCGATGGCAAAAGCATGAGCGATTGTCACTATACAGGCAGTCAGACATCATAGCCTATTAGCTAGCTTGCGACTCCTGAGCAATAACCACTCTAACCTATAATCTGATAAAAACAATCGCATGCATTGCCGATGCCGGTCCAATATTAACTTAAGGGGTCTGGTCACTCGCTCCGTTTGTAACGGTGGTCGATATTCATACCAAATCGCGTTAGTGAGACTGAGAGCCGAGAAAAAAAACCGGCCAAGTGCGAGTCGGACTCGCGCACGAAGGGTTCCGTACCATTGCCTATAAAAGCGGCAAAAAAAATGTCTGTTGTATGGGAGCCCCCCGAAATATTTTATTCTGGTTTTTAGTATTTGTTGTTATAGCGGCAACAGGAATACATCATCTGTGAAAATTTCAACTGTCTAACTATCACGGTTCATGAGATACAGCCATGACAGACGGACAGCGGAGTCTTAGTAATAGGGTCCCGTTTTACACTTTGGGTACGGAACCCTAAAAATGAGTTCACATTTGCAGTGCCATGAACATGCTAGCATAGCAGTATCTGATTTTCTCTACATACGGTTTTTCGCATTGTTATCTAGCACTACCTACGAAATCGTTAGCAATGTAGGTATGGTTGACGAAATATAAGCTGCACCGATTCGCCATACAAGTTGTTCGAGGAATCGTTGTAGCTTATATTTCGTCAACTATACATACGCTATTACGCTTGCATAAATGTAACTTACCTACTCTAATTGGCTATCGGAAAATTTAAGATTTTATACTTTTTTTACACTTTGAATTGAACCACTACCCAATTATTACAGCATATACCTAAAGTTTAAGCCACACACAGAGCGGGAGGGCGTGAGCGGCGCGGGAGCGGGCGGTAGGCGCGCGGGCGTGAGCGGGCGGTAGCCGCGCGGGAGGCGAGCGGGCGTGAGAGGTGCGGGAGCGGGCGGGCGTTTTCACACTGCAGCGCATTGACGCGCCCGCCCGCTCCCGCGCCGCTCACGCCCGCGCGGCTAACGCCCGCTCCCGCGCCGCTCACGCCCGCGCGCCTACCGCCCGCTCCCGCGCCTTTCACGCCCGCCCGCTCTGTGTGTGGCTTAAGTTTAATTAAATCACAAAGAAAGTATAATGTTGCCAGTATGAAATTATAAAGAGTTCCGAGGAATTTTGAGCCCGAGATAAGTCGCCCTTGGTGTAAACCACTTGGCTTTAAATATTAAATTAAAACCATGGCCGCTTAATTACCAGGGAGCTGCCATTATTACGGATGTCTTCCAGCGAATGCGAGAAATACAAGTAAGATTTTTTCAACTAGTTAAGGCGCCTGTAGATATACGCAAGCAACTTTGTGCAAGTTTTTCTTGGCTTGTGTTTGCATTACACTTATGATTTTTGGTCAGTACGCTTATTTTTTAGTTAGCTAAAACCTCATGAAAAAAAATATTGATTATTTTATTTTTTGAATTTATTGATTTTTTTTGCTTGACATTCTTCGTATATCTAATATTAACAAGCAGAAAAAAATATATAAGCGGGAGTGCCAAAGCCAAAACTGACGAATAAAACTTGCACAGAGTTTGTATGGAGAAGGCCTTGCGTATACAGGCGCCTTAAGTGGCAAACAAGCTTAGTTAGCTTAGAATTTTAGTTGACCAGCGCCTTGGCATATACAGGGTGTTCGTCACATGGACCGTCAAAAAATCGTACCTCCATGGCTATGACTCTTAGAATCCAGGGTCCAAGGGTGGAATGTTAGCAAATTACTTTACCAGCACCCCAAAAAATGTTGAAGGTCCACGTTCGGAATATTCTGTATATTCTGTAATATAACCGTATAGGTTAATGTAGGTATTAGTAAATAAATAAATAAAATGAACGCCCTTTTTCTAGTAGGTACTAGGTAGACATTGTTTCAACCGGAGCCTTCTACGTATAGATACTTTTTACTACTTTTTATTACTCTCTATGTATGTAATTTCCACCTCCACAAAGTCAATAGCAAACAAAGTAGTCAGAAGCCTTCAGACAACCCATTGAATATGTATGGGGCGCAGGCGATAAAAGTCAACTGTGGCAATAAAATGCGAAATAAATTCAGTGAGCAAATGAAAACAGGACGCTCCCACGCGCCATTACCCCCCAACGATTACAGCAAAACGGGAATTCAAATGAAATCATTTACCATATTATTATCATTTCTGTACTCCCGCAAACTCCATTTTGCCTAACTGGTAAGTACATGTGCGCGTAGCCAATTTTTTAAGTGTGCCCGCTCAAAATAAATTATGAAGCTGGGGAAACGGGCAAGAAATAAAACGAATGGAACGGTATAGAAAGAGACGGGTGTTGTTTTGTGCGTGCGTCTACGAATTCGCCCTCCGCCGTTCCACTTGAAGACGGCCTCGAGAGCTAAGCTCCCATTTTATTGTCACTTACACCGCTGCAAACTTTAGTTAGCGACTCAAAAATAAACTAATCCGCACTGTTGTCTCAACAATAGAGATGAAGTTTCTGTGATGCACAGATCCGTAACTGCAAAGTTCAGTTGGTATCAGAGTATACAAGACAAGTAAATTTTGAATCAGCGCTCTGATTAAAGAATCAGACGCTGAAACGATTGCTTATAAAGTATTAAGCTACTTATTTTGGATTGCCCGAGAATATTTCATAATAATGTCGTCTTATTGTTCTGTTTACGAATTTTCAAGGTATTATTTCGGATAAGATGAGATGCCTTCTGGAGAATGGCGACGAAATTAGTGTTTGAGTTTTACCAGATTGGAAAAAAATTACAAGATTGTATTCGAACCTCCAGTAAAAAGTTTAGCTACCTAACTTGAATTATTAATTTCACCAAATAGAGTTCCGAGTTCATATAGATCTTAGATAGCTACACCTAATCCGGACACCTCTTTAAGGCACGAGTGAATATCTACCTATATAGGTAGTCTGGCTAAAAGATCTTTTCCGCAGCAAATTTTATCTTTTATCTGTAAATTTGACATGACGTGGACATGACAACACCGAAGATAGGACAATTCGAACCTCCAGTAAAAAGTTTAGCTACCTAACTTGAATTATTAATTTCACCAAATAGAGTTCCGAGTTCATATAGATCTTAGATAGCTACACCTAATCCGGACACCTCTTTAAGGCACGAGTGAATATCTACCTATATAGGTAGTCTGGCTAAAAGATCTTTGCCGCAGCAAATTTTATCTTTTATCTGTAAACCTGACATGACGTGGACATGACAACACCGAAGATAAGACAATTCGAACCTCCAGTAAAAAGTTTAGCTACCTACTTAATTAATTTCGCATAGCACTTCAACTGTGAGTACTGTGACAGTTGTTTGCAAACCGTGACAACAGAATGTTTTGTCTAAACTTAAAACTTACTCAGCCGATTCCATTATATATCCTAGCGAAGGTAACACATCGATATCAATAAGGTTAATGAGTAACTGCGTTAGTCCCGATAAACGAGTTACCCGACCCGGTGCGGACAAAATTAGGGATCTTTCGTCAAAATACACAACCAATAAGTATCAGACCTTTGGTATAATTCAGTCACTTGGATATTATGACCGCTTGGATATTTTGACACTTCGGCCAATACACACCGCGAAGGGCTGCGGGCACAATTGTGGCTGCGGGTCTATGATGGTCGAGTGATAGCGTGATAGACGACAAAGATAAAGTATCAGTCACTTTCTGATACCACTCGATAGAAAGTGACAGATGCTTTATCTTGTAAGTTTATCACGCCACGCTAGCTATTATAGTTGGAATTATTTTTCTTGAACGAATTACCCTTCTCTTTGTGCCTTTTAAACAAAAGCACTGTCTTCATTGCGTAACCGCTAATTGATACCTGTAAACTAAACAAAGTAAACGTTCACACTTTAGGCCAAAAGGCGGCTTTACATATCAGTGTTGACCTTTTGTATTTTAACAGCAATAGTATTCGTAGAGCAGCGTAGGACGACTAATAAAGTTTAACAATAGCGTCACTATTCGAGTAAATCATTTATGAACTGTTTTCATTTCGAAGCGTTTGAGGCACGTGGCTTAACAAAAGCTTTGTTGGACCGATGGGTCCTTAAGATAAGACCCGTTCTAGAAAAAGAATTCCAACTATACGCGACCATACCATAATAGACCCCCCTGGTCAACTTGCAGGTGCGCTACTCAGCGATGAATCCTGTCTGTCAGTCCGACCCAGGTCGGGCCTAGCTGAGTTTTTTTTTTCTGGACTCTTCGCAGCTAGGCTAGGTATTGAATCAGCGACAAAGCTCAGTATTAGCTCTATTCCACTCACACCTCAGATTGAAGTCGCTTAACTAAGCTCACAGGAGAGCAAACTCTTAGATTCGAGTATTCCAGTTTTTAAACCGCCCGTGTGGTCGTGTAGCATTTTTTACAAAAAAAAATCCTACAGACGTCGTCCTGCCCAGAAAAACCATCCCAGAATCCATTGAAATATCCACACAAAATTTCGTCCAAAACGGTCCAGCCTTTTAGGAAGAGTTAGGTGACAAGCACACGTACAGAAGAATCAAATTATATCAACTAAAAATAACTGTCTTCTACTCGTATATCGTATCAAACAATCCTACCAATCGAACCCTAAAGTTAATTAACATTTACACACGTATTATCGAATACCCAATTATCTGCCATTCTATTATACTCCGAACTTCAGGTGCGTGACTCTTGTACTAATACAAATACAACTTGAGACCAATACCAACCTTATCTCGTTTTGATAAGGCACACATTCGTTAATTGCGTCTTCGATGGTATAAGTAGTTAAAATCATCTGTACTGGCCGACTTGTATCAAATTAGTCCGTTCAAAAAGCGACCTTAACATCGAAGCGAGAAGATTTAAAATCTAATGTAATTCTTATAAAATGTTGGGCAAATGATTTCAATTCAAATTTAACACCTGTATCTACACTTTTAAATTTAGAATGACGTAAACGCATTGTATATGGTCGAACCGTTCCATAGGCCTTGATTTTGCAGTATTGGCTGCAAGTTTAAGACTGCACCGAGCAAATTTCTGAATAATTGCGATGGTTGGATCACTTGCTGTATTATTATTACTAAAGCTTGAATTCTGTAATTCCTATATATGATATTTAAGGATACACTCTACACGTCATGTGTTTCAGAAACACAATTACTTATAGTTTTCTTCATAAAAATTCAATCCAAAGTTAGCTCTACTAAAGGAAATAAACGCAAACTACAATGTTAATACTTTATGAAAGGTCTTCAATTTTTGAATAGTAACAAAACTACATGTTATCTAGGTCGTATGTGTTTAACATTTGCAAAATGTGGAGATTTTTTTAACAATGCAAAGGAAATTCCGAAAATTTGACCGGCCGCCGTAGTTTTCTTGCCGGCAGATGGGCTCCGGCCCTCAATGGGAGCAGACGTATGCTGCTTTTCTCAGTTTGACATCTCATAAAAACACGCTTTTTGACAGCTTGCTCGTATACAAATACAAAATGTATACCACACACAAAGATTGCATTAATTGAAGTAGGGTAAATAAATGTTGACGTGTGGCTATTGAAGATTCTTTTAACATGGAATTTTTAGTATTAGCCATTCGTTATAACATAAAAATGCAATCTTTGGTCCCCAATGTTTACTAATGCAACTAAATTATAATGATTTCCTTTACGAAAAGGCATTTTAAACGTAAAAAGGTTACCGATGTATTTCAGTTCAAAGTAATTTACTTTTTATAAATTGGCCACCCAGAACGGAACGTTATGACATTTATGTCACTCATCATATTTCAAATTAAAATTTGTAAACAAATTGTATTTTTATATTTCAATAATTTAACGAATCTAATGTTATATTTTATGTGTATATGTACGGCGCTTTCACGTCAAACAATGATTACCTAAATATATCGCAGAATCTGCATAAACAAAACATATCCCAGAATCTGTAAAAACAGGCACAATTATTATGGTGCTTTGAACAGAAGTTTATAAAATATCAGCGTTATACCAAGAAACAGATCTAGAGTGCTCTCTTGCAGCGGAAGCAGAAGAAAGAATATTGGAGTTTCTTCGCCAGTTTGAGTGATGTGGATTTAAATTGTGTAGTGTCTAAGCCGCCTGGTCATAATATAATTATACCTAGAATGAAAATAATAAACCTATGTTTCATTTATAAATAATAAACCAAGTAGTTGTTGGGGATGTGGTGACAATGACGATGTCTAACAAACAAATATGCAGTAATTACTTATAATATTAAACTGCGCTAGTTTCTATCTAAAGCTTTCATGCGTTGGAAATCCCGTTGCTTTGATTTTGTACAAGTAAGTACTTATGTCGCATCGCAATAATTGTCTCGACGTTATAGTAAACGAATAGCAAATAATAATAATTGCTATTTATTATTGATGAAAAAAGACGCAATGTTAACCATTATTGAACCTTATGTCGTTGCAAGTGTCATCGACGGCACGATTGCTCACACTAGAAGAATATGTAAACGCATCCTGCTAATTATTCCTTTCAATTATGGACCTTATAAGAAGTGTATAAAAGTTAATTTGTCAGAGCTGATACAGTAGTGGTCCGGCCAAGTTCCACAATTGCAGACTGTTACAATGACTTTCTTGATGATATTTGTTATATCATTAGGTTTATAGTGCTTGTCATTCACGATAACGACGATGCGCTGGGAATGTCATACTATTCTATGCGCAATTCTGCGGATTGGGTTACGACGGGAGGTCGTGAATAACAAGAACTGCCTATAAGGTTAGGTACTGGTTCCTCAAATACAAAGTTGATTCACAATATTGCTGCAGTTATCCCGTGCCGTATAAATAGTTTCAGTAGTTATTATATATATTGTAATAAAACTACCGCTTCTTCTCTTAAAACTTGCATTAAATCAGTGTCCAATTTAGAGTTAACCAACTGATAAACAGAAAAAAATCAATTTATGAAAATAACCTATTTAAGGTACAACATATACTCGTATCATGAAAATCACCAAGTAAACTCTCAAAATAAGTACCTAAGTCATAAACATAAAACAGTCATAACATGCACGAACCGATTAGGAAAATTCTTTCTCTGTTTTAAGTTGTATAAAAATGAGTCTGTGAGGAAAGGGCAAAACAAAATACATTTTACAAAACAGGGGTTTGACAAGTTTTATTTTATAAACAAGGAACTGAGTATTTTACTACCACAAATTCCAAATTCAAGACATTTTCAGATACAACTAATACTTGAGTTTTGGTTACAGATCAGAACTTGACGATTTTTGTTACACTTCTCTTATGCACCAAGAAACCTTTAAATATTCAAAATCTATATTGTCATAAGTTGACATAAACATGGGTCAATGACCCGACCCAGCAAAATGAGGTAGTGTGCGTGAATAATGCATGTGTGGGTTAATTGGGTAAATTATTAAAAAAATTGAAATTTGACAGGCGCTGAGAATTTACCCCGCACGATAGGCCCTTAAGTGACTTGTGAAGGGTTGCGTCGTTTGAATACGGTATTAAACCCCTAGTCAAATCAGCAACTTTTTATTAAATGTCAAAAACGATTTGTTAATATGAAGTTTGTAGGGAAATACCTACTGTCTTAGTGACGTCACTAAGACAGTGTGAGTAGGTTTGTTCAAATCAGCGTCCTTTTTAAATCTTTATGCTTATAAAATCTTTCAATTAGCTAAAATAAATTAATAATTGATGTTTTTCGATTATTTTCGTTAGATCTTTTATTAGTCAAGTAAAAAATAATTTATTATTACCTTAGTTTAATACCCTATTTTAACTGTAATAGTACCTTAGTCGAATTCACAGCCGCTTATTTTCCTGTAGCTCTAGTATAAGTTTTTTCGAGACATTAACTAATTCGAACGCGTTTGCGTTTTGTCCCAAAATGTATGAAAACGCTATCACCGAGTTTGAAATACGCGCGTTCATCGGTTAGCAACAAATGTTATACTCGCTGTTTTAGTTTCCACTAGTGACCACCAGAGGCGCTGTTCACGTTTTCATACCACTTTCATACATTTTGAGACAAAACGCAAACGCGTTCGAATTAGTTAATGTGTCGAAAAAACGTATACTAGAGCTACTGAAGTATCTATCAGTTTATTCCTGCTGTTTTTAGCGCATGTTCCTGTGTATGAAAACATTGGAAATTAGGACTCAATGATGTTTCTTTTGTTTCAACAAGTTCGTGTTTTAGCTCTAAATAATTGTATTTTCAGGAGACATAAATCATACATTGACTAAACTGCTCATCGATAATTTAGGTGAATTGACATTGAATGAATGATGCAGTAATGAAATTAGGTAGGTACGTATATGTGATGAGCTTCACCATAATTACCTTTTTAATATTTTCATCATACTTTTTGGTGATTATCACTTTGATCCGTACTTTATGTGAAATGAAATCATCTAAATTAGGTATTGATAAACAGTTTTCTCAGTGTATCTGAATGATACGCCATTAAAATTCATAAATTTCGTAGCATGCTTTATTACGCCAAAATTTCGTAGAAAAAGCTTTTTAAACTAAATCAACATTTCTACATGTTTAGGTTACACCGTATTATTTTGATCTTAATAATTGTGGACATTTGGACAATCTTACACAAATCAACCTAGTCCCAAACTAAGCAAAGCTTGAACTATGGGTATATTATGTGTATAAGTATAAATGTATAAATATACAATGAATAAATGATGATGATGATGATGATGATGAAGTAGTTACCTAAAATATCAAATGTAAAAAAGTGTCGGTTACTGGTGCCATCACCCTACCACATTTATGCATGCTCTACATTAAATATTAAATACCTGTACCCATACCATGAGTTTGCAATGTTTGCATTACCGTACTCGCTAGCGACTGCGTAAACGATTTAGTAGCTCTAGTATAAGTTTTTTCGTAACATTAACTAATTCGAACGCGTTTGCGTTTTGTCTCAAAATGTATGAAAACGCTCTCACCGAGTTTGAAATACGCGCGTTCATCGGTTAGCAACAAATGTTATACTCGCTGTTTTAGTTTCCACTAGTGACCACCAGAGGCGCTGTTCACGTTTTCATACCACTTTCATACATTTTGAGACAAAACGCAAACGCGTTCGAATTAGTTAATGTTTCGAAAAAACTTATACTAGAGCTATATGGCGATTCTTAGTTCCATTACGCAGAGGCGCTGTACTTTTGTCCATACTAAATCGGTCACGCAGTCGCTAGCGAGTACGGTAATGCAAACATTGCAAATTCATGGTAGGGGTACTACTCAGTCACTTTCGCTCGCCTATCGAGTGTCGAAGTATTCCCGCTGACCCTGGTCGCACGTATGCGTGAGGGAATCAACAAATTTTTACCACTTTCGAGTTTTTAAATGTTTTTAATTCTAAAAAAAATATATACGTGTTACATAAGGATTTTTTTTACTACTTAAGTTACTAGGTAAGTAGTCAAAATCATACCTAGTAAGATACAAGATCTGATGAACTTCACTCGATAAAAAAATCGCAAAGTTAAGTAATGTTTTTTCAATATTACGGCTATATTACTGATATTTTACATTTAATCTTTGTACCTACCTATTCAATTAAAGATCCTACACTACATAGTTATAGACAAATTCGTAGGGTTTGCTCCAATAATAAAATTATTGGCTTAATGACTATCTAAATATTTACGAAAACTACACGCAAAGCTTCCGTAGAGAGCGGGATGGTTAATTGCAAACTCACGCGTGCAAGGCAATTATTTTTAAATTTTAGTGTTTTTTTGAGGTCGGTTTTATTTTTTTATTAGAATCTTTAAGTATTTATTTTGTTGTAGTCTGGTTACTGGTACAGCGAATGAGATTACTGTCAAGGTACCTAACTCGTTAATGTTTAAGCCAGCAGTTTTAATATAATTTCAGGTATTACAGCATTTTATTATATGGTAGCCGATATTAATGAAAACAACTAGATTTACTGGCTAAATAATTGTTTTCATACTCAGTTTCCTAACAAAACCCGATCAAGCCAACAAGCCCTCATTTTCCTCAAACCAACACTAATGAAATTCATCCGTAACACAAAGGGGATTAAAAAATACGATAAAATGCTGCTTAGAAGAATTAGAGAGTGATCAGAGAAGCAACTCGATTAGTCCTTTTCCGCGCCTTAATCCGCCCAACGGTCACTTAATTCTCTTTTAAAGCAATCTTTTCGGCCGCTAAAAGTATTTCCAAACGTATAAATAATTTACCAAACGAGGACGTAAAGTTTGCGACCGCCTCACATGCAAATCGAGTCAAGCGCTTCGTCTCGCTCTAACGTGTGTAGCTTCGTCGCGTGTGTGCGAGACGCCGGTTTCCCCGCAAGAGAGAGAGGGAGGCAGTCGGTAGTTGCGTTCCGCTAAGTGAATCAGTGCCCGCGTTCGCTATTAAATCAGGGCGAGGGGTGGGGTGAGGTGGGGGGAGTGAAGCGGGTGGGGTTTGTTTGCGTGGCCGAGGGCGGTTTCGTTTCAGTCGGCGCGGACGCTCGCGCGGAGTGGATGTGTGCGCGGTGATTGCGTGTGTACGGAGTTGGCGGGAACATTCCCGCCCACAAAACGACAAAATATTTTCAGACGCTAATAAGGTAATGTGTTTGTGGTGTTTTCAAGGTTTCAGGAGTGTATGTTTATCAAAGTTAAAGGTAGTTTTTTGGGTAAAAAGTTGTACGGGAAACTTGTTGGTTGCCGTATACGGGTGAAAAGTTTGTAATTCTCATCAACAGATGAAAAATACCCTCGAAAATACATAAATGCAGGCAGCATTTATGTATTTTCGAGTTTATGTACTAAAAAAGATTTTTAATAGTTATTTCTTTGTTTGGTAGGTTTCGTTCTAATAATCCTATAAATAATTATACCGTAATGGTGATTACAAAAATAATACAATTTATGTAATTGAAGCTACTTAATTAAAACCACAATTTCAAAAATAAATTTCAAACAGCGCGCTACGCGCCACGCGTCTACGGCCGCGTAGCACCTGCTACGCACGTGAAAGTTTCGTAGCGCACCTGAAGGTTACGCGGTGAAAAACACCTATGTCTCTTTCTTGGACGGCAAAGCGTAAGTACTCTTCCTTTGAACTTCATGTCAAAGTAAAATAATAGTATAAAAAAGACATTCCACTCTGGAATTGCCTAAAATTAATATTTCTCGTACATAATCAAAATTAAAAATAAATGCACAGATTATACACGTGACTTGCCTTGAATGTTACTGCTAAAATATCAAAGACATTTCTTAATGCAGTGGAAATAAGGTTCATTTTTACAAATCAAACAATAAATACGGCACGGACTACATAATTACAGCCGCCGGTGTTTTTTAAGTAAATTTGTATAATTTACCTAACTACAAGTACCTACTCTAAAAATAATGAAAGTATGGAATGGAATATAAAATGAAATAATGGTTTAAATTCTCAGTTCTGGATTTAATTAATGGACCGTCGGTCTTATTTTTGGCTAGGTGCTTACCAAGAGCAAACCTTTTTTAATACCTATAGGTATATATACTTATAAAAAAATTGAAGTTTAACAAAAAATAAAATTGTATCCTGCCGACGGCGGAACACTTTTTTCTGTAGCATGATAGTATAATATGATATGATACCTATAAATAAATAGTAAATACTAAATTAGTGGTATATCTATAGTGTGTTGTTTTATTGTATGTACACACGCTCGTATTCCATTATAATGGAGATATGTGTAAATAATTTTGACCTCATCGAACTCGTATATATATATATTTTAAACATATTATGAAAATAATACATACTAAATCGTTCACTCAGTCGCTCGCGAGTAGGTACGGTAATGCAAACATTGCAAATTCATGGTACGGGTACTACTCAGTCACTTTCGCTCGCGTATCGAGTGTCGAAGTATTCCCGCTGACCCTGAACTCGTATATATATATATATATATATTTTCATTTATTTATTTAACAATAGTACAATTGTGTTTGAAAATAATAATAAAAATTAACTTAAATCTAGGTACATTTACGAGCAATGAAGCGAACAATAATAAAAAACAAAGAGAATAATAATAAGAAAAAAAAAACATGTCAACATATAAATTGCCAAAAATTAAGAATATAATACAAAAGCATGTCAGAATATTATCGAAAATAGTAAAAGTGTCAAAAAATCTAAACTTATACTAATCAGCAAATATCTCATCAATACTATAGAAGCACCCTCTCAGTAAAAACATTTTCAATTTTTTGTTAAACATCTCACAATCCGTAATGACTTTTAGTTCCGTTGGTAGTTTATTAAACATTTTGCATGCCTGGTACCTAACACTATAGCTGGGTCATTGTCAGATTTAAGTGCGCGTCTTTTCGGTGGACATGTCAAAAGTTAAGGGCTACAAAGCTTAATTTTCGATTGATCTGATAACCCGCATAATCTGTAATTCCGTGTCTATAAATCCATGTAATAAAAACGTAAATAACATGCACACAAGCCGTTAACTACGTATTGACCACCGAATGGACAACTTTTGTTTTTCCGACTGACAATGACCCAGCAATTCTTGTGTTGCTGACTGCACTTATGTTGAATATTAAATTCCAGTCAATTAATTTGAACGTCACAATCTCAATCGACTGTAAACTAACACAATAAGCTTCAATTACTGCTCGATTTGCTGCATTGAAATGTGATCATGAAGGCGCCAAAGCCATATACGTACTTACATTCATTTCTACACACATTTAATATATACACTGCAATGTACGATAAGTAGGTATCGGACCTCTGGGGTGGGCATTCTTTAGGATGCAACTGTACCACCTATACATTGTATTTTTTTAACAATAGAAAGAATGACACATGTCATTACGAGGTACTACCTACTTACCGGACGGACCGCTAAGTGAGAAAAACAGGTGTAGTCGTAGATTGCAACAAAAGAATTTACTCTGAAAAATTAGCTAAATCGACACTCTTTCTCACTTTTTTTGTCAATTTTTCCCACTTAGCGGTCCCCCAAAGCGACGACGCTTGGAAAATAAAAATATCTGAACTTACATTAATATATGTGACGATAATAATCATAATAGGTTTAAAATATTATTTGTTAGTTTTTAGAGTTTATTTTTTGTGTCGGGGGTTTTTAAATTTTTTAATTTTACTTTTATTTTATCCTTTTTAAAGTAAGTATATAGTAGGTATAATAGTAGGTCTTAGGTAGGTAGGTATAGGTAAGGGTACCAAATTTCGAATCGATAGGACATATGGAAGGTAGTCAGATCCCCTCATCAACAAGAAAAGAGCTGATGATCTTCAAACGGCTGATCAGGACATGGTTACCTTACCATATACTTTTAATATCATTAAAGTAACACGGTACCAAATTTCGAATTGATCGGACATAAGAAAGTTACTCAGATCCCCTCATCAACTAGAAAAGAGCTGATGATCTTCAAACGGCTGAATACATTTTCATGAAATATGTCTAAGAACACTCGGGATAAAATTATCTATCACACAAAAAAAAAACTAAACGAAAATCGGTTCATCCGTTTGGGCGCTACGATACCACAGACAGATACACTGATACACAGACAGACACGTTAAACTTATAACACCCCTCTTTTGCGTCGGGAGGTACTTACATAAAAAAGTCAAAGAATATGATTATAATAAAGTTTATTATACTTAGATATGATAAAACAGACGTCACATGCATCTCAATCCGCCACAATCAAGTAACACAATAAAGATCAATTTACTTTCGTATCTGCAGTGTATTGAAAAGTGATCTTGCGGCGTTGCGGCCAGCAATGTTTATAACCTTATTCATTACTTACTAGCTGTCTCTAATAATCTTTGCCAGTTGGTGTGTCATTTCTTCCTTAGAAATAAATCCATATACTTGATGCGAAAGTAACTTTGTAAGTATGTTACTTTTTCACGTTTAAAACTATGTACCAATTGTGATGAATTCAGGATAAACTGATAACATAGGTATGTCGCGAAATGTAATAGACCTCATCGCCTTTAAACGAGCAATTCTTGTAAATAAATTTATTTATTTCGGGGATGTCGAAAATGACTAACGATTTTGATGAAATTTGGTATGTGGGGGTTTTCGGGGACGAGCAATCGATCCAGCTAGGTCTCATGCCCGGGAAAACGCCGAGCAAAGCTCGGTCGCCCAGATATTTATCTATTATACTTAACTCCAATTTTTATGTTTAAATATTCCACTTTCGTGATTCATGTTAAAACTAATAGTTTTAACATACTAAACGTAGATCGTCTGACGTACCCTTACCATGACTTTACAATGTTTGCATTATCGTACTCGCTAGCGACTGCGTAAACGATTTAGTATGGACAAAAGTACAGCGCCTCTGGCGGTTACGCAATAGAACTCGCAATCGCCATACTAAATCTTTTACGCAGTCGCTAACGAGTACGGTAATGCAAATATTGCAAACTCATTGTAAGGGTTAGTTAGTTAGTTACCTATACTGGGCATTTTCCGCAAGTCGACATCCAACGTGCCTCTTTTGCGTGAAAAATGGGGTAGCGCTACTCTAACCATCCTAGTTCCTGTATGAAACCTATCAGTGTCTTTGTATTGTTTACTGCTTCCTGCAGTGTGTTCGGATTTCCTAGGTGTTTCTTCCTGTATACTTCTACCTGCTTACAGTCTAGTAGAATGTGTCTAGCAGTCTAGTAGTCATGGTAAGGGTACTGTCAGCGTTACGGATTCGACGCGATCGCGTTCTACCTGAAGATGATCTCCCGAAGACTTCAAAACATGCCCCCCGGAGTGACGATTAATATTTGAACCGTACCCTAGAATATAATTTTTTTGTTGCCTTATTCTTACAAAATCATAAAAATGCAATAGGGTAAATGTCCGCGCTCGACACTAACACAACCCAAAATATACGGCACTTTCAATCTCATGTCAAAGGACCAAGGGGCTGACACGCTTTGCTAGAGAAAGATAGTCTTATTGCGATTACTATAAGAGGAAATAGAAAAGAGTGGCATGTTTTGTCCCTATCACCGACCGAACATCTTTTCATGGTCGGGTTATAGGCAAAGGCAAACTTCCATAAGCAATACATTGGACATGCAAACCGGCCAAATTGCGTAGTACAAATTTTGTATGAAAATGAGCAAGTATGAGAAAGACATAGCCCCGGATGCAAAGGACAGAGGTGGACAATAGGTGTTACCCTATCATAGTTTTAATAAATACAAGTAATTTCAACTCTAGTGACTAAGCCATTGAATAATTTTCATTTCAATCTGTTTAAGTACTTAAGTATGTACAGCCTACTTTGAATCGTCGAACTAATAAAACTCTAAGCTCAACCAATCTAATTACCACAAGTTACATTAACTCCGTAGACTTACCTATTATGTAAAGCCAGTTTAAAGTTGATATTAAAAGCCTCCGCATACTCTAACTCGATCCGTTTGAAGCGGGGGGGTTATTCCCGATATGTTAATGTGAGTAGTGAACTTTAGTAACGCATTTCAGTTCAGCTAGTTGAGTACGTGAAGTCCGAACCTCTACATAGTACCTATTTTTTTTTCAACACGTAAAAACAAATAAGCGTTTGCGTTTAGTCTAAATTTTTATGGCATCAAACAGGTACCAACAAAGGTCAAGTAGAGGTGCTATTCGCTTTGCGCTATTATTGAACGCGTTCGTTTGTGTTTAGTTAAAAAAAAATACTACAGGTACAGACTTTTGCAGACCTAACTGATATTTTTAGCAAGAAATGACATTTAGACCAGACTTACACGAGTAGTTAGATCGGTTCACATGTTCATGCGGTTAAGTATACGTAATGATAAACATTATTTATCACCAAATTTCAAGTTCATAGGTCAATGGGAAGTAAAAAAAAAATTGTGACAGACGTCGGATGGAGGGACGCGTGAGCGACACCAATAGGGTTCCCTTCGGGTACGGAACCCTAAAAATGGACCCAAGTAATAATTTTTCTGGCTAGTTTTTCGTGCCACCCTGTATACCTACCTAACCCGATTTCCGTATCGCTCGCTTTAGGAATAGCCTCATTATATGCACACTTCGACCCTTCGGGTACGGAACCCTAAAAATGGACCCAAGTAATCATTTATCTGGCTAGTGTTTCGTGCCACCCTGTATACCTACCTAACCCGATTTCCATATCGCTCGCTTTAGGAATAGCCTCATGGCATACCAATTATATGCACACTACGAAACTAGGGGCGCTGTAGCTTTTGTGAATACTATAACAGCTGTAAATTGAGTTGCTTGCGTGTCGTTAATATGCACAAAGTAGCTTAGGTATAGTGTGAAATCTGTGCAATTCATAGGTAAGTAAATAAGAATAGTAGTTTATGCGACTGGTACATAATGCCTAATTATGTACAGTTGTATACATTACTTTATCTACACACATATTATAACTACTCTAAGATGGGTTCAGAAACCGTAGTACATAAATACAATAATTGTGTTAATACAACCTTTTTTGCACGGTTGCGGAAATATCGAAATCAGAACTGGCAACCGATACCTGAATGTTATTTTAAAAAGTAAAGAGTCCCTATTCTGATGTGATCATGTCGTTCTAGCTCAAATTTCGTGCGATATATACTAAAAAAACATCGAGCTGACATATCGCATCGACTGAATTTGAATTTTCAGTGATACTAGGATAGGGACATGTCAACTTTGACATTTACATTTTGACAGTTTTGTTTGACGTTTAATATTTTAACATCATATATGAGATTAAAATGAAAATTATATTACTGCTGTAGCCTTAGCCACAGATAAGAAAATTGCCATAAATTCATTGAATGTTGAAATGTGAGTCATTTTCTACGGTTTCCGAACGCATATTAGAGGATTTATGATATGTGTGTAGATAAATATCATTTACTTATTTATCTACACACAAATAACTATAATTAACTGACCATTCTTGAACCTTATTATAAAGAAATAAGGTCTACCAATGGTTAACTATCTATGATATTAGTACCAGCGGCAGATCCAGGATTTCATTTAGGGGAGACTTGATTCCACTGGTCTATGGGAAGCCAACCTATACAAGTAGGAAAAGTTTAAGAAACTCTTGTTCAAGGGGACATTAGCCCCCCCCCCTCCCCCAATTCTGTAACAGACACATGTCCTTTTTATACAGCACAGCACTAGCCGACAGCCATGCGTCGACTGACGGGATCAATTACTAACAATTACTGACGACGCGGCGCAATTGAGCGTTATTTCTATTGAATAAACTTCGCATGCTGACCCTATTAGTGCTCCAATATTATATTGTTACGTTCAGTGTTGTCAATGAGTAGTTTAATATGGTTTTGGGAGAGTTTTAGTGGTGTAGTGAGGCATCTTACCATCCAAGTAACTACTACTACAACTAACTAAATAATACCTATACCTACTAAGTCTGTATAATAAGAAATATACATTCTTGTAGTTTAGAATGGTTGGTCAATTTTCATGTGTAGTGGGTACCTGCGTACTAGTGAAAATACCAACATAAATAATGGATTTGTCGCAACATGAAATCCGCGCGGACATAAAATGAGTGTTTTATATGAAATGAAATGCAAATGAATGTTTATTTGCGGATTATATTGATAAATAACGCACTTTTTCAAGGATACCTTGATTTCTTCTTTGATTATAGGGCATTTTCACTTTCCGGGGTACCCTAAGTTCTTTTTCGGGACTAGGTTTTTTTTTTAATTTATTTAAAACAAGCAGTTGTTACAAACTTGGGGTTTTTGACTCAGAATCACGAGTACCTACCTAATATTGTTACCACTTTTCTGTGTCAGTTTTGTGACGAGCTACCTATAAACTGTTTGAAAAAAGTGTCGCAAAACGGACTTTTTTTGGGGTCACTTTTTTTTTCTTTACGGAAATTATACTCGTGATTCTGAGTCAAAAACACGGAATTACCTAGATCTGAAAACATAGTTTTCGTGTACGCCGGAAAGTGTGCCCAGCCTAAAAAACGTCTTCTTTTAGTGTTTTTATTAATCGCTGGCTGATCGTGTTGTTCTATAATGTTTTGTAATTCAATGTTTTTTTTCCATCACACTCCCGCGTAACCCGTTATTAACAGTTAATTTAAACGTTCAATTGGTCTCCATTACCGTTTATAAAACTCCGATACCGCCGTGATTAAATATTATTGATTGTTTAGAAACAAGCGGGCTGAATCGTATTGTTGAATAGTAAAATAATTTGTATCAATTGATAACAATGAATTTACATATTACGCGGTGTAATCGATGCGCTATGGAGCTTCGGTGCATAACTTAGGTATTCCACTTATATTTCTACTACTGAAATGTATTCCGTTTAGGTCAGGGGGCCGATTTTTGAGTGTCGAACGCTCGAATTTTCACTCGAAATCTGTCAAAAAAACTATGACGTTTTGACAGATGTCGAGTGAAAAGTCGAGCGTTCGAAACTCAAAAATCGGTCCCCTGCTCTTATTTCTTAAGTGTGTTTCTGTGGCGCAACGATTGTTCCGACGCCAAAGACTGCTAGGCGTCCGTCCCTGTCCCAATACCATGTTTTTTTAAGATACGAAATTAGGTAAACAAAGAGCAGTGGTCGTAAACATACACATATTGAATTAGGTAGCCATATTTGCACGACAGATCAAAATAAGTGACAGTTAGTAACTATGACGAATAACTTTTTTTAAACCCGAACCGATTTCTAACAATCTCTGCCTCTTTGGGGTTTTTATTGTACAACTTTTTCGATTATTAGATTAATGAAACGAAACGTAATATAAAATATAATTGATACCTTATCATTTAAAAGTCAATATAATTAAATTTAAATTAAGTCGTATTTTATTATTTTTAAATTATATACAATATACAGGGTGAAATTTTATTGACCGTTCAAATTTTTCCTAGGCATTTATAAACAATGCAATTTCTGAAAAAAAAACGGGAAAAAATTTCAAAAAAAAAATATTTTTCACGATTTTCGCGATCATGAAACAACAATGGTTACGAACCAAGAGTCCTAAGCCCGTCAAAGTAAGTAAGAAGAAAAATTTACAAAAATATTTTTTTTTTGTTGTCAAATTCTGTTTTTATGCGAAAATTGTCTCGGCGACTCAACGTCCCGGCCAAGGCGATCGTTATTGCTGCCTCTCGCACAAACCGCTTCGGCGGTATCCACGAACGCATATTTTTTCGGATATCTTTCAGCTGCTGTATCTCAACATTTTAGTACTGAAAGATACTGAAAGAAAAAACGTGTATATTTTAATTTTCGCCAAGGAATGTACTGTTTAAATTTGAACGGTCAATAAAATTTCACCCTGTATAATGTAAGCATGAAATAATGGTTTTTATAATACCTATTTATTGAGATTATTTGACACTTTTACCGCAGAACGTGCCTGATATAACCCTGCCTTGCAGTCGGGTAAAAAAAACCTCGTAAAAGCTCATGTGTCATTCTTTCTAATGTTAAAAAACAAGGTATCTATAGCTACCTATTTCGGTCCAGTGATCGAATAGTGCTGTCCGGTGGGCGTACTCGGGTGGTCCTTGTGTTCGGAGACCTGTTGGGCGTCCTAGGTACCGATCGATGGGGCGACAAAGTTCAGAGGGACCTCCATGGGGACCTCACTGTGCTCCAGCGCTTATTAACCTAACTGTAATAAATTTCAGTTTGTATAATAAAACTTCATTTGTTTCATACTAGACGAACTTTTTGCATAGGGACTCGTACGAAAAAAGCATGCTAAAATGCTGGAGATATATATCCATGTTTCGATTACCGACTTCAAGTCCGAATTTCAGGCTAATTCAACCTTCATAATGAAATAGCCAAACTCGCCGGTCACTGGCATTGCAAAGCAAATCGCCAGAAAACTGTCTCAACATCGCCTCTCACACATGCTGATAAATCAAAAGTAACCTTATTTCTTACGTCATAGAGTTCAGATTTGAACATAAAAACGGTCGTAGATACGAGGTTGGCAAAATGATGTTGCGAAATTCGATACGGCGGAGGATAATTGAACTCATTAAGTCGCTTGCCAGATAAATTAATTATGTTTCGCGTCCAAATTGATCTGACCGGGCATGCGTCATTGTGGTACTAGATGAGAATGCGGACTTATGGTGACAATTCTGTATAGTGCGTGTCGTCCACGCACGCATTATACTTAGGTATCATTTATTCATAATTTAAAAATTACATGTACCATGTATACGGGATGCAGTGTGCGTAGCGATAACTGGTGGAAACTTTGAAGATGTGATCAATTTTCCTTGTTGATTGAGGAGTTGGTTTTTCATGACAAATGTTACTGAGGACCTACATAAATCTTTTTACAAGCTTTAATAAAAAACGCTTGTTTATCCTAACCTGATGGAAAATAAACAAAGGTCTTATAACTACCCAATTTTTTTAATGAAATGATTTGTCATAATGGTGTAATTGTAAGTAAATAGTTCGTGTAGGTATCGTTTTTTTAAAGCTTCGCCAAAAGCACAAACTTCTAATTTCAACAGTAAAAATGTTTGGACGTTTATCACGCTTTCAAATAACATCTACAACTTTAGAATATAATTATTCTTCATCAGAGTAGCACATCGGAAATTATTTATACGCAGTCACAGTTGACATCGCGGGCAGAAGCTAGTACAACATAAAGGTGCAAAAGCTATATATATATATATTTGTACCTGAGCCAGCAATATCGGCATGTTAGCTCAGCAAACAGTTTTCGCTCAAAAACGGGGGTAAACACAATTTGTAGCGCAATCGCGTTTATATCGCTTAATTCGGCGAGACTCGAATTAATGAATTGGATTAATTTCAGTTAAAATGTTTAATTAATGTTGTACCTGCGACTCGTTACGCGTAATGGTGGATGTTATTAATTATTTTTTAAGTATAATTTTAATGACTTTTATATGTTTGAACAAATTTAGACTGTTTCTTCTTCTTAATATTTTAAATTAGGTTAGTAAAATTATAAGAACGTCTCAGTTTTATTAGAGCTATAAATAAGGAATGCATGGAAGTTCTCAAAAGTCTAGGCAGCAGAGGGAATGTTTTTTTTTTACTAAACTAAGAAAAAAGAAACCAAACCTGCCCCTCTCATCGCATTTCTCTATCTATCCCAATTCACTATCCCAGCAGTGGGGCGTACTTATATTATATAGACTGATGATGATTATGATGAAGAAATAAATTCGCCTAGGATCATGTTGAATACAATAGGTACCTTGACTTTCATTTCGTAGGTAATGTAGCCCTTTTAACGGACTAAATTGAAATATCCTTGCAATCGATTTTTTAATCCAAACATACATTAAGGTCCTTGCATGGTGCTTGTCTAAAAATAATATAAAATGCAGATAACATCAGTTCTTTCACGAAGTTGTCGCTGCCTAATAAAAGACCCTTTACCAAGGACTTTACCGAGCGGTTAAAAAAACAACGATTGTGCTTTTTTTAATCGAATTGAACGTTTGTTTATGGTATAGGTCTTTTAATGAAATAAGTGGCTGGATGTGTGTGATTTAACATCTTCACTAACAAGAATGTCCTGTTCTTGAAGCGCTTTACATAAACGAATCAGGTGTTTTGTTTCGCACGTTGGAGTAGTTTCAAAAAAGGCTATTCAAGTATTCATACTTGAAGAGCTTTTATTTATAGAACATAATCAATTTTTCGTGGTTTTGTCGTCAATGTAAAGATTATCTCGATATTCCTGTTGTCGATGTTCCTTATTAGTTTTAGTAGCGATTATTATTAAATTTCGAAAAATCATTTGTTAGCAATATACACTACCTATTTTTCTAGCTTATCATAAAGTTTATACAATTTAATCAATAAAGGCTCAGCGACTAAATCACTTGTTTTCGTGGCTCTATCATGCAAGGATTTTGGGTCTTGGATGTTTTCTATGTATTCAAATACAAATACAAAATACAAATGCGTTTATTTTTCCTTTAAATTACAATGGTGTATCGGTTAGTAATATCTTATATCAAATTGACATGGAAAAATCGGTGTGAGCACAGCGATAAGCTGTGTATTTAAGTATTTATTTATCTATATAAGTATGTATATCGTCGCTTAGTACCCATAGTACAAGCTTTGCTTAGTTTGGGACTAGGTTGATTTGTGTAAGATTGTCCACAAATATTTATTTATTATTATTTGTACTTTCGTATTTTGTTCTATAATTAAATATGGGTTTGTTTATATATTTTTAAAGTCAAAGTGGTATTTTTTTATATATATTTAAAGTGGTGTTAAAAAATAATAATTCAAATATCTGTTTACACTTTTCACCCTGTATACTGGATTTAGATTAGCATGGTAGTTATTGCTGGCGCGCGAACGTGTGCAAGTGAGAGCGCTCTAACCAATATGATTCCAACCTTAATAGGTTAGCCAGGAATTCGCTGCAATTCAGCTCCTGAGCCGATAATCCAATAACGAAGTTACAATCAATGTCAATACCTCTCAAGAAGCATGTCAAGGTTGGTGCACGCGGATGCAAGGGCCTGACACGCTTTGTAAGAGAAAGATAGCCTTATTGCGATTCCTATGAGAGGAAGTAGAAAAAAGAGCGATGTTTTGTCCTTATCACCGACCGGACATTTTTTCATGGTCGGGTAAAAGTAATCTGTCATTAGTGTCAAGAAGATTGCTAAACAAAGTGGCAATATTTTGCAGTGCAATATATAAGTGGAAAATTAATGATGAATTTGGTTTAAATGAATAATAATTTACCAATCATCAGATCCGTAGTGTTTGGTTGTTCAGTGCAAACATGGTGGGGTGTTCAGTGTTTGGCTGTAAAAGCAATTTCGACCGAAAAAAGGCGGATGTTACATTCCATGCGTAAGTACATTTTCTTTGAATTTTGGACCCGTGTTTATTTCTAAAATCTCACCGGAACCAAATTACTGAGCTAAATCATTAGTTATATCATGAGACAATAGATGAAATAGGAAAAATATGTGAATTAATTAAAAAATAACCTCCAAACATTTGACATACAAACCGGTCAAATCGCGTAGTAGAAATCTACCATAGAAGCCAGCTTAGCATTGATGTCCCACCATTCAGTCGGTTTATAATTCGATTTCGGGATACCAACAAATAATAAAAAAACCCCTAAAGATTACCCCACGTTTCGGGAATTTCAAGTAATTTGATTTTTTCAGTTTTTCAACAGAGGATGAATCCCGAAAAAATGGATTTCAGGACTGAGGGAACAGGAAATTAAATTGGGTAAAATAATCTATAACTGCTTATTACATATTTGTTTATTTATTGAAAAATAAAGTTATAAATGTAATATATTATTGTAAATAAATTACCTGTTCTAAATTGAAGTTTATTCTTTTATTCCAACAACTACATAATTTATCTGTGAAAGACAAAAAGGGGCATGGAAATAGTAAGCACTATCTGGTTACATTACTTACTACTTTCATCGTCTAGAGACTTAAACATTTAGCATGGTTCTTTGGGTGACGTGATGACCAGCAAGTCAAGCAGCGAGCAGGAAGGCCAGCGACCAGCGGCGAGCGGCGAGAACAAAATGTATAGATTTGGATCAGTGAAATCGCCGTTTGATGCAACGGTGATAACCGGTGACTATGTATTTATAGGTAAGATTATCCCAAAAAAAGTGGCCGGTCGAGATCACTTATTTTACGATATCGCCTACGATGTTGTGTAAATTTAGTTAGTGAGTCAAAATGGCGACTTAGTCACTATGGAATTTGATCACTTGTAACTAAGTACTATCCGACTAAATTTTTGGGGTAATTTTTTGCAACCATGGTATCCCCATATTTTGACGTCATAATATGAGAAAGACATAGCCCCGGTCGCTTGTTGGCGCATCTATAACTACAGAGTATATACTATATCTATGCGCGGATGCGACGGGTAAATGGTAAATAAATGGGATTATGAGCCCCACGCCACAGATTAAATAATAGTTACTCGCAGGCAGGACGCGCCAATACCAGATCATAGACAACAGTAAATAAATAAAATGAATGTTTTACTACATTAGCGCCATCTACAGTTAAAGAAAATTTTAAAAGTAGGTACCTATAGGTACATACATAAAAAATAACCGACCTCCTAAAACACTAAAAAAGTTTATTTATTTGAAGCGTTTGGGGTGGAAACACTGGGACCATGGGGACCAAGTGCACGCCGACTCTAAAGATCTGTCGGTGCGCCTAATAGAAACCACTGGTGACCAGAAGGCTGGCCAGTATTTCGCGCAAAGAATAAGCGTTACCATTCAGCTTGGTAATGCGGCCCAGCCTTCTGGGCACCCTACCCGCTGACGGCGATTTGGATCATTTTTTATCTTTAAGTTTTATTGTATACGCCTAGTTTTAGTTTTGATTTCATTGTTTGCTCATTTTTTATAAGACGTTGTCCTAAAAAGTTAAAAATATTTGCCTAACTTCTAATAGCTCTTACGCTTCTTATTGAAAAATGTAGACATAATGTAATTTTTGAAGTCTGTGGCCTGTGCCATCCAAAGAAATTGCCTAAAGTTGACGAAATGAGTTTTAAAACGTGATTCTCCTTCAATATTGAAACACATAGGTAAGTATATGAAAGCTATACATGCCAAGTTTTGTGTTTTCTGCCAGATGGGACTGCAGGTATTCCACATATTTTCGAGCTAACAAGCCGTACTATTTGACATTTAGATCTACCTTACGAACGGTCGAAAACGCTGGACAATATTGACACGATAATATTAGGCACGTAAGAACAATGATGCTTGTGATAACAGACAGTAACGGTAACGTGATAATATAATAAATGGGATTACATTCAGGACCCCACGCACGCCGACAGGACGAGCCAATCCAATACACACCGCGAACACTATGCTTATTTATAGCGCTAGTTTTTGTCTGCAGCTTCGTCCATATCCATGTTAACTAACTGGGCTGGTACGATGAGTCAAAATGAGACTTGGTCTTCGACACAAAAACACGCCACGTTGCTAGTTTCTGCTCATTTTTTGCCAGTTTCTGCAATCCCATGCTAGTTCGCTTTCACCACAACCATCCAGCGGTAGGTACTTTTGGCGATTGGCAGGACGCCTTTCGGTCGGCCGTCCCAAGTGCTATCTTGAACTGTTGATCTTCTCCCATCCTATCCAAGTGGTCAAGCATATTCATTTATGTTAATTGCACTCCTATTAGTCCTTCATCACACGTATCATCATCGTAACTTGGCTACTGTAGGGCTAGTGAAGCTGTTGTGTGAACCCTAGGATATTATATTATTTATTTCATCGTGGCAACCCTGTCCGCTGACGTCAGAGCGTCGCCCGCGCATCGCTTAGCTCTATTGCTCCATTAATGTCATTTATACTCGCCAACACGTGGGCCATTGCAATTGAATTTCATTGCCATTTTCCTCTCGCAAACAAAGTTATGTCACTGAAAGAATGTTAACCAAATTGTCTCGGATTGTTTGTTTGATTTTACAGTTGGGGTATGACGCAAGTTTGAAACTATTCAAATTAAGTGGTCTGCAAACCTACCAACTTCTCGCAACGTAGAGATGCACCTAGAGACAATATTTAGAAATGTCCCTCAACCTATAGGTGACTCAGTCGGGAACATTGCCTAAGTTGCCTTTTTGAAACCGACAGCGGTCTGCATCGCCGCTTTATTTAGCCGAGCCAAATAAAATAACAAGTTTGCAATGGTGTACGCGAACTCACATACGTTAAAATCAAGAAATTCATGGCCTAAGAAGCCCGGGGTCCCAAGATTTTCCGTAAGTAATAACTAGTTTTACGAAAGCGATTGCCATCTGACTTTCCAACCTAGGTAGTTGTTGGGATTAGACCGGTTATTAAAATCGAAAGAATATTACATTTATTTTTCTTGTATTGGCAACATTGCCACCGCTTGCTTTTTTCAATATTGTCGCTGTCACATCAGTAAATGATATTGTTTTTTATTACAAGATATTATTCGCGTGCTCAATGACTTGAATAGTCAGATGCACTGATCTAATATAACGAATGCGATCATATCTGCGACCGGTTACATAAACTCCCCCCGACGGCCAAAGGACACGGCAGGCATAAATCAATTAATTTCGATGAGTAAATTGCTGCTGCACCGACTGAATCCGTTGCAATGCAACGTGTGCGCACTTATGCAACTAGTCGGTCGTAGGTGTCGGATGCTAGATGGCACTATTTATGTTATAAACGTTAAGGTTTAATAACTTCATACCTAATAGTGCCCTCTTCTTGAAAATGAAAAATGTTTAATGCCACTCCACAATGTATAAAACCTCTACCTCTCAAACAATAGGGATGTTGACACCAAATAAGAATATCAATGAATCTGAATTTTCTCGAAAAAGGATCAAATTCTCTATCAAATAGTGAAAAAAGTAATCCAAAAGAATAAATAATTACATAATTATAAGTCTTCAAAGTTTTAGGAGGGGGCATTTTCTGTCCCTTTTCCGCAAAACGCCCCGTTGTATTGAACGATCGTCATTTACTATGGCGCTCGAGGTCAGTGACGTCACTGACCTGTAGCGTTTTCTCTCTCTAACTAAAAACATTCTAACGGTTGTAGTTTCGTTATTTTTTGAGATATTTGAATAGGATTTTCACTTTTTGGCATAGTTATATGTATTCTTACGTATGGAGTATTAAAAAAATTTGAGTCAACATCCCTATTTCAAACACAGCTTCATCAATGGCTCGAAGGGAGAGTGTAATGTTATGTGTATAAATTAGTTAACTACATATCGAATCACATTTGCATGCTAATATGTAGCAAGATATATAATACTTATTACAGGAAATGTAATAACCAACACCATATTGTATACCATATTCTACAGCAAATAAAGATTATTCACAATTCACAAATAGGTATAAGAGTTCTAAGTTTGTAGATCTTCATCTCTATTTCTATAGTACTTGCTGATTAGAGTGACGGCTTTAGATTTTCAAATTATGTTGTCGGACCAGCATTTCTTCATGGTGATAGGTAGATATCATCATCATCTTCAGCCCGTCATCTCATGTCGTCAACCCATCGTTCCGGTGGACGTCCAACTTTTCTTTTGTCTGTCACCAATCTGTTAACGTAGTCTACCTGCCATCACTCTGCCTGGCATTATGACCTGCCCAACTCCACTTGAGTTTTGAAATGATCTCAACATTTCTCACAATGTAGACGGAAGTAGGAAAAAGAAGATATAGTTTTCCCTAAATACTTTCAAAACATTCTCATTAATGTATCTAACGTATCTTTATAATTTTATTATCTAATTTCCATCACCATTTGCCTTTTTTCTTCGTAATCTCACTCATAGGTACTAGTCTATGAACAATTGTACCTGTAACTCTCTAAAGCGGTGTTTACAAACAACTGGAAAGCTAAAAATCAAGCCATCTAGATCTAGATCACGCGTCTAACACTACCCCCATTACCATAGAAACGAGCCGCTAATGACAGGGCGCTAGCGCATACGGATCACGGCTTAAAGATCTATAGATCTTTATTCTCGCGCGCACTGTAATTGTGTTCGGCGTCATAATCATAGATTAAGGTTGTGCTTTGATTGAATATTAATCTGGTGTCGGTGGGGAAATAGGTACGCGTGTGGAATTTAAATAGTGTGTTTAAGGTTATGATCGATTTAATTGTGTTTTGAATGAGGACAATTGTTGAATAAGTAACTTTTGTTTTGCAACTTTGTGTTTTTTTGTATACCTATCCTTAGTCGTTGGTATAAAATGCTATATTAAGTACGTAAACGTCCCATTAGTTAACATTTTTAGATACAATAGAGATGAAAAGGAGATGAACACTGTTAACTAATTGGGTATTAAGGTGTTATACATCGGGACGTGTCCTTACTTTGTTTTTTGTTCATAGCTTAACCTTTTTGATGCCAACGACAGATATACCTACCCGCAGTATCGGTTCAAAGACAATGACGGATATAACCGTCATGACCTGCAGTACAATATCCACATAGATATTCCCATGTCATGCCGTGTCCGTGTGTCTATGTTGACAGCTTTTGTCAACCGTTTGTGTCACATGACGTCGAACAGGTAAAATTCCCAATTCGCACACTTCCATGCGTGCCCTTCTATGTAATAAAGTTATGTTAGAACAAGCACGCAAAACTTAAAAATTTAATATGTTAGGATTAGGATGTGAGACTGTTGTAATTGGTTATAATAAAAAAAATATCAATACGACGTAAATATTTACTGAACCGTTTTTTCCCAGCTGGCGAGCGGCGGTGGTGGCGGCCGCGGTCTCTTCTGTTACCACTGCCCGCCGAGCTTGCCGCCGCACCAGCATCGGTTACCAACCCTGGAGTACCCTTTCACCGCCTCGCACCCTTGTGAGTACCACCACTCGCCAGATACAACTGCCCGCCAAGCTTGCCGCCGCACCAGCATCGGTTACCAACCCTGGAGTACCCTTTCACCGCCTCGCACCCTTGTGAGTACCACTACTCGCCAGATACAATTGCCCGCCAAGCTTGCCGCCGCACCAGCATCGGTTACCAACCCTGGAGTACCCTTTCACCGCCTCGCACACTTGTGAGTACCACCACTCGCCAGATACCACTGCCCGCGAAGCTTGCCACCGCACCAGCATCGGCTACTAACCCTGGAGTACACTTATAACTTTATTTCACTAAACGGTTAACGGACGGTCCTGGAGTACCCTTTCACCGCCTCGCACCCTTCTGAGTACCACCACTCGCCAGATACCACTGCTGGGCGAGCTTGCCGCCACATCAGCGTCGTTTACCAACCCTGGTGTACCCATATACCGCCTCGCACCCTTGTGAGTACCACCACACGCCAGTTGTTAAATACCTGTCTCTTCTGCTACCACTAGTTATTCCTGAAGAGATTTCTCGTCTTCTCATGCAGGGGAGACATGCCAAAGCGTGTCACCTTACACGGGGGGGTTTAGGTACAGAATCGAGGCATACATTCACCTCCTTATAAAACAAGTTGCACCACCAAAAATGATTTTCATAGCATTTACTTATTTTCAAAACAACAATCATTTTCCTCGTGGCACTCATGCGCCAGTTAAATGAGATCCCAAGTCGCCCAACAAATTCTCATTTCATTTGCGCCACAAGCCAGACACATAGGTCAGGAGCGTCGATTAGTCCACTTATCGGTCGGCAAACTTCTAACTAAATTCCTTCTTCCCAGTCCACCATAACTCTATTATCGTCTAAACCTCTTGTCTTGTACCGATTTTACAACTCGATTTTCAACGCTAACTCGATACCAGTATCGATGGACGGCTAATGAATCTGTATTATTGAATTCGGAATTCTGTTACGGTTTTAATTTATTCGAAATTTGAAATTTTGAAGCGGTTAATCGGATTTGCAGTTTATTGTCGTCGGTATCGTGATGTGAAATGAATGGAAATGAACCTTTTTTTGGTGTTAATTCAGCGTATACAATTAATTACAAAATAAACGAGCCGCATATTTATAACAATTGTGAATACCTAATTAAGCTGACGTAAGTTATCTTAAGTATATGTAATTAAATAACCAAAAAAATATCATGCCAATACTTAATATTAGTTCGCATATAGATGCTATATTTATAATTAGTAGCGCTCGTGGCCCAGCGGCGCCTGCGTGCCGCAAGCGTTATTCAAAGTTAAGCAACGTGGGCAGCGGTCAGGTCTTGGATGGGTGACCGCTTTGAGTGGTTACTAACTGAGCGCTCCCGTGCTTTGGAAGGCACGTTAAGCCGTTGATCCCGGTTGCTGTCTATGGCAGCAATCGTTAAGCCAAGTTGGAGGCCTTCGGGCGGCTTGAGAACTTCTAATAGTCAAGTTGCCCACTCACTTGACAAAGCCTAATCCCAATAAGGTCTAGTTTTCCCTCGGGGTTGGAAGGTCAGATGGCAGTCGCTTTCGTAAAAACTAGTGCCTACGCCAAATCTTGGGATTAGGTAGCGGACCCAGGGCATCCTTCAGGATGCAACTGTACTGGGATAACGCTTATACTTATACTTATACTTCCGTAACAAAAGTAGTTATGAAGTCACATTAGAAACTACTTCTATTTTAATAACATTCAGTAAACCCGAATAGTGCAAACTGACCGCTAAAAAACTCCCGAAACTTCCAAATTTAAAAAAAATCAGTTTCTTACCCCTCGCAAGGGGTGGTAATGTGCTAATGAATAGAAGGCAGACGAGACGGGGTGGCGCGGTGGGCGGGGCTCCCCCGGGGATTGGTCCGCTGGCGTCATCTATTATTCATAAAATAGTTTTTGAGTCGCGCCACTGTCGCTTTAAACGAGTTACGTCCACTAACCCAATAAGGATCATGTCACTTTTGATTAGTCCCAGCGTTTTTGCGATCAAAGTGAACAAACATAAACTAAATTACCCGGGCCTTATCTAATTACGCGTCGAAAATGACAGCGAGCGGCTAATTTGGACATTGTTAATTATTAAAATCTATTAACGAATTGGTGGATGGCTTTTTAAAAGCGTCGGATAAAAACGTGGCTAAGCGGATCGCTTAAAAATGCATAAAGCAATTTGGCTCGGAGGCGGGCGGTTGGCAATCACATCGCGCGATGAGCTGCGAAGCGTTTACTTAACTCTATCGCGGTACCTATACTGCATAAGTAGAGCTATGTATAACGTATATAGATACGTTAAACGAACCCGATCTGATACGTTTCATGCATAGGCATTGCATACTACTTGCATGTAAGACATACATAAGGCATAGGATAACTTCAATTCAGACATCTTCGCATCAGCATTGCTATACAGCGGGGATTTGCTGCCAGCATTGTGTTTCTGAATAAATCATTACAAATTTAATTGACTATTTAAAATCATACTCGTACCTTAGAAGAATCGAAAGAACAGTCATGCGAACCTTTTAACCTCACCTCGATTGAATGTGGCATAAGATTTTAAGTGTTGGGTCAGCACCAATTACTGGGACGTTTAACCTTCCATCCAAGTGGCTACAAACCGGCGCATCAAACCCACATATTGAACCCAACTTGAAAAAAAAGAAAAAAAAATGTTAGTGGCACAAAGACAGTACAAAACAGCACACTGAATGTTGTGCTACACAGCCACGAAATGGCCCCAAACCAGCATAGTGCTACTCAATATGCTAGCGTTGGTCTTTCTTTGGGGCCACGTGAAGCCACGAACTTGCAGTTTTTAGGTCCCTCCCTAATGTGCGAAAAACTTCACGGCACTTAAGCCTTCTAAAAAACTTCTCTGTATTTTAGTTTTATTTAATCCGAAAAGCTTAAAAGAAATAAAACTCATCAAGCGGCACAAGGATAGTTCCCGCCGGCCGGATGCTGCCAACTTTTCAATTTCCGACGGAGGGATTTTTCTACGTGATGAGGACTCAATTATTAACACTCAATTAATGAAAATATTTATAATCCGTTAATCCTCGCTTTTGTTATTTAAAATTTCTTTTTCGCCGGTTAATTCGGGTGTATTAATCTATGGGGGTTTAGAATTGTTGTTTTTGGGGTTTTGAGAGGGGCTCTTGACTTGTTTATGGTGAATTCTGAATGCAAACGAGAGTTTTAATGTAATTCTAATGTAAATTACCATGTGAGCTTGAAATCTTATAATTATAATAGTTTTATTTTTAAAGTTTAGATTAAAACTAATTGTACTTATTTATTGATTAATCCTTATCGTCTCTATAATCTTTTTACATCTTATAAGAATAAAATAATCTCACATGACCCCGGCCGTAGCATTTAAAATACCTAACAGGTAATCCTATTAATTGCCTATTTTAAAAACTAGTTAAACAAGTTTTAATGAAAGTTATGACTCATGATTAAAGTAAATACTTATCTACTAAGAAATCAAGTTACCGACATAATCACTGAATATTTTATTATTATGTAAATAAAATCAAATATATGATATATTGACCAAATCTGTTAAGGTGAAGCGGGCATGCCGTCGCATATTCGATTCGGTGAGTAAGTATTCGGTCGAACGTTCGTATTTGATTCGAATGGAGTCTGTATAAGTTCTTGTTTATTAAGGCTGGTAATAAATGGCTGTTCTATATCTCTAATAAAGGGGTAAAAGCATCGCGAAACTAAGTACTAAAAACAATCTACTATTCTCCCTTAACCACTCGAAAGTTGACTTTCCAATGAAGTATAGTAGAATGACACCTATAACTAAACTATGGCCAGTCTAAAATGTACTCTATTAACACAGTATTAGGTTCAAGTTCAATTCTACTCGCGACAGGAATAGACACGGTAGAGCGAGAGCCAAGTCGTTACGCAGTTGAGTCGGCAATTAGTCGCACCGGCACCTGAGTTGTAATTCACAATGATTCACCTCAGGTGAGCCAGTGTAAGGGTGGGTTGCATCAAACCGTCTGTACGAGTATACTTGGAATCATTTAAGTTGGCTGGATTGCATCAAAGTAATTTGTATAAATTAAACTATAAAGTTGTAAAATCTAATAATACTTAGGCGACTTCCTGATTTGTCGGTGCGGAGGCGGTACGATATGAGAAAAGTGTCAAATGTCAGTGTCAGCTGTCAGTTGACTCGTTACTATTTTTTACTGCGCCCCTACATTTAAATGAGTGCTTCCTGACTGGCGCGGTATGCGCGGTAGCGGGAGGATGCGAAAGCGGTACTGCTCCGCTTCTGCGCATGATATTACTACTGCGCAAACGTAATACTGATAGTATTATGTCAAGTGAGAATCTTTGCGACGTTAGTAAGTTTACGTCAAAGAAGAAAATGCCACATATCGATCCCGCCCTGCCAAGTCAGGAAGTCGCCTTACTTTTATAGAAATACTGCGAAGAAAAATAGTTTCAATTTTAATATCGTAAGCTTTGTTCACACAGATAGTGTTTGTTCATAATGTGATTGTATAGAAAATTTGAAAAAAATATGAGCTGGCGGCTGCTGTCGCCATATTTGACGCAGATCGGTCTGTAATCGCAACCTGGGCTGCTACCGCGAACAGCATTCGAAATTTTCCCTCTCTGTCACACTTGCAAGTTTGCTCGCAAGTGCGACAGAGACGGAAAACTTCGTTTGTGGTTCGCGGTAGCCCCCCGGCCTCGTTATATGTCGACAAACCCCGGTGTCGTGAATAGGGATGAGCGGTGAGGTGAGAGGTGTGAATAGCCTGCTGTAACTGTGCTTGTGTCTGTTTTGGGTGGCATGAGAGCGTTATGCTGTTTGTGACGAATGGTAGTTCTATAGACGCACTTAGGTGACAAAAAGGCAGAAAAGATAAAGAAGAAAGAAGAGAATAGATAAATAATTATGTATGACACTTAGTTGTGTGTGTATTTTATGGAACGGGATAAACTGTTATATCTTATATTTTAGGTACGATTACAAATTATACAGAATGTGAATGATAAGATGACGGTTGATAGAGAGGTAGGTATTAGGGTTTGTCCAAAAATCACGCGAGGATTTGTAAGCCGCTTTTAAACCGTAGTTTTTGTTCTTTTTTAAGTATATTTTATTTTTTTTAAGTAAAAGATATATTGTATTAGCTGATCCTGTGTTTATTTTTGTATACGTGTTATGCAAACATCATTGTGTAATTCTGCTATCTCCTATCTCTAAAAAATCCTAATTATAAATTTCTCGGTTTCGTAGCATGCTGCGCTGACCCTAAGTAAATAGGTATGATGGGATAAGGAAAAGCTAGTGATGTGGTTCGCGTAAGTATGTACAATGATATAAGACAGAAACTACATACATTTATATCCTTATAAACATGGGTATTAAATGGGCACTCGACCATCTATCAAACTTAATTACCTACCTTTCAACTGCCCGGCTGCAAATTGAAATAAAGTTCTGAAAAATGCCGACTCATAATTTACCTTCTGTATGCTTTTATTCGACGGTGACCGCACTCAATTGCGATATTAATATGATGTACGATTTAACGAACATTAAAATTTAACGATATATCCAATTAGCATTTTAAAACGTTGACTTATGTACTGTTCATCGTCGGGAAAATGAATGACAATAAAATGATAATTATTTTATATACTTAATTATGTGATCTACGTTTATTTCACCGAGGATATTAATAGCACACATAGGTAGGTATAAGAGTGCACACAATGAGTTTAGTGCTCTCGCTTTCACGTGCGACAAACCTAACGTGTCAGAAAGAGCGCAGGACACTCTGAATAAGGTAAGATACGAGTAAGTTTTTTTTTTCCTTATAGCAGGTTTTTACACATTATAAATGTATAATGGGACATACTGGTAATACATACATTAAATAATTCTCGCGTACTTAAGGTAAACCGTTTTTGCTTCGCTAGGCGCGAACTTGGCTGATACCACTGCCGTGAGTCTAGATCTATGTAGGGCACTGTATTTTTGTATGGATCTAACAGTATTTTTTTGTAAATGACAACTATATAACGTGACGTACAAACGAGTAGCTGGTCTAGTTTTGTCCATCGCTTACGATTCTAATGACATTTTCTTAAGTGAAAGAAGATGTAGGTAGAGTACTTTTATCTGAAGAGCGCGGGTGAGCCATGGTTGTGTTGAGCTAAGATACATGCTCATTGTCTGTGTATGCGTCAGAGTAGCTATGAGTTCACGTTGTCTATGTGTTCGTATGTGTCACAACTACAACAATGGCCAACCCGCGCTCGTGATATAAAAGATTTAGCTACCAGTGACGGCGCGTTTAAAATATTCTTAGGGAAGCCGGAAATAATTTGCCTTTTTGGGCCAATTTACGGAAAGTTGTACACTCGACTTTTTTTTTACACTTTTTTTCTCTTTTTTTGACTTTTTTAAAATTTGCATAAAATCGGGTTTTTCTACTCTGAATCGAAAGCACTTTCGAACCTAATAGGAGAAAAAAGTGTCCAAAATTTTTCATACAATTTTCAGTTTTTTCGTTCCGTTACCACCATTCGTTCCATACAAGCATTACAAACTTAGTATGAAAAAGGGTAACCGAACGGAATAAAAAAAAATTATATCATTCGAAAGTGCTTTCCGTAAAATGGCCCTTTTATTCTTCATGATCCGTACTAAAATAAGTGGACTGGTTGGAAATTAGGCAAGCCGGTGGAAATCGAGTTGTATGGACGCTCCGCCACTGCTAGCTACATACCTACCTACGTCTCAAAGTTCAAAGTTCAAATATTTATTCGTGATAAAAAGGACAAACACAATATACTATAAAACCGTGTCACGAAGTGGACCCAACTCAGCATAATGCCGGCATTGCAGCCGGCGCTCTGCGCCGACGTCTGTGAAGGGATGGGCCAATTTGAGGTCCTTTTAATCTCCGTTTTGGAACCTAAGTTCAAAACCGATATTAGTTAGTTCAATGATGTCAGCAGAATAAAGTCAATTAAGCGTGGATTAAGCAAACTCCATATTCCCCAGTGTCCCCACTTCATTAATCGTTAGGACAGACTGCCGAAGTAATGGCGCGCGCGTCCGGTCTTTTCACGACGTGGGGTCACCCTCGCGTTTATGGTAATTTTGGTTTTTTGCAATGGTGAATGTGTATGGATGACTTCTTTTATAGCCAGCGTATAAAACATCACTTAAAACGCACTGTCTCACTTAGTCACGTGCGCGACGTTTTTGTCGTTGTACAGTACAAAATGTTTTTGAAAGGGTATGACTATGACTCGATTCTGTAAACCACAGTGTAAGAGGCAAGCTTATGTCTTCCGAAGACGAGAAAAGGAGCTGCAACTCTCTTCGGGAATGGTATTTTGGAGAAATTATGATAAATATCAGATTTTGTGAAGATGTGTGAAGATATTCATATATTTTCTAGTGTAATATTTTAGATGAGGTCAACTACCACCATCCCGTGCTAAAAACAGAACTCAAAATTTTGATAGGTCTTTTAATTTTAGCTTTAGTCATTTTAATAGTAGTTAGTTTTATATTCAATTTGATAATACATAATAATAATAATTTGATATTTCTTATTTTATTGTATAATTTTGTTTTTGTAAATGTTTTCCTTATGTGCAATAAAGTGTCATACATACATACATATTATAGTTTTCTTTTGTTTGACAATAAATATACATCCAACAACTGTTTAGTCATAGTATTGCTTGAGTAGGCAGAGTCAAAAAAGTCTTAACTTTCGTTTCTTTTTTATCGAGAAAGTTTTTAAGGAACCAATTTCCGCTTTTCGCTAATCCTAGAAACAATCATATTAATTAATACATTTTAAAAGACGCGCGTTACCTAGTATGTATGTATGTAATAACTTTATTGTACACAAAAAAAAAACCTATCATACCTAGTGTAGCAGGTATTATACATATTATCACTTTGATAACCCAGAAGGCAACCGTATAAGATATTAATGCACTATAGAGTCTATAGAAGTGTTATTGATGGACGTCGTTGGTTGCAGACACGAGTTATTCGTACCACCCGGCCATCCACGATGATACGTTCGTACGGCGGAAACAGCGGCGCAACAGGACCACCTTCACGCTTCAGCAGGTATGCCATACACCTGAACCTCTCTCTCGGTATAAGTTTATTCGAAACAAAACACAAACGAACGCGTTTGCGTTTAGTCTCATTTTGTAAGGCAACGCGAGCAGCGCCTCTGGTGGCCTTAGGTGGAAACTGTTATTTGCCATATGAATTAAGACGCGTTCGTTTGAGTAATGTTTCGAAAAAACTTAAACTAGACGTAGAGGTACGGTACAAGTCTAGTCAGCATGATCGCGTTTATATGAGACTTATAACACTCTACTCTTACTACCAAGTATGTAAGTGTGAGAGGGACGTATGCTTCGAGTGTCTCTCTTCTTGAGTGCTCACTGCTGAGAATTGTGACTTTTATTAATCTTGTCAACAAGCTGCCATCGGTTCCTCATGATTAACGTAGTACGCTACGTACAGTATTGGTCCAAAACATGTCGAGCGATATTCGACGTTAAAGACGTGAGTGACCCGTTTATTATATTTCAATAGGTTTTATATACTCATATATACTTGTTTTGACAGCTAGAGGAGTTGGAGACGGCGTTTGCGCAGACGCACTACCCGGACGTGTTCACGAGGGAAGACCTCGCGCTCAAGATCAACCTCACCGAGGCCCGAGTGCAGGTTAGTTTGCAGCTCAGTTGCGAAACTGTTCGGCAGACCGTTTGAATAACATTTGAAATGAGCCTACTACACACACACACACACATCAATGTGTACATATTTGTGGACTATCTCACACAAATCGACCTAGCCCCAAACTGTGTAGGTAAGCAGACCTTGTACTTGCTTGTTAGGTTCTAGGCGATATCCATAGGTACTTGTATAGTTAAATAAACAATAAAATACATAAAAAATATGCAATAAATATGCTCATTTATGGTGCAATAAAGAATATTTATTATTATTATTATAAATAAAGATAATTGAAGTGATAGTATTGATAGTTGAGTTAAGTTAATTAATATTTAAAGATAATTGGACACAGGCTTCATCAGTTGTTTCAACTGCCTGCCTGATTAATAAATAATAATAATAATTATATATGAGACATCCAAAACTCAGGAAAAAATATTGGTCTTCTTCACACAAAGATATGCCCTGTAACTATCTCTAGCCTCGTAAGGCCCAATGTACACTCTAATGTACAAATTCAAATCGAGTTTCAAACTATAACAAAATTAATGAAGGTTCCAAATTCAAAATCACAAAAATCTGTCTGGGACTTACGAGGCTAGTATAAGTTTTTTCGAAACAAAACACAACCGAACACGTTTGCGTTTTGTCATAAAACGCGTTCGTTTGTGTTTTGTTTCCAAAAAACTTTTATTAGTGGTAACCGGGACTCGAGCCCGGAACCACCATCTTCGTAATTGGATAAAATGGTCTTCAAGGCTTTTATAATGCATAGCAGGATTAGGAAACCAAAACAATGGCATGAATGTAGTAACGTCATTACTTATTGTATACAAAATTGAGGCTCATGCAATTTTAAGGCGTTGGTCATAAACCGGTGAAATACGACTGTGCTGTGCGGCGTTACGGCGAACGTAAGTTGAGGAGTTTATTGCACGTGGGATTTTGTATAAGTGTATACTCACCTTTAGGACACAGATATCGCATCATTATGGTTTTGTATAAATGTGTTCACACCTTTAGGGCACAGATATCGAATCATTATGATTTATACATATATAATACTCACTCACCTTTAGGGGCACCAATAATTGACAACATTAAATTTTTCTATCCCCTTAGATTCGTCTTTTTTCTTTCCAGTATATTATCATTAACGTATGGCCTCGGGGCATAGTTAAGAGTGTGGTGCCTGGCAAGGACGGGCGCATCAGAGTGGTTGAAGTAACCACCGCTACTGGCGTTCTGCGAAGGTCCGTGGCGCGCGTTGCTCTGTACCATTGGCTGTTTAGTGCTAGTTTCGCACTAGGGTGGGGAGTGTAGACGACGGCCTTTTCAGAGTGCCGCTGGCACATAGAATTTATATGTTTTTACAAATGTCACTTGATTTTTTCCTGTCACATCTGTCATCCTATGTCGTTTAATACATTCGCACATATTTTGCAACTTTTCGGGTTTTTATTAAGCGTTGTCGGTTTCAGGATAGATATATCAATTCGGTAAACCACGCCCCCCGTGAAAGAGACATGCTTATGTCTTTTGCGCCCGGCAAAACGGGATACAACGCTCTTTGGTGATGACTTTTTTAGACAAATCTCGATAAGTATCTGACTGTGTGCAGTTTTATGAAATTTCCTCTTGACAGAGTTTAGATGTGGTAAAATGCGATCATATTAACTTATTTGTGTCGTTTAAAAAAGGAAAATAAAGACTCAACTTTGGATATTTTTTTCTATCGAGAAAATTTTAAGCAACCATGTTTCGGCTATTGTCAAAAACACAATGATATAGTCAAGAATCATATATCTGAAAATCAATCCCTATTGTTTCCTCGTCTGGGCAGAACATTGTTTCAAAGAACATGATATTTCTCGTTGTAGTGCACTGAGCGAAAAAAATACTAATTATTAGTAAGTTTTAGTGAATCCCAAGACAAGGAGATTATATAGGTACTAACGGCACAAAATAAAAAATATACAGAAGGTCCGTTCCCGCCGTTCTTGAAAATACATACCTAAACTTGCCCGACTCACAGGGTTGCTTCTGTATTGATTCTGAACATTAAAAAGGAGTAGGTATAATAAAAATTCTTCAACATGACATTTAAATATGAACCAGCGTATCTTGGTAAAAAACCGGCCAAGTGCGAGTCGGACTTCGCACATTTAGGGTTCCGAATCAACCTCAAAAATATGATTTATCAATATATTAGTATTTGTTGTTAAAATATACGTAATATTGAACATTGTCACCAAATTTCTAGTTCATAGGTCAATGAGAAGTCTAAAAATTCTTCGGATCAAATTTTGTGACAGACCACGGACGGACGGACGGACGTCTGGGCGACACCAATAGGGTTCCGTTTTGACCCTTCGGGTACGGAACCCTAATAAATTGATGCGTGACCCGCTGCGAGTTGTGACTTGTGACCGGCGGCGGTCGAGAGCGCCAACAAAGAATATAAGTACCTAATTAATTAGGTACCTACTTAACTAAACCATAGTACTTAAATACTGGCGTTTTACCAGCGAACGATAAGATGAATGTATACTGGTTGATCGTCGTTATCAAAGCGGCTTATTTTCAAAAAATTACCTACCTACCTAGGTATTGTAACTACCAAAATGAGAAAACCGTTTTATTTACCTTACAATATCGTTTGAAAATTTGAAGAAAGTGTAGGCACAGTTTTTTGTTGTATTTAAACAATAAAATACATTCCAACTGTAATAATATCGGTTATTCATTTTGACGTACGTGACACAAAGTACCTACGTAGCGGCGGCGACGTCAAGTGATCAACGCGCGCACAACTAGCACTCGCGACACGACAGTGACAGTCGCGACTAAGCTCGTCCGAAATCAACCGAGAATGCCTGCAAATGGTACGTCTGTGTGCGTGCGGCGAAAATGGCACTTTGTACTGAGCGGACTCTCTGCTCCGGCGCGCGCCGCCGCTATTTACTTTGTGCTAACGGTTACAAAACAGTTTAGTGGAGACAAGGGCAAATTTTTGGTTTTAGTAAATAACTATTATTATCAAAAACTGGTTTGAGTGGGCCTTAATGTAATCAAACAAACTGATACAGGATTATCCATATAGGGTAAAAGCTTTTATTCCCGGAACGCAAACTTTCCACCGATATTCAGTTTAGATTTTATTTTCATTGCGTTCGGACGAAGATATTGCATCGATCGTTAGTATACGTACGCTTACGATAAGTATTTGCGTAATGGAATTGACGTGTACCCTTACCATGCGTTTGCAATGTTTGCATTACCGCACTCGCTAGCGACTGCGTAAACGATTTAGTATGGACAAAAGTACAGCGCCTCTGGCGGTTACGCAATAGAACTAAGAATCGCCATGCTAAATCGTTTACGCAGTCGCAAGTACGGTAATGCAAACATTGCAAACTCATGGTAAGGGTGGTGCAATGTTACCTGCTCTATATCCAGAAAAAAACCTATTTTTAGATGTTTGTATCTTAATAACCGATTGAGCTATGAAATTTGGGAATCTGGTTAGCCTTGAGGATATTAATAAACGTACCAAATTTCACATGTGTCCGTTCAATAGATTTTGAGTTACGTAGGGGTCAAAAGTGCCACCAAATGGTTAGTGTAATATAACACACGGCCGCTGCGTCGCCAGTTCTTTTTTTTTTTAACTTTGGCTTGACACGCTGCCGCGTGTCTAGATATGAGCCATCCAAAACACAACAGTAAGGTATCTCAATGTTGGACACGTTAAAACATCCGGTATGTCTACGTTTTTTGGGTTCCGTAAAGGGTAAAACGGGACCCTATAACTAAGACTCCGCTGTCCATCCGTCCGTTTGTCTCTCTGTCCGTCCGTCTGTCACCAAGCTGTATCTCATGCACCGTGATAGTCACAATGGTCACAAAGTTGAAATTTTCACAGATGATGTAATTCGGTTGCCGCTATAACAACAAATACAGAATAAAATAAATATATAGTTAAGGGGGCTCCCATACAACCGACATGTTTTTTTTGCAGTTTTTATAAATAATGGTACGGAACCCTTCGTGTGTGAGTCCGACTCGCACTTGGCCGGTTTTTTTCTTAATGCGACGACAACGTTCCTCGGGATAGTGCTCAAAGTCGAGTACGAGGTATGTTTTTTTTTTAATTTATTAAAAATGGCATTGCTCTTGGCTAGCATCTAGCCAGGAAGCAAAGATAGGGCTGACGTTTAAAATTCAAACATCTATTCTGCAAATAGGCCACAAGGACACTTTTACATGTTCTATAATGTCAGTTATAGGGAGTTCTGACACGTTATGTAGGTCACCGTACGGTCCGTATGAAGGAACAATGATGACGTGGTCAACATAACTACAGAAAAATAATGTTGTGGACTGTAGCGTAGCACACGTAGCAGTTATGTAGTAAGAATAGCAACTCGTTCAGAGCGCAGCGTCGTTGCGTCGTAGCACACCGTAGCGCGTAGCATCCATCCATAGAAGGAAAATCATTAGCAGCTGGCTGCACATAAGTTCAATGGCCGTTACGTCAAAACGTAGTGATTTATGTTCTCTTTGGTTACGTCGCGAAATGAACTCTTTTTTTTCTTATATTTATATCGATGTTAGCTGAAGCAAATTAAAATTAAAATATAAAAATGGCGCTGAAAAGGTTAAGGTATTATTAATTCCTTAAGGCTGGAAACAGTGCTCGACCGACGGTCAGCGCGTACCGTCGGTCGGGTGCCGACTGACGTAGATATATCTATGCAAGTCTATGGCTGGTAACAGAGCACGACCGACGGTCAGCGCGTATGGTCGGTCGGCTGACGGTGAGCATCGCTCTGAACGCACGTATGCTTTCGTACAGCGATAGCTACGCCCGACAGACAGTACGCGCTGACCGTCGGTCGAGCACTGTTTCCAGCCTAAGTGTATTGCAAATTGAAATATGGCTGAATATACTTAAGTTTTTCTATTGTACTAACAAGGCCGCACTCGCAAGATATATGTAGTACAAGTTGCGCGATATGTCAGCATGTCAGGCGACTATGACATGAGTCTCAGTGACATAATATGCGAACATGACTTGACAAGGTCATTAGCGTACAAATAATTTCGTCATTTTGGGAACGTCACTTCCAGAAATGTATTTATTAGGTTTTTGGCTGCAAGTGAACGTAATATATCTGCACGACAAACATTGTTTTTTTTTTGTTGATCTTCTAACCAAATATCGAACAATAACATGCAAATAAATTATAGCTATCTCGAAGACATCACGCGTAAACAAATATATTCCACACAGCACCAAATCGACCCCCATGTCGCTCGAAAAACATCTAGGTAAATTACATCATTTGCATGCAATATTTGGGCACGCGTGCGACTCGGTTTTAGGCAAATTGCTGGGAGCACCCGGCCGTGTTTTATTTATGCCCAAATAAAAATTGCCCAATTCCGTCGGCTGAGCACGAAACTGTTGGAATTTAGTGGTTCGCTGTCGCTCCGAGGCCTACGCGAATGGGTTTTATGGGCTAAACGGGAGTTCGGAAATCGGGGCAAGTGTTTGGTTAACCCTTAATGGGAGGGGTCTGGAAAGTAATTTTCGCGGTTGTTATTTTTTGTGGCGTTTTACGTTGAGGGTAATGTGTCCATGCGTTTAGAGCGTTTATATAATCCTGAGTCGCGCTGTTATGTTTTTGCTTTATTAACAAATTTTGGCAGGCGTAGTTAGAAAAAAATAGGTACAAATAAATATAAAGTGTCATCATCATCATCATCAGCCATAGTCACTCATCAAGTTAGGCCTCTATCATATTGGGCTATAATATTCGATTCTGGGCTTTCTCATTCCAGCCACTGCCAGCAATCCTCTTTAAGTCATCAATCTAAAGAGTTGTAGGACGCCCTGCACTACACAAAAAGTCTGCGATAAGTAGTAGTAACTTATCAAGCTATCACAATATCTTTTCTATTTCACCGACGATATTCCTTTCCCTCACCCATACCACATAACCAATTTACTTTTCCGTCCCACCACTACGCTTATTAAAATTTTCTCCGATCCGTCAAAAACGATCCGTAATTCGCTCTCAAACTAAACTAGTCCATCCACAATTGACACAACTGACGGGCACGTAAGACCAATTTGGCCACGTCGATCTCGCAGATCCACTTCCATTAGTTAACTAGCATTGTCAAAAGCCACTCTGTTGGCAAAACCACCAAAACAGTTGAGAATTGAACGTGTACACGACCAATTTTAATGGGTCTTCGGTTATTCATTGGATTGGTTGTGGATTAGCCGGGTTTAAGGGTCTGGGTGGAGTGGTGGTCTGTAACGCGTTTAAGTCGTTCATCTCGGAATGGTATTACGGTATGAGGCTGGCCCTTCGTCCCTTTCGCACCTTTCGGAACGTGTTACCGGGATTAAGGGGTGTCGCGGAATGATTTGTGGCTTAGCGGACTTAGGTTATTTATGGACTTTAAGGTGGAGAGAATATTGACGGAAACTTGGCAATTCGACTATCCTACGATTATAATTTATAATGTGACGTTTTATTTATTTTACTTACACAGACTTTTAGGTCAATTATAGTATTTTCTTGTGATGACCAAATTATTTTCCAATATATTTGGCCACAATTAACACATTCATTTCATTACTGACGAGTGCTACGCGCTACACTCGTAGTCTATTACATTGTTTTTCCGCTTTGAAGCGAAAACTGTCTACGAGCGGAGATCCCGACTATCGGGATCTCGGCGCTGAATTTGTTAAGGTAATTGCGTGGAGGTATCGAGTTGTAATTCATAACAATAGGGCGAACGATCGGTAGATTAACAACAGACGATGTTTCTGAGCTCAGTGCCTACATCTATAACAAAACGTATTTACCTAAACGGCCAATAAAAAGGACTTTCTTGCGTCCGAGTTATTTTATTTCCCTCAATCATAATAATAATATTTATTTATTGGCACATAAGTTGACAGTTAGACACCAAAACCCTTACGTGGTAGTTAAACTATAACATGGGATATCATATTTAGTGTTGCGCAAACTATGCCTAGTGCTAGGGCCGGTATGAATGCAATTTGTAATATTATATGATAAGTAAAATGTCTTTGTATTTCAATGAGATTAAAAGTACGTAATTTTAAAACAAAAAGCTTTCTCTTAGTCTGCTTTCGCCGATATCCGACGATAATACCAAAAACAAGGCCGATAATTCTGGTAACCCTGAAAGAGCTGGTAATATAATTGAGTCGGCTTTCAATTTGATTCGCATCCTCGTCCGGCGGGAGTGTCGGTGATAATTCGCCCGAAAAATATAAAAGGTAGCTTCGGGAGCAGATGTCAGACATATTGGATTACCGCGAGGCACGAATACCGCGGTCGCGGGTGGAGCATACCTTTTTAGTGGATTTTGACCGTATTGAATTTTCACTGTGACAGATTGGATGGGAGCTGCGTCATAACTAAATTGCTTCTAGTTTTTTGTAGGGTTCCGTAACTCAAATGGAAAAAAAATGTAACCCATATAGGATCACTTAAATTTGTTGTCCGTCTGTCTTTTTGTCTGTTTGTTTGTCAAGCAAGACCCTAACCTCGGGAACGCGTGGAGGTATCAAGTTGAAATTCAAACCTTATAATCAGGTCTACAAACCTTTGAAGCTGTTAACGTAAAAAAAGATCAGCGGTTTATGCCGCAAAAAAAAACGTATAGGTATTTCGACAGCGACACTCTCAATAGGGAAACAATATTTACATTGCAAGTAATACTATCGTCTGGAGTATACCAGGAGAATCGCTACATACGGTTTTGCAGCGCTACGAAATCTTTCGCAGTGAAAGTGTTAAGCCGTATTCATACTTATCTGACGTGATGCTCTGCGGTATGACGTCTGATACAGTTCTATACAGTATGAACCGTAATGGCCTTGGAGCAACATAGGCTTCTGAACTTGTAACGGCAGAGTTACTCAGATGATTGTGATGTTGTGTATGTACTAAATAGCTAAATAGCTGTATAAATGCATGCAACGTATATCATTCTGCCCCTTTGTTTTTACACCCCCGACGCAAAAAGAGGGGTGTTATAAGTTTAACGTGTCTGTCTGTGTATATGTGTATCTGTCTGTAGTATCGTAGCGCCCAAACGGATGAACCGATTTTCGTTTAGTTTTTTTTGTGTCATAGATAATTTTATCCCGATTTATATTATAATATCTGGGCGGCCGAGCTTTGCTCGGCGTTTTCCCGGGCATGAGACCTAGCTAGATCGATTGCTCGTCCCCGAAAACCCCCACATACCAAATTTCATCAAAATCGTTAGAGCCGTTTCCGAGATCCTCGAAGTAAATATATAAATAAATAAATATACAAGAATTGCTCGTTTAAAGATATAAGATATTATCATATCATATTTCATGAAAATCTGTTCAGCCGTTTGAAGATCATCAGCCATCATGTCGGGAGGTGTTTAAAATTTTTAATTTTAGTTTTTATTTTCAGTAGTGACAGTAGCTAGGTAACGACAAAGCATTCCGCGCAAAACGTCTTTCAGTACCTAAATAAATTTGTGAGTGTCGTATTGTTGCACAATCCTACGATTTTTTTGTTCATAGCCCACAGTGGTGCCGCGCTCTAAGAAGAGCGGTCATAGGGGTTTCGCGCACCTAAATGCTAATTTAATGCAACTTATTGAATCTAATTATATTATATTATAGTAAATTGAGTTAAATAATACTATAATAAAGAGATTATAGTATAATAATAGTATTTATTCAGTTAATAAATCAGGCTAATGGTACAATAAGTAACCATATGAAATTCTACAATTAACGCAATAAGATTATACAAAAATATACAGAATTAGTTTATACATTTATATTAAAAAATATTAAAATTAACTAATTATCTAACTATTTACTAGTTACAGACCCCAAAACTTATTAAATAATTACATTTTAGTTTACAAATTAACTGGAGTCTGTAATATGACGTAACTAGTAAACATCCATCCTCAATACCTGAAAATTTGAATCTGAAAACTTCTGTTTGTACTTATTATGCCCCGTATTGCCGTCAAACCCCCACCCCTACCACATTTACCAATTAAAACGAATTATTTGTTTAGGTCAATATTTTCGAGAGCATTATTTCGAGATTCTAGAATTCGCGATGTGGGATGGTTCAACAAAGACTGTTATTCTACTTCGGCGGATGATTCCGAGGCAATCTTGATTAGTGGATACCTCTTCTTGGCCTCCAAGACTTTTTTATGCGATGGCAAAATATTACGACACTTCGAATTTATAACGACGTTTAATAAGTTATACCGATGCTTTGTCAACTTGGCCTCAGTTCAACTTCGTCAGTATTGAATTGCACAGAAGAAATGTTAGATTTTATAGAATGAGTAAAGAGTTTATAGTGGATCTATCCACATTAGCCAACTCCGCCAATCTGCGCCATTTTGATCTCTTGCTGCAGTCCATAAGGTTCTTTATGTGCTGCTTGCCGCTCGTAGAACTAACTGCCGCAGGCTGCTGTTGGTTCATATCACTTGTAGTGGACAGATTGCAGACTTCTGAACTGTTCAGTCAGGTGTTCTGTTTTTCAACCATTCGGGATTTGGTACGGTTGGATTGTTTCCAGTAGTTTTCTATCTTCTTACAAAGAATGGAGATTTTCTTCCCCATAATCTCGGTATCGATATTTTAAACATCTGGTACTAACTGCGACAGAGTTTGATAGACTCGACGACCTCTATCAGCACTTGATTCACTGTCATTTATTGATAGCCAAGTATCAAATACAAGAATTCGTGCAAAAGAACATTTTAAAGTTGTATCTAAAACAAAAAAATACTTTATTAAATGCAAATCAAAAAAATACTGATATATCGTAGCACGTTCTACGCACCTGGGCATATGGCGTAGACCTTCATTGTTTCACACGGAGGCAGATGGTGGCAGCCAATTTGTTATGTATTTGAATACAGACATATCAACGAATAAGCACATGTATAAATTAGTGCGGTCTTCGGCGGGGAACATAGGTAAAAGTTTCGACAAACATCAACGAAACTAAAAATATATCTAGTTTTATTGTGTCAGCGTAGCACCTCATAGAAACAAATTTGCTGAATGAAAGTTAAAAAAAAAACCTTATGAAATACAAAATACATACCTTCAATTTGAATATCCATTGTATACAACACGTCTCCAATAATCGAATTTGGGAAAAACCCTTGTCGCGTATTGTGCTTATGAGATGCTTAATTGCGCTAGTAACGAGGACTTATCCGATGCGTTCACTTTAAGTGCACAAAAGTAAATATTACAAATAAGTAATTGCAATTCTATTTATACCCTCAAATACCATGACTAATAATGAATAATTACACGCGGTATCATGGCGTAATTCAAACATCATGTTCGGAGCCCTATGACCTACTACGGGCACCACTGTGTAGCCGCCTGAACGTCCGCACGATGTTTAGCGCGTTATATAGCCTGTAGGTATTCAATGTGATGTTATTTGACAGCTTGAACTCGCTGTTAGAGTACTTTTATCTCACGAGCGCTGGTGAGCCATGGTTACGTATGTGTTGAGCTAATACACGCACATTGTCTATGTGTGCGTCGGCGTAGGAGCTATGTGAGTTCGCGTTGTCAATGTGTACGTATGTGTCACAACTACAACAATAGCCAATTCCCCCGCTCGTGAGGTGAAAGTAGGTATTTTAATAGTTAAGATAACACGCATTTAAAATTCGCGTCAATTCAGTCTATTCAATCTTAGATCGCATTTAAATGTAACAGAATCCGATGTACCCTAATCACCGAACCTATCAAGTTGTCCTTCACACTTCAATCACTCCAAAGGTTACTGAAGAGTTTTCCTTCAGTCACCTACCTACACCTATTAAACTCCTTTGAAATATCACACTTCAAACTGACACGCCGTAATTATTTCAAACAAAGAAAATAAAGCGAAAAATCTAATTCAATACGACTTTGATATAGAGTCCTCCAGCCCTTAAAACAATGATGTCGCGTCAAACAAGGCATTACAAGTACAATGGTGCTTGTGACATCCCTGACAAACTGCGAAGGTTATGCTCATTAAACACAAGCAAAAAAACACTTAATCTCAGTACACGAAGGTACAAAATCAAATGAATAAATTTCATGTCAGAGCCCAAGCTGATTGCGACATCCCTACATACAGTTTTACGGCGGTGCCTCCGCTGTTTCTATTGCACGATGCGTTTAAAGTTTAAGAGTGAAAGAGACGACACAGAAGATTTTTTCGTCTTTAGAACGTATAGGGTTGTCGCCAGTGGCTCGGCGGACACTCTGTCGCCTGTCGTACAAATAGAGAACCCTTGGGAATTCGGCAGGAGTGTTGTAATATCACTTACTTTAAAAGAACTTAAGTATGCCTAAAAATTAAGGCGCTTACGCCTTTTTTCAAGACAGTTGGGTGAATAGGGTTGTAGTACGTATTGTTGAATTTGCGACGCTTTTGAAATAATTGCTTGTTAAAATGTTAGTTTGGAGTGTTTGCGCTGTTGAAGTGTATTGTGATTTTCTAAAGAGGTTTTAAATATTGTTCCAGTTATTATGAGCTTGGCTTCAAGACTTTTAAGAGCATAAATTTATAAATTTTAAAGCGTAAAGTTAAATGTATTTCGAGTCATCTATTAAATAAATTTAACTGGACGCTGAATCTAGATTGTGTGCAAAGTGTCTGTTATCGACAGTCTTAGGTAAAATTAGATTGGATGTAACTAGGTATCAAATTTGTGGATATTTATTATACCCTTGATCTGGAATGGTAAACATATTGACCTACACATATAGTTCGTACAAAACTGTAAGGCCATGTGCTGTCAAATTAACGCAAGCAAAAATCTACCTTACAGTCAGAGCTCTAAGTCTAGTTTTGCTTGCGTTCGTTTGACAGAATTTAGCCTTAAGAGTTGTGTCCGACCTATACCAAAGTTTTACCCAATCAAAGTTTTTATGGCATTGACGTAAGATTCAATTTCCTGGCCCCATATTTCTAATGCTTCTATTAACCGAAATGTCCACCTAAATTGCAATGAAATTACATTATAAGTTGAATTTGTATACCAATGTCATTATCCTTTCAACCGAAAAAACTGATCAACATTAAATCACCCACTGCCGTATCACATTTCAATTTGCCACTCGCGGCTAATTTGTCGCCCCCGGTGACTGGTGGTAACCCTAGCATCGTGCGATTCATGCGACCATCGCTACCGATGCGACAACGAATTTGTCGTAGATTTAAAAAGTGGGAACGAGTTACACTTATAGACCTTTGATACTAATAATCTAGCAAATACTAAAAGAGACTAAAATACATACAACAGACATGATTTTTAAATATTACTAGGGAAGCCTTCATGTGCAAGTCTGACTCGCACTTGGCCGGTTTTTTTAACACACACTAATCTTATCTTACTGTAGGTACGTAACTTTGTGTTTAATCACTGGCCCTCAGTTTTGTGACGACATCGTAACATTCGTAACCATTCGTTAAATTTATACATTAAAATGACCCCGTGCATCTTAATTGAAATGATATACTTAGCGGTTCCGTCGATCATTAATTCTAAGGGCATACAGCTTCAGTGTGGTAGGTGGTTGCAGGTACCTAATAACTAGTTACACATGTAGGTACATATTTATACCAAATTATAACGTAACATGTAAACTTGTTCCATTCAGAGCCACGTAATTGAAGTGAGTTTCAAAAAAATTTAATACAACAACGGTGGCAGGTGAGCAGACACCGTAGCCTGTGGACGCTGGCGACCCCAGTAAAATCTGCGCGTTGCCCACCCTTCATTGACTTGAGGATTTGTTGTGTTGTCAGCATAAAAATAATATTAAAAGGAAAACAATATGTACCGGTAGTACGCCCCCCTCGTTGTCACTCGCTCGTCAATCCACCCGTGTTAGAAGAAACCACGTGAAAGACGCCCTTAATTTTGACATGTGCTTAAACTGCGATCTCACCACTGCTCAGAATACGGTGACGGTAGGTACGGAATCCACGTAGCCTAGTGGTTACCTAAGGCACGCGACTTTCTTAGTCGCGGGTCTGAACCCCGGTATGTGACACTGTTTTTCAAAAATATTTTTACTAATATCATTTGATATTTAACAGTGACTTGTCGGCGAAGGAAAACAACGTGAGGAAACCGATCTTATCTTTCTTATCTTATCCCACGCGAAACATCTTCGATCCAAAATCCCTTACAAGATTAGGTACCGTACCTAACGCAAGTTGGCGTTAAGTTTTTCATCACATGATTAGGAGCAAATTGCCCCCCTCCCTCCCTCTTTCCCCTCTGCTCCTGGAATCCGGCAAATCCTCAGTTATCCCCGCTAAGACCCAGAGAGCTTTCTTAGTGACTGTATATGCTTGGATGTGGCATCTAGGCCTCCTCTGAATTAAATCGTAATAAAATTCTATAAAGACTTCTAACACTTCTAAATAACAAGAAATGTTCGTTATTTTGTTAGGAGTGTTATTGAGTTTTACATGACTGTTATTTTAGACCTCTCAAGTATGATACTTGATTAAGGCCATACGTCAAGTATCAAATCTGAATAATGGCCTGAATCCTGCACAGCATTATTCCACCTTCTTCCTTTTATCAAAATTTTGAGTCCCAGGAATCCTTATAGCTGGATTGCCTGCTAACAGTTTAGCGTAGTGTTGGCGTTGAATATGTTTTATAATGATATTCAAGCGGTATAAAAGAATTTAACTTTGCTGATGTCTATGTACTTATGATTTACCTTGCTGCACAGCTAGCGCGATAAGTTATACCGCCACGTTTTTTGGCCACGCCACGAAATGCACTAAAACGCCACATAAAACATGACGATATAACATAGTGCTAGCTGGGTCATCGTCATAACGACCGTTTTATTTCTATTATTTAATCTTTATTGTACGTACAAAAGAAAACCTTATGTACCTACAAAAGAAAATACAGTGCTTAGTGCCATAAAGCATGCTCTACCCGACAATCCAGAAAGTTTAACCCATGATATACCGGAAAAAACTAACAATAACATGTAAACGGTACCTATCATATCATTATTGGCCTTGGTAAAACAAACGAACGGGTTAAGGGGAGGTATCCCCAACGCAACTGTCCCGCTCTAACATGCGTGAGCTTACAATTAACCATCCCGCTCTCTACGCAAGCTCTGCGCGCAGTTTTGTAAATATTTAGCTATAGTCATCAAGCCAGTCATTTTATCAAAGCAAACCCTGCGAAAATGTCTATAACTATTTACGATTTTTAATTGAGTACAAAATTAAATGTTAAATATCAGTAATATAGCCGTAGTATTGAAAATACATTCCAAAAAGGGGTAACTTCGCGATTTTTTTCTATCGAGTGAAATTCATCAGATCATGTAACTGACTGCGATTTTGACTAGACAAGATCCTCATGTAACACATATATTTTTATTAGATTTTAAGACACTATATTCTATGTCTCAGATGGTTTTTAAAAACTCAAAAGTGGTAATACCCGGCCTTAAGCCAAAGAGGGGAAAAACAAAAGAGAGATTTTTCATATGATATCACTAATTTCCCTATCACTTTGCTTACAACATCCGCGGCCAAGTACCTAATTAGATTCCGCGCGGAGTGGTGTAATTCTCACAAAATGGAAGATGTATCGCGTCTAACCTGTTTTGGCAAATTATCTTCTGGATTATTCACGTCTCGCGGGATGTCGATGGCTTAAGCTCGACCGCATTTTAAAAACGTGCTTTGATCTTATTGCATTAAGAAAGGGCCTATATTTGCTTGACAGACTACAAAGAGCAGGGTAAAGGTAAGGAAAAATCTGGAGAGATTCGATCAGACGTTTGAGAGATATATAGGTATATATGAGTTGTATGGATTACTAGGGCTTTCATTGAAAGATCTTCCATGTCATGCAAATGTAGACCAAAAATAAGCTAGTATTTAGTAAAAATAGAGATAAGTATAGAGACAACCGGATATAGGTATTAAAGTCCTAATTAAATGAAATACATAGGTCTAGAATGCAGCTTTCGTCGAGTTTTTCAGCCCAGTCAAAAAACCTGCCATGGAAAGATATAGTTAACTTCTGAGTTGCACACATAATGGTCAACTTAAGAATAAAATGGAAGTTCATCGAAGTCTAGTAAACTAAAACCGAATACAATGAATTGAAACTGGACTTCACAAATTGCCAGGACAGCGTGAAATTGTTGGCCGCTCTCCGCTCCACCAAACACACGGTTTAAGTTACATTATTTTGTTTCAACTGAATCACAATGAATGAATCTTGAAAATAATGTTTCATTTTGAAACAACTGTCGCAATGGCTTGCCTAAATGACTAATAAAAGCTACAGGCAATTTGATTCATGTCTATGAATTTCTTGCGCATTTTGTGGCAGAAACATATTTCCATTAGATTAAAAACAATTGCGCGAAACGACTGTCATTCCGATGCCCACAATCTCCATCAACTCTTCAAGCAAAGCTGACATATGCAATTTCTATAGAAACAAGACTTCACCATGAAATGAAATGCCGAGGGTCGAATGTTGCGTCAAACCCGACTCGTATCGGAGTCGTCGGTGTAAGGCAAACATTTCAAAGAGTTCCCTGTTTTCTCAGCATATTTTCAGCAGTCATTAAGCTTTAACTTCGCTCGTATGAAGTGTTTTAAAACATTAGCGCGCGCTGACACAATTAGTCAGGTAGAAACTTTTAAGTAGGTGAGTGCACAGACTTAACGGTTCTAATGTGTGTTTAAAAGTTGTTTGGAATTCATTTTGGATGGTTAATCATGTGAAGCGTGTGCTTTTAAGATTAAGGGTGTTTTTGAGTTGACGGAAAGGTTAGGGGACGGTGTTGTCTTTATTTAATACATATTTATGTAGAGGTTAAATATGGGCTGCGTTATATTGTAAATATGGGAGATGAGTAGACGCTATTGCGTTATTAATGTTCGGTACATAGATAACTGATTAAATAACTTCATATAGTTACAAAGTATACCTACTTACAATTCGCATCAAAAATATATGTATATCAGAAAGTCTTGACACTACTCTCTTCCTTAATCTATTAGAACATGTTAGAGTCATTTTATCCTGTCAAATGTTGACGGGTTAGCCATAGTTGTAGTAGTGGCATACACGAACACATAGAAAATGTGAACTTATAGCTCCTACGCTGACGCACACATAGACATGTTGAGCTATACAACACACAACCATGGCTCACCCGCGCTCGTAGATAAAGTAACTGTACCTAAGTTTATAAAACTCAAATTGATCGTTTTTCTGCAACTATACTTCTTCTTTAATAACGATAAAAAATGTAAAATACCACAAATACCGCAAGGCAATTCCCCACTCATAAATAAAAGAGGTGATAGTTCATTGTTGCAAAATGCTCCAAGCACCCTTAAAACAGCTGAATAAAAGCTTTCATTCCCTTTATCGGTCCAGACAAAGGAGCCAATTGCAGACCACCCGCTAAAGAGCCATTACACACTTCACACTGCACTAAACAATGCATTTGTTATTATTTAACCCGGAGTAGCGAAACGCAAACAAACGTACCAAACGGTAGGTAATTACTAGCCCCCTGTTGGTAGGAACACCCCTTATTCAACCGTTCGAACAAAACCAATTTACGAGGATACCTCTCGGACTTAACTGCGCCCCCTTTTTGTCACTAGAACTGTTTCACTAAGAAGGGCGAGGCAGATCAATATTAACTGGTTGTTTTAAGTTAGAATGACAAGGTTGCAAGTTGACATGTGTTTTTGATAGATTACAACCTTGTGAATTTTGGGGTGATTTTGTCGTTCAAGCGTTGGTTTTAAGTGATTGTTGTGTGAAGATTAAATGGGCGAGAACTAATTTGTTTTGTAAATTGTTCGTTTAATTGTTGCCAGCTCGAGAATGATGATGATAAATATGTTTTACAAGGTTTAATTCGACCACATTGAACTGTTTTCAGTACCTACGCGTTATAGTTTCATCAATGAGATTATCTATCACGAATGAGTGTACAGTACAATACAACATTATATGCTTCTCCTGTCAAAAAGAAACTTAGTTTGCACTTAGTAATATTTTGCAAATTTGATTTGTAAAGGGAAATCATGATAATTTATGGCTCCGAGCAGGATTCGAACTTGCGTTATGGGTTTGGGAGCCGAGCATAGTTGTTCCGGTAGCTCAGTGGCTGGCGCGATTAGCAGCGTATGCCAGAACATCGTGAGTTTGAATCCTGCAGAGTCAATAGTTTTCTGATTTTACCTTTAATTTTAACTTTATAGCTTTATTACTTACACTAAACGGTTAAAGCGATTTATTAAGACCTACATTTGGAGCATAGCGTTGTATGGAAGCGAGACGTGGACATTATCTCAGCGAGACAGAGAGAGACTAAGTGCCTTCGAGATGTGGTGCTGGCGGCGAATGGAAGCTATAAGCTGGACTGGAAGAAAAACGAATGAAGAGGTTCTGAATTTGGTAGGAGAGAAAAGGATGCTTTTGAGGACGATCGAGAACAGAAGAGGAAATATGCTGGGGCACCTGATACGACATGACAATTTCATAAAAACTATTATCGAAGGCAAGATAGAGGGGAGGCGAAGCAGGGGAAGACCGCGACGTGCGTTTATGGATCAAGCTAAAGAGAAGGTCAATGTAATGTCGTATCAGGAGCTCAAAGCATTGGCAGAGAACAGAACGGAATGGCGATTACTCCACCGACAAGAGCTAGGCTCTTAAATATATGATGTTGAAACGGTTAAAACTCACGTATTAACGTCGCCCAGAGTGACAATTAATACCTCCGTGAGTTTTAACCGTTTAGTATAATATAGTTTTAACATGACTCACGAAAATTTAAATTCAAGTATTGAAATTTATAGTTTGCATTACCTTTCTTACTCTATGTACAGTCAAGTGCAAAATGTGTATCAAAATGTTCCTCTAAATTAAGGCGTATTTTTGTGTAAGTTCTATGCACCATGCTCCCATATTCTGCACATTACCACAGCTAAAAACCTACGTAGGAACTATAATAATTACTAAACGTACTAAATTCATTAATGCTTATGTAAAACTTAGTTTTTAGTTAACATTTCCCAAACTCCAAGCATAACATGAAATAAGCCTTCCCTAATCCTAACATCCTAAACCTAATAACTCCTATTATCACTCTAACATAATCAAAGAACATTATCACTCCAGCCCTACCGAACATTGGACAAAAAACTCCTCACACGTTGTAGGGGACTTAGGGTTGCCTCACTGAAATATTAATTCTACCCTTAACGATAAAAACTATTAGGAGGGAGAGGATTATGGCCGGATTATTATTTTAACGAAATTAGCTTACGATAGCCGAGGGACTTGGGATTAACACAGATTGTTAAATAGCAGACAGTTTACTCAAACTGAATAATGTACAACATCTTCGATAAATAAATTTGTGACTTACGTATTTTTATTTACTTAAATATTTTTAAAATGAATACTTTTTAGTCAACTGTATATTTGCGATTTTTTTAATGTACTTACTCTATAATTTATAGGTATTTATCGAAAGTCTAATATTCTCGTATGATATAAAATTGTTGGAATCAGCCTAGCTAGCACGATAGGTAGTACCGTAATTTTTTATGTGATTTTTTTAGGACATGTAGACTGTAAACGTGACGGCGTAGGTACAACTATCAAACTAGCTACGTTGAAGATCGGATAGATAATCTGACTGTCACTGTAAAAGTGTTGTTACACCACTACAGTTTACTTTGAGTACACATAAAAAGTGGCAACTACGAAACACATTTCGGAGAAACAATTTAACGTCCAACAACGAATGTACAATTTCATCAGCTGGACTTGGCGGAGTGGTATCGATATGTGACATTTTCTTCTTTGACGTAAATTTACTGAAGTCGCAAAGATTCTCACTTGACGGAACACTGTCAGTATTACTTTTGCGCAGTAGTAATAGCGGAGCAGTACCGCTTTCGCATCGTCCCGCTACCGCGCATCCCGCGCCAGTCAGGAAGCACTCATTTAAATGTAGGGGCGCAGTAAAAAATGGTACCGAGTCGACTGACAGCTGACACTGACATTTGACACTTTTCTCATATCGTACTGCCTCCGCACTGACAAATCAGGAAGTCGCCTTAGAATCCAGCGACGCGTCTGCATCTCTCATCACAGTGAGATTTCATAGCACTCACCCACTAGAGGGCTTATTAAAAGTAAATTGCGAAAATTGCAGTGCAAATGTGGCCCGGCGCTGTGTTCGGCTAACCAGCTTACCACCACCAGCATAATTTGGACTGTAATTCTTAAATTGTTGCTCCTAATCGAAGCTCAAGACTAATTGGCGATAAATCCCAAACGACCACGGTTTGACCCCTTACTCTGTGTATTTTCTATAGGGTGGCAGGTCACTTGGACTGGTCCTCAAGTTTCGCACCCCTGTACTTTAGGGGTATATCAAAATGATATTTAATCTTTGAGTTATAACAAGGCAACATAGGGGTGGTAATACTCGTGGAGTGGTGTTATTTTTGATATTTATGGGTCAAGATGAGGATAAGCCATGGATTTGGCTTGTAATGTGTTTGGACGGATGATTTATCATTATTGTATTTAGATTCGTAGTTCGCACATGTGATCATTTGTACAAATATTCGTTATTACTCGTACCTGGGAAGTAGTGGGAAGCTTTGCTGATGTAACGGGTTGTTTTTCTCATAAAAACTAATGAACTTAGTGGTTCTGGAAGCTGTAGACCTCGCGAGCGTTTTTATAACGATCTCAACCCCACTTTGAAAAAGTCCAGAAACTGACTAGACAAAAAATCTATATAATTATAGAACTTGCTCACAACATTTCACGAGAATCGGTTGAGAAATGCGACCTGTAGAGGAGATCCGCCGGAAAAATACACGCTGGTCATACGAAGGCATTTTTGTAGAAGTTGAACCGGAGACCTTCGTTTCACTAGGTCAATTAAAATACACATGTTGCTCGTTTAATAGTACCTACTCTATTCCTAGGGTAGGCCTCATTAATAGGGTTCCAGCAAGACCTAGTTCAAATCGTTATTTGCACCTGTAGAAAACAAGCGAATATATAATATTTACAAGATTTTTATACTTGTAAATATTATATTTATTTTATGTATCTTTATTTTGGTATCAGGTGTGGTTCCAAAACCGGCGGGCGAAGTGGCGGAAAGCGGAGCGGTTGAAAGAGGAGCAGCGGAAGCGGGAAGGAGCGGACGTCCTCCCGAAAAGGGACCCTGCTGATGATAAGGTAACCTGAGGCCTTGAAGGCAGTATTCCGTATATAAGAGGACTAAGTAATTACAATACAAATACTATTTAATACAAACCTCTTATCGCTAAAGAGCGATCTCCTACGGACAACTTGGGCCCGGGAAAGAGAACTAGGTATTAACGACCCGAAGTGGATCTTGGCCTCCAACACCAAACAGCTGCCCCAGGCCCAGGCTGCCATGTCTCTAGCTATTTCCATCCAGTCGACGACGTTCTGGGGCTCAGTTAGGCCCCTCTGGGCTTCGTCGCCTCATCGGTACCGAGACAGAGAAACCCAATATCAATGTCAATCTCTCATGGTCATTTTCATTTGAATTACGATTAATAACGGGATATTTACAACGTAAAACATCGTGAAGAAACCTGCATACATCCGCGAAGAAATTCAAAGTTGTATGTGAAGTCCCCCAACCCGCTCTGGGTCAACGTGGGGACTACTGCCCAATCCGCCTCATCTATGAGAGGAGGCCTGTGCCCAGCAGTGGGACGTATATAGGCTGATGATGATGATGATGATGATGATTTACCATGTTATTTGTGTTGTTGAGTTTCCGATATTTCGGCACTGTTGCAAGCGCCATTATCACGGATTAACTGACTTGCTTGTGCTTGTGGCGTGCTTTCAGAGAAACCCACTTTTAATCCAGTTATCATCTTCCAGGGTTCATCGGAATGTATGTCCCGGGGCTCCGGAGAGGCGTCCCCCGTGTCCGGAGTTGCGTCGCCCCGCGCGTCGCCACCTGTGACGCCCGGGTCGCCGCGTCGCTCGCCGCATCGCTCGCCACGCCGCTCGCCCAACAGGTCTCCGAGGCCTGACAGGTCCTTTTTACAACCTGTTTTAGTTATTGCTTTTATTAGGGTTCCGTACCCGAAGGGTCAAGATGGAACCCTGTTGCTGTCACTCACGCGTACGTCCGTTCGTCCGTCGTCTGTCACAAAATTTTGTTCCTAAGATTTTTTTAACTTCCCGTTGACCTATGAACTTGAAATTTGGTGACAATGTTTCTTATTACGTAAATTCTACCAACAAATACTAATATATTGATAAATCACATTTTTAAGGTTGGTTCGGAACCCTAAATGTGCGAAGTCCGACTCGCACTTGGCCGGTTTTTTAGAATATAGAATGTAGAGATCAACTGTACGATGAGAACTGCGTACAGCTAACCAACATTAATATCTGTTAAACCAAAGGCGGCAAACAGAGTCAAATAGAGTCAGATTTTATGCTGGTCACTGTATTCGTGTTTCTGCAAACGTTAGTGCTATTTCGAATGATCTTGGTCGGTATTCCATTCGAGACAATTTAACACAAAAGAGATATACTAATATCTCTCTCATTTCTCACAAGACCGTTCTGTATAGTATGCTAAATGAGTTAAAGCAAAAGTCCAATATTAAAATTCTTATTGACACCCCCTATCGTGATATTAATTTACTCACTGTGTAAACGCCCCCTATAACATGGATCTACAAATTTATCTTCAATTTATACATGAAGCTACGGTTGACTTATGCTCAAAAGAAGTACCTACCTAGATGATGTTGCCTATGATGTGATTCCTACTTCATGCATCAAAGAATCTGGAAATTTCTGGAGGCAACGGGTATAAGTATATAAGCAAATAACTCTAAAGGCTGCCACAATAGTGTAGAAGGCCCATAACAAACCAATAATAATAATAATAATAGGGTGACACTACCAATTATGGACATTTTAAGAACAAGCACCAATAATGGACACGTCAACCCTTATTCAAAGATCATACGGTTTTAAATTGATTGTTCTATAAAAAATGAATAACTCTTATTTTCTTTTATATAAGAGTTAGGCGACTTCCTGATTTGGCGGTGTGGAGGCAGTACGATATGAGAAAAGTGTCAAATGTCAGTGTTAGCTGTCGGTCGACGCGATACCATTTTTTACTACGCTCCTACATTTAAATGAGTGCTTCCTGACTGGCGCGGGATGCGCGGTAGCGGGACGATGCGAAGGCAGTACTGCTCCGCTTCTGCGCATGATATTACTACTGCGCAAACGTAATACTGATATTATGTTAAGTGAGAATCATTGCGACGTCAGTTAGTTTACGTCAAAGAAGAAAATGTCACATATCGATCCCGCCCCGCCAAGTCAGGAAGTCTCCTTAATTGTACATTATTGGGCCTTGTCCATTACTGGTGGTGTCACCCTATGGTTGTTTTGTTGGCAGGTCGGAGACTAGCTGTCCATCGCCCGCGCCCTCCGTAGGCAGCGCCGGGTCCAGGGACACAGCGCCTGAGCCGCGTCCCACTCACCACATCTTCTCGCCCTTTGACCAGTGAGTACTTCTCATACTAACCTGATAACCTCGACAACAACTTATGTTCTAGCTGGTCAGCATCTTAAAGGATGATTCACGCTAGACCGTTCCGTGTCCGGGCCGGTCAGTTTTGTAGTACAAGAAATCGACGGACTCGCGACGGCCTGGCGAATCCTGGAGCCGCTAGTTTGTAGCAAGTACTTACTTACAACTGCCGCAGACGCGATTGCAAAATCTCATCTGACTAATTCATACAGTTTGAGCGAGACGGGATTCGCTGAGTCGCGCGATATCGATATACGACTTGGCAGCATGTTGTCCTAAGCCCACCTAGGGAAAGGGAAAATGCTTATATGTCATTCATTAGGTACTAGCCCCACCGCCAGCGAGCAGCAAGTAATAGGGATGTTGACACCAAATAAGAAAATCAATGAATCCGAATTTTCTCGAAAAAGGATCAAATTCTCAATCAAATAGCGAATAAAGTAATTCAAAAGAATAAATAATTACATAATTATAAGTCTTCAAAGTTTTAGGAGGGGGCATTATCTGTCCCTGTTCCGCAAAACGCACCTCTGTATTGAACGATCGTCATTTACTATGGCGCTCGAGGTCAGTGACGTCACTGATCTGTAGCGCTTTCTCTCTCGAACTAAAGACATTCTAACGGTTGTAGTTTCGTTATTTTTTGACATATTTGAATAGGATTTTCACTATTTGACATAGTTTTATGTATTCTTTCGTATGGAATAATAATAAATTTTGAGTCAACATCCCTATTCTACTTGTTTTCTAGCTTAAGCGAATAGATTTAATAGGTACATGGAGAGTACTCGCTACTCGCCAGCGGTAGGACTACTGTCTTAAACAAATAGTACATATTTTGCGAATGACACAGATATAAAGGATAGAGTCTATTCTCGTCTACCACCATAAGTTTTTACGGCTCGGTATGTTTAGCCAGTCATTGGCCATTGGTAGCAATTAGTAATTAAGGCTAGATGTGAGGTTTAATTAAAGATAATCGTGTTGCGAGCGCTGTTTGACTCACTTGTTCTTGGTGGTATCATTTTGAATGAGTTGATTACGTGTTTGGCATCTTAAAATATCCTTGGTAGAATTAAGATGCTGACTATAAAGGCCACATTTTTATGGGTTTTTGTTTTAAAGCCCCAACAAACAACTGGTTGTTATATCAGACGTCTGCCGAATGAATATAATGTAGTTTTTATTAGCCAAGCTATACGAGTATTTATGAGAATAACACTATATTAGCTTCGGGCGCAATGGCCAATTGCAGGCTTCGTATTAATTAAATGGACTCGCAAGCTCGTACTTTTAAAACTAATAAGTACTCAGCCTGCGATTGCCTTTTCCCCGGCCTCGATAAATTGTAGGTAAATACTATTAATGTCTCACTTCCTAGTCTGTCAAAGGCACCAAAGCGTAGGGAGCGGTGTTAGTACCCTTATGTCGTTATTAACAATGGAATTTCCAAGGCAAAATGTTGTGTCTAGTACGGCAGATTTAAGTCGTTATTAATTTAATAGTTTTTTAACTACTCGCATGCTGCCAGACCATACATTACGAGTGAAGTAGCTACCTATATTGCTTGATCAAATGTACGTTAAACATGGTGTAACAGATATCAAACGAAGCATTGATTGACAGTGATTTAATACCAATTGAAGTGATAACAATCGGCCAATGAAGCTATTTGGAGTGCTGACCGTCAATTTGTTTAACCTAGTACCGATGTGGTGTAATTTATTTGATTCAGTTGTCCATTTAATAAATAAAACGAATAGTAACGAAACTACTCTTATTTTCACGAATCAAATTATTCTGTTAAATATTTTGCGATGTGTGTAAACAAATTACTCAGGGATCGCTAGTAACTAGGTACTAATAGATAATAGTAGCAAGGAAAAGTTTCGCTGTGATGGATGACGTAGTGATCCAGGGTAGTCTAGTAGTATACCCCGTTTATTATAAGATAGTTTTAATTTTAACAGTCATTTTCGCCCACGTTTCTTCGTTTCCTTAAGACATCACAGGATAATATTGTACTAATTTTACGTATTGCAATAGCTTTAATTTTAGTTTTAGTTTAATTTGTAACCTTTAGGCATTATTTTCATAATCAAAGTGACTTACTTGACTTAAGGTCCTGTAACCCCTAGGTGGGGCAGAGGGCGTCCACAGTACTCCGCCATTTCGTTCTATCTTGGGCTAAGCGCTTCACCTCGGACCAGGTTAGCCCGATAGTCTTCAGTTCCGTCGCCACTGAACGCCTCCAGATGTGTTTAGGTCGGCCACGTTTCCTTTTCCCTTGTGGAGTCCATTCTAGAGCTTGTCTAGGGATGTGGTCGGGAGCTCTTCTTAGGGTGTGGCCGATCCAAGTCCACTTACGGAATTTGATCTGGTGACCGACCGGCGTCTCACGACAGATATTCCACAGTTCTTCGTTGGAAATCTTCTTTGGCAAAAAAAAACATCATCAAAGTAGGTGTAGGATATTAATACTACATTATATAAATACAATAAGTATAAAAGTAAATTCTATTTCAATAGGTTATCACGTATCATAGACACGCTGTATATTTTCCCGTTTAAATATTGTTTTCCTTGAAAGTCTTGAAACCACATTGCACAATTTTTCTAATCTGAAAAAAAAGCGAAGTTTTAAGCCCGATTAGGGCGCGCACAAATCTGTTGCTGCGCAAAACTCTCTCTTATCAAGTCGCTATAGATAGATAGACAAACAACAAACAAACAAACAACCAACACAACACAACAAACAAACAAACAACAACAAAACAACACACACAAACGACAAATAGACAACTATAGCTATATAAATGTCATGTTACGTTTAATAATTAATCCATCAGAGTTCGCTAAACATGTAATCGAAACACATTAGTCGCATAATTGGGTTTGATTGATATTAGTGTAACTAATCTAGTCGAGTGACAGATAACTGAAAACATAATTATATTGACTGTTGGCCCAAGTGGCAAGCGATTAGCGATTTAAAAACGCTTTTATAGTATTTACATGGTATTCTGTTCAGCTAGCATGATAGATTAGGTATACCGTCATGTTTTATGACCGACATGTACTAAAACATCGCATAAAATAGACGGTATAAACTATCCTTGCTAACTGAGCTGGGGAACTACTTATACCAAAGAAACAAGGTATTAAAAATAAAAAAACGGATGAGATATTATAATGTTTATCCCTTACGTATTTATCAAGTAACTAGGTCCCTAACTGAGTAAGGAATGTCACTAGTGTGTATCCGTATAGTATCTTCAAGTTTAGATTCAAAGCTGACGCTCACCATCGAGTTCGATGTACAAGTTATTTGGAATATTCCCCTAATCAAATTTAGAGTTTAATTGTTGATAATAATGATCCCTTAATGCTGATTATAAAGGCGACATTTGTATGGGTTGTTATATCAGATGTTGCCGAATGAATCGGTACAGTTTTTATAGCCAAGCTATAGTATTTCTAGATATATTGTTATTTTAGCAACTATTCGAGTAGGTACCTACTGTACCTCTATAGACGAGACGAAGCAAATACTTTTGTACAATATGTAGCGAGTAACGTTCAGTTTGCCGGCCATTTTTGACCTATATTAGCTTCGGCCGCAATGGCAATTGCAGGCTTCGTATTAATTAAACGGACTCGCAAAAGCTCGTACGTTTAAAACTAAAACGCTTTCGCTCATAACTTACACTCACAGCTTGTACGCTCACCATCGACGTCGTTGTACAAGTTACTTCGAAGATTCCCCTTAATCGAATTAAGAGTTTAATTGTCGATAATAATGATCCTGGGCTAACTCGCTTCCAATTGAGAAATTAACTTCGTGTTCGCTTTAATTATTCTCGTCTTCATTACTTAATCAAGGGAGATTGATTTCAGCTTTGTTTTAACGTGGCTTAAGTGATTAATTAAATTAGTGATAATGTTTAGTTCGTTGTAGATTGAATGGTTGGCATTCAGTGCATATTTCAATATATTGAATACTGTTATAAATATCCCACTCCTAGGCACATACATAAGTGAGTGGGAAGGGGCAATAGTCCCCACGCATTATACCCAGTGCGAGTTGGGTAACTTATACACCTTTGAAATTCTTCGCAGATTTTATCAAGTGGTTTTTAACCTCATGTGACGCGATTACAAGTCAAGTAAACAAAAACATTGTTTTGTTGTGTTTTTTTCGCCCACCCACTGGTTCTGAAAAGCTAACGATATTTTATATCAAATGATATTTCGTACAAATATTCGAACGTAAAGCAGAGTTGTAGGTGTAAGTAAGTATTGCCTGAAGTGAGTCGTCAATCGTGAGCACCAGGGTCGGTCCGGCCGGATCCGGACTTGTCCCGGATTATGGCACCGACTTATCGCCTCCCGTTGCCGTTAGGATGCGGAATAGCCTAACTGTTACTTAATAATTCAGCATCGTCATATTTCACATATCTGCCTATCCTGTAGGTACCTGTGTATTACCTATAGAAACAGAAAATCCTTGGCAAAAACCATAGAAAATTAAATGTGAAAATAAAAGTCTGGCAATGATCGGATCATACTATTTAGGTAAATTTAGAGCGCATAGTTTTATTTAAAAAACATTCATACTCTTCTTATACTTATAGTGGTGAAATAAACAAGCCCTGGGAGCCGATTTTTGAGTGTCGAGCGCTCGACTTTTCACTCGACATCTGTGAAAACATCATAGTTTTTTGACAGATCTCGAGTGAAAAGTCGATCGTTCGACACTCAAAAATTGGCCCCCTGGGCCCTATTTCTCCAACTTGACAATTGTCACCTTACAATGACAATTCGGTTTACATTGCCGGGCCGGTAAGTATCGATGCTATCCAACAACCATCTTTACGTGACGACTCAGAAGTGCAATTGTCAGATGACAATTGTCAAGTTGGTGAAATAGGGGCCTGGTGACGTCAAGCTTCGGGGGTCGAAGTTGCACCACGTCCGTAGGATGTGCGTCGCTTACCGTACACGTGACCCCTGGGTGGTGCTAAAAGTGCAACAAAAACTGGCAACCGTACTGTCTTCTCGATGATCTCACGGTTCAAAATAACCGCCATACGATAAATAATAAATAACTGAAAGTTAAGAAACTGTCTTTCTCCATATTTGTGTCCGCATCTTAAGTCCGTCAAACTATTGAAATATCTAGTCAAAATTGTGAGCGTAGGTTCACTACACACATTAAAATTTAAGACTGACCGTTAAAGGCGTTAAATTGACTCATCTCGCTGCTCGCTCAGGCTCGCTGATCAATAACGCGCATAACAAAGTAATTGCGCGAGCGGGTCGCCGCCCTTTGTGCTGTAACCCTAATAACAATACGTTGTCGCTCGAATTTGGAACGAAAAGCGACGCGAGCGCATGCCTAGCCAATTACGGAAGAATTCTGGACTGGAGCAATTCAACTCGTAGTACATGACAGTTTATAATACTGCTGGTTTTGCAACACTTCGGTCGGTAATAGTTTTTTAGCGAAAATTCCTGAGATATCCAAAAATATCTGACTACGTAATTCATGTCACTTGAACTGCACCAGGAAATACAACAAAAAAAACATACAGGCGAATTGAGAACCTCCTCCTTTTTTTTGAAGTCGGTTAAAAATCGAAATCGAACTTGTCAATAATTGACCCAACCCCAACGCCGACTGTAAAAAATGATTTAATTAATTTTTGACTAGGAAGTAGGTATGTAGTTTGCTGTTTGTACCAAACTAAGTACCAAAATCATTACACCTACCTGAATCTTTAGTATTACAACATTAGAAATCTACAAATCAGACATTTCACCATCTCGCACAACAAAAAAAGCCCTAGGGCCAAATCAAGGGCAGCGATACACGTCAAACTCGGAGTTAAACCTATTTGTCATATTAATGTGGGCAATTACGTGATGCGGGCGAAGGGGTTGCCGCGACTGCGTACGCGCACGAGGCTGTTAATTCCGGAAATAGGTTAATGCAATGACCGGGGTAATACGGTATTAAAACACCAGTAAGAGTAACATTACTTACCTAGAGCGGTAAAAGAAAGAACGTCTCTAATCGCAGGTATTGGACTTAAATATATGCGATCTGAGGCTTTTCTTTATTACCGCCCGTGGTAAGCATAACATTTGATGTACCTTCTGTGCGTGCTTGGAGAGTGGCTTGGGGAAAATCTCAGAAAAGGGATCAGGGAAAAGGGAAAAGCTCAGACACGACCACGCGTCGACGGTTTAAAACTTTAAACACTGAATGCGCGCACGAGGCAACTTTGTCTCCGCGACAGTATTGTCTGTCTTAATCGCAGCTACTAGTTACTGTGAGTGCGACAGAGACAGACATACTGTCGCGGAGACAAAATTACCTCGTGCGCACATAGCCTTGGTTGAACGGCTCCAACCGAATCTGAGGTGTCAGGTGCTGTACCTAAATGCCACTTTATGGCCAGGTGCGACATAAATCACCAATAAACACAACTTAGGAACCTTATGAATATATCGCGTCTGTATAGTGCGTATCATTTACCAAGGCGCGCCCCTCCACAGCCCATTCCGTACAATTGCGCATTATGTTAGTATGAGATTCTCTGTGGATGGGCGCGTCGTGGATTACACACACTATACCGCATCTAACGTTGACAGAGACACAGTAACAAATAGCGTCGGATCATTCAATTAGTTTGTAACAGCGTTTAGCGTCCAACTTAAGTGCGTTAACGAGCGCACATGCGCCATTTCACTGTAACTGGATTAATTGCTCGAGGCATTTTTCGACGGCTACAGATGAAAACTGGTCCATTTGTACACTCAAAAAAAAATTAAGTGTAGTGTGTAGATACTAAGTATGATATTGGACAAAATAGCCGATTGGAAAGGAATTTTCTCTGTAATTGCGTAAAGTTACATTATTTACTATGTAATACAAGTATGTAGTGTTGTGTTCCTGGAGGTGGGCAAGGTTGCCAGAGGTCCCATGGATGCACTGTGTTGAGAGCGAGGGGCCTAAATTGGTCCCTTCTGCTGTCAACACAGTGAATACTCAAATTTTATAAAGGGTCGGCAACGCGCACGTGACTCCTTTGGAGTTGCGAGCGTCTATAGGCTGCGCTGTCCGCTTTCCACCAGGTGGATCGTACGCTTGTTTGTTGACCGTGCCGTACGTGACCGTACGTTGTATAAAAAAAGAGTGAAAGACTGAAAGCTATACCTAATTGCACTCCGTTGCTAAATACGTGGGCAGGACACATCGGTTATATTATAGTTTTTATTCGTCAATCTCGGTGTTTGAACAAATATCCAGCCACACACTAGTTCATATTCGTCCAAATCCTTGTGGCCCTTTCCTTAGTAGGTACTTCCTGGGTCCTTCTGCGTACAAACATTCACTCGCGTTAATTATGACGCAATTCTATTCAATCGAACAGCGCTAAACTTGAAAAATTTAGTGTACTCCTTACTTACTACGCTGGCTCGATGACCCAAAGAGGATCTTGGCCTCTGACACAAGAGAACGCCACTCTTCTCTGTTCTGCACCACCTCACGCCAGTTGGGTACTCCGAGGTTGGCCAGGTCTTTGCGGGCTTCATCATTCCAGCGGTACCTGGGACGACCAACCGAACGTTTTCCACTGGGCCGCCCCACATACTCCTTACAGATATGAAAAACGATGTCCAAGATGAAGTTGTTGTAAGCTTAATTAAATACTGTGATATGAGTGTAATTATATTAATTATGTCTTACTCTTTTTACAATTCAGTGTACAAGATGACGCGTTTGTGTGTTTGTTGTCGCATAAACAAGGCAGCCCATTCAAGTCAATAAGCGCTAATTAATGAGTTAATGAAACCGTTGAGACTCCGGCCTTCCTGTGTCGCGTTTATATTGTCTCTGGTGCGTTTATTAGGCATTGTCTATGGTACAGTCACAACAAACTGTATTTAAAAAATGTGCCAGTCTTTACTTGTATGAATACTTAACTTCCATAGCTTAATGATTTATATCGGTATTTCCATTTAAAAACTGTTTTTTATGTTAAGTTTTAATCCGCGTTGAGTTTGTATGTACAATATAAGCACATGGTACCTGTATTAAGTATGCTCACCCTATTTGGTATTACCCAAATCTCGTTGGTCTGACTATAGATAATACTCTGCCGGAATACTTAGGTATAGGCCTAGATTTCTTGAACGTTACTCAGAACAACCTGTCATAGTTCATTTCTTGCAACTATATGCAAGTGTACACATTGTTTTAGGTATCTCATGGACCCTGATACGGTTTAGCAACTCTATTATATATATATATATATCTTTTATATCTAAATTAAACTATGAAAAACAATATATAAAAAAAGAAACCTAAACACCTAGGTCGCTCATTGGCGGAAATGAGCCCAAGATGCTGGCGGCGTTTCCTCGTTGCACAGCAATGCTGAGCCTTTGGCCGAGGAACGCGCCAGCTCTGGGATCACAGGTGGTTCTTATTAGTTTTTTCTTTAGCAACTGAATTGACTACATCGCCAAATTCACTATTAAGTAGTCTCCTAATTTCGAGAAACCAACATTGCTTGTACAGACTACATTCCTTGTACGGCGTGCCAACATTCGCAAGACAGACTATATTCTAACTGCGCGGATGCATGATCCAATTGTCCGCTAAATTGATACTCTATTTGGCTCAATTAAACATTAATTAGTGCCGCTAATGAACACCGAGCCGCTCAATGGGTACCCTCTGTTCAGAAAAAGACAGAACTGCTGAAGCTTTCATATGAATATAAGCTATTTAGTTTCTGAGCAGGGTTGTGTAATAGTGTTTCAAAAGTAACAAGTCTCGTACACGCGTTTTTATCGTTGTTGTGTATGGGTGGCCATGGTTAAAACTTAATGTTAATAATGCCATGCTTGACTTTTATGAAGTTTCGGTTTTAAAGACAATGATTTTGAAGATTGTATAGCAGTATGAGCACAATTAATTGAAAGTAAAAACCAAACCGGTAAAAAAGAAAACCTATCGCCTAGTTGCTAAAAACATCGTAGAGCCATTTTCTCTAGAGTAGATACATTAGCAGGAAAATGAGTTACCTACTAGAGTCTGGCTACGTTAACTCTACCTAGCAAATGAACTGTCAAACAAATATAATTTGGCAACACTGTGCATTATACGTCATATTTCTATGGAAATGTCACGGAAATGTGACGTGTGAGGTAGTGTTGCCAAACCAAATATTTGTTTGACAGTTCATTTTGCTTGGTAGAGTTAAAGTAGCCAAACTCTACTTACTATTTACTAATCATCTGTATATCACTGTCAGCAGTACAAGTACACTATAAACTGGTTAGAATGTTGTCTTGTAGCGTATAGCTAAAATATTAGATAGATTTTCCATGGTCAATTGTCAAGCACCTAGCTAAAAGAACTGCAACAACGGGTCCTTAATAAACGCACTTTAAACGCCATTCAAACGTCCATTACGCCGCCCTAAACTAGCCATGGCTTTATCCACACCACTTTATAAATCAACAGCCATCAATAAATCGACGACCAAATCCAAACACCATAAAAAAGCTATCTTAATAGCGAAACAGATTTCAATCAACGAAAACGGACAATAGGCTGCGTCCACACCAGCGCGCAACTTTATGTAATGCGGTTTTAAACGTCGCTGCAATCGAAGGATCGTACGGAAGTTGGTACCTATTCGTGCTTGTACCACACTTATACACCAACATACATAAGTTTGTAGTCGTAACCTCCTACTGCGTTAAAGGCCGAGTCATTCCGACTGATGCCGACTGGGTCCGAGGGGTGCCGTCGCCGCCCCCGTAGCTAAAGGGCATGATTGTTAACGCTAAATTGACTCAAATCTGGTACGAAACAAACGAATGGCACGTGCTCGTCGAAGCGTGTTCGAGTGTCGCCATTGATGCTAAATGTACCGTAATTGGATCTTGATTTCCGTACGACGTATTTCAAGGGACCTGCGAAACTATACCCCGGATACACTAATCGTCTCGAAATGTTTTCTTTTATTAATAAAATTGCTGAGGCATTTTCATTAATAACACTGCATGGATAAAGCGAGTTATTATACTTAGGTACACTCATGAGCAAAAAACTGGTACATTTTGAATTGCATTTACATTAACATAACTGACCTACCTGTTTTTTGTGTTGAGTGTCTTAGTAAGTACTGAAGCATTTTTTCGTTAGGTAGTGTATTTTATTTATTTATTTATTTATACGTTATTTCTGAGCCTTGAGAAAGAAGAACGAATTTAAAAAAAATCTACTTGTCTAACGCTTAGAAAGGAAGGTTTATTCAAATTATGCGTTGAGAGGTTCATTTTTTAACTTTTCTCATTACTCTATTTGAATAGGTGTCCAAATATTGACTTATAATCATAGCTATTACTTCCATGCCACCGGTCACTTGACTCATGCCCACATTGAACCATAGACTTCCCGCTGCGTCGCCGCGGGCATAGACAATATTGCGCGGCGCGTGCCGGCGCGCGTGTGTACCCGGCTTTACGGTCATAGAGACGAACACAATGAGTAGTATCGTTTTAATACGGTTTGTGGTTAAAAATGATATTTAATGTGTTTAATGTTGTGGGAAAATGTTAAAGGGTGAAACATATCGAGTACAAAAAAAATATGATTTTAGTTGATATAAGTAATGTCTTGATTAGGTATTATATTATAAATATTATAATGACTTACAATTGTATTTTAGGCATAATATAATATCCTACCTACCTACTTAAAATGTACTATTAACAAAATATGTTGCCATATAAATGATTTACATTTCTTATTGAAATTTATCTGGTTATAGTTTTGACCATTGTTATTTATTTTCGAAGCATGTAATAAATACCTATATCAAACTCAGCAAATGAAATACTCTAATTTCCATCAACAATCGGCATTTTTGACTCGATCATAGACTATTTCGCGTTTCCCCGCATTTGTCACAGATTAGAAACGCCTGCATACAATCGTGCGTTTAACCGATAAAAAATAAATCAAACGAACAGTGGTCGCTCGCGCGGAAAGATTGAGTGGTATTTTAGGGTAACCCTTTGGCCATGCGGGCACATTTTGTACGGGTTAATTTTAGTAATTATGGTGATAGGTAGGTGTTATGTTACTACTTGATTATAATCTTTTTTACATTAACATTGATAACGTTTTAATACATTTGTCGCTATTTTTCCGCTAGCCATGGGTTTTCTGGAAAAGATTTGAGAGAAATATATAAATATATGCACAATTACATCTCCTTTATATTTAAAATTACTTTCCTAATGGGCTGTTTACAAATTGCGTAGTGCAAGGGCAAAGTTCGTACATTTGCTACTTGTCACATGACTAGTGTTAGGTGACATGTTTGTACGTATGTAATAAGTAAAAATAAATAAATTTATTAAACAATGTTCACCTACATACTAGTGTTATTAGTAGTCCTGTATTATCGTGGTATAAGTAGGTAATGCTCGCAAGATAATTTATAAGGAGTATTATGCAAAATTAATCATTTAATCGTTATTCGATTCGTTTAATCGAAAAAATAGTTAGGCGACTCAATTTACCTCTGTGAAATTTGCCACCGAAACTCCGAACACTACACATGACAGCAAATTGTATGTAACTTGGCACTTGCATTTCGTAATGTGTAAACAGGCCAATGAAAAGGACCAAAGTTTAAAAGAATTCCTTTCCAATCTAACTACCCCAAACTATCCCCGGAGCAAATAATTACACCTTATCCGATAAACTCGGAACTCGTTAGGGTAACGAAACTAACGTAACGGGAACGAAACGGGTGTACGATAACGTCGTTATCTGCCTCTATTCAACAGGCTCCGGAATCATATGGCGGTTTTAACAAATCCAAAAAGCAAAAATTCTAGTTATCACTACGACTCACTTGTACGATTAACTAGCTAGCGCGTTTATGTCAGGCATAGATCATACGTCCCGCTCTAACTTGACTTACATAGGTACTTATTAGTAAGGAGGGATGCTCTAGATTTCTAGAGGTTGGTCGGTCAACATTTTGACAAAAAGAGTACCGTTAGAGTGACGCAAATTTATTCCCTTCCATAATCACTACAAGGAGAAGCAAACCACAGGGGTTATTTCGTTAAAGAGCAATTTCTTCCAGACAAATACAGGTAACAGAAAAAAAATACGGACTACTTTTATTAGGAAACAATACATTTTTACCGCTAATTAAGTCTTCGCTCCCTTTAACAGTAACAGAACAAATTCGCAAATTAACAATCGAATTGCCATATGACTTGAGTCTTGACAAATAGAGTCCCTCGTTTGTCGTTAGTGATCCAACTCTTTTTGCTGCGCTGCCAATTCAATTTGAGACGTATAGCCGTCGGATTAGGATTCGATTTGGCGCGGCGGGCGTATACTTCGTTAGGGCCGGACGCCAATGCCGGGAATCGTGTTAGGGTTGCCATGGTTACGGGAGTCGATTTTACGGGGAACCCTTTCAAACTATCGTGAGCTGAAGGTAATTTTTAGTGTCGCGCCCGCGCCGTGCCGCTGAAGAGTTACATAGAATGAGAGCACGAAACACATTGAAATTCGATGGAGGTGTGAAAAACCTTCTTCCGGAAAAAGTAAAAGCTACTGTAAGGGCATAAGCCCGCAGCTTTGCTAGCGTCGGTAGGTACAGGTACCTACAAAAAACGTATTAAATCATTTATTAAAAAGTTATTCCCTAAATAATACAAATATTGATACAAAATAAATATGAAGTATAAATTAAAATGAATATAGCACCGTGATTACATCCAGGATCTAGTACATATTTTACCTACCTACATATTTTTTCTACCTTTTAGATACGAAGTTTACAAAGTAGAACCCGGTCTCTTGGCGTTCCTTTCATGTTTATCTCTGATGGTGATGAGCCTATTTAAACATGGAGATAGTTTCGGCTCTGAAAAGTTAAATGATAAAAGTTATACCTAATTATCAGTTATATTATAGTTATATTTTCATAATTACATTTTAATTCTGGTGCAAAAAGTTCTCAGATAACACAATACAAGTTGGGAACACAGTGTCACGATGACAAGCAATCTGCAACCATAACTTAACTGCCAGTCACGCCTCGTGACCGCGGTTAACTGATTTGACCAGTATTTTATCTCTATAAGACACCAGTTGAGCTGTTATATAAGACTTAGGTAAGCCGCGTCATACAATCTTGCTTACCTATTTGTAATTGTTGTTTTAAAACTCAATTATTGTCACGGTCAAATGTTTAACACACCGCCAGTATTTTTTTTTAAATTTATACAGTGAATTATTATCACGTGATTCGTACCCATTACAATATGGCATTGATTGCTGGAGAAGAATAGTGTGAATTTTGATGAATATTGAAGCAAAACCAAAACGATTTTGATATGCGCTATATGCGCCGAAGCACTGCAGTGCATCTGGCATGTTTGCCGAAGCGCGACTCGATGATTTTTTTGCCATCAGGCGAAAAAGAGTTGCCTCCATGCTGAGACGTGTGCGCGGGAGCAGCAACGGACTCCTCAGGGCGCTGGCTGAGAGACTCGACTGCCCGATCACTAAATTCTGGGTAGAGGTGGCCATTGGGAGGGCTAAATAGTCCTCTGTTTTTAATTGTATTAATGTTTTTGTTTTTATTTTATTCCATCTAACATAGTTTGTAAGGTATTCTTAAGTTAACTAACCACAATATGGATCAAAACGGTCTGAAATAAATGATTTTTATTTATTTATTTATTAATTATATTATTAATATCCCAGTATTGTGATAATAATCATTGTGCAAAATTTCCCTGGTATATTACCAGCGGTATTTTATTAGCGTGATATCTCCACTTTTACTTATTGCACTTGTCACATAATACCTACATCTAATAGGTATTATTAATACATCAATAGGCTTCTTGATGCCGGGAAAAGGGGAAAGCCCTGGAAGTGCTGGATGGATGTTGTGAGGGATGCCATGAGACCATTGGAGGAGGATGCCGAAGACCGTGCGAAGTGGAGGAGAAAAAGCAGGAAAGCGGACCCTGGGCCCCGAAGCAACAGCTGAGTGGCAACCGGGAAAATCGCTCAGATGAGAGAGAGAGAGAGGCTTCTTGATGCGTATTTAGTTAGAAGTTAAAATACTGCCGACAATATGTTTACTCCGACATAACTTGCGAACAAATTGCGAACAAATAACAAATTAAAATTAGCCAAGTTTGTGGGGGACGATCGCTCCCTTTAATTTGCATTGGCGGCGAGGGGCTGGTTATTATACTGAATGAATAGTAATCGTGCCAACTTGTCTTAATGTAGGAACGATGTTTTCATTCATTAACAATTTTCTGCCGGTTGGAAAATTTGTGGTTCCGTGGAAAAATCCTATTCTTGCAATATTTTGTATATTTAGATGTGGAGTTCTCGAAAACGGCTCGAAAGATTTAAATAAAATTACAATATACGGAGGCGAGGGAGGTGATCTCGATCCCGCCGGGAAAACTCGTTTAGTCCAGAAAAACGCCGAGCATACTTGCAGTCCCAGGTACCTACTTATTATTTAAGTGTCACTGTTATTTGTTTTTATTGTGTTACCGACCGGCTACCAGAAATACTAGAAAACATAACATTGTAGAGTGCCTTCAAAGCTGAAAAAATTAAGTTCAGAGCAAGACCCCTGATAATAAACGGAGAATATAAATAAATAATGTCACCTGCTTTCTTGCAATTTAGACTGAAATAAATTCAATGAAAGTTTTAAATCTTGTTAAATGTTAATTAAATACCTACTGTAAAGTATAAGCGTGTGTGTGTGTGTGTGTTGTATGATCCTAGTTGGTCGAAATAAAATGAATTAAATTAAATTTCGCAAGCTTCAAAATATATAACAACATGCATGCCTAGTAATAAGCATGAAAACATCTGAAACAGCATAACCAAACCAAACAAGACTTCATTTCATTCATTTATGCATTCAGCTCGTCTCGCCCACCGTAGGCAAAAACTCAATTATCATATTTTATACCTCATAATACTTACGAAAGAGATATTCAATTATATAATTTTTCCTCGGAAAAGGGATTCCCTTTTCATTTCTCATTTGGATTTTTCTCTTAAGCAATTACGAGCTCGCCCGAGGGAGCGAGAGATTGGATCCGCGAATATATTTCCACGTCCAACGCGAATTTTCTAATTTATCTTTTAACAAGAACACTGCGCGACGATAACGAAAGATGTTTAACAAATCCTCTTCGCGCATGTCGAGTTACCGAGTTACCAATTCGTTTCACTGCATAGAAATGAGCTCATTAGTCGTGTGTTCTGTAATTATTTTCTTTCCTCAAGTTATTACGAGGATAAATCAACTTGAGTTATCCCTAGCCGACAAACTGAAGTTATCCGGCAATCGGCGCTTGATATTATAATTCGCAAAGCAAGTTCGCCATCGGAGCGGTTGCTCATTCGATTCGCTACCATCGGATTCCCGCAACTCGTAATCGCGTTGAAGTCGGGAACACAAATTATTCGTGCGCCGAAACTCGCTAACTTCGTCAACCCTACAAAACCCTATAAAGGAGAACAAAGCGGGACCACAATTGGTCCAGAATCGTTGTACCTGAGTCGATGGAAGTTTTAAAAATGGCGGCTCTTTGAGAGCAAACTCGATAAGGCCGCGCGCGCGCCCGTGGGATGCGAAACGCAATTTGCGAGGAATTGCTTGCCTTTGACTGCTGCGGGACTCACTTGTCTGTTTGCCTTATTCACTACCTACTTATATGGAGTTTGCTGTGTTAAAATACTTTATAAATTAGGTGGGCGGCTAAATACAAGTATGTACCTACCTAATACAGTATGTTGATCCATGAAAACCATAGTGTATTTTACTACAAATCACTATCTAGATGCAAAATATGGAACCTGCTTAGATATAGAAAATGGAAAATAAAATGATAGATACCGTTTTGGAGGCGCCTATTCCCTTTTGCCACTGCGCGGAATGAATCGCTCTATCCTGAATACCACACCACCATGCCACTGATCAGGATCAGTGGCATGGTCTAAGAAGGTCTGCCACTTCGGAATGTGACACAAGCGTCGGCCGAACACACACCACATTCACACTTACGACCATATACCGTCGATAGCAGTGATGACGTAGCTTTGTGTCCCCCACACTACTAACTGATGTACCGGAATGGCACTTAATAATGTGGGTAGGAAATGGTATTTTAATGGTAGAACGTTTTACGAAACATGAAAGATGCTCGGTTAATATGAAGTTTGTACGGAAATATGACTAGACTAGGTAGGTAAATAATGAAATAATTCGAATTTGCGTCCTTTTCTATTCATTTTTATGTTAATCAAAATCTTTTAAATTTCGTAAATAAATAAGTTTAATTTCAATGCTATTCGAGTATCCTTCTCCTAATTCGTAATGTAAAAATAGTATTTTTATACCCTATTACTTACCCGCAGTATCATCACTTTACCTAAAACACCCTACCCGAAACACCAATAAAACAAACCAATTGCCAAGTGTCACCCCATCCACTTAAGACTTCAAAGATCTGTATCGTCAGAATAGAAAAATCGGAATCCGATTTCCGTGGCCCCGGGCCGGTCTGCAATCACGCGTGTTGTGCCGTAACGTCGTTAGACGGCACGGGCGGCTCGTGACTCGCCTGCTTATGCGATGCGACATACTGCGACAACTTCTTTTCAATCTAATGAGGTAACGGAATCTGTATAAGATTTCAAGTTCATTATTTACATTAGGTACAACCCGTCGTCTACCAGTCCCTGGGATCCCAGGGCAGATAACAAAAGAATGGCATTGTATATTTTTTTCGCCGGGAGAGGACGGCTTAAGCATGATTCACGCTAGACGCGCGACGGCCGTCGATTTCTTGTACTAGAAAACGGGCCGTTCCGGACATCACGGAACGGTCATAGCGTGAATTCATCCTTTAGAGTCACGATTACTGACGGGAAATCTTCTTGGTTCGCTTTTTCCGCAGTGTCACCGTCACTACCATACTACTAGAAGAGGGTAGATCGCTATGGTGTGGGTAGACCATAACTAAAACTCGCAGCACGTCAGTTAATAGGTAATCTGTGATAATAGCGGTTGCAACAGTGCCGATATATCGGGGTTATCGCGAAATCAAAAACACAAACAACACGTTCACGGACAGTACGTCCACAGGATCTAAGACCCTCGTGATACGACACTACGGTGATCTTTACCACGATAAAACAGCGAGTCAATCCACAGACGAGCGATTCTCACATGATTATAATGAGGCGGACATCTTGTGCCGTTTTAAGCACGTTACAATTTTTCCTAGGGCCGCAGCAAAGGATTCAGGGCTCGCGTCAATTTTATATAAGAAGAACGTGGGGTGCTGTCTCGCCATACGTCTGTAGACGTAATGGCTGTGGCCGTGCTGCCACCGGAGGAAGGTTTTAGTTTGTATGAAATTACCTACTTACATAGAACATGTGGTGGCACGACATTTGATAAAATAGTGATATCAGATATGTGGCAGCCCGTTGTATAAAAAATCGTTTTCATACGATTTCTTCATGGAAGTTTAAGCGGACAAAGTCGCGGGCAAAACCTAGTAAATACCTAGTAATAGATACAGTAAAGTTAAAATAAAGATTCAGTCTCCATTTTGGATCGTTAGTGGCTTCCGCAAAAGCGCCTACACCAATTCATGCATAGGTTTTTTTTCGAACGGGTGGTAGACTAGGTACCATAGGTGCATGTAACATGCCTAAATTTAACTTTGACCAAATTTGTATATTTTCCAAAAACTGAATCGACTTAAAATTCCATATTTTATCGAGCCTGCTCACAAAGTTTCACGCGAATCGGTTGAATGAGACCTGTAGAGGAGAATAACCGAACATACAAAACGGGCATACAAAAGCATTTTTGCTCAGCTGAAAAGGCGACGCTTCGCTCTGTCGGTCAATAAACCTAATTCATTACAAAAATAGGCATTTACACGGGCAACTTACAGCGTACAATAAATCATGCCTTGATCTAACTTTCCGCCCTCGGGCGGGGCGTACACCCCCGATAACTGTTAATACACAAACGGGTATAAATAATAGCTTCCTGCAGGTAGGGAGCAATTTCATCCCTGAATAATGTATGAAAGTCCGCCCCTTAAATGTGTTACGATTTTTCATAATACCTTCTTTTTGATGTTGCGATCACACGCCCTCTACCGGTGATTCTTTGCAGTTTAGTTTTATATTCCTATTTCGCATAACATGGAAATGAGAGTGTTTTATTTATTGACACCGAAGGAAGGCATTTATATTTCGTCTACCAAAATGGATAAGAGGTTATTTTGTCATGTTGTCTTCGGTTACCGTGTTAATTAAATGAAACGATTTAAACTGATGTCATCGCGTTATTTAATACAAAAGTATTAAATTCATCCCGACAAAGATGTATTTTAATGAACAACAAAGTCTATCAGTGGGATATTCAGAAGACGAATCAGTCACTAAGTATTAACAGTTATTTACTTATACTTAACCCTTTTATTGTGCGTGACGCACTTGCTGCGTTAGTAGGTATATAATATTGCCTTGCAATGCAGTATGGCGCCAGTAGGAGACTGAGAAACTACACTTATCTGTTACAGGCAAACAAAGATAATTTAACGTAATTAAACAATAACAGATCATTACAATTAATCGTAACTTAAATTTATGTAAATGACCCCCATACTCGCACACGAGACGGTGGGATTGTGTTTCGTCAGCACGTCTGTTAATTGGAACCCTTCCACAGCGGCTTAATTAATACAATTTAAACGCGTAATTAGAGGGCACACGTGAAACGCGACCAGTGATGTGATCAGGGAATTTATCGATATCGATGGAATAAAAATATAGTCCTTACCTAATATTTGTATTTTGATAATTACCTAATGTTTGATTCCACGCATTTACACAGACATAGTAAAAAAGAAACAAAATGTGAATTTATTCAGTATTCACTATACAAAAATATTTCTTATACCTAGTATTTTATAAAATCCTTTAGGTCAATTAGAATTCTGACTATTTTCTCAACCAGACGTTAAAATCTTCCTCCCTTGTTCAATAAACGTTCATCAAAACTATTTTAGCTAAAATGCCCTTAAGATTATTTGTCTTTATCTGTCACTTCTCGTGGCTCATCTATAGGTTTCACATAGGTTTATTTTTCCCCTGTTTGGATAGCTCTGCGTCCAGTTACAAATAAGTTGCGGGACAGCATCCCCGTGCGGCTCTAATGGACAGAAAAAAAATAGACGGACGAAGAAAGGAGAACAATAAGAAAAGTAGTCATTTTTTAAGCGTCTTGTTTAGATACTTTTTCGTTTCCGATACCCATTATTATTCGAGTTGATTGCCGTTGACCAGAATCTTGAAGTCCTAACCAGTTTGCTCTTTATTGTCTTGATTGATGATTATTACCGAGAGGCAGATTTTAGCGCCGTCACTCCGCACCTAAGTATACCTAATTACCTACTCTATCTCAATGGACTGAAATTGACTTGCAGTCGTAGAATACCTAAAAGTGTGGTCGGGTGTACTCCATGGTTAATTGCCAGTAGTATATAAATTTTGTTACTATGTGTGTAGTTTCGTTTCGGTATCATTACTATAGGTAGTTATTTATCGCTGATATGCTGCTGGGTATTGGCAACTCGCGTGCGATTTGGTACTCGTATGGACATAGCCTTTAACTCGTGAATTATAGGCTATATCATATTCTTATATTCTCATAGTTATAATACTGGAAAGTTTCATTATAATTGAAAATGGTCTATATCAACACAACATAACAATAGAAAAGAAAACTGAGACGCCATCGTTTAGTTTGAATGGTTATCAGGGTTGCATTGCCATTGTCTTGGCACTACGCCGGTCGCGCGATAAGTCATTTTTGCACACGTACTGCACGTACACAAATCGCATTTCACAATACACTACAAAACAAATACTCTTTATTGCATACTTCAATTAAAGGACACAGTACAGTATACAAAATATACATTTTAATGTCAAACTACATTGAGAATGAACTAATTATATCTAGGTGTCCCCCAAATATAATGAAACTTGAATGCAATTCGTGCACATGTGTAGCTAATCACGATTCGGTGAATATTTGCGTCGGAGTTGATAGAGACCCGAGTATAGCCGAAGTGGCTAGTGGGACAGGCCCAAGAGCCTACCATACACCTGAAACGAAGTTGTTCTCAGTCACTCGAATCATACGCAAGTGTGACAGAGAGGAAGGTGGGTCGACTTCGGATATCGATATAGAAACTTCCGACACAGCCCCTCCCTCGTCCAGTTGTCTCGTCTCAAATGGCTCGTCTGCCCGTTTTTTCCGTCCGCATTAATTTATGCCTTTTTTACGCAATAACGCTTAATTGGACTTTATTTATCACTTTAATTTTTCTAATTTGATAACTCTCGTGGTGTTTTCATTGGAATTTATGACGTGTCCGGGGGAAGATCTCAATATCAATTTAAATGCATAATTTGAACAAATGCGTTTCAATTGTTGATATGAGCGGTCTTTATTTGTTTAAATCGAGCCGCCGGCGTCTCTCATCGGTCATAGGTTTGATTTATCGACTCAATGAATGAGTCGTATCAATGAAAAACATTAAATTACGTTTAGTCCCTGTTTTATATCGATTAATTAAATTGTACTTAAACTTAAGGTTATTAAAATAAGCAGTACGCCAGTAAATACGTCGCATATTTTCTAATTCAACGTTCTCGTTGTTTTTGTACAATACGGGTTACCAACGAACCCCCAAAAGTCAGTGCTCGTAATCCGGTAGAAATAATAACATTTGCGCAATCCGCGGCCGCTAATGTACCCCGGCCCCGCGGGCTTTAAACTGCTTACTGATTTAAAAACTGCCTGCCGTAAGCCGCAAACGACGTTAGTTCTACTGCTTATACTTATATTGTGTACCTACAATAAGGAGCTTTACTTTAAGCTGTACAACAAAGAACAGTCCAAGAGTTTGTACCTGTGATTTTTAGGGTTCCGTACCCAAAGGGTAAAACGGGACCCTATTACTAAGGCTCCGTCCGTCCGTCGGTGTTGTCCGTCTGTCACCAGGCTGTATCTCATGAACCGTGATAGTTATAGAGTTGAAATTTTCACAGGAGATGTATTTCTGTTGCCCCTATAACAACAAATAGATAGATATCAACAAAATAAACAAAATATTTAAGGGAACGGACCTAAATCTGTTTATAATCCAGCCTGTTTAAGTCACAGCATTTTTCCGTTAAGGCGATATATTGATTGAAACTATTGAAAGAGACGCGCGTATGTTTTTCTTTCACCATAAACGGGATGCAACACTCTTCGGGAATGGCTTTTTTAGACAAATCTCGATAAATCGGATAAATATCGGACTGTGTGCAGGTTTAGTAAATTTCCTCTTGTCAGAGTATAGACGAGGTGAAATACCATCATTAACCTAATCGTGTCTTTTAATAGAATCAAGAATCATATATCCAAAAATGAGTCCCTATTGTTTCCTTGTAGGGCAGAACAGCGTTTCAAAGTTTCTAAATTTCTCGTTGTAGCGCCTTAACCCTCCGTATCGACTGTCATGACCTGGAGCATGGGGTTGATGGAGCCCTGTTTACGTTGTCAGTGCGGATTATGGTATTATATTTAATGTGCCGAGTTTTGGGGTGTGTTGCAATTTTCTATAAGATTTTGTTTAACTTCTGTGGTCGGTATGACAAATGTTGTTTTAGATAATAGGGTGAAAAGCAGTCAATAGCTACAATCTGTCGGTGTATTTTTTGTACAGTCAGCATTATACATATACGGTCAACCAATTTGATTTCTTGGCCATTTGGTACCTTGTCACAGTGACATTTATATGAGATCTCTAGCGGCTTTCATATTGATTCTCACTATGACAAGGTACAAAGTGACCCAGAATTCAAATTGGTTGACTGTACAATACAATACTCTTTATTAGACACTTCAATAAATAAACAATTGTTGCGATATACTTGGCAATATTAACTACGGATGTCACCTTACAAAAATGTTGTATTTTCATAAGTGACACAACCTTCTGCGCAAAGAAATTCCTAACTGTTTAGAATTCCGCACCGCGATACCCTTCTAACCGTATACGTAATGTAATATTTCCCGCTACCCATGTGTACGTACACTATTCACGTAAAGGACTAGTTTATTTATTCCACGGCCCCGTGCATTACTTGATTACGTACAGTCGGCTACGTAAAGCTGGGGACACACCGACATCGGTACAGTCACTTCCACAATTTATCTACCGAATAAGTAACAAACAATATGAACACGACTGTATTAAGATAAGACACTCAGCGCCGAGGACACGATATCGTGTTCTCCGTTCGTAGACAGTTTTCGCTACAAATGAGAAAAAGCATTTTATCGGCTACGAGCGTAGCGCGTAGCACTCGTCGTCAATTAATGTGTTAAGGGCGTAAGGTGAGTCAATGGACAGTCTACGCGCTACAGCGTAGAACGTTGGTTTAACACTTTTCGATGTCATTATTTGTACCATTGTACAGTCAACCAATTTGATTTCTGGGCCACTTTGTACCATGTCACAGTGACATTTACATGAGATCTCTAGCGGCTTTCATATAGTTTGTCACTGTGACACGGTACAAAGTGGCCCAGAAATCAATTTGGTTGACCGTACCTACATTGAGATTCAAAAATAGTAGACCTTTCCTGGCTGACTGTACATACGTCATAGATACATACTGAAAGCGTTAATGATTTCGTCCACGCATAATGTTTGTTGGTAAATAAATAACTTTAATGAAAAATGTTAATGAAACTGGAAAGAAAAAAAGTTAATTGGTTCTCACATGTTTGGAAGGTGAAATCTCTGACGAGTAGAGTGGTCGTTGTTATAGGATGGGGCAAAGTACTTTGTCAATAAACTAGTTAAACTAGTTTCTTAAGAAACTAGTAATCAAATTGTTTTCTTTAAAAAAATACGAGTCGTCGACTTAAACTCAAAAACATACGTATTTTCATGTCACCTCCTCACTTTTACTGCGATAAACCCTGTGCAACCACAGCCACCCCCGCGGAGACCGTAATTCTGCAAATGGCTGTAACTCGAGCTGGGCCGGTTTAAAATTGAAATTTATATGCGCGCATAATACATGAGGGATTAGAGCGCGCGGGGGTCGTCTTGAGACATCACGGACGGAAGGGAATTAGGATTAGGCTTATTCGGTTGGTTTTTTGGCCTAGGCCTTTAAATTTTTAACACAGGCCTATTTTTTGGCGATACTCTTTCTTGTGGATCGCGGGCTCCTTAGGGGTTACAACTGGTACAAACTTGATCGCGCTGTTGAGGGTAAGAGACGCATCACCGTCGTATCACAAATATATAGACACAGCGAACCCTCAATAAAAAAATGGGTCGGTAACGCGCTGATTCTATGCATAGGCTACAGTGTCTGCTGTAGGACAAGCTACAGTTTTGTGGTAACAAATCATCAAGTTTTCATTTGCTCTCCTAATTTCAATTGACCTCTGAAAGACCACAATATCGCTTACCATCGGGTGATTTGTGGTCAAGCCCAAACCTATTTTGAATAATAAAAAATAAAAAAGTAGGCAGGCAAAAATTTTACAACGCCTCATATTAATAATAATGTATTTGTTCTCACTAAAGATCTTTTGCAGTTAACTATACCTATATTATTTATCACGAACTAAATTCCCTCAAAACCCCAACAGCTGGCCGAAAGATTTGAAATATTCAGTGCTATTATTTATAAAGCCATTATAAATATTAAAGAATCTATTCTTAAAGTGTAGACGACGTAATTCGGCCGGGCGAGGCGATTATAACTATTAAATATTCATTAACGAATTTTTCTTTTTAAAAGCTGAAAAAAATGGCGTAAGAAGAAAATTGCCAATTAGGACCTCCCCGCTTTCTACCTTCGTCTGAAATTGAGTTTGCTCCTCAAGGAATGTATAAAGTGAGTGTTGGGATGTTTAGCGAACGAATGATATGATTTTAACGTCTGGTGAATGTTTTACGGTTGTTTTATTCGAGATGTTAAATAATTGCCTTGATGGGAATGGCAACGGAAAGTAAATAATTTCCTTGATGTTTATATTTGTCGTGGATTAGCTTTATAGCGGGGAAAAAATAATTAAGAATCTTTTTATCATCATTCGTTATTCGATCGTTATTCATATGTGGATACAATATTACTTAGGAAGGATCTACGCGCGTGCTTGTCAAACGCATTAGATTTCCATAGGTAGGTAGCTACTTTCTGGCTGAATGTGAAGTCTGAAAGAAACGTGAGCAAAAATGACCGTTATGATCATCAGAGGGTAATATTATACTAGGTATATATTTCATGCCGCGGAATTGTGTTACATGTTTAATTTATTTAGCCAAATCTGTTACTTAAATAATTCTACTTGTACCCTTTGAGAAGCAAGCAACTAAAAACCTAGATACAAATCGCTAAGTCAAGTTGCAGTCGGTACAATAAACTAGACTTAATATTTTGTCAATTATGGCATTTGAAACTAACGCCCAGACCATGCTTAAGGAGTGTAAAAGCGTTATATATAGTGACGAAGGCTCATAGGCCTTTATAGTTGTGTGTCCGTTAATGAAAAGAGATCTTATTGCGTTTGGCATTTACTCCATTATTAACAATGCTTTAATACAAAGGCGACGCTTCACGGGTGTTTAACAGCGCTAGTGCCAAAAACTCTAAGGTCCTTTTTCCCATGGCAGACACGTTACGATGTAATAGGCACCCTGCTCCGTAGGTATTCGCTGTGTTAGCGCAGCCTTTCAATTATTCATGCAATTAACTGATTATAGCGACATCAGGCAACACCGCCCCTTACTACCATCGTATACGTTTACGTTCATAGGGTGTAACTATGAGGTAAAATTACCGTAAGGGATTAATTACGTTTAGGTGCGCTATTCATACAATTTTTTTTTGACAATATTGCTGTGGAATGGAGAAATCGGCAATATTTAAACCACTACTCTATCCTTTTGTTGTTGTGATAATTTAGGTAAGAAAAGTTTATTGATAAAATTTGACCTTTGCAAATAAAAATAGGTACACTTACCTAGTTGTTTTGTATGAGAACTTAAATAGGCTAAAAAGGTATAAGTCATATTAATTATACTACACAAAAATTACTGTACCCTAGTAAAAAGAAACAAAGTAGCATAATAACTGAACAAAATATTGAAAAATGGCTTGGTAGGTAACTCTGTCAAAAAATCCTAAATATCATCGTAAAAATAATCTTTCATGCTGATATGTTTTTTAACAAAAGGGATATATTTTTAATTGTTCTAACAAAATAACCGGATAGATTATTGATAAGAGATCCAGCATTCCAAAAATGAATCAAAATGTACTAAATTTTTACTAAAACTACGCGCAGAGTTTCGCAGAGAGCGGGATGGTTAATTGTAAACTCACGCGTATTAGAGCGAGACATTTGCAATGGCACTGCCTCGCCTTAAAATACGTAAGTGTTATTTGAAACAATGTTGCCAGTATTTTAGAGGAGATTAATACGAGCAAGTGAGCGTTAGCTTAGAGTCGCTCGTTACCTACATAATAAATTGCTGGAAGCAACGGTGTGACGTCATTAAATTTCTGGGAAGTTTCTGCTAAGTGGTTAATATCAGAGTTAAAGTTGGGTTCACTAAAGGTACCTAGGTTGAGTGCAATTATTTATTATTTAATGACCTTGATAAGGACTGATACATCAGACATCGCATAATATCCCAAGCAAGCATAAGCATTTTACTGATGGGATTAGTGTTGTAAATTCAATAACAAATAAAAAGTGTTGAAACGGCAAATATTAAGCTTGATCATACTTACTTCTTAACTTGTCAGTTTTATTTTATAGTTAATAGATATATGTAAGTATTAGCATGTAGGTATTTGTTATTGTATTTTTGTTTCTTAATATTACTTGTCAGTTACATTAATAATATGGGACATTTAACGGCTTTCATATAGATTTACGCTGTGATAAGGTACGAAGTGGCCTAGAAATCAAATTGCTTGACTGTACCTACCTACTTATCTGCCAAATAAGAATAAATAATCTAATGATGTATTTACCTAAATACTTACAAAATATGAAAAAAAAACTTATCTACAGAACATAACATACCTAATTCAAATTATTTAGGTAATGTTGTCAAAATTATTTATCTCATAAGGAAACTGGAATATACCTAAACCCTTCACCGAAGCCGTTACGTAATAACCTTCGTACCCAATCTCTAATGTCGTTGAATGCATTGACACGGTACGTCACATACATCCTTTTCAATTCCACAGCACAGCAGCGCCCCTGCATGTAATTAATGTCAATTTATCACCATACATAATTAATTTTCATTTGTGAGCAAGTGTTAGGTTAGGTACGCTATATTTGATCATTTATTCACACAGCTTCAAAGGCGGGCAATTAGGTTGGGATAGTGTGTGAAGCAAACTATGCAGTTATTAGGCGAGCATCGAGTGATAACTCGCCTTAATACCTATATCAGTCACCTTCAACTTGGGATTCTTTAACGAGTACCCTATACATTTTTAAACGGCAACGGACATGTGACACTCCTGGATTTCCAAATTGTCTATACGCTACGGTGACCGTTTACCATCGGATGGACCTTTTTTCTTTTACCTTTTTTTGCAGTTCGCGCGCTACACACTAACATCATAAGTATATCATCATTCTCTTATGCGTGTAGTGTGTATGTAGAGAGCACTAGGCCCCGATACTCCAAAGATTGAAAATTGACACCTAATGCCAAGAAGTTTGTAAAACTAGTAGCGTAGGCATTAGTTTAACGAAAGCGAAGCGAAGTTTTTTTAAACCCAGTTGGTACTTCGAGATTGACAGTGCTCGTCTACGTGACTTTCATGTAACTATGAATATGCAAAATATCGAGCCAAATCGACCTGTACTTAGGTCAAGCCGCCGCGACCGTACCTAACGAAGCGCGGCCGCATTAATTGGACTCAGCGCCATCTGCCGCCTTGAGGAGCTAACATTAATATTCAACTAGCGAATTGAATTGTAGAAGCTCCACAAAGGGAATCAATTTGAACTTAATGTCCTTAAGTAGTTTTGATTAATAAATGAACGTAGCGGTGATTTGCATTTTGACGTTTTGTGAGTTGGCCCGCGTTCACGCATGCGCGTTGAGCCTCATTTACAGAGGTGCTAGAATTGTATGAATAACCTCTATTCTTATTTAGTAGACTTGATAGCCTACAATATTGTTTCAGTTACAAAAAACCGGCCAAGTGCGTGTCGGGCCACGCGCAAGGTAGGGTTCCGTAGTCGTCTACCCGTTACATTATATGGACTAAAAAGTTCGCAAACTTATATTTACTATGTTTTTGACAGAATTAACAACATTATCTAAGGTATTAATGGAAATTGTACGAAAGTTTGCTGAAGTACATTTCTGAAGTTCGACTATTACTCGTTAACTAGTAATGTCTACTTAGCTGTGATAGTTTTCCTTTTAAATTCATCGTATTTACTACTACCATGATTTTTTTCACATGCCTAATAGCCACCGTTTAGCTGGCAGGGGGGGGGGGGGACAGTTGATCATAGCTAAAATTATCACTTCAAAGCTTAATATCACGCTAACCAATTCTTTAATCAAAAAATGCTTTTAGAAACCTAATAATATTTTTAAAAGAGCTATCCAACGATACCCCACACGATGGGGTTTGGCAGAAAAAAAATTGCACCACCACTTTACATGTAGGGGAGGTACCCTAAAAAAAAATTTATTTTTTATTTTATTCTACCGTTTTGTCGGCGTCATTGATATGTATACTCATGCCAAATTACAGCTTTCTAGTACTAACGGTTACTGAGAAAAACGGGGGTCGGACGGACGGACGGACGGACGGACGGACGGACGGACATGGCGAAACTATAAGGGTTCCTTGTTTACTACGGAACCCTAAAAAGATAGTATGTAAGACACAAATTGTATCGTTGGGTCCGTAACTAACGACTTTATTTAAATTTAACGTCCGAGTAATTATCTATTAAAATAACATATCTACATGTAGGCACTATCTAAAGATGTAGATGTCCTTTGTTCTTTAAGTTACTCGCGCTACGATATAAAAATTTCCCCGAATTTAAAATTCAAATTCAATGAACTTTTAAAAATCTGACATGGGCGCCCTCGCACTTTGCGTAACATGTAACAAGCTTTTTACCTCAAAATCAAATGCAATAAATGGAACAACATCGAATCCGGCATGAAAGATAAAATCAAAGTGCTTTAAAGGCGACACATTTAATTTGGCTCGTGGCCCAGTGTGGCCCAAGTGAAGAGCTGGAAGCGTACAATGAAGTAAAATATCATTAACTTAAGGTGCTACACTGAGAAACTTAGAAACTTTGAAACGATGTTCTGCCCCGACGAGGAAACAATGGTGACTGATTTTCAGATATATAATTCTTGACTATATGATTGTGGTACTGACAATAGCCGAAACATAATTGCTTAAAATTTTCTCGATAGTAAAGAAATCCAAAGTTGAGTCTATATTTTCCTTTTTTTACTCAGCCTACTAAAACAACGCATTATTAAAAGACACGATTAAGTTAATATGATGGTATTTTACCTCATCTACGAGTAGGTACTGACAAGAGGAAATTTAATAAATCTGCACACAGTCAGATATTCATCGAGATTTGTCTAAAAAAGCCATTACCGGAGAGTGTTGCATCCCGTTTTGTCGTGAACGAAAAACATACGCGCGTCTCTTTCAATCAATATATCGCCTTAAACACTTTCACTGTCAGGCAGCAAGCTTAGTGGGCGTTGCGTATTTTTTTCTCATTTGCCGGATAGCGCGCTAGCACCCGCTCAGTGTTAGTGTAAGAAATGTTTTTACTAAATGGGCCGACGGGAGACATCCTTATTTTTTTTAATCATTGAATTTTATGAGTAAACATTTACTTCTTATTGTTTTCGTTGTTTATTATTTTCCAATACATATGTTATTATTATTATACGAGCGAAAGAAAACAGGTTTGGCAATACCTATAAATACGAGTAGAAACCCGTGATCTCTGATGCTTTCCCTCCAGAATCATCCTGCATATACACTTGACGTATATTATGCACATGGAAATCAAAGTGTACAGGAACGCTTTATTTGCGCCGCGACCCGAAGGGCCGGCGCTCGTGTTAGGAGTGGCGGGCGAGGTCATGCATTATTACCGTGGGTAATGAACCCAAATCCTTTGATTCCATTGAACGGGCGGGACGCAAGCTGGAGTCAAGAGCGAACGTCACAGCCAAAGGGAATAGGTACAATTAACATTTAGTACTGAAGACATAACAAAAAAATCGGCCAAGTGCGTGTCGGACCACGCACAATGTAAGGTTCCGTAGTTGTCCACCCGTTACATTATGTGGACTAAAAAGTTTGCGAACTTATATTTACTATGTTTTTGACAGAATTAACAACATTATCTAAGGTATCAATGAAAATTGTACGAAATTTTGCTTTTGCAAAGTACATTTCTTAAGTTCGACTAACTCGTTAGCTAGTAATGTTTACTTAGCGGTGATAGTTTTCCTTTTATATTCATCGTATATAATTTCAGCTTTCTAGTACTAACGGTTACTGAGAAAGGCGGGGGACAGACGGACGGACGGACATGGCGAAACTATAAGGGTTCCTTGTTTACCCTAATAATATGTTATCTCTGTCGCTGTCTGTAAATCTGTATGGGAACCTCAAATATTAATAAAGTTTCCCTTAGGAAAATTGCAAAAGTTCCAATACTTCTTCTAAATAAAAGACGACGAAAAATTTGGTCAAAAAGTTATTTAATCACTTAATATAATACTGATTAGATTACCTATTTTTAACACAATGTGCCTGAGTTGGTAAGTATTGTATATGTGTAATATTTCTAAAAAAACAAAATAAATCGTGATAAAAATAGGTATGGGAAATAAGAGATCTGTGGGCCAAATGCAAACCTTATCATCCTTTGAAACCCGCTACCCGCCAATGAATCCGCTCCCGCTCGTGCCCTATAACGCCTCATCAAGTATGCACTGAGGGAATGGGCGAGCGGCGCGACACCTCTCGTTATTTCATTGTCTCGGTGCAGCGTCGGAGCTAACTGGATCACTTGCTTGCCAATTATTTTACCATATTGAGCTGTAGTGAGGCCTTTTTCCTAAAAAAACATTGCTGGTAATTTTTCTATGTGGTCATGCCGCGAGAAACAGGGCGTGCACGGACAAGCGCCCACGCCTGTCGGAACGTATGGAACAACATCCAATGCGTTTCACAGCGGGTGCGTTCACCTATGCATAAATGTAGCCTTAGGTGATAATCACAACTGTGACTCCTAGGGGCATAGTGTGGCAGAGCGATAACACTAATCACTTCTCTCTCTCTCAAAGGTTGTCTGGAAGAGATCGCTCTTTAGCGATAAGACCGCCTGTTGTGTGCCTCTGCTTATATTTCGCTATGTGGTGTTTCTTTCTGAACTGCTTGTATTTTTATTGAATGAATGAATGAATGAATATTTTATTTGTCAATAGTGGGTTTACAAACAGGTCTTAATGTTATACATTTCTGATCTCCACATTGTGCCTACAAACTAGCGTACAAATATCAAATTAATTATAATTGGATTTTAATTGGAATTGTTCAGGAACTCCCTGACGCTTTGAGGTGTGCAATAATGAGTAACTTTTTGTATTGTATTGCACTTTTCGTGTAAAAAATAGAGACATTTGCACCTCTCTGGCCATAATTATCCGTAAAGTCATGTACGTCGTTAACAAAGTTATAAATGTATCTGGTTATATAGCAACAAAACCGCGATCATACAAGTTTATTGGTTTAAAGTTAACACCAATATTGGCGTAATTACGTGGCGGTAGGTATTTGCAATTAGCGCGCGATAATCGTGTAACCATGTTAATGAGTTGCATGTTCGATCGGATGTAGTTAATTAATGATAGCTGCCTAGATGTAACTTGTTTAGGAAGTGATGTAATAATTATTAAAGAATATCAAATGTTTGGTTAATTATTTAGGTTGGAATTTGAAGCGGCTATGTGTTCGTAAACCTAAACTAGACCAGTCTACATACTAGTACAGTTATATGCTAAGTTACCCCTTTTATTCCCTTTAGGGTTTAATAGCTGAGATAAAAGATATTGGATGTTAAAATCCAGGTTACGATTATGAATTGCTTGTGCCACATCTAAATACGTTAAGCTATCGCGTTCCTCATGTAGGTATGTTATGACTTGATGTTGATTCGTATGAAGTATTTTCCGCATTTGCATCATTCTGTTCGAAAAATTTCGCGCTCGCTGCGCTCGCGTTTTTCATCTACGTATGTTATGACTTGACGTTGATGGGTAACATGAAGTATTTTCCGCATTTTACATCATATAATGTTCGATAAATTTCGCGCTCGCTACGCTCGCGTTTTCGTAGCAGATGTGTTGTGTAGTGAATTTATGACCCGTCCCCCCCCTTAGAGTTTCTATATCTAGTGCTTGAAGCTATATGCGTATATAATACCTTATTCTTCTAAAAGTACTTGTTTATTAAAATAAATAAATCTTGTAAGGCGACTTCCTGATTTATCGGTGCGGAGGCGGTACGATATGAGAAAACTGACAAATTTCAGTGTCAACTGTCAGTCCACTCAGTACTACTTTTTACTGCGCCCCTACATTTAAATGAGTGCTTCCTGACTGGCGCGGGATGCGCGGAAGCGGTACGATGCGAAGGCAGTAAGTACTGGTCCGCTTCTGCGCATAATATTACTACTGCGCAAATGTAATACTGACAGTATTCTGTCAAGTGGGAATCTTTGCGACGTCAGTAAATTTACGTCAAAGAAGAAAATGACACATTGATCCCGCCCCGCCAAGTCAGTAAGTCGCCTTATAGTCACCGATGGCGGGAAAAAAGTAAAAATGGTAAATAATATGTCACGTAATATGGGTTGTACACTTGTACTGTAAATCGTACGAATGGCCGAGTAAGTAAATAAGTGTAGCGTTTTCCTTAACGCGATAAGGCGTGGCTGTCGGGTGTCGCCCTCTCAATATAAATGCCCTTGCATCGATCGCTGCAGGCACGGATTTCACGAGCCTGCATATTCTATGAGGACACACACTTGCTTAAGGAAATTGTTTAAATAGAGGTTTTTGACAACATTAAGCAATCTTATTCAGTTATGTTTGTACTAAGAAAGGAAATCAAAATGTTGAAAACAGCCTGAATGGCTTCGAGAAAAGTACGGCCGTGCCTCGTTTGTTTTGCTCGACTTGGCAGATAAGGTTTATATTGAACTCAAAAAATGGCATGTAAAGTTTATGTGTAACATTGAACCCATTCAATGCCCATGACTACTACACTATGATGATGATGATGACTAGACATGACACATATGTGTCATGCCTAGCCGTAAGATTTCCGCTACTGAGCGGAAAAACGCTGCTACGCGCTACGGCGTAGTACACGTAGCTTTTGTGGGCCGCGAATGGGTTAGCAGAGTTGAGTTAAGAATTCGTAGACCTACGATACCTACGATAAGTGGCGCGGCGTAGCGCATGCGCACCAAAGTCTCTACATAAAGCGGCCCAATAAGTTTCTGTCAAAATTTTAATTTTTGATATAATATTTTATTGCTGACTGTACCTACTTTTTTTCACAGTCATCAACTACTCGTGGAGACGGTCCCAATGCGCCCAAATACGATAGGTTTTTGTCTTTTGAAGTTTAGGAGTTACTGTGGGCAACCTTCTATCTCCATCATCAGATCACCGAACTTATAGTATGCTAAATTTCAGCTCAATCGGAGTGGTTGTAAATTAAGTTGTATCATTCCACCTGAACAAAAATAGGTAAACTTACATAGTTACCTACATCCCGGTTGCTGTCTAGTGTCTATGGCAGCAGTCGTTAAGCAAAGTTGGAGGCCTTCGGGCGGTTTGAGAACTTCTAACAGTCAAGTTGCCAACTCACTTGACAAAACCTAATCCTAATAAGGTCTAGTTTCCCCTCGCGGTTGGAAGGTCAGATGGCAGTCGCTTCCGTAAAAACTAGCGCCTACGCCAAATCTTGAGATTAGGTAGCGGACCCCAGGCATCCTTCAGGATGCAACTGTACTTGGGATAACGCTAGGAGGATGATGATGACCTACAATGTTGTTTATTGTTACAGCTCGAGCGCTTACCGCTCGTCCCCGGCCGCGGCGGGCGACGCGCCCCCCGCGCCCCCGCTGTTCCTGCCCCCGCACCTCAGCCACCTCTCGCAGCATCTCAACCATCTGTCGCAGCCCTTCTTCCCTAGCTTGAAAGGTAAGAGCATCGTGTCTAGTATAATATAGAAATATCTGGGCGACTGAGCCTTGCTCGGCGTTTTCCCGGGCATGAGACCTAGCTAGATTAAAGATATAAGATATATAGGTGTTTGGACTTAATCATAAATGCCTTTGTATAGTTATCTAAATAAATACTATTATAAAAGTATACCCTGGACCAGGGGTGGGCAAAGTACATCTATGCCAACTCCGGCCCGCGAAGGGGTTTACCCCGTCCTCTCCCAGCGAAAAAAAAAAAACAATAGCATTCTCTTGTAATGACCCCGGAGTTATCCGTCATGCGTCCGGTAGATGAGGGCTTTCCGACCCGCCATGACAGTCTATTCGAAACAAGAAACCTAGGGCGAGTCTTCTCACAAACTAAATTTATTTTTTACAAAATTACGTATTTTTATTTGACATAGGATATTAAAATTCCTTCATTTTTTGGCCTTTAAAAAGTGTTTGGCCACCCCTGCCCTGGACCTTAAACCACAATTCTCAACTGTAATTTTTGTACTCAGGCTGGGGCGCGCCCTGCCCCTGCTGTCCCAAAGAAGAAGCCCGCTCGACCAGCGTAGCTGAACTCCGGCGGAAGGCGCACGAGCACTCGGCAGCGCTGCTCCACTCGCTCGCCAGCTTCCAGTCCCGCGCGCTCCTGCCGCTGCCGCTCCACCTGCCGCCGCTGCCCATGTCGCTCCTGCCGCACGAGCCGCCGCCTGCGCAGACCGAACCGCCGAAACATTTAGACTAAAGGCCAGTCGGCAGTGCTGCTCCACTCGCTCGCCAGCTTCCAGTCCCGCGCGCTCCTGCCGCTGCCGCTGCACCTGCCGCCGCTGCCCATGTCGCTCCTGCCGCACGAGCCGCCGCCCGCGCAGACCGAACCCCCGAAACATCTAGACTAAAGCTCTTATACACACGTACAATACCGCCGAAACATCTAGACTAGGCCCTACGTGTGTATACACGTACGATGCCACGAGCACTCGGCAGTGCTGCTCCACTCGCTCGCCAGCTTCCAGGCCCGCGCGCTCCTGCCGCTGCCGCTCCACCTGCCGCCGCTGCCCATATCGCTCCTGCCGCACGAGCTGCCGCCCGCGCAGACTGAGCCGCCGAAACATCTAGACTAAATCCCTAATACACACGTACAATAACGCCGAAACATCTAGACTAGGCCCTACGTGTGTTATACCTTTACACGTACGATACCACCCGTCCCGTTTAAACATTAAAACGTTTGGGAAGTCTTGCGGAAGGGAAAGTCTGGGTCATATTTATTTTGTAGCTGTCAAATTTATTATCATGCTGCGAATACAATATATTATGTTAACTCCCACGAGACGACGCTTCTTCATTTGTAAAATAGTTGGTAGACACCACAATCTACCATATATCAAATAATTATGTTCGGTATTACATATTTAGTATAATAAACCTCGACACGTCGAGAAAACTGTGGATTCTTGTGCCATATACATTAATCGTGCCAACTCATGTGCCACCTTTAGCTTAGGAAATTTCTTGCTCATTCCGTGATAGGTACTGTAATGTGTTTCAAGAATTAGATAGACTAGGGGCCCATCCCACAAAAGCTTCAGATGTGTAATGCAAAAGTCTCTTCGTAGAGGTAATAAAAGTAGTTGAAAATAGACAGCCTGTACAGCCACAAAAGTATGTCAGCAACAAAATTATCTACGCATATGAAGACGTCAAAAGTACCTTCATATGAGTACCTTCGAAGTATGGTCGGGTCCGGTATCGCGAAGTTCGAAAATCAAACTGCAAATGTGTCCTCACTATCGCTCAAATAGTGCAAGTTTAAGAGATGAAGATATTCGAACAATGATTGATCAACTTCGCGTTCCCGAGCCAAATTACGTATTTTGTTACATTAGATGCGTCTTAATACGTAGGTAGGTATATATTCGGTATCGATCATTATTACTTAATGTAGGACGCAAAATTGTATGTACCTAAAATTTAATTTAGTTATTGTAAATATGTTCATACCTACCATTACAGTATTCGACCAAAAACTGTTGTGAATATTTCTTTTCTATGTGTCAAATGTAGTAATAAGTGTATGTAAATAAATTAGTCATTCGTTTCATCATATCAATGATAACATGGATATTTTAGACGATTCTGAATGACTAAAATGGATATCTAAATATCAATACTAAAATACTATGGACTTCACAGTTAACTGACCATCCATGAACCTTATTGCCATGAGATAAGGTGTACTAATGGCCACTTAACTTTCGTCGATAGTACTTCATAACTTTGGTACAGCGCGGGTTGCCCAAAGTTGTAGTTGTGACACATACCGACATATAGACAATGTAAACTCAATACCCATAACTCCTACGCTGACGCACACATAGACAATGTGCATATATAGCTCAACACGCAACAATGGCTCACCCGCGCCCGTGAGATAAAAGTACTACATCATTCGTAACGTAGGTCTCATCTACAAAACGCTCAATAATATCTGATCATCTACATATATTTACACTCTACACTATACATATATATCTATGTATCTATGTAAGTGTATGTCTTTCTTATGATTCAGTTGTTTATACTGCTTAATATCTTTGTGTCACCTACTCATGTCAAATTTCTGTCGTGTCTCCACCACCCAAAGGTTTTTTTTTTTTTTATTCAGTATAGGTTTGCGCTTGACCACAAATCACCTGATGGTAAGCGATATTGCGGTCTAGGATGGAACGCGCTTACCTAGCAAATACCGAGGTTGTCTGGAAGAGATCGCTTTTAGCGATAAGACCGCCTGTTGTCTACCATCAACATGTTTAGTTTTAAGCCCAACTTCTATGTAATTTTTGGTGAACAATAAAGAATATTTGTATTGTATTGTATTGTATACAATAGGGTGGTGTGTGTCAGCATGGCTAGCACATAATGGCCTCGAGAGTATATCGGCTTTTCTCGAGCTACGCGTCTTTTTTTGAAAGGTGCTGTTAGAAAGCGATGGATAGCTCGAGATAAGCCGACAAACTGACACCGCCATCATTTGCTAGGCCTACAAATATTTTAAGCGCTTTGTCTTGTCTTATTACTGCAGCCGTACGGTCTGGCTGGCCGCTTTGTTAGTCTGGAAAAAATCTTTTAGTATTTATGAAGTCATTTATGTGATGAAATCAATGGATTTTATCGTTCAGTGACTCGATGTTTGTACGGTGTCTGTAGGAAGTTAAGTAGTTTTGTAAATAAATAACAAATATAATAAATAACTAAATGTATTATACCGACTTTGATAAAATCTAACATATTTTTTCCAAAATGAAATCTTAATAGCGAGTTGTTGTACCTATGAATAAATACACTAATCAAATATAGTTTATATTTGTAACTTTCACAACTAAAACGTTTTTGCAAATATTAAGATTATTTTATACAGATCCTACATTTATCGTTTCTAAATTATAAATCAACGTTCTGTATGCGACATTTATTTTCAACAATAAAGCATTATTAGCATCTTCCTAGGAAGTAGGTACATATGTGCGAGACAAATAACAGCATTGAACGTAAATGTCGTCCAGAAAAGTTGATTCGTAATCACATTAACCTATGTTATGAATACCTACCTGCTAGCCTACTTTCTTTACCGATTAGTCTAATGGGCATTTTCACTTTAAAGTGTACCCTCTACTTTTTTTTTCGGATCTCGGTGATTTTGGGTATTCTGACTCAGAATCACGAGTGCTATTGATTCAGATGAAGAAAAAAAATGTCCTTGATTTTCCATACAAATTTTCTGTGTCAGTTTTGTGACGAGCCATATAAACAGTATGAAAAAAGCGTCACAAAACTGACTTTTTTTGGCGGGATACTTTTTTTCTTCGCGGAAATAGATAGTACTCGTGATTTTGAGTCAGAATACCCAAAATCACCGAGTTCCGAAAAAAAAGTAGGGGGTGCACTTTAAAGTGAAAATGCCCTAATATGTATTATGCAATAAAATAAAATAACATTGCACTTGATACAGTACTTCAACTTGTGACAAATACGAACATAGACAACGTGAAGTCATAGCTCCTACGCTGACGCGCATATACATGTATAGCTGATGTGCATGTATAACTCAACCACAGCTCAACACACCCATGGCTCACCAGCGCTCGTGAGCTATAAGTACTGTAATACAATGTTGATTAGAGCTGGGTCGTTGCGACTTTTAAGTGTAACGAAACGTAACAGTTTCAAAAGTAACTAGTTTTTTTCACTGCAGCGCCCGACAAAACGAAACGAACGAGAGAAATATTTATGAATGAATTTTCAAAATTAAGCCTTAATATCTTGCGAATAGAGCGCATTTTTGTCAGTCATCAATACAAAACTTTTTTGGCACAAAGCGCGCCCACCCGAACAAAGCTAAGTTTTGTTTCGTTTCGTCGTTTCGATCGCTACATCAATGAAACAGTTATAGGTTATAGTTTGAGTTTTGTCAGTTATGAGTTTCGTTTCTATTTTCATGTAGTGTAGTTTCATTGTTGCGTTGCATTGCAGCTTTGGTGGTCGTTTTTATAAAAACTGTTTTTTGTACTCATAAGAAACTGTTATTCCGTTACTGTAAGCGAAAGCGTTTTACGAAACGCTTATTGAAAAAAACGCTCAGCTCTAATGATGATATACATTATATTATTAAATTGTAAGTAGACGTACAGTCCGCGTCATATTGTACATAGAGACCGAGGCGACGACCACTGCACTATGCACGACCCGTGGAATTGTTTGGGCGGACTGTACTTGTATTATAATACAAATATTATACTTAATATATACGTACCTTAGGCACATTTAAATACCTAGTTGTTTTAATTATTGCAAAATAAACTATTATGTACATGAAATTTTCTTTGTTTTCAACATCCCCGAAGCTCAATCTTCTGTAGTACAGGTACCTACAGAATATGTAGGCAGTGGCGTAGCTAGATGACTAAGGGCCCTGGGGCAAAAAAAAAACTGGGCCCCCTAAACTGGGTTTTATCAATATAAATATATAGGTACTTATTTCTCGCTAGTTCAAGAGGTTTGCTAATCAGGTTTTGGGGGCCCCCTGAGCTTGGGGGCCCCGGAGCGCTGCCCCGCCTAGCCCTTCGGTAGCTACGCCACTGTATGTATGTAGGTATGACCTATGTAGAGTCGGCTGTGTCCATTTTTGGAGTACAAAAGTGGAACACCGCGAACGCAGGCCACGACTGTACGCGTAGCTAGCTGGCAATGCTCTAAGACCTCACATTTTGATATTGGGAATTTTCAAACACTTAAAGCACCATGCGTCAAAATGCACCAAAAACAAACAGAGTTGAGAGTTAGGTCATTAAAAAGGTCTACTTATCTACTTTATTTTCGTTCTATTTGTTGGCATAGACCTATTTAACGACATAACTCTCAGCTCTGTCGGTTTTCGGTCCACTTTCCATACGAGGTTGCCCATTGATTGCAATGATACTAATTAGGATAACAGTTTAAAAACATTTAGCAATCATCGACTATAAGTATAGACTAGAGATGCAACGGATAGTTGTTTGGCCGGATACCGGATATTCGGCCTCATCACCGGCCGAATATCCGGTATCCGGCCGCCGAATATTCGGCCGGCCAAACGATACCTACATTTTAGTTCGGCGGCGGGCGCGTCGTGCAGATTTCATCCTGTTACGTATTGTAGGTTCGCGCGGACCGTTTTCTAGGCAAGAAACGAGTTTTATTAGGTCAGTACGAAACTATTTCGTATGCAGTACACGTGCACCCGCCTATTTTTCAAAGTTAAATACCAAGCAGAATCACTATTCGGTATCCGGCCGGATAGTGCGCAACTATCCGGTATTCGGCCGGATAGTAAAATAATGGCCGGATAGGCCGGATACCGGATAGCAACCGGATATCCGTTGCATCTCTAGTATAGACGTATAGAAACGTATTCTCAGGACATATTTCCGTCCATCTGCAGATTTATGTCTGCGTCGAAACTCCATCAAACTATTCAGAATGACCGATTTACGACTTTCAAGTGATTTCTCGGGATTGATAAAGCTAATGCTATATAGCGTCAATGATAACACAATCGTAGATTGTTAGACAAGGTATGAAATGAAGAAAGGCACCCATTTCATTTGAGATATTTTGACGCTCGAGCACATGTGAGAGCTTTAATAGTAGTTTATGCAACTGGTACATAATGAGGGGCATTAAAACACGAGTGTGTTTTATGAAACGAGCCGAAGGCGAGTTACATAATGAGGTCACACGAGTGTTTTAATGCCTAATTATGTACAGTTGCATACCTACATTACTTTATCTACACACATATTATAACTACTCTAAGAGGGGTTTAGAAACCGTAGTAAATAAATACAATAATTGTGTTAATACAACCTTTTTTGCACGGTTGCGGAAATATCGAAATCAGAACTGGCAACCGATACCTGAATGTTATTTTAAAAAGTAAAGAGTCCCTATTCTGATGTGATCATGTCGTTCTAGCTCAAATTTCGTGCGATATATACTAAAAAAACATCGAGCTGACATTTCGCAACAACTGAATTTGAATTTTCAGTGATACTAGAATAGGGACATGTCAACTTTGACATTTAAATTTTGACAGGTTTGTTTGACGTTTAATATTTTAACATCATATATGAGATTAAAATTAAAAATTATATTACTGCTGTAGCCTTCGCCACAGATAAGAAAATTGCCATAAATTCATTGAATGTTGAAATGAGAGTCATTTTCTACGGTTTGCGAACGCATATTAGAGGATTTATGATATGTGTGTAGATAAAAATAAATTTATATCGAAACATCATTTGATAGTTAATAGTGGCTATTCAGTGAACGAAAACATGGTGAGTAAACCGGTGTAATCCCAAATCGCCCACAACTAGCCCTTAAAAGTAAGTATGTAGTAAGTGTGTTCGACTAAGATCGGACACCGGGCAAGACCGTATGACGTTAATTTACGCTCAATGTGTGGGTTTTTAAAAATACTGGCAAGATGATGCGATGCGCCGTTTCACCCCGCTCCCCTCACTAGTACTTACTTGTGGCTGCAATCACAGAGTCGTCTGTTATGTATGATTAAGTAAAAATGTAGAAAAAAACGGAATTTCTGTTGTGTCCGGAAATACCCTTTACGAGATTTTTGGTAATAACTTTTAAACAAGCCTACTGTAGGGTTCTTGCACAGTACATAGGACGGTTTTATTAAATTGTCGACAAATCTGTATTACTAATATAATATTGCGCTACGGCTACTGTAGACTGAGATCCGGTGTTACCCAATGCAGTGAAAGATCGGATGACAATAATCCGATCTTAAACCTCTCAGGAGTTCTCAAACTTCGTTCTTACAGGTCACCAAGAGTCAACTTCATTTGACTTTCGGGTTCAATGAACCTGGGTTCATTGACCCCAGGACCCCATCCAAAAGTTTGAGAACCACAATTTACAAAAGAAATTTACAATTTAGAAAAAGTACAAAAAATATGTATTCGTGTCCGAAATTGTGATTCGTAATACTATATGGCTAGTTCTTTTACTAGTTGGTCAGCGGGTGAGACCGGACATTTCCGTGTCATAAACTCTATGCTACTCGCGATAGGGACGAAGTTTAAGGCTCGTCCGTTCTTACACCACCACGTGAAAATTTATTGACGTTAATTTTTTTTGTTACTCTATTTCAAAGACTCCTTAGTCACGCATCTTTACGTCTATAGGAATAACAAAATACAGTGCTCTTCATTTTGATATATGAATTACGTGCCTAACGTATTTCCAAGCTGAGAAAAAAAACAAATCCAACATCATCTCAATCCACCCAAATATGTCCAAATATGTAATAAATAAATAATAATAATAATATATACCTACAAGAATTGCTCGTTTAAAGATATAAGATTTGTGGACAATCTTACACAAATCAACCTAGTCCAAAACTAAGCAAAGCTTGTACTATGGGTACTAAGCGACAATATACTTATACATATAGATAAATATCTAAAGTACCGCAAAATCTTTTTGTCAAAAATGGCCCGCAAACTGGACTTTAGTCCCTACATATTGGAAGGTAAAGTGTATAGTTTAAGGTCAGATCCAAATTAAAAAGTAAAAAACATTGCAGGCCCGCCTGCACGCCTGCCTGCAATGTCACATATAAATTCCTTTATTTGTAGAGTTATAAACTTTTTAAAAAGTAGAAACTGTCATATAAAAGGAGGCACAGGTCGTATTCTGCCAATTCAGCTCGTATTTTTCTGTTGGAAACGCGACCTTTTTTATGTGTCTCGAATAATTTGCGTTTTTCAGTGGAAAAATACACTTGCGATTGTGTTAAAAATAAATAAACGGCGGGAAAGCATGATGTCATGACTTTTTAAGGTTATGTTTATCAAATCTTGTTCAAATTTTGTATTATTTTCCCCATTTTTGAGAAAAGCACTATATTAGCCTCGGCCGGAATGGCAATTGCAGGCTTCGTATTATAATTAAACGGACTCGCAAGCTCGTCCGTTTAAACAAATACTCAGCCTGCAATTGCTTCCTTCCCGGCCACGGCAATAATGTACTATTAGCAATTTCAGGTAAGTCGTAGGTAAATACTAGTTATTATTACGACGCTATAAGCACTTCAATATATAAGTATTTCAGCCGGACTAATTTATTACCGGCACTCATTACAATCCACAAACTGTAGCCCATTTTGTAAAACCCATTATTCCAAATGATTTACAACATTTTTCCAACAGTTCCAACCAAGAACAACAGTATATCTCGGAGTTTAGCTATTATTCATTAAGAAATGAAAATGCTTAGATTTTATGGGATGTATTTATGAAGCAAGTTTTGTTATAAAGAGTTTGTTTTGCAAACTTATTATGCTTTCTGGATTTTGATGATAAGTTTGTAGGTTTTTTAGCAGACGTCAATTATTTTAGAAAAAAAGATTAGATGGGAAAGTTGGAAGGTGACTTCAGTTGTACCTACGTACCTACTGCAATCTACTGATACGTAATCATTATAGTAGCTTTATCCTAGTTGCATCCCCGAGGAGGCCGGAGTCCGCTTGCCAACTATCAAGTATTCCTGTAGGCACTAGCTGTCTGACATAATCAATATCGACGGAAAATGATGGAAGGCACGTTTATGGTAATACGAAAGTCCAATGACGAAAATTATCAACAAGATTGCTACTCGTACAACCTTTTCATGTTTCTCTTGTTGTTAAGAGCATCATTGTGGCAGTAGGATGTGAAACAAGATTTTTTTTGTACTTACGTCGAAGTCAATTTAAATTGATGTACTTACATGTATTGTTTCTCGCAAACCTTGTGCACCAAACGTGTCCAATAACTGCACATAAGTGACTAGGTATATTCGGAGATCACATGTAAACAACAACTAGGCAAGATTTATGCCGTAAGTTGCGGCCGCAGGTGCGGCGAGCAAGTTCGCAATTTACTGCGGAATAAACATTGATAACAATACAAGTTTGCTGTTTACTGCATGGGTTTTGGGGCTCGTGAAATATGAAATACTATAATTCAATGTATTGCTTTTATTTACTTTTTAAAAAACATGTTAACAGGAAAGGAATTTGTCAATTCCGTAGTACATTTCGTTTTGAATTGATATATTTTATACATTACATAAGTATTACACAAGTCAGTGTGGTTATTTATTGATATTTGTAATCGTCGTTTTTTTTTTTACATATGTATCATAACACTGCACTTGTATTATCTTCACAGTAGAAAGTAAAAAATGCATAGTGGGCCTGCCATTATCTATAAGCGTAATAACAATTCGAGAAATCTTGCATTTTGAACTTTTAAGACACGACAGTCCGACAAATTCGCATAACAAGCAGTTTCAGAAGATGCCTTTAAAGATTAACAGATTCTTTCCTGTCAGCTGCAAGGACTACATTAATTACAATGTACATTTCGTAGACATTCATGATCGTAACCTTAAAAACAATAAATATCTACAAATATACGGCACTCTTAGGGTTCGTTGCACCAAATCATGAGCAATTTTCGTTAAAATCTGATTGTATCAAAAGTTTAACATGTTTCTATCACTAAGGTGACAGCGCGGGCGCGCATATTAATCGTAAGTTGGTACAACACTCCCTTCACACTTCACTCCCAGACTCAAATCTCGAATATACACCGGAAACCGATGTACATACCTTTCCTATAGCAACAGCTCGCCTGTCGGGCGCTAGCGGGCTGTCCGACATCTGCGAAAAATTACACAGCGCCCAGTAGGCGGGTTTCTGAACCTCTAAGTTTTTTAGAAACAAAACACAAACGAACGCGATTGCGTTTAGTCTCATTTTGTAAGGCAACGCGAGCAGCGCCTCTGGTGGCCTTATTTTTTGCCTTATAAATTAAGACTAAACGCAAACGTGTTCGTTTGTGTTTTGTTTCGAAAAAACTTATACTAGAGTAGTGATTGTGTTAACCTACGTTCGCTATAACAGGTCCTTGGTCCTGACGTTGCGGCGCACGGCATTGTTGAAGCCCTCCCGGTACTGATAGAACACGCTGCTGGACGATATCACGTCGGGAACTGCGTCTGCGCATTGAAAAAAGTTATTATAAACCTCAAATAAACAGCCCCCTATAGATCAGTCACACATTTTGAGCCTGACCCCCTTATTCATACTTAAAACCTAACAAACCTAAACTAAAAATATTTTTTGTCCCTTTCTCACAAACGTTTATGCCAAAGTGATAGGTTTGTTGGGCGTTTATTAATAAAGGGGTGAATCAGACGCTTGAAATAAAAACATTCCTGTGATCACTAATTGACTCTTCTATGCATGAAAGTTATGTTTTTAGTCCGTAAATTTAATACATAATGGTGATTACTGTATTTATAGATTAGATTGACATGAAGTAATAAAATGATTCAAAGTTAAACTATTTAGGTAGAATGTTTTATTTTACTATCGACAACATTATAACATGTTTCTTGTACTTTGAGATTTACATAGTCGAAGTCACATCGAAGTCACAAATATATCTATTCCCAAAGTAACAAAAATATATGTACGTACTTATTTGTCATTCAAGTCAGATCATTCTGTCATTGTAGTTTGTATACAGTGCGTTACCGGCAAGAGGGCATTAATTGAATTTGATATTAATATGTTCCATTAGCAATTATTTCCATGCATTAGAAAATCATAATTATGTACATTAACTGCAAAATTAAATTTCCTAATTCCACACCGTCAATGTACTACGTGCACTGCTCAAGATAACGTCATAGTAAACAAAACACTACGTGCTGTCTTTTGTACTGAGTTGTCAATTTACTTTGTAGTACATTGCTGGCAATTAAAATTTTGTTAGAAGAAAAAGTGAAATCGAAATTTTGGTTTAATAATAAAATTTAGCGCATGGTTAAGTTAAGAAATTACGTCTTAATACGCAACTTAAATAAAAGCCCTTGCTTGCCGGTAACACACTGTAGATTTTTTATGTTTATTGTAAATTAAAAACAGTTCTTTTACTACATAAATTATCAAATTAACGCGATAAATTTTCCTAATTGCACCACACGTAATGTATGTGAAACTGCGCTCAGCAGATGCCACAATAGCTGTTTATATCAATTAAACACAAGGGTTCTAAGCTGCAGCTAATGTCGCAATAACGGTAAGTGATAATTATCAGTAATGCCGCATATGTGGTGTTTACTGTTTAGGCTTTTATGAGTAGTTTTGTGAGTACCTCTGGGATTAAAAAAACTTATAGTAAGAAACATCATTTGATATTAAACAATGGCAATTCGGTAACAACGAGGTCTAGTTTTTTTTATACAAAATGGGATTGCTTTTGACCAGCATCTAGAGTGATGAGGTTTTGTTGTCACTTTTTGCCATAGAAAATCATAGCGTGCGTTATAAATATACATTAGTTATCAAGGGCGGTAAAACAAAGAATGTCTCAGATCGCAGGTATTTGACGCCCGAGCCGAAGGCAAAGACGATAAACATTTGATCTGAGGCGTTCTTAATACCACCAGTGATAAGTACAAAATTAGTTAGCGTACGGTAATTGCCAATTTCTGGCCCAGGCGCGTAACATAAAATAATTAATAATTACTGAGGGATACTTTTCTACCGACGATCTACTCAGTAACTCGTAAATTTCATGATTGCAAAGTAATTTTTAGAAATCCTATCACGAGAGGACAAAGCAGACTCATATACCGACAAATGAGTGTCAAACTAACGCAGTTGTAATAAGGATGAGTTTCACAAGACTTCGTCATTAGACTTAGATCGTTTTTGTATGTAATGGTATGTATAAACTCATATAAAACGTCATTCCGAGTGTTTGCGCTAGTTAATTACTCCATTGTGCGCTAGATGTCGTTACATAATGTATATTCTTTATTAACATACGCTTCATTATTCTCTGTGTCAGCTTTAAGTGCTTCCCGGTGATAGAGAATAGGTTAATCTTAGCTGTTTTTGACTAAACATTTTACTAATGTAGGTTTGTAGGTATTTATATTGTTTCTGCAGGTACACCGGATTAGGAGACACTTGAGAACGTAATGGCATGTGGGATATTGGTACATCTCATTATAATCTGCAAATATTGAAACATCATACTAAGCTAAAAATAAATAAATAGGTGTCGCAAAATAGTACATTACTTAACAAGGGCGGTAAAACAAAGAATGTCTCAGATCGCAGGTATTTGACGCCCGAGCCAAAGGCAAGGGCGATAAATATGCGATCTGAGGCTTTCTTTTTTACCGCCCGTGTTAAGTACAAAATTGTGACATAAACATATTTTATGTCACACCTGGCCATAAAGCGGCAATTACCGCACGCTCCGCGCGCGGGAAATCCCACTTCCTGGCCAGGGGGTGACATAAAATTTTGTACTTAACACGGGCGGTAATAAAGAAAGCCTCAGATCGCATATTTATCGCCCTTGCCTTCGGCTCGGGCGTCAAATACCTGCGATCTGAGACATTCTTTGTTTTACCGCCCTTGTTAAGTAATGTACTATTATTTTACTTGCTAGAAAGGAAGTCTTTTGGTCAATCATAAAGTGATAAAAATATAGAAAATATGCTTCACCAGCGTTCAACGATGACATTTATGGAGTTAAGGCTTTTGATTCACATTTTTGTGGTCTTTCGTCTCTTCCCATACAATGAACTTTCAAACAACGACTTTAAATCTATTGATTTAAACTTATACGATTTTCACACATTATTATTGGAGAACGGGACTTAATCGCGCTTAGTAAGTGCAATCGTGGAAATACATCGTCCATTCCATCAACGGACATTGTTAGTGTTGTGTGTCGTGCGGGTGACAACCCTAGTGAGAATGTAATTAATAAAGGCCAAGTGTGGGTAGTTCGGAAAACCCGTGCGGCTAGAAGATGTTGATACCCGCTCACGCCAGTCAGCTCGCGACCACGGGCGAAACGTCGGGCAAAACCTTAAATAAAATAAAAATAAAAATAAAAAAGCCTTTTATTTCCTGCATTTGAACATTTGAAGTACTTATGACAAAAACCTTAAAAAAGGTAAATTAGTTATAATTGTACGCGATTAAGTCCTGTCCCCAATAATAATGACTTTAAATCTAATTTGTAGGTATATAATCCAAGAGCTCCACGTGTCTCGCTTCTGCCTTAACGAGCTCGGGCTCCGCGTTTGACACATACTATTTACTTTTATCTCACAAGCGCAGGTTGGCCATTGTTGTATTTGTGATACATACGAATTTACGAATACATAGACAACGTGAACTCATACCTCCTACGCTGACGCACACATAGACAATGTGCATGTATACCTCATCACACAACCATGGCTCACCCGCGCTCGTGAAATAAAAATACTCTAGTAGTAAATCCCATCAAACTACAGCTAATCATCACATATCCATTACAATAAACACTGAATCAAACACTAAAGTTGATTCGCCGCGCCCCCTGGCGGGAAGGCACACAACTCGGAACAATTAATTTATACGGCAAGACTCATTATAACTTCGTCTCATTGTACGGCGAGACTATTTGATTTGGGACTTTTTAATTAACTGTTCGCAGATGAGATTTCGGAATTAGAAATGTGTGGAGCGGATGGGAACTGTTTTATTGTTGATTTGTTTGCAAATGACTATATATCGTGGCTTCCCTTTTATTAATATTTTCTTCATCAGTAGGTAGCGTAGTACAGCCTTTTGAATGTGTTTCGTACGGGCATTCTGATACAAAATCGGGACGCTGAAACACATAGAAATCCAAATGCGAAACGCAGAGACGAACCAACATTTTCCTCCATTCGGCCACTGTCACATATTATGTTGGTCATCTTTGGGTGTAAAAATAGAAGGGTGGCAAAGAAATGTAACACAAAGAAAAATATTCCGTGCACTTATGTTATTCGTGGCTTCGGACGTACCACCATTATATATTAGCATAGTATCTCCGAACTACCAAACGTAAAGCTATTGAATAAAATTTGAGAATGCTGCTTTATGATGCATGCAATATGACACGAACGATTTATTGCTACCGAGGAAACGTTGCATGCAGGTATTTTCGGAAGCTACGAAATGCAATTTTAAGCTACACAGATAAAGATAATACTTTTAAATTAAAATAGGGTTATTTACTGAAATTTTACTATTAATTCACATAAAACTAGGCCAAAAAGTATGAAAAATTATGGAAATCCTATTCTAATATCTCAAAAAATTACGAAGTTATAACGGTTTCAATGTTGCTAGTTACAGAGAGAGAACGCGCTGCACTTGTGACGTCACTATTATGTAGCGTCATAATAGATGACGAACGTCCATACCAAGGTAGGTTTTACGCAAAAAGAACAGGAGTTGCCCCCTCCTAAACCTTTGAATACTTATACCTAACTTTGTGATTATTTATTTTTATTATATGAGGCTGTTTTTTTTTTTCACCATTTCATTCTAATTTTATTTATTTATTTTTTATTTATTTAAATATGAAACAAACGGTCATACAAAAAATATTCTTACAATTTTCATACCTTTTCGAGAAAATTTGAAATTATTTAAAAAAAAATTGGCGTCAACAACCCTAATAGAGAGGGAGTATAGAAAACAATCATTCAGCGAAATCATGATCAAGGTTTCATGGAAATGATCAAAGACGCATTTCCTCTATTTTACGCTTTGAGACCTAATCACAAGAATTGACGTAAGAACTAGTTTTACGACAACCCAGAGACAACCTTTCAACCCAGAGCGGAAGAATAGACCTCATTGGGATTAGACAATTCCCTCATGCTCATTTGACAACTAGATAAATATGTTTTATGGTCACGTTTTACGGCTGAAACGTCACATAACACATCACCACAATGTACCTCCTGACTGAGCTGGATGCCTTACAAAATATATTTTACATAAGTTTTCATTCCACACCACACAGCAGTTCCTAGGCTCCCTCGCAGAATAATGAGCCTCCCGAATCGGATTTAAATATTAAATATCAATTCCGACTGTACGCGCCAGAAACAATATAAATGTAGACGCCGAGTGAATTCCCATTCAATCCCATTATGAATCGCGTTGAGATTATTAACCAGTCACCTTAATGATGGGGGGTGGTGGGGACTAGCGTTTCATTTAAATGGGACTATGTTCGTAAGAATTGATGGCGCTTAGGATGTTTTTACGTTGAGATGGTTTTGAAGGCCTGGAGATACGATTATGTACTTATAGGATTTTGTAGATTGTAAAGGCGTGGTTTTGGAGACCATATTTTATAGATAGACAGTGAGATCGAGTTTATAATTTTGAAAAATGATGTCATAATCAGCAAACCATTTTTAAATCCTCATCATAGGCGCCTAGGCTAATAGAATTGCACATGGGACCATATACCTATATGTAATCCTGAATATAGCAATATGGGTGAAGAATCTTGAGTATCCCTCTTGCATGTAGTTGTGGACAGTTAGCGAACAGGCATTTGTTTTATGTTTTATATACATTTTAAATATGCTTATTGGAACATGTCACAACTACATACAGGACGGGCCCTACTTATGTTTAAACCGACTTTAAAAAGGAATTAGATTCTATGTTGCACTGTATGTATTTAATTATTCACCTATACCTAGGGTTGCCATATGGAAAATTGAAATGTCCTGATAAAAATCCGGACATCCCCCTAAAAGTCCTGACATTTCTTCTAACAAGGGGCGAAACTTCGGTTGCCTCAAAAAAATTATTTAATTTGGTTTCTACTATCACTGTGCAAAGTGGCTTGCTTTCATCAAAAAGTGCAGGTTTTTTTCATAACCCATATGACTATGACCTCTACAATTCAATATACTATTCATAGTTCATAAACCTATTCATACGTTTTTTTTTTGCCGTTTTAGCAATGAGTTATTTCTTTTTTTATTTACTTTTTTTGGAAAAAAAATCAAAATGTTCCGAGCGCGCTGAGATAAATTTGGCATGCGGGGACTCGCGAATTGATTGAGATCACTTTGACTGTAATTTATCCTATTTTATATTGTTTTCGAAGAAATATTACTATTTTTGTCGATTACTTACTAATTTATCATTACATTTATTAAAACTTTGTAAACGTTAAAATAAATGTATCGTAAAAACATTTTTTTTTACTAGGGTTATTCCTAAAAATCCTGACACTTGCCAAGTCCGGCCGCAATCCGGACAAAGGGTCAAAAATCCGGACATGTCAGGATTAATCCTGACGTATGGCAACCCTACCTATACCTAACAAGATATCTCTCATTTAGACAAAAGGTACTTCTCTTTTTAACATATGAGCGTGTAATATCACAAAAAACAAATATTGTAGAAAACGCATTTAATTAAAAAGAATATCATATCGTCCACGCATTCAACATTATTTCGTTAATATTAAGTTTATGGGTCATACTCGTAAACACTTGCAAAAACAAAAGTCGTCTCTCCTGTGGTCAATAGTTAACGGCTTATGAGCATGTGAGTTATGATTTTATTACATGGACTTATAGAACCGGAGACGCCGTTTATGCGGGTTACTAGACATATCCAAAATTAAGCTTTGTAGCCCTTAACTTTTGATATGTCCACAGGAAAGACGCGTACCTAAATCTGTTTATGACCCTACACACTTGAAAAAATTGCACCGACAGCCATGTCACATAAACCTGTCAAACCGCAACAATCAAATTTAGACGTCACTAACTGCTACAACACTCCCCCAAAAAACAATTCCCAATCTATTAAAGCCATGAAATTACCCGCGATGAATATCGGCGGCAATCGGCGGGATCAGGTGCGCGGGCCGTCGGCGCGACAATGAATATTAACAACCCTTTCGCTGCCGTAATTGAGAATAATAGGCGGATGTACGGCGGGATTAACGTTATGTGATAAGGATGGAGGTTGCGGGGGCCCCCATTTATATGACTGTTATGTGGATTACTCCAATTTTATGTGTAATGACTTTTGACAGCGGTTTTTTAGATGCTCAGGGAGCCGATTTTTGAGTGTCGAACGCTCAACTTTTCACTCGACATCTGTCAAAAAATTATGTTTTGACAGATGTCGAGTGAAAAGTCGAGCGTTCGATACTCAAAAATGGATCCTCAGGATTGTTATTCACTAACCGACTCGTGACATGACACCTCACTCCTCACCCGTTTCATATGGAAACTTTAAAAAGAAACAAATACCACTTGACAGTCTCCATATACAAACTGGTGAGCTATGACTGTCACCTCACAATGAGGCCGGAGCTTAGTAAATCGCATAGGAAATACGTTATGAAAAAGATAGAACCTACCTTTGCTTCTAATAAATTATAAACTGTTTTGTGTTTATTGTTTATATATAATGTGTTTTGTGTTATTTCATAAATAAACGACGTTATCGTTTATGTTATCGTGTGCTTTCAGTTATAACTTGTACTAAAAGATCGGATTTAAAAAAAATACAAATGGTAATGCTCTTCGCCAAAATCTAGCCAGGGGGGGTATTGCGTATTTAATTGAATTACTGAATATAAAATCTCTTCGCGTTTAAAGGAAACGTCGGGATGTAAACCGAAGACAAAATTATGTATGTTTATAAACTTACCGGATCTTTGCACCTGTGACAGTGGAACTATGCGCCCGAAGAAATCCTTGTGGACCTACAACAAATAATTGATATGGTTAGTAAATAATAATGTGTGAAAATCGTGGATGTGACTTTTATTATTGTTGAAAAAAAAGGTTCTGAAAATTTTCAAAAACTGACTGGACAAAAATATTATAGGTACAAAATTTCAAGACAATAGGGATGTTGACACCAAACAAGAAAATCAATGAATCCGAATTTTCTCGAAACAGGATCAAATTCTCAATCAAGTAGCGAAAAAAGTAATTCAAAAGAATAAATAATTACATAATTATAAGTCTTCAAAGTTTTAGGAGGGGGCATTTTCTGTCCCTTTTCCGCAGAACGCCCCGTTGTATTGAAAGATCGTCATTTACTATGGCGCTCTAGGTCAGTGACGTCACTGATCTGTAGCGCTTTCTCTCTCTAACTAAAAACATTCTAACGGTTGTAGTTTCGTTATTTTTTAAGATATTTGAATAGTATTTTCACTATTTGGCATAATTTTATGTATTCTTTCGTATGGTGTAATAATACATTTTATGTCACACCTGGCCATAAAGTGGCCATTATCGCACGCTCCGCGCGCGAAAATACCCACTTCCTGGCCAGGCGGTGACATAAAATTTTGTACTTACCACGGGCGATAATAAAGAAAGCCTCAGATCGCATTTTTATCGCCCTTGCCTTCGGCTCGGGCGTAAAATACCGGCGATCTGAGACATTCTTTGTTTTATCGCCCTTGGTAAGTAATGTACTATTGAGTCAACATCCCTATTGGTTGAGAAATGCGACCTTTAGTACGTACGTAACAACCGGAGAAATCTGGAAATCCGGACAAACGAAAGCATTTGTCGAAGCTGAAGCGGAGATCTTCGTTTCACTCCGTCAACTAATATATCTTTTCGAGTACTTTTATCTTACGAGCGCGGGTGAGTCATGGTTGTCTGTTGAGCTATATATATATATATATATGCACATTGTCTACGTCTGCGTCAGCGTAGGAGCTATGAGTTCACGTTATCTATGTGTTCGCATGTGTCGCAACTACAACAATTGCAAACCCGTGCTCGTGAGATAACAGTACTATAAAAGAGTTGTAATTTACATATTCTTGCCACTACGGAACCCTACGGGAAAGAACACCGACGCCCGCGGCGGCCACAATTAGCGGCGCGTCACGGTGTCATTAGCGTCGCGATGTCATTAGTGTCATGTCGTTAGTGTCGCGATGTCGTTAGAGCCGCGGTTAGTGTCGCCGGAAAGTGCTCGCGAGACTCTCGTAATTGTGGGTTGAACAGGGTTCGTAGCCTAGTGATTGTTGTGATGTCTAGGTGCTTTGTGAAACATCCAATAAGGGTGTTTTACTGTTTTTTTTTAATACTACGACGGTGGCAAACAAGCATACGGTCCACCTGATGGTAAGCGGACACCGCAGCCTATAGACGCTCGCAACTCCAAACGAGTCACGTGCGCGTTGCCGACCCTTTATAAAATTTGAGGATGCACTGTGTTGACAGCAGACGGGACCAATTTAGCTCCCTCACTCTCAACACAGTGCATCCTCGGGAGCTCTGGCAACCTTGCTCACCTCCAGGAACACAACACTACATACTTGTATAGTATAATATAATGTTATTATGGCTGTGGTCTTCTGCAAAGCGCAGGTACTTCCCCAGTTGGGCTGCTCCAAATTCGAGCAAGATGACATTTTGCTGTGCCCTACCTCTACTGTGGTGCTTATAGCCTCTCGGTGGTTGGGTTTTCGTGTATTCGACACGACTACTAGCTAGGCATATTGAAATATAATAAACGGGTCACTCACGTCTTTAACGTCGAATATCGCTCGACATGCTTCGGGCCAACGTGGTCCTTAATCATGAGGTGTAATCGCGACGGGTTCACGTCTCACACTGCGCGCGAGCGCGCGGCACGCGGTATTGTTCAATGTCGGGTTACACACAACACTCGCAATGTCACAAGATAAAGTCTCGTTTACACTTGCCACAGACGTAGTATTCAAAACAGTTCTCCAGCTGGGCGGTATTGACCATCACACATACACTGAGCGAAAAAAATACTAATTATTAGTAAGTTTTAGTGAATCCCAAGACAAGGAGATTATATACTAACTGTTGCAAAACAGTTTAGTAGTTACAAGGGCAAATTTTTTGGTATTAGTAAATAACTACTATTATCAAAAACTGGTTTGTAACCGTTAGTATATGATCTCCTTGTCCTGGGATTCACTAAAACTTACTAATAATTAGTATTTTTTTTCGCTCAGTGTACTAGATAGCTATTAGGCGTTCAATGTATAGAATGTGATCTTTGGTGGATATTCACCCTTACACAACTGGAAACTATCCTTTCCCACAAATCTCATTTCTCGTAGACATGTGTCTACGCATTGCAGTGCTACGTGCCGTAGCCTCGTAGACGCTACGAGCGTAGCCCGGCGAGGATTCAGTGTGAATTTGACGTTGGAAATGTATTTCGTTAAAAGTTAGAGTATTACGAAGTGAGTGTTGAAATGTTAGGAGCAATACTATTATTACTGCAAAGGCTGGGAAGGAAGGGATTGACTGCCGAGCGTATGCGAGGCCGTCTTATAGTACGAGGTAGGCAATTCCTGTTCCGGCAGAGATGTGTACATATAATATAGTTCTTTTCTCATAATGCGAAATATGAAAATTATAAAAAAAATGCAATACTGAGGAATTCATGATAAAAAAGCAACAAACTGTGATATAATGAATGAATGACATTTATATCAGATTAAAATCCATATTTTTGTTAATAGGGTGACACCACCAGTAATGGACAAGGCCCAATGATGTACACTCTTATGTAAAAGAAAATAAGAGTCATTCATTTTTTATAGAACAATCAATTTAAAAACGTATGATCTTTGAATAAGGGTTGACGTGTCCAATATTGGTGCTTGTTCTTAAAGTGTCCATAATTGGTGGTGTCACCCTACGTACAGCTAACCGACAGCTAGAAAATAATTAATCTTATATCTTGTGGACAATGTTGTTGGTTTCACACCTAAGAATTGGTCAACCTCCTATACTTTAAGCCCAAAACTACGTATGTTACTAGTTTTTGTCCAAAAAAAATCTACCGACAGATAGGGAACAAATCTCATCGTGAAGTACGAGTATCAACACACGAAATTGATAGGCAAACAGTATCAGTGGCGGGCGGCGGCAATATCAAACCAATTACTAGTTTGTTAGAGGCGCGGAGTACCCACAATACTGTTGGTTGGTGCAAGCACGAGCGAGCAGCGAGACTTTTTGTAAGCAGACAAGTGTGTGAGAAGCATAGATATAGTATATACAAGTAGTTATAGATGGGTCACATAGTGACAGGGGGTAAGAAAAGAATATTCATATAAAATTATTGGCACTACGCAATTTGACCGGTTTGCATGTACAATGTCTTGCTTATGGAAGTATAGTTCGTACAGTACTGTAAGGCAAGTGCTGTCAAATTAACGCAAGCAAAAATCTACCTAACAGTCAGAGCTCTAAGTCGAGTTTTGCTTGCGTTCGTTTGACAGAATTTGGCCTTAAGAGTTGTGTCCGAACTATATGCCTGTGCAGAGTGCCCATAACCCGACCATAAAAAAATGTTCGGTCAATGATAGAGACAAAAAATTCTTTTTTATTTCCTCTCATAGAATTCGCAATAAAGCTATCTTTCTCTATCATAGCGTGTCAGGCCCTTGTTGAAAAGGCACGGCCGATTATAATGGAAACACCGCAGCATATAAGCCGAGGATGCACTGTGTTAGCTGTTGACAAATATATAAAGGGCTGTTTCTCTTGGAGAGATTACGGTGTCTACTCAACATAACGCAGGCCTTTCATTTCATTTCATTTATTCATGTCAACATTAGCATTAACAGCTAAACCTTACATTGCCTTTAACTTGTTTAAATCCATTATTCAGTAACAGCTAATAACAATTTAAAAAACTTTGGCTTAAATTATGATAGTATGGGACGGGAAGTTTGAGAGTTCTCTATAAGTTGACACCCGAGGCCAGTATTTTAAGTTTAACCGATCAGTAAAGTGTGGTCGCTGCAACCACAAACTACTTAGAAGATACTAACTGCTACGTCAATCCAGTTAAACGGATATGTCAATTAGATATCTACCAATATAAGGCACGTTACATATATAAGGTTATCTAGCAGAACGAATAATGCTCGCTATGTTGACAACGCCATCGCTTACCCCCTGAGGCACAAGCCAACTTCGTTCCGGCGCAATATTTCCGATTACGCGGGTAGGCGGGCGGTAAATCGCGACATATACCCGCATAAACACAATTTCGCACTCATAAAAGTTACCGCTGTGACGCGCGCGATGATATCGCCGATCAAAACGAAGGTGTATTGTGGGATTACTTGGAAACTTTATTATGGGTTGGGTAAATCGCGTTGGAATACGAGGAATCTCTTCTTTTGTGTGTATCTCGTGAAATATATGGTATTGAGGGGATCGTAAATAGTTTTATGTGGCCGTGGGTAGACAAATAGGCTCCCTCTTTATTTGTTGTTATGAGGTACAGGAAATAACATAGCATTCGCCGAATGCAATAATAATTAAAGTTGCATGTATAAATTGATCACGAACTAAAATTAGAGGTCAATATTGAATTTGTGGATCACTTTTCTCGTTACATTTGCATTTAACAATTACGCACGGTAACACGGTAACGCACAGTCATGCCTACATCCCACGTACAGATTTGCTTTATATAACAAAAAACCCCGCTACGGGAACTGGCGTGTTACCAAATAGTTACTTGAGAGCGAAATAAAATTTGAGTGCAGTTATTATACGAGATACTGTTTATTCCATGAAACCATTAATTTAATAACAGGACAAAATTGTATTACTTATATCAGCTACACTTGGATTCATTTAGGACTATTCTAGAACTTATAATCATAAAATCTAACAGCACTAGAGTATCACCCAATCGGAATCAAAGCGTATTAGAGCTTCACTAGCACTATAAAAACGAATCGAAATCAATTTGCGCTATCCAGACTTTCAAATATTTATCACAAACATATTCCGGGATAACATTTTTCCGGGCGGGCGCTGGGAGGGTAGGGTAGGGTAGGATAGGGTAGACCAGGGCATTGAGGCCCCGCAAACAATACAATCAGAGCCAATCTGCCGCGCAAATAGGAAAATAGAGTGCGCGACGAGGCAGGGCCGCCTCCGGCAGCGTCCTTGCTTGTTTTACGGGAATTACGAGGCAATTGGAACAGATAGTGCGGTGATGCGGCTAATTGAGAAAGGGTTTCGTTTAAAATGTTGTAATCTGTCGATTTCGTCAAGGCAAATTTACTTGTAGGTACAAGTGTAATGGGTGGGGTGACGAGGACAAACAGTGGTTACAGGGAGGTTTTATAAATATGTGCCTAATATAAATCCACAACATGTTTACTTCAAGGCCCTGTTGTACATGCGGCACAAAACCCACGTCCAGACTAAAATTGACGAAAAGCAGCTCATAAGCATCAGATTAAGCATCGACTTCAGTAAATATTTCTTAAGATTCGAGATATTAACGCTTTTATAAAAATCCGTTTATTTATTTATAAATTTTATCATCTAGGATCAAAACAGTGGCAACAACAATATTAGCATTGAACTGCCCCACCAATTACAGGTGAACACAGCATGCATTACAGTAAACATAGACTATAAAAAATAACATCACAGTATTGATTTATTGATAGCCAATGTCTTGAAAACTATGAAATTTTCAATGGTATCAAATTAGTTTCTAACAACTGCACGACTAGCACAATATGCCGCATGAGCTATCTCGCCGCGAGATAAACTACTACTGCGTGTACTGTCCTCATTTAAAAAATACGGATAGATACACTATCCGTTTTTTTTTTACTTACCAAAAAGTTAGATACATTTTTACATTAATATATCGTTCGCCAAACACGACGTTTATTGGCGAGTAATGCACTCATGTCATGTTCTTAACAAATAAATGTACCTATCTACTCGTACCTTAAACATTTAGAGGGCATCTATTACCAATTTTTTAAATCTAGTTTTGAAGATGTGTTTGCTACTATATTTATTCATATTCTGGAAAGATGGTATTGAAAATGCGTGGTGTTAAATAACTTCGAGTTCTTTTGCCGTAATAGTTTAAATTGGTACACGCAGAAACAGACGGGTAGTTTATCTCGCAGCGAGATAGCTCGCGCGGCACCTTGTGCTATCCGTGCTGATAAAGCAGCTTATCAGTCATCTTAGTCCTAGCGTTGGTAAAGTTGTATATGCTTCATAGAATAAACATTATTTCTCCCAAACCCTTTCCCCAAATACGTCCCGCTTCGTATCGCGGGCAATTTTCCGCCGGTCATTTTTCATTGTTCGCAGTTGGAACTAGGCGGGTATCTATTTGCGAGCTATCGTAAATAGGAGCGGTTCTGTTTACGAGGCGGGGGCTTTCGAGACTGGCCGTAATGCAATTCTGAAGCCTTTTATATGGTAGGTGTACGTGGTGAATGAGGATGAAATGCAATGCAAGTTATTTACTGAAGATAGTGAGACCGAGGAGTGATTTAAAAAATATATATACAGGTATGTACGAAATATAATTTGATACTTATTAAGGGGAGGTATCCCCAACGCAAATGTCCCGCTCTAACACGCGTGAGTTTATAATTAACCATCCCGCTCTCTACGCAAGCTCTGCGCGCAGTTTTGTAAATATTTAGCTATAGTCATTAAGCCAATCATTCTATCAAAGCAAACCCTGCGAATTTGTTAACTATTTACGATCTTTAAATGAGTACAAAAATAAAACGTTAAATATCAGTAATATAGCCGTAGTATTGAAAATACATTCCAAAAAGGGGTAACTTCGCGATTTTTTTCTATCGAGTGAAATTCATCAGGTCATGTAACTGACTGCGATTTTGACTAGACAAGATCCTTATGTAACACATATATTTTTTTTAGATTTTAAGACACTATATTCTGTCTCAGATGGTTTAAAAAAAATCAAAAGTTGTAATACACGGCCTTAAAGAGTAGCTGTTGGGTGAAGGAAAACATCGTGAGGAAACTGGTCTTATACGAACAGAGTAGTCTTCCTTCTGGGTTCACAATCAAGGTTCAGAAGATCAGATGGCAGTCGCTTTCATAAAAATAAAAGTACGCCAAATCTTGGGATGAGGTGTTATAGCGGACCCGTTACGTTATCTTCCATACTAATGTACTGGTCTCGGTAACAATAACCTGTACTAAATTGTAGGCGTTATAGCCTATGCAATAAAACAAAACACAATCGTTTTCCATTTAATTTCCGACAGAGAAAGCATTCATTGCATTTGAGAATAGGGAATACTGCGCTCATGAGGAAAAGCTTTATGACTGTCGCTCCCAAACTATTTAACAAGCTTCCCGAGTTGATAATGACAGAGCCTTTTAATAGTTTTAAAAAGTTGTTGACCAAATTATTAATGGATAAATGTTATTACAATGTAAATGACTATTTAAATGATATTGACCTTTAATTATTAAAATATGTTTTTTTTCTTCTCCTTTTTAAATTATTAATGTAATTGGATTATTTTTGTTTTTAATTTAGTGTGTTCTTTATTTTACATTTTAATAATTTTTTAATCGTGATTAACCAAATTTAAATTATAATATTAATGTAGCATTATATAAATGTTTTTAAATTTCGTACGCCATTAAGGCCGAGCATAGCTGTACTGTATTTTGACATTTGTAACACCTTTATTTTATACCTATGTTGACGAAATAAAAGAATTTGTATTTGTTTTACGACTGGCAATATATCGCATTTATAACGCATAAAAAAATACAAGCGAAAAGAAAACGTACATAACTCGCACTCCAGTCGCCGAGACCAGGCAAGCATGCCATCATTTCCCGCCTTGTCCAGTTAGACAAGGATAACAAGTACACCTCTAAGCAGCAAAGAAGTGCTATTACAGCCGCGGAAAGACAAGTTTCGTCACTTTTAGACCTTAATGGTATAAAAATAAAGTCGAGAACTGTTCACGACTGCACCAGGCAACTAATGGTAACAAAACGTATCCACTCAGAGCACAGCCTCGCAAATTGCCCATTACGCCGTAATATCGGTGCCACATCCGATGCTAACCTACTCGCACTCATTTAATGGCCGGATATAAACCTAGGGGTGAGACGCATAGAGTATGTTGCAAGTGCCTACTTGTACTGTCTTGTTACAATTGTTAGACGCCCAACACTGACCGGCGAATTAGTAAAAAAAAACAACACGAATATAGTGCGCGGCATCCACGAAGGCGCGCCCCACCACAGCCCAATCAGGGAACATGCAGTATTTTATTGGCCTAGTCTATCTTAAAGATTTACGGATTTCGTAAAGATACCAACCACGAAAAAGTTAAAATAAACAAAAATAATTTATTTAATTCAAATCAAAAACCGACATTACAAATTTCGCACGTAAACGCTCACTGGCTTGACGTGACGTCACTGGTGCAAACGTGAAACTTTTATAGCGCATGAATAATATTTGAATCACAGAAATAATATGTTTTCAGTTTCGTTGAATATAATAAATCACTTATTATAAATAATTATCCATTCTTTACATATCTTTCAATGTTTTTAACTGATTTTACTGATGTGACAGACACAAGTGACGTCACTGCGCGTTCCAAATTACGTTTAAATTTACGTAACTTTAAATCATAATATTTCGCATAAAAAAGATAATTTTACAATAAATCTTCCAGTAATACACTTGTAATTGCAATAATTATTGGATTACTAATATAATTTCTCGATATAATCTTAATGCATGTTCCCTATTCGCGTAAGGGCGCGTCGTCGTTGATGACAGGCATTAGATATAGCATGTCAACAATGAGGTGCTTGACAATGCCATTTTATATGTATCGAACACACTAAATGGTACCTAATTATAGTATTTTTGTCTCAATAGTGCGGGTCGGCCATTGTTGTAGTTGTGACACATACGAACACATAGACAACGTGAACTCATAGCTCCTACGCTGACGCACACATAGACAATGTGCATGTATAGTTCAACACACAGCCATGGCTCACCCGCGCTTGTGAGATAAAAGTACTCTACCTAATTATCTAGTCGATGACAGCGCACCTTATAGGTGTGATTAAGTGACGACCGCTTTAGCTTAGTTGGTATATATAGTGATCCTGCCTACGAAGCTGGAGGTCCTGGGTTCGAATCCCGGTCGGGGCATTTAAATTTGTGTGAATAGCACCAATATTTGTTCTTGGGTTTTGGATGTTTTCTTTGTATTTAAGTATATATTTATCTATATAAGTATTTATATCGTCACTTAGTACCCATAGTACAAGCTTTGCTTAGTTTGGGACTAGGTTGATTTGTGTAAGATTGTCCACAAATATTTGTTATTTTATGTCACACCTGGCCATAAAGTGGCCAATATCCCACGCTCCGCGCGCAAAAAAACCCACTTCCTGGACATAAAATTGTGTACTTACCACGGGCGATAACAAAGAAAGCCTCACATCGCTTATTTATCGCCCTTGCCTTCGGCTCGGGCGTAAAATACCTGCGATCTGAGACATTCTTTGTTTTATCGCCCTTGGTAAGTAATGTACTATTATTTATTAAAATTTTCATTATTTCACATTGAAAACTACAATCGTAAACTATCAGGAAAGGGAAATTATAACATAAATCTGTGCTTACTATATCGGTCACCCTTGTTTGTCGAGCCCTTATTGTTCTCAGCTATTGATATACTTACAGCGGTTTTTCTCTTAGGGGGTAATAAAAGCAAACTATACCCGGGCAAATAGCCTTTAAGCACATAAACAATTCAACAGAGGACCGAAAAAATATCGGTTAGTTATTTACTATTGGAGGCTTTCAGAATCGCGGACAATAGAAGAAATAACTTACGAAAAAACCTTACCATATTTTGAGGTTAATTTTGAATTTGAATCTTATATACTGGGACTAAAGTAGTCTTTGGAACGAGAAGTTTGGGACAGATAAGCCGTTTGGGGAGTTACATTTCTAATAGGCCCCTTAAACGATTATGGAAAGGGTTTTCGTTTTGTGTAAGCAGTATGTAAATAATATGTTGGTAAAAAATAGTCAATTGTAGATAATGTTCCTCTTTACTTTATAGGAAAGAGAGTTATAGTAGGTAAAAGAAGTTAGGTATAAGATTTATGTTATGGGAATCGAAAAGGGTCATGCAGATTTTGATCGCGGTTTTTCTTTCTACATGGCTGACTCGTTTGTACTCTAAAACGAAGAGTAAAGCGTAATTTTTGGTTGGGACACAATTTGCAGAATCGCAATAATCTTGCTAAAAATCTATCGTCAATACCTAAACAAATCGTTCGTTTAAACTAAAATATAAGTGCGGCATCACACATAATTTTAATGTCAAAAATGGCGCTGCGTATATTTTCTACGGGGCTAGTCTTTTCTATTTACCCACCGTGGGAGAAATCATTCCATAATCGTACAGAAGCATGTATCATCTCAATCTACATGATATACATGACTCATAAATACTTTACTAGAATAGGGATGTTGACACCAAATAAGAAAATCAATGAATCCGAATTTTCTCGAAAAAGGATCAAATTCTCAATCAAATAGCGAAAAAAGTAATTCAAAAGAATAAATAATTACATAATTATAAGTCTTCAAAGTTTTAGGAGGGGGCATTTTCTGTCCCTGTTCCGCAAAACGCACCTCTGTATTGAACGACCGTCATTTACTATGGCGCTCGAGGTCAGTGACGTCACTGATCTGTAGCGCTTTCTCTCTCGAACTCAAGATATTGTAACGGTTGTAGTTTCGTTATTTTTTTACATGTTTTAATAGGATTTTCACTATTTGGTATAGTTTTATGTATTCTTTCGTATGGAGTAATAATAAATTTTGAGTCTACATCCCTATTGTGATAAAATATTGCAGATGTTTCACATTTCAGGGGGCCGTTTTTGAGTTTCGAACGCTCGACTTTTCACTCGCGATCTGTCAAAAAACTATGATGTTTTTAAAGATGTCGAGTGAACATTCGAGCGTTCGACACTCAAAAAGCGGCCCCCAGGAACGCCTCTCACGAAAAGGTATCTTCTAAATATTTTTACTCCGTCCTGGTCATTGAATAATTGACAATATTTCATAATTTCCAAAAGTCTTAATTCGAAAACCATTTCGGTAAAAACGTGTGAAGTACACAAAAAACATTTTTTTAGATTTTTTTCCCCGTTAATTTTGGAAAAAATCGCAAATTACTGTAAACCGAAAGTTGACGACATCTTCCTCGCTTCCCCTTAGTACAGAGTACAGACAATCGCTGCTCTGGAGTGGCTCTGGATTCTTTTTGGGAAGATGACGTCATATTTTACTTACGCCCTTTTGGAATGACCTACTTTTCAACGTGTTTTTTTTTTGTATGAAATAATGAGTTAAATTGAAAAAGAAAAAATACGGGTGGCTTAAATTTTTACCTATTTTCTAACTAGTTCATAAAATAAAGTAGTTAAAAATATGAAATGTTGTCAATTAGACCTTTGTCTTGTTTCATTAGGAATGTCATCCACTATAAAACTTTAGGCCTCATACAAACTGATTTATCAGTTATAGTACCAATGCTCGTATAAGCGTGTATTTTATTTAAAATGTATTACAATCATATACCCTCGTGGTTTCCGAGGAAACTCTTAACAAAATAACTCCTGAAGTTAGGCAAATAACAAAGCGGTATTATAAATTACATTCGATTTGCCGCTTCAGCTAATAGCGGCAAAGTCGGTAGATATCATAGTGAAAACATTATGTGCAGTACGTAGCGTTGTAATACCTGCTCGGTACGTGCCTACACAGGCCGTGGCCGTTTTTTATACCACGTCGGTGGCAAACAAGCTTACGGCCTGCCCGACGGTAAGCGGTCACCGCCGCCTATATCCTTCAACTAAACTTGGCTCTCACATACCCTCGCGAGGTATTATGCATTGATATCACACGTACCGAGCAAAATTACCGAGCGACTAAATAAAACAAAGACCGGGAGACTAGCTCGGTCATTTTGCTCGGCCGATGCACTCTCGGCAGTGTACTCGGTATGTGTGATCAAGGCATTAATTCTCCTAGCTGACACTGCCGGACAGTGATGGCATACTCGTAATTCAACTAGGTAGGCTGTGTAAACACGTACTATATAGGCGACGGCGTTGATATGCAAACGAGATTACAATAATTAGACAACACAGCACGTGCTATGCGGTAGAGCAGGATAGCGTGCTGCGGTGTTTTCTAGTTGACAAGCATCATTTTTTTTTCAGAAAACCTGTACGTAAATACTATTAATTATTCTATTGTAATATAGCAATTGGCTATTTATTAGTATTTAACAGTAACAATAGTTTACTGTAACAATAACGCGTATTGCTTGTATAAGCACAACCTAAAATGTATATAAAGATAGGAAGATATTTAATAAAGGAATTACTTCATTATACTACATCAACGCGAGCCTATCACTTCTACTCTCCCCGCATACCTCATAATAGTTCATCATCACCTCTACTCTCCCCCGTACCTTATAATAGTTCATGGCGACCCAGCCATAGGAACCACAAAGGAGCTTCTAGAACGCAGTCAGATCAAGAACGAATTAAATAAATAAATCAGGAAAAATGAAGAGGAAACGAAAAAAGAAGATCCAATTTTAAAACTATTTGAATAACGAAGATTATTTTATGAAGCAAGAAGAATGAAGTTAAAGAAGATTTCAATGAACAATGAACGTATAAGTTAAAGAAGAATAAAAGTTATTTTGAAGAACGTGAAGAAAGAAGAAATCAAGCAAGAACATAGAAGAGCGTTGTCCAGGGTTTCCCGGCTCGCAGATTCAAGAGGTGTCCAGGGTTATCCCGGCCCATGTTCGAGGGAGTCCAGGGTTATCCCGGCCCGGATTCAACAGCAGCCGACGCAGCCGTCACGATGGAGAACCACGGACGAGTTGCCGCCACCACCTTGCAGAACGAGTAAGAAGATGGCGACATCAGGACGCCGACAGGTCACGTAATAGTGACGTATTTTTTAAATAATTTTACTGTAATTCGTATTTTTTAAAAGTAATTCGTCTCTTTTAAGATTTATTAATAGAAAAGGTTGTCGCTGAAAATTTTGCATTCCATTTTCGTGTTTCATAATAGTTAAATATGTCTTAAAATCATAAATTTTTCATCCTTCTAGTGTCACTATAATTAGACTACATAATTTAAAATTTCGCAATACATGACGAGTAGCGCGTGCCATCCGGGGTCAGCGCGCTAAACGTTCCCCGCGTCAGCAAAAAACTATTACTAGGTCGCGCGTGTACGCCGATCTAAAGTAACTTTAAATATTAAATGAATGAAATTTGATACTCACACTTAGGAAATTTTACATCAATAGAGTTAACAATTATACTTTAACTGTTTATTAGACTGATCACCTGATAATTTAGTGAGAGTATAATCGATTAATTGCAGTTATCTTTTCTTCTCTGCAGGAAGATTAAGATTTATTAAGATCAGAAATTTATTTAGTTACAATTACAGAAATAGCTTTGAACAATAATTTAATATTTTTTCAGTACTTACGTACGGTACGGTAAATAAGTAGTTGAGTCGAAAGGAAGTTTAGTTAGAGCACATGTCCTTTAACTTGATCATGACGAGATCAACCGTAATCCTTCGTGAAAGTTCTTGGAGACTTATGTCTTAATGTATTAGTGACTCTAAGTACAGGCAGCCGAAGAGGTATAGGCCTGATATGCCGATATTGTTTAAGGGTGACCATGCCCTTGGGTAGCCATTCCCGTGTATGTTGTTGAGATGAAGGTGCGCAAAGATGCGTAGCCAGTTGAGTATTTTTGTAGGGTGACCATGCCCAGGGTAACCATTCCCGTTTATTTTATTAGGAGCTGAAGACTCCAACGGCATTAGATTATTAATGAGTTGTACCGATACCAATACCGTAATGATAATACAATACGCTAATAAATAAATATTGAGATAGATAAAAAGTAGAAGAATCGCGTAGAATTATACAGTCAAATATTTATTTTCATTATAATTACTAAACATTAAAATCAACTCTTGAGTACATAAAAACATAAATAATTAATTTCGTACTTATACCTACAGTGACACTAGAACTAGACAGACAAGACTTAACACAGGAGAACCATTTTTTTTTTCTTTTGATAAAATAATTTTATGATAAAATAAGTACTAAGTACTAATATAATCTTCATACTTATAGCAGTTCTCCAAGTTTCTTTTCAAATTGTAAGCAAGTAACATGCGTTATTTTTTTCTCTGCCACCCCGGGGGTGAAGGGAACTTTCGGGGGAGGTGTAATATAGCAATTGGCTATTTATTAGTATTTAACAGTAACAATAGTTTACTGTAACAATAACGCGTATTGCTTGTATAAGCACAACCTAAAATGTATATAAAGATAGGAAGATATTTAATAAAGGAATTACTTCATTATACCACATCGACTCGTGACGATCACTTCTACCATCTCCCCATACCTTATAATAGTTCACTATTATAAACGAGCGATCAAACTATCTTAAAATGAACAGAGGAATTATTACTGTCATTAATGGGTACTGAGGGTCGGTAGCACCAACTTACGAATACAGACTGATCAGCGTCAAATATGGCGCCGGCAGCTGTTATGGCATAGAAACATGTCAAACTTTCCATACAATCAGATTTTAACGAACACAGCTCACGAATACAGACGGTTTGGTGCAACCCACCCTAATTATCAGATGGTGGAATTACAGTTAGAATACTGGCCGTCATATACCTATTGTGTCATATTCCCCGCTGGCTGGTGATCGATCGGCTATCAATGTCCATAGAGAATTTAAAACATAATCTCATTTTTTTATCGAGAGCTAGCGATCTAATTTAAAAAGAAATTGGCTGTGGAAAATGTTGAAGGTAATTTACTTTTTCACCCGTGTATTTAATGTCAAAGTCGATTAGCTGTCATTTGTTTTAATACTTTATTTCATTTTACAGCCAAGTATGTTCAATTTTTTTTTTTCAAGGAAAACATAATTCGCTTTAATTCATGACAATAAAAATATAAATTAATGTAAATATAAATGTAATAATTTTGGTGTGCAACATGTTTGGTTTTAGTGCTAGGAAAGTGTTGAAATTGTCAAGTGAAGTATGTCTAAAATGCACGTCATCTCAGATTGCTTGAGTGACAGCTGTCATGCAAATGTCAAAGACAGTGTTGCCAGAACGTGCTTTTTAGCACGGTTTTACGTGCTTTTTTGGACATGAACGTGCTTTTTACGTGCGCTCCCCAAAAACGTGCTAAAACCGTGCTTTTTTAAGTGCTATGATGGTTTACTGATTGTACTACTAAAAATTGGTGTGTTGGTTTGGAACTCTAAAACAGTACATTTTTTTCCAACAATCATTGTGTCAAACAATCTTTCTCTCCTATGCTTTGATTTCCTACAGTTAAAACTTACGTCTCCTGTGGTCGCAGGTCAAGACTGTTCTGTCCTGCAGCCTGCAGCTGCAAGCTCTATCGTTTGTGTCATGCAATGTGTTTACGATGTAAAGGCTCAATACTCTGGATGTAACGTAATTGTAAAAAAAACCGGCCAAGTGCATGTCGGACTTCGCACATTTAGGGTTCCGAATCAACCGCAAAATTAATGGTTTTAATATGAAAAACAAGGAAATTTCTAGTAAAAAAACTGATTTATCAGTATGTAAATATTTGTTGGTAAAATAGGTACACGTGATAATGAACATTATTACCAAGTTTCTAGAGAATGGGAAGTTAAAAAATTCTTCGGAATAAATTTTTTGTGACTGACGACGTACGGACGGACGGACGGACGCGTGAGTGACAGCATTAGGATTCCGTTTGGACCCTTTGGGTACGGAAACCTAAAAAGGTGCTTTTTATTCAAAAAACGTGCTTTTTTGGACCCCCGAAAGTACTTTTTGACGAGAGTGCTCTGGCAACACTGGTCAAAGATTACATAGATTGTACTGTCATAAAAAAGTATGAACTACCTACAGTTAGACCTAGTTACATGTGATTATAGTATAAGGCTTGTAAAAAAAATTGGTAATCGAATATAATAAAGAAATTGTTACTTCTATAAATTAACACATTCACTGCCAGGCACCCGCCTAGCGGGCTCTCTGCTCGTAGACGCGTAGCCGATACCATGAGTTTTCCCGCATGTAAAGTGCATAGCGCTACGAGAAGCTTGACAGCGAAAGTATTAAGGGGAGGTTAGCCAAATGCAAATGTCCCGCGCTAACAAGCGTGAGTTTGCAATTAACCATCCCACTCTCTACGGAAGATTATCTAGGCAAACCATGCGAATTTGTCTATGACTATTTAACAGAGTCTTTGTTTGAGTACACAAATTATATGTAAAATTTGAGTAGGTAATATAGCCATAATATTGAAACGCATTCCAAAAAGGGGTAAATTTGCAAGTTTTTTTTCGAGTGAAATTCATCAGTTCTTCTAACTGAATGCGATTTTGACTAGACAAGATTCTTGTCTAATACTTTTTTGTTTTCAGAATTTAAGACACTATATTCAATGTCTCAGATGGTTTTAAAACAACTTGCTAGCAGCATTAGGCCAAAAGTTATTTCTCTAACCTGTTCAATGAAATAAATGAAATAAATGAACTTTATTCTGTAAGTAGGCCGCAATGGCACTTTTACAAGTCAAACCCTACTAGCGTTTCACAGAGGCCACTGCCGAGAAGAAACGCCGAAAGAAACTCGACAGTCAGCCATTTTCTCACAAAAATATGCTTATTACAATGATAATACTTAACCTACTTAAGATCAAGAAATCTAAGACACATAGAATTCAAAATTCAGAATTCAAACACTTATTCTGCAAACAGGCCACAAGGGCACTTTCATATGTCATAATGTTAATGTACAATTTTAAAAAAGTCTTACAATATAAGCATATGATAGATTTTTCATGAGAAAATATTAATTTACAATTTAAGAAATATATCAATAGGAATTTAATACATTTTTCATGTCAAAATATTAATTATCTATTACAAACATTACAATAATAGTAAAATTGAGAGATGTATAAGGTCTCAGTCTGAATAACAAAATTTAATATAATATCTCAAAGATGTAAATGGTCTCTGAGCGTCAAAATATTCTTAATAATGACTATTCTAACGTGCTTTGGGATGTACATGGTCTCAAAGCGTCAAAATAAAAATAATAAGTTTTAAATATAAAAGGAAAAAAAAACAATTTAATATAGAGGTCTCTCTCAGAGTCAATGTCAACAAAAACTAATCCATAACAGGGTGATGTCTCTCGTCAATCTCCAAGAGAAGACACTAGTATTAAAGTAGTTACTATGTCCTTGCAAGCATGAACGACCGGACTCCACAAACAGCACCCGATCACGAGTATGACGCGTATCTCAGCCATCGTCTCCCTCGACCATCTGTTAGGGAAGGTGGCGACCCGATCAACGACGCCACCGTAAGCAAAGTCCTTTAAGCGAGCATGACATTCAAGCTGGCGGACATTGGTGATAGCAAAGATTAAAGCGACTTTTCGGCGAGAAACAGCATCATGTTAAATAGAACGTAACGCAACTAGTATACGAGTACAAGGATTTACGCTAAGATAAACATAGGTGTATTAAATCTAACAATATTAAACTACAACTGGCTTAAAAGCATTTTTGTCATTTAAGAAATCGTTGACAGTATAATACGCTTGGTTTAGCAAATAACGTTTAACATAAGACTTAAATTTAGTGTTTGGCAAGTTAACTGTTTCGATAGGTATTTTGTTATAAAATCGTATACAGTTCCCCACAAACGACGTGCTAACCTTTCGGAGACGACTGGCCTTCACTACAATCTTGTGTTTACTTCTAGTGTTGTAGTCGTGGATATCACTGTTAAGCTTGAATTCATGTAAATTTTTCCGTACATACATAATATTTTCAAAAATGTATTGGCATGCTACAGTAAGAATGTTTGCCTCTTTAAATTTATCTCTTAGCGATTCTCTGGTTTTTAGTCCGTAGATGGAGCGTACAGCTCGTTTCTGTAGCACGAAGATGGTCTGGATGTCGGCCGCTTTTCCCCACAACAGGATTCCGTAAGACATAACACTATGGAAGTAACAATAGTACACCAGCCTGGCCGTTTCAACGTTAGTTAGCTGTCTAATACGTCTAACTGCATAGGCGGCAGAACTAAGTTTCCCAGCCAGAGTGGCAATATGCGCATGCCATTGCAGTTTTGAATCTAAGGTCATGCCCAAGAACACAGTATTGTCTTCAAATTCCAATTCATCATCCTTTAGTTTGATCTTCGAATTGCTTATTTGCTTGACATTAGGTAAAGTGAATTTGATACACTTAGTTTTCTTAGAATTAAGTAGTAAATTATTTGCTGTAAACCAGTTCACAACAGTAATTAGTGCCTCATTAATAACACCATAGTTTTTCTCTTTCCGTCCTACTTTGAAGATAAGTGACGTATCATCTGCAAATAGCACTATATCATGTTTATGTTGCACCAGGTTTGGTAAGTCATTGATGTAAACTAGGAATAGAAATGGACCCAGAATCGAGCCTTGGGGAACTCCAAGCGCAACGGTCGTCCCCGCAGATTGAGTTCCATTAATGACTACCCGTTGAGTTCTCTCCGACAGATACGATGATACAAGGTCAAGGGCACCATGTTTTATCCCATAATGTCTTAATTTTCTCAATAAGTTCTCGTGATCAACGCAATCAAATGCTTTTGATAGATCACAGAACACTCCAATAGCATCTTGAGCCTCTTCCCAGGCATCAAAAATATGTTTGATTAGTACCACCCCGGCATCGGTGGTAGAACGACCTCTAGTGAATCCGAACTGATTATTATTGAGCAGTTCATTGCGATTAAAATGGGACAAAAGCTGATTAAGAATAAGTTTCTCAAAAACTTTGCTTAGTGCCGGTAGTATTGAAATTGGCCTGAAGTTGGTAGGGTCAGTTTTTGATCCCGACTTAAACAGTGGGATAATTTTACTGTGCTTCATTAGGTCAGGAAAAACACCGCAGTCAATACATTTATTGAAAATATCAGCTAGGAAAGGTGCGATGGATTCTACGATGGAATGTAATACTTTCACTGAAAGGCCCCAGAGATCTTCCGTCTTCTTTAAATTTAATGACTTGAAAGTTTTTATTAAAGTTATGGGAGATACATAAGTGAAGGTAAAGATTTCTGTACATTCCATTACATTTGCTTTCAAAAATGATTCAGCGACATCTGGTGATGAGTTTAAAGCCTTCGTAGTCTCGATGGGCATGTTAGAAAAGAACCGCTCAAAATGATCCGCTACTTCGTAGTCGGAACTTACCAGAGTATCATCGATTCGTAGGCTGTAGTGAGGATCTTTCTTCTTACTTTTCCCAGTTTCAGTGTTGATAACTTGCCATACAGTTTTAATCTTATCACTGGAGTTCTGGATCTTCTTTGACAAGTAATCGACTTTAGCGGCGACACACATTAATTTGAAAGATTTCGAATAGTTCTTAACATACTCTAGAAATTCCGGCCTTTTATCAGTAGTCCTAGAATCGTATAATTCATAGAGTCGGCGTCTTCTCTCGTGAATATCTGGGGTAGCCCAGTCGCTGAATTTAGTCTTGACCTTGCTTTGAATTTTCTTTAAAATAAAACTGGCATCAAATTCGGTTTTGATACAATTAAACAATTGAGCACATAAATAGTCAGGGCTGTCCTGAGCAAAAGGAAGGTAACGTAATCGTTTGGTTATAGCACGATTGAATAAATCTAATCTTTTTTCAGAAATAAGTCTGCACATAGTGTGTCGTGGAGCTTCATCAGTTTTACCGCTGAAAGAGACTTGTTGTCCACAGTGGTCAGAACTTAAGCTGTTTATGATAGACTTATTAATAGCTTCCTTGTTACTGAAAACGTTATCTATACATGTTGCACTGGTTGCTGTTATTCTAGTAGGTTCACAAAATAAGTTCACTAAGTTAAAAGATTTAAAAGTATTCACTAAACTCACGCACGTAGGAGACTTCTCAAGCAAGTTAACGTTAAAATCCCCACACACAATAACACATTTTGTACTCTTGAAAATACTACCCAGCACTTCTTCCATGACTGACTCAAAAAGACTGTAATCCGCCGATGGAGGCCTGTATACGCATATAATTATAAATTGGTCTAACTCTACGCAAGAGAGTTCTATGTGACGCGACGAAATGCTTTAAAAAATGACTTGTGGCGTTTCAATAGAATCTTGGATTTCCTGATAAATCTATTTAATTTTAAATATTTTTTAAGTTTGTTTGACCCTGTTATCTTAATTTTTTCCTCACTAATTCTTTCTTTACGAACAGAGTTGGTCAGATCAATAGTTTCAACTAAAGGGGGGCTTATAATACTATCATGCATTATGTCAATTTCAAAACAACTATTTAGTTCGGCATAGATACTCAAATTTTGGTCACCCTGTCCGGAGCAATACTTGCAATACTTGCAAGTATATTAAGTACTTCAAAAAGTATTCTATAGAAAACGGTCAGTATTAAGACTACACTATACATACAAGTGCGCACACTAACCACACAAAAGAAAAACAAACTGTAATTAACCCGTTGATTTTAGCCGAGTCATTTGGCCGCGAGCCAGTCTCTCAAAGAACCCCCTTTGGACAAAAGGGGTTAACCGCCAAGCGTCCCCTTTGAAAAACCCACTTTTCTAACGCCCTTTCATAATGTTTGCGTTAATCAGATAGGGTCGGATAGAGCAATATGCCGCATGTTTGCTGGCGAGCATAAAAGACGATTAAACCAGGTTTTTTACAGAGCAAATGGCGCTTGAGTTTGGGGGCATTATGTGTGCACTTGTCTTTATAGGAAAAATTGCTTTTGGTGACTGTGGCTAAATGATAATAATGGCTTAGGAATTATGAAACTGTTTAAGGCTGTCGGATTTTTATCGGGTTTTACTAATGTTTTTCTATGAATTAATTATAAATATTATATTAAAAAGGGGTGTTTTATTACTCAAATGAAATCTACAGGAGAATGTATATTTCGTTACATGTTATAACTATTAACATAGAGAAATCTTAATTAATTTTAGTAATGATTAATTTGACACTAACCTCCTTATTCATAATCGTTGATCAAACAAAGGGTTATGTCCTAATCTATCACTTTGACATTTGTGTTTGTGAGAAAGTGACAAAACACATTTTAGTTACCAAAGGCTAAAAAAGGTAAGGTTGGTTTAAGTTTTATGAATAAGGGGGTATGTAAATGGTCTCAAAAGGATTGCGCCCTAAAATAGTTTGAGAAACGCTGCCCTAACGTATGAATGCCATCAGTGACCACGAACGGGTTATTTATCAAACTATATGACGACAAATGACTTGTGCGTCTTCATCTGACACCGTTGGATTTCAACGATATTATGGGACCAGGGGGGAGTGCTCCAGAAGGAGGCATCTGTTCAACAACAACAGTAGTAGACAGACAGGGCCGGCCCTAAGGTATAGCGGATGGTAACAGTTTACTCGTATATCCCGTTTTTTTAAGATTAGAATTTTAGTTAGGTGGGTTTAGGTAGGTGGTGGTAGATGCGAATCCCCATATAAATAGATCACGGGAGTTAAAAGCCATGATAAAGTTTGGCCTCATAATGGAAACTATTCTTTAGGCTATTTGTAACTAATACGAGGCCAAACTATCCATGCAAAAATTTCAAAATGGCGGACTATTTTACTTTTCAAAAATTCTTAGTTTTTTAGTACTCACTAATGCTTAGTGCTACACAAAAAAAATATAGGAAATATGTTCCTGTTTAAAATTATATTCCTTGATATCGCATGAAGTTTGCATGATAAAAACAAGAAGTATAGGCGCCAGGCGCCGTACAAATTGATACTACATTATTAATTATTGTCTAGCTAGCCAATAGTGTTAGTACATAAAATAGTTGACAGTTTTTTGGAACTTTACTAACAATAACATCTTCAACAGCAGCACTTGCGTCAAATGATTTTTTATTTTCTCGGTAATTCGTTTGTAGATGTAGTTAGCAGTGTCGCTCATAAAATTGATCGTCTATTTTATGAGCGCCAAAAACATTTCAATATTTTGTTTTTAACCCCTCGCACGCTAAGGAAGCTGTACCGCAATCCTGACAACATAAGTACAGGTTGTGACAGATGATCGAGTCAATAAAACGTTTATTATACAACCCTCGCATGAATACATTTCGGGGAATAACTTTCGGAAAGTCAAATCTCTTTAAAATACGCTGTTACAAACAGGACTCTAACAAGTCCCCTTAGAGTTCGAATAGCAATAAATGAAGTACGTGACGTCATAAAATTGTTAAAACAAGCAATACATTTGTGTTAACGCTTATTTAACAACCCCGTACTGGCTGAAAAAATTCGCCGCGAGCTATGCACATGGCTTCCAATTTAAAAAATTATACGAGTGTTTAAATTTCGAACCGCATTATTTGAGCCTATTTGAATTTGGAACTCCGGTAATCGGACTACGGATTACAAATCTTTATAAAACTATTGGCATCGACACTAAACGGCGGTGATAAGGGCTATTTTTGTAAGGATAATGTTAATGGTATATTTGTGAAGTGACAAGATTAGTTACAATAATAGTATGAGGGTTGTAAATTGGGACTTTCGGACTGTAATCCATGTAATGCGGCCCGAAATGGAAATAACGGGGTAAAGCCGTGTACGGTGATAATGTTGTTAAAGCAAAAATGTCTTTAGTATTAATGAAGATTGGATAATGGATATACTGCTAATGGGAGTTAGTAGGGATAAAAGGATGTTATAAGAAACATCTTTACCGCTCAAGTGTTGATCAAAATACTAGATAAAGTAAATATTTTACATAATCCTAAGTGTCCATAGTTGGTTCTGCACAATTTGGAAAATCAAACGCATAGGTAATTGCGTTTATGGAGACTCATTTTGTTTATAAAAACATGTTTGACGACCTCTTTAGCTTGGTTGGTAGTGACCCTGCCTACGAAGCTGGAGGTCCCGGGTTCGAATCCCGGCCGGGGCATTTATTTGTGTGATGAGCACGAATATTTGTTCTTGGGTCTTGGATGTTTTCTATGTATTTAAGTATTTATTTATCTATATAAGTATGTATATCGTCGCTTAGTACCCATAGTACAAGCTATGCTTAGTTTGGGACTAGGTTGATTTGTGTAAGATTGTCCACAAAAAATATTTAAATATTTATGTTTAATTTTTTTGAACGATTTTTCGACTTCGCTCTTTCCATACTAACTTCCACTCCCTCAAGGGTTGATTGTCGGGATAAGAAGTATCCCATGTCCTTCCCCGGGACTCAAACTATCTCCATACTGAATTTCATCTAAATCGGTTCAGCGGTTTAAGCGTGAAGAGGTAACAGACAGACAGACACACTTTCGCATTTATAGTATTAAAATATGGATTTAATTACACCATAAAGACTTTACAATTTAGCTTTAAAATTAGAAAGGTTTAAGGTATTAGTAGATGAGTAAAAAAAGTAATTTTAGGGTCCTTGTCCCGTAACTTCGAATTACATTACAAAATCCTTAATCTAACTCTATTCTAAAACCTCTATTCACACCCACAGACAAAAGCAAAAGGGAGCCGTTTTATTGCATAAATTCTTTTTCCGAACGAATTCATTTGTGGAACATGGTGAAATTTGAATTTAGAATGTTCCCGGGCGGGCGCGGCAAATTGTGAATTAGGGCCGCGGGCGCACCGGCTTGTTACTCTTGTTAGCTAGTTTTTACGTTGGCAACCCCTTTGTGCCGGATTGCATCAATGCAGCTTATTTACACTTCGAGATTCTAACGAATCATACGTTTTGTTTGTGTTCCTGGATTACTAATTCAAAGTCTTCGTAAGTGGATAGGTTTTTTACAGGTTGGCTAGTGATGAACCCAGTCCCACCTGAATGCTGATGGTAAGTGACGCCAGGGCCTAAAAAAACTCACGAGTCCAGTAATCCTGGTTCAGTGCTATATCAACGGAATTCACTAACCGAATCACGTTAATATAACATTGATAGCTATCATCTATTTAACAGAAAAATGACAAAAGTCCTTTAAATCAATTTCAAACGTCCTCACAAAAAATACCTGGGGCCTATTTGCATAATTAGACTAATAATATTAGAAAATAATACAAGATACTTGTTAACAAATTACTTGTTGCGTTATTTTGCGTGCAAATACCTTGACACATGTTTAGCGGCAAATATGTATAGTAGTTAAATATATACTATTTTCATACCTATAGTCTCCTGGACCATTACAATATTAATTAACTTCACCTAAAACTTGGATCATTAATAAAATCCTGGGGCAGTAATTGGTTTGAAGATGTAAAAGCACAAGATATTGGAAAACTCCAATCCGTATCTCTTTTTATTAGAATTAGTGAAGCGAAACTAGTTAAAATTTTGCAGATGCGCTGAATTTCATATTTGGAAAGGAAATTTCGTAAACTACCAACACGTTTGTTCCGAATTTCAATTTTAAATAGTGTTTTACGAATGTATAATTTAATTTACCATCTGACAACACTTTTGCGAGAATTTCTATTCCAATTTAGATTTCAAAATTAGAATGTCACAAATAATTTAGAGGAACGTATTAACTTTGTTACCTAAGTAGTCCTTTATAAAATATATTTTTGGGGGTTTGAGAGTATTTTGATACGTGGGTCATAAACAGATTTATGTACGCGTCTTTCCTGTGGACATATCAAAAGTTAAGGGCTACAAAGCTTAATTTTGGATTGGTCTCGTAACCTGCATAAACGGCGTCTCCGGTTCTATAAATCCATGTTATAAAATCATAACGTACATGCTCATAAGCCGTTAACTATTGACCACAGGAGGGACGACTTTTGTTTTTTCAAGTGTTTATAAACCACAATTCATTTGCAATGCCTCAATTGCCTGATATCTTGGTGATTATTATTCTTGGTTCTATTCACTTGGCCTGTTTGGTAGTGAACCTGCCTACTAAGCTGCAAAGCCGCAAAACCTTTAAGTATTTTGTACCTAAGCATTTACAAGAACAGCATTTTTACTAACGAAGTATCGCCATTTAGTACCCATTCTACAAGCTTTGCTTAGGACTAGTTCGATTTGTGAGATTGTCCCTTATCTTCAGTTTTTCACTGGTAGTTTTGAGGTTAGGACAAAACTTACAAGAACTGCGATTCATGCTGCCAACTCTTTACTCCAATCAACAAATCCTGAGACAATAAGTTAAACCGTTTCACACATTTATTCATTTTAACATACTGGCAGTTATAAGTAGGGTAGGGTCATAAACAGAATTATGTTCGCGTTTTTCCTGTGGACATATCAAAAGTTAAGGTCTCCAAAACTTAATTTTGGATTGGACTAGTAACCCGCATAAACGGTGTCTCCGTTTCTTTAAGTCCATGTAATAAAAGCATAACCTTCTTGTCCATAAACCGTTAACTATTGACCACAGGAGGGACGACTTTTCTCTTTTCAAGTGTTTATGACCCGCTAATAATGTTACTTTTATCTTATGATACAAATACTAATACATTATTATTTTAAAAACAGTTTGACTATGGATTTCTCTTTGCCACGTCTAAATCAAACATTCAAACCGTTCCGAACAAAATGTCTACGAAAATAAAAAACTTTTCAAAAAAAAAAAATACCGACTTCAACATCAGTAATAAAAAGGCACTCAAAAGTGATAAATAACAGAATTACAGACTTTATCCAGATCTCAAATATATGGGTGACTATTTAATCAGTTTTATTCCATTTAATTTAAAATTATGTATTTAGTTTATTATGATATGTTCAGGTCCAGTTTAAACCTAAATAAACTGAGGATTTTACTTATCTTAAGTACCTATTCACAGTAATTAAATTTTTTTAAGTAACAGACTTAAAACTACTGATTAATCTACCTACCTACATCGGTATTAATAATTCCAATGTGACAATTCTTGTCAAACAAAACCTGTTCCCTGTTAATTTATATTAAATATTTTTATATGCGCTACCTACTGATCTGTTTGAAGTCGGTGCCAAGCCAATAAGGGTCATATTAAAGTTGTGCTGCATTACTGACTTTATGTTCCACAGATAGTTGTAGTCCCCACAGATAGTGTAACAGTCGAAAAGAAAGGTATATCTACACGATGTCCTGTAAGTAGAACGATAAACTTAAGGGGTAGGTAGGTGGGGGTGGGGGCTAAGGTTCCTTTGGGCACTTACCAAATGCCTAAAGTAACCTTGGTAATATATGTTATATATATTTTTTTTACAGTTAATATTGAGAATATCATTAGCGGACAGATATGGTTTGTCGCCTTGGTAGCCCACATATATTTTGTAACTTCGACTGTACTGCTAGTGCAGTAATGACCACAACTCTAGCTACTTGTATTGGTTAAGCAAAAATCATTTCACCAAGGCTATTTCTTCTTCTTCTTTAAAAAAGGCTTTCCATCAAATTAATGATGATTGATTTCGCCAATCAATACTCGTTCAGAGACGTTGTTCGGTAGCGACGCCATGACAGTAGGCAACTGGTTTTGTTAGGTAGTGGATTCTGCTCGTCGTCGCGCCGAGTACGTGTGTTCACCAACGCAGTGACGAGCAAAATCCTAAAGACTATTTTTATATATTTGGTAGGGGTAGGTGACACCCACTCAAGTTTCTAGTGCTACTTATAGAAAACCCTGTACTATTGAATCCTAACTTATATAGATATTGGCAAAGTATCTACTTATTCGATAGACTTTCCGTAATTTAGTTGCATATTATCCTGTGTTAGGCTTGGCACCGACTTCAAACAGATCAGTAGGTAGCGCATATAAAAATATTTAATATAAATTAACAGGGAACAGGTTTTGTTTGACAAGAATTGTCACATTGGAATTATTAATACCGATGTAGGTAGGTAGATTAATCAGTAGTTTTAAGTCTGTTACTTAAAAAAATTTAATTACTGTGAATAGGTACTTAAGATAAGTAAAATCCTCAGTTTATTTAGGTTTAAACTGGACCTGAACATATCATAATAAACTAAATACATAATTTTAAATTAAATGGAATAAAACTGATTAAATAGTCACCCATATATTTGAGATCTGGATAAAGTCTGTAATTCTGTTATTTATCACTTTTGAGTGCCTTTTTATTACTGATGTTGAAGTCGGTATTTTTTTTTTTTGAAAAGTTTTTTATTTTAATATTTTTAGTTTAGTATCAGTGCAGTTGCATCCTGAAGGATACCTGTGGTCCGCTGCCTAATCCAAAGATTTGGCGTAGGCACTAGTTTTACGAAAGCGACTGCCATCTGACCTTCCAATCCGAGGGGAAACTAAACCTTATAGGGCTTAGGCTTTGTCGAGTGGGCAAATTGACTGTTGCAAGTTCTCAAACCGCCCGAAGGCCTCCAACTTAGCTTATGTAACGACTGCTGCCATAGACAACAGCTGGCATTAACGGCTTAACATGCCTTCTCAAAGCACAGGAGCGAGCTCATTTAGTAATCACACAAAGCGGTCACCCATCCAAGTAGGTACTGACCGCTGCCCACATTGCTTAACCATATACCGCACGCGGTATGCAGTCTGCGAGCTATATAAATTATTATTCGTTAAAATGCGCAGCTTGGAATGACACTAAAAGACTTGTTTTATTTTAATTTTAAGTAGTGTACGAACATGAATATACTCGTTCGTACACAATCATGCATAGGTATATTTGTTTTTTTGCCAGCAGAGGACGGGTTAAGAAAAAATAGATGCATCTTAACTCAATTGGGTTGTTGGCTGCCAAACTTTGCCACTAGGTGGCGCCACTAGAGTTTGTCCCAAGACATTCGTTCGTGATTATTATTCTCTTTGGGCTGAGACCTATGCACTTGGTATTTGGTGATAATGTTTATTTTTCATTCCAGAGGTCGTGGGTTCAAATCCCACCTGTGGTGTTGAATTTTTAAATTTTCACTTTGATTAAAACATTGAGATTTTCGCTAGCGGACGCATCCGCTTAACAAACATATTAAAGTATTGTCACAATTGCTCTATAGTACCCCCTACGCGCAATTTGACGATGCTATGACGAATATGTAAAATTTTGTTCTGAACCCTGTAACACAGGGAATCCTAGCTCAGTATAGCTGTATAAGTTTTTTCGAAATATTAACTAATTTCGTTTTGTCTCAAAATGTATGAAAACGCTCTCACCGAGTTTGAAATACGCGCGTTCATCGGTTAGCAACAAATGTTATTCTCGCTGTTTTAGTTTCCACTAGTGACCACCAGAGGCGCTGTTCACGTTTTCATACCACTTTCATACATTTTGAGACAAAACGCAAACGCGTTCGAATTCGTTAATGTTTCGAAAAAACTTATACTAGAGCTACAGAACCCAAAACTTGTATTTTAATGTGTATTTTTCCAATGAATATTTATATTTCTTTCTATTTTAGGCACTTTTAATTTAAATGGGGTTCACCTCTCCCGGACGTCCCCTACGTGAACTTAAGTGTGTGATAGACGTGCAAGTTAAAAAACCGACCAAGTGCGTGTCGGTCTCCGCACATTTAGGGTTCCGAACCAATCGCAAAATTAAGTTTATTTTAATAAGAATAATGAGGTAATTTGAAAGAAAAAATTTGAATGATTAATATATTAATATTTGTTGTTAACAATATGTAATAATGAACATTTTCACCAAATTTCAAGTTCATAGGTCAATGGGAAGTCAAAAAAAAATCATCGGAACAAATTTTGTGACAGACAACGCATGGACGGACGCGTGAGTGATAATAATATTAGGGTTCCGCTTGGACCCTTCGGGTTATTCGGGTACAGAGACTACAGAGTTACGGTTTTAAAGTTCACGAACTTTGCTTGTATCGGCATGTAGACACACGTACGAGCTATAAAATCGTACGTACGTATAAAACTTAACTTTATGACGGTATATAACAATCTTATCAATAACTCTTTAGTATGAGTATCGATCCGAGCAAAGTTCGATTTCAAAACTAGCCCGTCTATCACCCTCTTAAGTTCGCGGCAACGACTCGCGTGGTGGCGCAGGGCAAGGACAAGGAAAGGACGCAGCTATGCGTTAAGGGGAGAAGTACATGCTTTTATCTCATTCCACCTCATAGTTGCGTCCTTTTCCGCACCATCAGGGTTAATTATGTAGTCGGAATATGAACCGCCCGTATACCGATTACGCTCGCTCACAAACAAAGATAGTCACTAGCCCGATTCACATGTGATGGCAAAATCATCGTGGTCCACTGGTATGGATCAGAGGGGCTAAGGTGATCGCTATATGTCGGACATATATAGCATTCTAGAGCGATTGACGTATAAGCGATTATAATTATTAGCCCCTCTTGTAACAGACGATTACACGTTACGATCCACACAACGGCACAAATGTCTGTAATGGGCCATGATGGCCATGTCCATAAGGTGGGTTGCACTGAACCGCTTGTGATTGAGAAAGAAAAAAGAAAGAAAAGAAACATTTATTCGTGACAAAACACTTACAAACAGGACATTACAAACCGAATTTTGTCACGAAATGGTCACAACTCAGCGGTATGCTGGCAGAGCCAGCACTGGTCTTCCGTGGTGACCATTTGGTGAAATCACAGCACAGTGACAAAACAAACACAAAACAAATTGTATGCGGTGTTAGTCAAAAGCCACGGTTACAGGCGTAATAAAATAGCAACCCCGCTTGAAATGTCACTTTTGTCTACCTATTCATTCTTTAGCCCGCGACCCTTGACAAACGGGCGAGTAAGTACGCGCACTTGAGTGAACGATAGACGTAAATTCACGATGTTTGCTCGGAATGGACATGGAAACAGATGTACGAGCTATAAAGTCATACGTTATAACTCTTATCTAAGTCTGTCTTGATGTCTATTCCGATCAAATTTCGTGAATTTCCTTATACATCACCGTCTAGAGTCTGGCTACGTTAACTCTACCTAGCAGATGAACTGTCAAAGAAATCTAATTTGGCAACACTGTGCATTATACGTCATATTTCTATGGAAATGTCACGGAAATGTGACGTGTGAGGTAGAGTTGCCAAACCAAATATTTGTTTGACAGTTCATTTGCTTGGTAGAGTTAAAGTAGCCAAACTCTAGTATCACTACTCACTTAAGTTCGCGTACTTACTCGCTCGTTTATCACGGGCTTTATTTTGTTATCAGATATAAAACCCGCGATTTTTAGGATTTCGTACCTGAAGGGGATGGAACCCTAATTTATGGTTTTCAAATATATTGAAAAACAAAGCAATGAGACACCATCAGTCAACTTTTTTTATACAAAATATTGTTCCTAAGATTTTATTGATTTCCGGAGCGCTCGTGCCTGCGTGCCGCAAGCGTTATTCAAAGTTAAGCAACGTGGGCCGCGGTCAGTACATGGATGGGTGACCGCTTTGAGTGGTTACTAACTGAGCGCTCCCGTGCTTTGGAAGGCACGTTAAGCCGTTGATCCCGGTTGCTGTCTATGGCAGCAGTCGTTAAGCCAAGTTGGAGGCCTTCGGGCGGCTTGAAAACTTCTAATAGTCAAGTTGCCCACTCACTTGACAAAGGGGGGTCGAAGTTGCACCACGTCCGTAGGGAGAGTACCCACCGCTACCCTACACGTGACCCCTGGGTGGTTCTAAAAGTGCAACAAAAACTGGCAACTGTACTGTCTTCTCGAAGATCTCACAGTTCGAAAATACATGCCATACAATAAATAAATATTGATTTCCCATTGACCAATAAACTTGATATTTGGTGATAATGGTTATTACTTTACCAACAAATACTAATATATTGATAAAACAGATTTTTTCATTGAAATTCCTTATTTCCTATTAAAACAAATTTAGTTTTGTGTTTGGTGTCCTCTCCCGGCAAAAAAAAACATTCTTTTGTTATCCGACTGGGGAACCAAGTCACCGGTAGCAGACGCTTAAGTGAAATAAAATGCACTAGGTATTAAGTTTATGACAAGATTCTATGATGTATTTAAACTAGGATACTAATCATAACAATGCTTGCTTTCGTTTGACAGATTTAGCCTTAATAAGACTTTTAATAAGACTAGCTTCTAGCAATTATTTAAAAGTAAAGTTATCATAGCTATATATAGCATAGCTGATTTAATTATTATTCCAGTATCCAACTCTAGTCTGAGTAAACCTTATAGGTAGTAAACAATAAAACACACAAGTAATCTGTTTAATAATTATAATTTACTTAAAATAATTGATTGAATCAGGCGTTACTTTTCAGCGGAATAGCAAAGGAATATTGTTGTATTTATAATTTACTTTGCACATTTAAACACAGCACACAAAACACTCACACTCACTTTACTATATATGAAGAAGAAGAAGAAGAAGAAGAAGAAAAGTATTTATACTATGTTTATTACAATCATATGCTTGCTTTTAAATGTTCATATTTGTAAATGTTTTTTGTTGTGATACTTTCAGTATTAGGTAGATATTCTTGTATGGTTGACGAAATATAAGCTGCACCGATTCGCCATACAAGTTGTTCTAGGAATCGGTGCAGCTTATATTTCGTGAACTATATGAAGTAGGTATATGATGATCAACACAACAATGAGGTAATTGGAATCGGTTTTCCATCAAAACCACTTTTTTTTATCACTTTCATAGGATAGCTATAAACCACTTTTGAAGTTTTTGTATTTGTTTGCAACATTGAAATGCTTCTTCTTCTTATCGAGTCGATGGCTAGATTGTGCTGGCCCAAACGCCAGCAACGTCTACTGCCTTTTGGTTGGCTTTAACCAGGTCTTCATGGGAGCAGGAGGATGGGCAAGCTCGGCAGTTGGTAATGTGCGCCAGAGATTATTGTGGGATGGCACCACACACGCAGCGGTTAGAAGATGCCCCGATGAAACCCCACTTGCACAGGTTGTCTTTACTACGACCAACTACGCAGTCTATTGAGGGACTTCCATGTTGCCCAGGGCAGGTAGGCTCAGTGCAGGTTGTACAGTCTTCAGGAGGGGTTGCAGATTCTTTCCACAGCTTGAGGGTCGCGTTTGTTCGGGTGTCTGTGATTGGACCGACGGAATGTAGAAAGCTGGATTGAAATGCTGTCTGATAGGTATTATTTCCCGATGCTTTGGCAGATACATTATTCATGTTATGAGATTGACAGAAGTTAGTCCAGGTTATAGAAATGCGTTCCGATATTCGCCGCGAATTGCTTTAAAGCGCACCCGGGGTTTATTTCCGTATGTTTTTATTTAAATTATTACGAATATTTAAGCAATGTCAAAATAAATTACACCAACACCTCGTATTCTGTTCAATTCAATCAATCGTAGCTGTTACTCATTCTTATTTTATTCCTGTCTCTTTCCTACTCGCACGTCACGTATAACTTACTAATCATTCTCTCTCTCTCTTTCCATCAGCCACTCATTCGCTCTCCTCGAATTCATTCACTCGGCCTCAATTTTACATTCATTTGATCATTTTTAGTGATATCGCTATACGTGTGTGTGTGGGTGCAAGTGCCTTTGTGTGCGTATATTTGATGAATTTCGCTGATTTCTCATGGTTTCCACGATCAGATCTTGACCAAATTTATATGGGACCACCCCTGACATATGCTCCAACCACCAATAAAAGAATCATCAAAATCGGTCAACATTTGACGAAGTGAGGCTGGAACAAACATATATACACGGATCGAATTGAGTACCTCCTTCCTTATGGAAGTCGGTAAAAAACAAGCACAGCTACAACTCTATTTCGATTTGGTGTTTAGAACTGGCAACAAATAGGGTTGGATTGCCCGCGGGCCCTGGGTGGTTCGTTTTCGAAATTCGAATAATACCATAAAGACCGCGGCGGTTGGTGCAATCATACTGTTACGAGTGTAATGTGTCGATCATTATGCTATAGACGGGAGACTGTACATTGCAGATTCTTGATTGTGAAAATAAAATGTGAAACCGCTTATAATATGATGATTTTGTATTTAAACTTTCGTGAGACATGTTATAACTTTATTTAAAGTGACAATTAATACGTGATTTTAACCGTTTAGTAAAATAAAGTTATGATGATTTTGTATTAATTTATCATGTTTCATTATCGTATTGGCCGACTGACGTCCACTGCTCGCCCTAATACTATGTTTGGGTTTATTAGTTTTAAGGACAAATATTACATTTTACCATAGGAGCCAGTAGGTAAATAAATAAATATGAAAACAGGACGCCGCAGAAGTTGAGCTGTGCCTCCTAAAGTACTTGGTATTGCATCAACGGTGATCAAGTTGATATGACACTTGGTCGCCGCTATCGTAATTTTTGTTTGAAAAAAAAACACCTAACGAAGTTATATTGTCATTATGTTTATTGTAACACGGCAAAACCTCCGTGGTACGGTCGCTGGCGCACTGGCCGGTAGTAAAAAATATATAAGTTTTTCACGCGCGTCTTTTGGTTTTTTCTTGCTCAGACTTGCTGAAGATTGTTATGTTCGCAGTCGAATTCTATTTTATTTCACTGGAACTAAACTAATTACTTGATATTTCAACCTACTGATATAGTTATTATGATTGTTATGAATGTACAGTTCGAGTCGCTGTACATATCCTTAAAGATAATCCTGTAAATATTGTGTATAAATAGTTTCATACAAGGGCTGCCTCTTACGCAGGTAATTGTTATGTAAAAACTTATCTAATATTGTACATATTTCTTGTTATTTGTTAAACCCAATCCAAGCCTCATTTAGCCGTCACTGGTCTGACTACATGAGGCTCGGATGGGTTTGAATCTGTGCTAAGAAGTGGACTTGATTGCAGCCCTTTTTGCCTGACTACTTTTCTACGGATTCACCGCTGCTGCTGTAAATATTGACGTCTGAGCTGATCGCTGATTGGAGACCAATCGTGAATTAAAACGAACGGAATCGCTGAGCCTATCACGTCTTACAGCCTATACCACCTGGATTGCAGATCACCACTCAGGCCAGTGACTTAACTTTTCGTACCAGCTCCGTACTGACTGTTCAAGTTGAACCCATCTCTTTGTACATAGTTTTATTTTTTATATTGTATTGTATTTTACTTGTAAATACTTAGTTTTATTCCTTACCCGCGGCTAGCCGGGATACAGTGGCGCCCATTATACGTAACGTAATGACAATATTGACAATAACCTTAAAACGAAAAACCATACAAATTCCAGATTGATTATTGTAGTTGACTGATACATATTTAACCAATCTGTACCGCCTATTGTAAACTATATCATACAAATATTTGGACTTTGACTGGTGTACTACATACCACACAGTATAACATCATACCCATCCTCGTTTCATCCTCGGCGCTTCAACATTCATCAAACCCGTAATACCATTGATTACGTAAACCGTATAAGCCTTGTATACCCTCTTAAGCCCTCTCATAATAGAGGCAATAACACTCAGACTCGGAAAGAGTGCCCCTATAATGCGTCTAGTAAACGAATATGCGGGGAAATTGCCAGGAGCCAGCAGATGTGATTGCGAGCCGGATACTGGCAATCATCAATCTACGCCCCCCCGCCCGGTCGTAAATCACGCCGACAATGGACGGAGGAAGTTCTTAAGAAGAAAAACTATAGGTCATATCCTTCCGGGGAGGCGGCCAATCGGAAGCGAGCGCTAACCTACCCCCACTACATCCGCGACTCCCGCACACAAGTGTAATCTACGCGTCTACAATCGCATCACCCTCTCCCTGTTTTCCGCGTATCACCAAAGCGAGACAGCTTAAGTTTTTTAAACTCTAGGCCTGTTTTGTTTCAGTCTGTGGTGTCGAAGGGGTTATTCGGTTAGGGCGAGATTTTTCCACGTCCGAAACGCGACGGCGCGCGGTCTATCATCCGGATTATAAGAGCTGTAGATCTCGAATGGATCGCCAGGCGTCGGTTTGCGACTGAATTATTTATTTTGATAAGCTACGGGTGTGTTGAGTAATTCTGTTTCTGCTTCGCACGCATGCATATTGACTCTAACTTATACCTACTATTTTAAATGAAGCTCATTTTTCTTTTTTCAAATGATATAAAGTTACGATATCAGACCAGAATATATTTAAAATTGCAGTCATAATATATTTCGAAACAGAATATATTTAAATATACAACATTTCGTTACGGTATAAAGTTACAAGATCATACCAGAATATATATTGAAATATGTAAATGCTAATTTTGGACGGGTTCATTAGGCTTTTTTTACTAGTCAATAGATCATGATATCATAATTGATATTTCAGAAAAAGATATGCATATTTACGCAATGTTCAATTCTTAATCATTTTTCTAAGCATGTATAAAAAAAAACTCGGTTCCTACACGGAGTGTACTTACTAACTATGTAAAACGAATAGGTAGGTACGAAGTGAGTATAACGAGGCACATTTTTTACGGTAATTTGGTACGCTATTTTGATTTGATATTAATTCCGTTTTGACATAGGTAAGTAATTGTAATTTTATTCCCATTTTGTGTAAATTTAAGCGATTTTCATATGCATTCAACAAAAGTTGTCATAAAAAGAGGAAAACTCACACTATCGACAAAGAAAAAGCCACCTACAAAAAATCCCTTCGGAAAACTACTTGTAACCTCTGAATAGCCGTTCGCCACCCTAAACCGGCTATAACTGGTATAGCACTCGCGTAGGGGGAGGGTTATTAGCATCTATTACCGAGCGCGAGCACAAAAATGGGTATTCACGCCCATGTAATAAATTTACTCGCTGTTAACTCGCGCTGGACCTCCCGTTGGGAGGGAATATTCTAGAAAATATCGAATAAAACCGATAATATGGTGAATAGCAAATAAAATGGGTTCACTTTGTCAAAGTCAAAGTCAAAAGTGTTTATTTGCCAGAATACAGTACAGGAAGGTCTTACATAATTAAACATGACAATGTATTCAGCCTGCATGCAGGCGTGCAAATATTTTCCTGAGAGGCGATGAATTTAGTATAATTTGTATCGAATATCTCTACGAATTCATTCGTAATATGGTGAAAAACAGATAAAATGGGTTCACTTTGTATCGAATATCCCTACGAATTTATTCGTTATATGGTGAAAAGCAGATAACGTGGGTTCACTTTGTATCGAATATCCCTACGAATTTATTCGTAATATGGTGAAAAGCAGATAACGTGGGTTCACTTCGTATCAAATTCCGCTACGAATTAATTCGTAATATGGTGAAAAACAGATAAAATGGGTTCACTTTGTATCGAATATCCCTACGAATTTATTCGTAATATGGTGAAAAGCAGATAACGTGGGTTCACTTTGTATCGAATATCCCTACGAATTCATTCGTAATATTGTATGGGCATGAGGCAAAGATGAGGCCGACGTTGAAGCGAGAGCTCACCCAGAAGATGCCTATTCAGTCGTGCCTTAAAGAGGTCCAGGTTATATGATCGCAGAAATACAGATGCCGGCAGGGAATTCCAAACCTTAGCTGTTAGAAAGTTCTAGCACAGAATAAGTAATGTTGTAGTTCCAAAGCAGTTTATCTCCGAATAGGTGCACAGCGCACACGCGACCGACACAGCGCCGCTAAAGTGCTGGCTCGCGATGGACTTGAACACTGATTGCTTGGATTTACTAAGCGTAAATGAGATTGGTCGACTTTTAACGTTTTATACTGAGACTTTAGTTTTAAATAGATTTCACTACTGGTCAGTTAGATGTACCTATGTAGCAGCCACAGTGGACAAATAGTTCGGTACACTATATATTTTGTATGGTGTACCGAACTATTTGGGCACTTTGACTGCTACATAGTATATGACGCTGACTGTACATAAGTACAAATACCCATAAAGGTACATGCTAATAGACAAGGATTTTCCTCCCGTAAAGCCATCCTAATTGAAATTGAAAAAACATCGGGCTAAGTAATAAATTATGGCTTGAATCGACGGCAGCGCGCCCGCCATTAACGGGGCGAGAACTTCAGGAAAAATGGGACAAGGCGCGACGCGCACTGAGATTGGAATTAAAAGTACTTATCCCTATAAAAACATTTTTTTATTATTATTAATAATGGGTTTTGCCCAGCAGCACTGGGACACTAAATAGGCTTTTGAAAATAATAATAATAATGGGATTGCTCTTGGCCAACATCTAGCCAGGGGGCAAAGATGAGGTCGACGATGAAGCGAGCTCACCCAGAAAATGCCTATTCACTCTTGCCTTAAATAGGTCCAGGTTACATGAACACGGATATACAGATGCCGGCAGAAAAACATTGTATCATTTACATTTAAGTTTACATGCCTTCAACTTTTCAAGCTTTGTTTAGTTTGGGACTAGGTTGATTTGTGTAAGATTGTCCACAAATATTTATTTATTTATTAAATTGTCAATAATTTGAAGTTATATTATTTAATCGTACCTAGTCAGAATTTATGTAATTACCATTTCTTTTGAATCTTTTATCTTCAAACGAGCAATTCTTGTATAATATATTCAATAGTATATGTATATATATTTATTTATTTCGGGGATCTCGGAAACGGCTCTAACGATGAAATTTGGTGTGGGGGTTTTCGGGGACGAGCAATCGACCTAGCTGGGTCTCATGCCCGGGAAAACGCCGAGCAAAGCTCTGTCGCCCAGATATTTATTATTTTTTCACGTGAATTTATATTACACTACTTTCTTTATTTACGCTTAATCGCCGCGAGATATAGACGATATCAATATAACGAAGTTATGTAATACGACTCGTCCCTTTAAATGTTTCGGTTATTGAGTGAGGGTATGTCTTGTACGTCACTTCCGATCCTACATTTGCATTTTATTTAATGTGTTTCACACGCACGAATATAATGTGAAAGTACACGAAACAATGGAATGCTAGTAAGTGAAAGAGATAAACCAATTCAAACCCTGATATTTACTGTAGGTATAAGGCACTTACCATTATAAAGACTACTAAGAATAAACAAAAAACACAAAGAAGTTAGGAACTAAACTTTTTAAATACCTAACCGTAATTAATTGACTTTAAGAGGCCGTCAAGCTTTGCGCTTTCATCATTTTCACGAAATCTTACTCGATAGATGGCGTTGGCGAGCTATTTACAATAGTCAAGCATCGATAACCTCACCAGTTACCCCTAGTATATCTTGACACTAGGACACGTAATAACTACACGCAATCGGAGGTCTGAAGCATTGGTTCTCCTACGGTGAGATCCAAGCGTTGCAGAATATTACTTAATTACCTAAGTAACCTACTGCCTGGCGTAAAAATCTTGATCGTTTTGTTGACTTAAAAAATAATATTACTTTGTATGAAATAATATTAGTTGTTGTACAAGTAAATAAAATGCCCATTTTGATTCGAAAATATGTATACATATGGTACGATCATATCCTGTACGTTTTATTTAAAAAAATATGTAGTTTGATTTATTTATATCTGTGATGAATACATAAAAATATTTAAAAAACAATCCCTGTAGTTATTCTTTAAAATTCATTTTAAAATTTTCATTCCTTATTCATTTATGACTCAGCATCACGGCGTTCAGCTATGAAGAAAACTATAAGCAATAATTGATTTTTAGTTCGTTAAAGACATTCTGCCACTACCATTAACTAAAAAAAAAACAATTTCTCAAAAATAAGACGGAACGGAAATGAGACGGATATATAATAAGACGGAATTTGAATTAAGATTTGATAAACATACACCAAAGGTATTGAAACGTCAAAAAGTTCATGCTTTCCCATTCCCGCCGTTCATTTTTTTAACAGAATCGCTAGTGTATTCTTGCACCGAAAAACGGAAATTATTTAAGACACATACAAAAACGTAGCGTTTCCAACAGAAAAATACTAGTTGAATTGGCTGAATACGACCGGGCCTGTACTCTGATATTCGAAATCCGTACTTGGTATTAGTGGCTTCCCTTTCACGCGAGAGTGAAAGGGACGGCATGTGCAAATTATAGATTTCGGAGTAGACACTCTTTCTTTTATACGCCTGTTTCTACTTTTAATAAAGTTTAGAAGTCGACAAAGAAATAGTAATATATGTGTCAGTTTAATTTTTGTCTGGTTTACTTTCAGTTGCTATAGAAATTAAAGTTTGATTTCTAGGAGCATTGCATGTTTGAGAGAAGCACTATACATATACCTCGGTGTGAAAAGGGGTTGCCAGCCTCGTAAATATCCGGCCGGCGACCCCTTACTTCTCGGCCTCTGTAATGTACTATTTCTCACACGTGCAATGAACTGTCGTCATTACGTGCGTTTTATAACAGGATTCAAAGTATAACGTTTCAGGCGGAATAACCCGAGAGAACTGTAAAGAAATTTCGTACAAAATTGAAGGCCTAGCCCGGGAAGTATTTCTTTTTTGACCGCGTGAAACGAAGGTCTCTGTTTTTAGGCTATGGGCCAGCTAGCCAAATTTTAGAAAATGGTATACTTTGGGGGTACTAAGTTTCCTTCTTACAGTAGTTAGACAGGCTTATTATGATGTGAAAAAACCATGATTGCCATCTCAAAGTAGTAGCTAATAGAAATGGCGGCCAATCCAAGATGGATATAGAACTATGGTTTAAAAAAAAGAACAATGAAATCGGACGAATACTTTTTAAGTTATAATTGATTTTGTAATACTCAATATCCGCCATCTTGGATTGGCGGCCATTTTTGTTAGCTACCATTTTGAGATGGCAATCATGGTTTTTTAACATCGTAATAAACCTATCTAACTCCTGTAAAAAGGAAACTTAGTACCCCCAAATTATACCGATTTCTTGGGTGGCCCATGAACTACTTAGCTTCCAGATAAATGCTTTCGTATGTCCGGATTTCCGGTCGTCCGCATCTACAGGTCACATTTTTAAACCGATTCTCGTGAAATTTGGTGAGCAGGTTCGAAAATAAAATAAAAAATATTTGTAGAGTCAGTTTTTGTGTTTTTCTGCGGCAGAATTTTGAACGTGCGACTACGAATTTTTGAGCATCTACGTACTTTATCAGATGCTTATTGTAGCATTCTGAGAGACAATATTTCGCAGAACTACATCGTATACCTAGGTATAGTTCGGACACAACTCTAAGGCTAAATTCTGTCAAACGAACGCAAGCAAAACTCGACTTAGAGCTCTAACTGTTAGGTAGATTTTTGCTTGCGTTAATTTGACAGCACTTGGCCTTACAGTTTTTTACTTTGACAAATGGCTAGTTGCTAAATGATTACCTTCCAACCCAACCAACCCAACCCAACCCAACCAAGGAACTGCCTGGCTTGGATGAACGGCGGAAGATCTGGGTGACACTCAACCGGATAAGGACGGGCGTCAGCCGCTGCAACCATAATCTCCATAAATGGGGCTACAAGCCATCGCCGAGTTGCGATTGTGGAGCACCGGACCAAACAACCGCCCATATTGTGGAAGAGTGCCCAAGGAGACGCTTTGCGGGGGGACTCAGTAACCTGCACGCGCTTACTGCGGAAGCCAGGGATTGGCTATCTAATTTAGATATTTTATTATAAGATTTTAACTGTACCTTAATTTTAATTATTTTTTATATGTAACTTAATAATTTGGAAAATAAAGCCATACGATAATAATAATAATTACCTTCCAGGTTAAACCACTAGATGCTGATCGCTGACTTTAATCATAATGAAATGCTCAGCAAAATAAAGCATTTTTCTTAATAAAAAAAAAAGTCACGAGTAGACAAATAAATTAAATCTACCAAGTATCAAAGACAGTACATGAAAATCAATTGACAACTGCGTTATCAGCTATGTGATTCATAAGTTGTCTCGATTTAGTTCACAATTACGTTCCTAGTATACTTTGACTGCGACTTTCATAATAAATACACATAATGGGAGGTCACAATTTGTATTGGTTTGTTTGAGGGGGTTGTGGTAAGCTTTGTGAATAGCCACAAAAAAACGGTATATACGTCCTCCTCCGACGGCCGCTCGGCCGGTACTGAGTCACTATGACCGTGTCAATGAAAATGTCGTGAAAAAGGCATGTTGTAAATCAAATAGAATTAATATATTTCTATCTTAGTTGCTACTTTTTATTATCTCAAGTCATAAAATAGAAGTTATTTTATCATAGTCATATGCTCAAAAACCTTTTTATTAGCTTTAATATTACTAAAAGATGCAATGAAGTTTGAAGTTTTTCAGAAAATTTACCAATTTTAATATTCTGTTTTTATAACATTTTTGTATGAAACTTGTAAAAACCCTTCCACTCATCCCTAAGAGGAGTATCTATTGCACATGTGCATATTTTTTTCAAGCCGGTTCGGCACCAACATATAGCTTAACTAGGTCGTTTTTAAAGCCTCTTCAAGCGCAAATCGAGGAAACAGCTGTTAGGTTAAGCAAGATTATTCGAAACTGAATTAGAAAATTTAGAAAGTAGCACACTTATTCCATTCAGAATGAAATGATCTTTCATAATCTGTAATAAAATGTAGATAAATACAAATAGATTATGAGATACGACCTCATCAATCTTAGCCAAATCGTCAGAATATGTTATACGGAGCCTTAACATGTCATTCCCATGTCATTATCACTATTCTGCACTAAACTGCTGCTATTACATTTCAATCAGGAATCAGGATACATTACCACAGTAAATACATTTCACAAAAAAGCGCAGTGTGCGTCGGGCCCTACCCGACCCTCCGGAGGAATTCTTACAGACTTTTTAATAGAGAGCCGGCCGCAACCCTTTTATTTTGATTAGTTATTGTATTTACCGCCCCTCGCCATCGGTATTGACAACAATTACCCACCCCACCCCCACTTTAATGGGAATTAAAAACCCCGTCTCTGTCTGACGTTTGGTTATTTTAAACATTTTTGAAAAGGATTTGCGGAATCTTATAATGGACTTGTTTAATAATAAACGAGTTTTTAATTGCAATTGTAATTAAGATTTTTAAGGGCCGCGGCTTTGGGCAATCTTTTTGGGTTTATTTGTAACCGCTGCGTGGATTAGAAATGAATCGCTAATTTTCAAAACAATCAAACCGGCAATACTAATAAGATATGTTTTTAAATAACAAAAAAGGTAACACATGCCATTTACAACCTCATTATTTATCCTAAGCTCAGTGTTACAGTCGTGAAAATCTAATATATGTCGTTTACAACCAATTATATGGCGACCCTGCCAATTCAGCTTTGTTTCACCGGTGGGTCCCTGCGCCAGGCAGTCATCAATGTATCCATACGCAGACCATTCCCACCAGTTTACATATCTATAGGAGAATAGATTACCATGAATTCGTCTAGCAGACACATAACAAATGCAATAACCCGCCTTTGTCCGTAACAGTGTAAACACGAGTGTGCCATCCGCGCTGTTAATCATTTCTTTTTGTGCGCGCCCCAACGGAGATTCCCGCGATTACGTGACCTCTGGCGGCAAAGAGGTGAAACGCAGAGGCACCTAGCCGTCGCGATGAGACTATAATGTTGTCTACCGGTAAAAAAAAAAACAATATTACCATGTTGGATGGAAATCTCTGGCATCGGTAGATAATGGCATGTGTACGGTATCGTCTCAGTACAAATTATATCATATCCCTCTCAGCCTGCCGCCCTGGGCCATGGCCCCCTTGGCCCTAGGGTAAATACGCCTCTGCACACATACGAGAGTCACATGCGAGTTTCATTATACTGCAGGTCATGAAGGTATATCGCGTTCAATCGCTCTATAGAACCGCGCAATGTAGTTAAAGTGTATGTATTAGGCCTATAATGCTAGCCAACGAAACTGCCCCGTCTACAGTGACGCATCGGGTATCGACGCGGATCCGTAAGTAAACACAGTGCGCGATGCCGAGTGCTCGCAGCGCTGATGTGTCGCGACGAATACAACTATTGACACCATCTTCTCGAGAACTGGGTCATCCTTATAGGTACTACAAGGCAGTAGATTGCACATCGATATGATATCTATAGTTATAGAAATGACATGATTAATGCTATGATACTAATCAACGAAACTGCCCCGTCTACAGTGACTCATCATGGCTCAACAAGACGCGAGGCTCGCACAACGACGCGGATCCGCAAACACAGTCGCAATTATAGTACAGGCCCAATTTCAATTAAAAACCGCAAATCGATGTACAGTTTAGCCGTTTGGCACACGCATACTAGAGGGCAAAACAAAATTTTTGCCCCGCAGTTCCTAAAAAAAATCCCTTAGGGGGGGAGTGTCGAGACATTCTTTTTTTGTATGGAAAAAAAAAATTCAGAAACCTATCGCGTGTGGTATCATATGAAAGGGCTTTTTGAGACGATTCTAAAAATATACCACATCATTACATTTCGGCTATTTTTTTTGAATAAAATCAAAAAAATTTTTTTTAATTTTTTTAAAAAGTTTTTTTTTTTATTTTTCAATATTACTAAGTGACACGGTTCTACTTCAATACCTATTTTACGTGAGTTATGGAACTTTAGTGCAGATACGGCAGTACAGTTTAGCCGTTTGGCACACGCACACTAGAGGTCAAAACAAAATTTTTGACCCGCAGTTCCTAAAAAAAATTCCCTTAGGGGGGGGGGGGGGGGGGGGGTAGGTGGCGAGACATTCTTTTTTTTGTATGGAAAAAAAAAATTTTTTTTAGAAACCTATCGTGTGTGGTCTCATATGTACTTACACTATTAGCGCGATACCGAGTGCTCGCAGCGCTGATGTGTCGCTACGAATACAGCTATTGACACCTCGAGAACTGGGGCTATATCCTTATACTACAAGCCAGTATTATAGTTATAGAAATGACATGATTAATGCTACTAATCAACGAAACTGCCCCGTCTACAGTGACTCATCATGGCTCAACAAGACGCGACGCTCGCACAATGCGACGCGGATCCGCAAACACAGTCGCAATTAGCGCGATGCCGAGTGCTCGCAGCGCTGATGTGTCGCGACGAATACAACTATTGACACCATCTCGCATGGCTGGGGTGTATTCTGACGTAAATATGAGTTGATTGTGAAATGATAACTTAGATCTGTGCTACAGATCTCTCCTTTAAAATGGATGTTTGTGGGAGTAGGCTTACGTGCACAGATCATAAAATTTTAAGACATGACTTTTTGAAGATTTTGTTATAAAAAGCAGTGAATAATGCAGGATAATCTTTGGGAAGTCAAGAAAAATATCATAGGCCTTATATCGTCAAGAGTCAAGTAAATATCTATAACACACGGAAAAAACGGGTTTGATGAAACTGCTCGCACATAAGTGACTTCACGTCTGACGTAGATATTTTACAGTGATTCCTTTAAAAATTAACAAAGTATCTCAAAGCTTGACCATATCAAACTATTTAACACTACTAGACTAATCGCTTGACAAGATTCGATTTTTTTGATCCACATCAGGAACAAGAAACTCAGAGTCAAAGGCTTTGACGTCATAGCCCGCCGCCGCAGCGTCCTTCAGTTTTTCGAACATGGATCTAACAAGTCTTACTTATGTCCAAAAAGTCTCACCGAAACTGTAGTCGGCGTCACCGAACCGGGCATCGCCGCCGCGGGCGGCCCGCTAATATATTCCATCAGGCGAGTAAACCGCAATCTGCGCGCCGGCCATTCAGCGCGTAACGAGCTTCTTTATCAACCAGCCGTTCTTAAACAGCAATTCTAATTCGAGTGGGAGTTTAGCTGCAAATGTGTGGGGCGGTGGATGAGGTTTTCTAATTGGTTGGTGATCTGCAGTGTATGGAATTGTAGCGTATAAATACTTCCTCAGCTGTATTCAGTCTCTCAAATTGTCAACGTATCACCTAATAGGCATGATGACTCAAAAAAAATTATTACTTCAATAGAAAGAAGACATAAAACTATGCCAAATAGTGAAAATCCTATTCAAATATCTCAAAAAATATCGAAGCAACAACGGTTAGAATGTTCGTAGTTAGAGAGAGAAAGTGCTACTCGACCGTGACGTCACCTTTGAGTAGCGCCATAGTAAATGACAATCGTTCAATACAAAGGTGCGTTTTGCGGAAAAGCGACAGAAAATACCCACTTTTAAAACTTTGAAGACTTATAATTACGTAATTATTTATTTTTTTGAATTACTTTTTTTGCCATTTGATTGAGAATTTGAGTCATTATGTAGAAAATTTGGATTTATTGATTTTCTTTTATAGTGTCATCATCCCTATTGTTGGATTGACTGCTAATACTGGATCGAATACTCGCTGAATGGAGATAACGACAGTATGCATGAAATGTGTGTGATACGAGTACAACATATCACCGCATGATTTCATTGAACTGTCAGTCGTATCGAAAGATCGAGTCGTATCCTGAACTGTTACTAGATAGAATATTCGCTGAATGTAAGCAAAGAGTTTGTTTTTGATTTTTTACCAAGTCAAACGAAGGTGTTCACTGTGACAAAAATGCTGTCGAGTGTCCGAATTTCCAGTTGTTCTCCTCTACAGGTCGCATTTCTCAACCGATTCTCGTGAAAATTTGTGAGCAGGTTCGATAATCATATAGTTTTTGTCGAGTAAATGTTTGGAAATTTTCAAACACATTTTTTCCAATGATTTCGTATGTTCTGCGGCGTATTTAGGTTTGTCCTCCTCTACAGGTCGCACTTCTCAACCGAATCGTAAAATTTTGTGAGCAGGGGCCGATCTTTGAGTGTCGAGCGCTCGACTTTTCACTCGACATCTGTCAAAACATCATAGTTTTTTGACAGATCTCGAGTGAAAAGTCGATCGTTCGACACTCAAAAAACGGGCCCCAGGTTCGATAATTATAAAGATTTTTTTGGCGAGTAAGACAAAAAAACTCGCGAGACTACGCGCTCAGCTCACAGAGTCACTAGTATTAGACCAATCGTTTTCACCCCATCGTATACCGCCTTCTCGTCTCGTCGTTATATAAAAAGTGATGCTGATAGGTCTATATGAATCATGCAACTTACCTGAGGAGCCACCTTAGTAACCTCCTTTGGTTTCAGCCGCTGCAAATGATTGGGCAGTGGAACATCCTTAGCGGGTGGCGGTTTCATCGATCCCCCGTTTGGTTTACTGCTGTCTTCCGTTCTCTTATTTGTGCCGCTAACTCTGTTCGCCTGCGACAAGTGATATTTTTTACTAAAAGGCTATTCGACACAAGGATCTATTGACACACAAGTTAAATCACTCGGTCATGCATTTCTGTCAGTTAGATAGTCCGATTAACGAATGATGAACGTTTATGAATGAGGCCTTATAGTAAGTGTCTGGCGAATAAGTAAAAATCTACTAAGTACAATACACATAAGGTCCAATATTCTTTACCATTTCCTCGTTCCTTCGTATAACCTCTAGCTGTTGTTCGCGCGCTATGGCTTGTCGGATTGGTGGCGGCGGACGCGCTCTGTCTTCGTTACCTGCCAAAACATAATACACTTACAACAACAAACAAAGAACACCGTGACAACGTACGACGACGAAACGTACAACGTGATATGGCGCAAAATCTAAATGAATGTCTAAGTAGAAAACTCTCAGACATATTGAATATTAGTAAGCAGGTCACTCACGTGTTCGGGGCTAGTTTTATTCCGTAACATGTCGAGCGAAATTCGACGACCTCATGTCTACCGGTGACTCGAAAAGAAGTCAAGTAAACAAAAACATTGTTTTGTTGTGTTTTTTTCGCCGTCAACCCACAGGTTAAGAACGTGATTGACCCGTTTATTATATTTCAAAGTGTCTAAGTATTATACCTGCATTAAATCTCAATTATAGCAGCTATGGATAAAACAAAAAGTAAATTAATATGAAAATCAAGTGTAACAACATAAGAAGATACAGATATTCAATATTGTACGACCAGATCAGACCCAACACACCTAAATCATATACTAATTCACCTAGGCTGTATTTTAATATTGTCCACAAAAAATATGAATATAATTGGGATGCCGACAATGATAAAAATAAGTCTTACAATAACTATAAACCAAACTCGAAAATACAAAACATCACTCTTCAAATTTTTTTAGCTAAAGAATTATGTGTAAAAACGCATTAAATGGCCGATGATTGACCATACAAAAGTCGTTACGTCACTGAGCGTTTTTGACGTTTTTGATTTGTCTATAGTACTTTTATCTCATGAGCGCACGTTGGCCATTGTTGTAGTTGTGACACATATGAACACATAGACAACGTGAACTCAAAGCTCCTACGATAACGCACACATAGACAATGTGCAAGTATAGCTCAACACACAACCATGGCTCATCCGCGCTCGTGAAATAATAGTACTACATACAGAACGGCCACGAACCCCCCGCACCGAGGACAGTTACCTCGTCCCTGAGAGACCCGCCTGGTGTCGATCGGGTGCCGGCGCGCCACGCGATTCGTCCGCGCCACGCGCTACGCACCCGCGCAAACAATTGACGCGTGTACCGACAGCGTACGCACACATACTTAGCCAAAGCGCTTACGTTCCTTCGCATGTCAGAGGTGTGCTCTCGTATACATTTAGATTAGAATACTCACCGAAGAAGGCGATCTTGTGAATATCCGGTTCTAAAACGAAGGCGTACAGTCCCTCGAGGGTCCTCTGCTGGACGTACTGTAGTCCGTAGTCGCACATGGCGCCCGCGCAGCTCCGCAAAGCTTTCCGCTCGTTTTCACTGCATAACTACAAAACAATAGGGTATTAAACTAAAGTAAAAATAAATTATTGTTTACTTGACTAATAAAAGATCTAACTAAAATACTCGAAAACACCAATTATTAATTTATTTTAGCTGAACTATTTTAGCTTTTATTTGAGCTAATTGAAAGATTTTATAAGCATAAAGATTTAAAAAGGACGCTGATTTGAACAAACCAATTCACACTGTCTTAGTGACGTCACTAAGACAGTATTTCCCTACAAACTTCATATTAACAAACCGTTTTTGACATTTAATAAAAAGTTGCTGATTTGACTATAGCCGTGTTCCGAATCACGCCAACAACGATCACAGCGTTTACAGTGCTGACGGCCGGTCCGAATCAGTAAGCGCGCTCAAGGCCGCGTGAGTGTTGTTTTGATTCGGACCGGGCATGTTGTGTTTACTGTCATGTTCATATATCAAACGTCAACTTGACGTTTGGTTTACGGTGCTGACGCCTCGGAGTGTGAGCACTGTAAACGCCAATATGGCGCCGTCCATGACGTCATCAATGACGTCACGACATCTCATGTAAACGCTATGAGCGTGATTCGGTCCGATCGTAAACGCGTTTATACGTTTTAAGCGTGATTCGGAACACGGCTTATGAGTTTAATACCGTATTAGTTCATTATCGTCAAGGCCGGGAAGGAGGCAATTGCAGGCTGAGTACTAGTTTTAAACGGATGAGCTTGCGAGTCCATTTAATTATAATACGAAGTCTGCAATTGCCATTCTGGCCGATATTTATTTAGAGCTTTACTCAGAAATGGGGGGAGCAAGACGAAATATCAATTAAAGGTTTAGTAAAAATAACCTCAAAACGTCAAACAGGTAATTGTTTCTCTCTTTCTCCGTCCGTGTATCGGTATTGTGGAGACATACAGTACCCGGCAATATATTATTATATTGCACGTCGGGCTTTGGAAAGAGACAATCAGCTGTTTACGACGATTTCCGAGCACTGGCAAACATTCATCAATTATCTTATTTATTAATTGGCGTTTCATGTCAAAAAAATACTGCACTTCATGGACTTTATTAGTTTACGTTAATTCGGTGACATGTAAACTTTGGATATCTATAGAGAGCTGTTAAAACTACTAGAAAAAGTATTGTCAAACCACAGATTAAGACAGATAAGCGCCATTTAATTGAACGATTTGTCATATAGTTGTCTCTTAAAATTCTTATGGAAACCAAGATGAATTAGAGTGGGACAAATAACACGTCATTTTTCGGCTATCTCCGAGCTGTCCCCCATTTTAAGCAAAACTGAACTGTCAAATCAGTATTGAATTTGAACACGAAACGTCAAAACAAAACAAAACTCTCGCCACGAAGTGGGGACAGTGACAGATGACGACTTGTCAGATAGTATGGGAAGTATCTCCTTCTTACTCACTGACAAGTACGTTAGTGAGAATAGATCGGAAGTATAGAAAACGTTCGATTAAAAACCAGCGATCTACTTTACTCTGATGTCTGTGTGTCAAACAATCATGTATAATTTTGTACATCGAACAATTTGGAGTTGAGGGGTTTCAACAACTATAATTATATATTTTGCTGACGACTGACAAATGGTCACATGGGTAGTGTAAGACAACGCTCTATGAAGCCGAAATTAGCCGAATCTCTTTCCAAAGGTCGACGTGCAATATATATCGCCGGGTACTGTATGTACAGTTGGTACACAACTGTAAGGCCAAGTGCTGTCAAATTAACACAAGCAAAAATCTACCTAACAGTTATAGCTCTAAGTCGAGTTTTGCTTGCGTTCGTTGGACAGAATGTGGCCTTAGAGTTTTGTACGAACTATACCTGCACGTTGGCAGTGCGCAGCACAGGTGACAGCAGGTACGGTAGCAGCGGCATCAGAGTCAGGCGCAGCGCGGTGCGCGACAGCGCCACCCCCGCCGCGCAGCCGCGCGCCACGCTCGACACTGTCGCGTCTAGCTCCGTCTGTCGCCGGTACATCTGTCAACGATGGGTTTAGTACATTACCACAGAATAGTATAATTGTATTACATACAGAATGGCCACGAACCCTAACCTAGCTAACACGAAATGCTACTAACCTCTTGAGCTTGGGTCGGGAATTTGATCCTCTGCGGAGTCCTTGAAGCCAGGATTGTATGACATCTGCCGGCAAATAGTACATAACTTACCAAGGGCGATAAAACAAAGAATGTCTCAGATCGCAGGTATTTTACGCCCGAGCCGAAGGCAAGGGCGATAAATATGCGATCTGAGGCTTTCTTTATTATCGCCCGTGGTAAGTACAAAATTTTATGTCACCCCCTGGCCAGGAAGTGGGTTTTTTCGCGCGCGGAGCGTGCGATAATGGCCACTTTATGGCCAGGTGTGACATAAAACAATTTTAACAATCCATACTATCCATACTAATACTAGTGGCTCTGTGAGCTGTAGACCTCGTGAGTGTTTTTTTATTTCCAAATCTATGTTAGATATCGAACCTGTAGAGCAGGGGTCGGCAACCTTTTTGCACCCACGGGCCACATAGTAGCTAAAAAAAATCTTCGCGGGCCGCAGATGATAATAATGATCACTGTCTGTTGATATCAACTCGAAACAAATTTGTACGCCGTACGCGACAGTAACGTAGTAAAAATTCGCACCCCTTTTTACTTCAAAAACGAGAAAGACGAAAATACCGACTTTTCACAGATAAACCAGCTAGTTTCCTTAATAGCAGATATAGAAACTTTAAGGGGGGGGGGGGGGGGGGTCATAAAGTCATAACACACCTAGATGAAAACGCGAGCGCGAAATTTTTCCAACACTGATGCAAATGCAGCAAATACTTCATACGCATCAAGATGAAAATGCGAGCGTAGCGAGCGCGAAATTTTTCGAACATTATGATGCAGGTGCGGAAAATACTTCATACGCATACGCATCAAGTTATGTAGATGTAAACGCGAGCGCGAAATTTTTCGAACACTGATTCAAATGCAGCAAATACTTCATACGCATCAAGTCATAACAAATCTCGTTGAAAAGGCGAGCGTAGCGAGCGCGAAATTTTGCGAACATTATTATGCAGGTCTGGAAAATACTTCATACGCATCAAGTCATGTAGACGCAAACGCGAGCGCAGCGAGCGCGAAATTTTTTAACATTAAGATGCAGGTGTGGAAAATACTTCATACTGTCTAACGCAAATGCGGCGAGCGCAAAATTTTTGAAAAAAAATTTAGATAGATTTAACTGAAAAAATATACTTACAAACACATATCTCGTCCTGACCAACTGTGAAAATATTCGTGGTTGGCGATACAGACGCTTTCACGTATGTTAAGAATTTCAAATTTTACCTTTACAAACAATAAAGCCAGGGAGGCTCGCGGGCCGCACGGAAGGGGCTCGCGGGCCGCCTGTTGCCGACCGCTGCTGTAGAGGAGGACAAACCATAGAATTTTTTTTAGATTACTCGACAAAAATATTCGATGTAATCAAAGAACGTGCTCACAATACTTCACGAGAATCTGTTGTGAAATGCGACCCTTAAATGTGAACAAATCGAAATTCGGCCGCAGAAACATAAAATAATTGATAAAAAATTTGTTTTTTTAAATTTTGAAAAAGTGACTCGATAAAAATTTCTATAGAATTACCGCACCTGCACACAAAATTTCACGAAAATCGGATAATAAATGCGACCTGTAGAGGAGAACAAACCAATGAATAAAAAAAAAAAAAAATTACAAAAATTTACTTGCCTAAAAAATTCTATGTAATCATAAAACCTGCTCACAAAACTTCACGAGAATCGGTTGAGAAATGCGACCTGTAGAGGAAAAAACGGCCGCAGAAAAATACGAAATCATTGATACAAAGTTTGTTTTTTCGAATTTCAAAAAAGTGACTCGACAAAAAAATTCTATATCGTTACCAAACCTGCTCGCAAAATTTCACGAAAATCGGTTGATAAATGCGACCTGTAGAGGAGATCAGCCAACGACGTAAAAAAAAATTTTAAAAAATTTACAAAAAATTACCCTACAAATAAATTATATGTAGTCATGGAACCTGCTCACAAAATTTCACGAGAATCGGTTGAGAAATGCGACCTGTAGAGGAAAAAACGGCCGCAGAAAAACACGAAATCATTGATACAATGTTTGTTTTTTCGAATTTCCAAAAAATGACTCGACAAAAAAATTATATATAGTTACCGAACCTGCTCACAAAATTTCACGAAAATCGGTTGATAAATGCGACCTGTAGAGGAGGACATACAAAAATCCGGCCGGACATACGAAAGCATTTTTGTCGAAGCTAAAACAGAGACCTCGTTTTACTCGGTCAATTATAAACGCGAAAGTGTGTCTGTTACCTCTTCACGCTTAAACTTTACATGAAATCTGGTATAGAGATAAATTGAGTCCCGGGGAAGGACATAGGATACTTTTTATTCCGGAAATCATCCCTTAATGGGGTGTAAGTTTGTATGAAAGAGCGATGACTAGGTAAGCGCCTGATATAAGTCAATAGCAATGACTTATATTCTATAGCGATTAACGAGTTCCACGCGGACGAAGTCGCGGGCAATAACTTGTACTTTATATTCTTCGAATAAAAAAAACGTATAATAATATGGTTTCATATAACATTAGCTTGCTATACACAGAGTTATATCTCGAATAGCCCGTCTAGTAACTATAAATTTTGCTCGCATTATCTAAATATTTCTAGATAATATGTGCAGAAGCTCCAGTGTCTAGCAACCATGCTAATAGTTTGCTTGAAGAAACGCAAGAGTATACCCGAAGCGGAAAATATACTAGCTGTGTAGTCCGTAGTTACCTAGCTATAGACACCGGTAGAGCGCCGTACACCGATTATTTATCGAGTATTCCGTCTAGTCACAGAATAGATATGTGCAGAAGCTCCACTGTCTAATAACCTGACTAGCAACTAGTCCGCTCCGAGCATCGCGAGATTATACCAGTGGATAGGAACCAGCTGTGTAGCCATTAGAACATGTAGTTACCTCGCTATGCACAGCGGTAGGGCACCGTACAACGAGTAGTTCTGGGTCCTCAGGGTCCAGGCGTATATAGTATCATAGAATCGCAGCCAGGACAGCGTTTCGCACGCCACCAGCAGCCGTGAGTCTACGCGCGCTTGCAGGTAGTTCTCGAATATTCCGTCCACTAGTCTGAAACAGTTAATCAGGTGTTATCAGAAGTTTTTCATCGTCAATAGTCATTGGAGTTATGAAAATATTTGGAATTTGTGATGAAAGCAAGACTGAAGTCACCTTTACTTACAATAGATTAAAATTTTATCTTAATATTGACAAATAGAATGGTTAAAAATATTATTTTTCAAGTGGGCGCCATCACGGCCCCTTAGTTTAAGGCCTGAGTGGACGCTCGAGTTGGTCGTGCAGCGGGGCGTGCATGTTAAACAATTGAAACTCATACTGGTGTCCTGAGTCGCCGCTGCACAAATAGTATGCACGCTCGCCCGCCCCGCTGCACGCCCCGCCGAACGCTCCGCTCTTACACTTAGGGTGAAACATTGGTAGCCTCAAAAAATCACTTTGTTTCCTACTATTTACCACGCACTATGCAAAGCGGCTTGCTGTCATTACAAAGCGCAGCTTGACTTCAAGGTATTCTTTGAGTAATCAAGGATTGCAAGGATTGTCATGTCAATAAAGTAATGACTGTACCTGTCATATTCGCCAGCAGCTTGCACAGTCTTCAGTATATCTGTGTCCTTGTCATTGACGGTGAATACCGCCTGCAGCGCTTGTAACAAACTTTTGTGACAATCCTTCGTGCCTATAGAAGCTCGCTCCACGTCTGCTAACGTTACCTATAATCATAAATAGTACATTACTTAACAAGGTGGTAAAAAAGAGTGCCTCAGATCACAGATATTTGACGCCCGAGCCGGAGGCAAGGACGATAAATACATGATCTGATGCTTATTTTATTACCGCCCGTGGCAAGTACAAAATTTAATGTTTTCCCTTGACCAGGAAGTGGGATTTTCCGCGCGCGGAGCGTGCGGTAATTGCCACTTTATGGTCAGGTGTGATATAAATGACATGTTATTGTTTGTTTCTTGCCGCACTCGAATCGGTGGACCGCTGAGCCAGGAGGCTCATTGGCGACAGTACGTTAGTAGGAACTAAGCTGCACAGCCTAGCACATAGACGCAAGGTAGGGTGTCTGTGCGTCTTATACAAATTGTATTTCGGTGACTGCTCAGGAGCTCCCCCCTTCTTTCATCGGACATCTACACGTACGGGTGGCTACTATCTTTAACTGTTCAAAATTCCCCCACTAAAACCAAGCGCTTTTCATCATACTTTATAATGCGCACTGCTAAGATTTGGAACCCAAATTTGGAATAACCTGGACCTTTATAAGGCCCGAGTGATGATTATTAAGCCTTCTTCTCTACAATACATCCCATGAACGTTCCAACATCATCCAAAGAACAAAACCCAAAGAAAGAAACAACATCAGACCAATAGAAATAGAAATCACAGAGCAGAGGCAAAAAGAAGATCCTTCAAACATCCCTGTCCTCAGTCAGAGTAGGACGAAGTGGAAACCGAGTTGGAAACCTTTGACGATGCTTCAGAGATCGCAGAGATATCAGAAAATGGGACGCCACGAAAAACAAGGCACCCCCCAACGTGGACGAAGGATTTCTTCGTACTAGGTGAGACTGAAGAAAGTCAAGTCACTTCCTGAAGGGTTCTTGGGATATTGTTTTGTTCTTTGGGTTTGTTTCGTCGCGAACGTGAGTGGCATCGAGCCGGGACGAGTACCTGTCCGTCCCCCTTGAGTCTGTGCAGGAAGCTGAGCAGATGCAGCGCGGCGCGCACGTCGGGGTGCGCGCGCGCGGCCACGGCGGCGGCCACGCGCGGCGCCACGCCCGCGCCACACCGCGCGGCGGCTAGATTTAACCGCGCCGAGAGCCGCGGCAGCGATACCGTTGATATGTGGAGTATTAGGGACACGGGCCTGTAATGAACGTGAACGGGGCTAACGCAGTTTGTAAACAGTAAAGCCGTGTTCCGAATCACGCTAAAAATGCTCGCAGCGCTTACAGTGCTGACGGCCGGTCCAAATCAAATAGCGCGCTCAAGGCCGCATGAGTAGTGTTTTGTTTCGGACCGGTATTCGCTTGAGCGCGCTTACGATAGGACCGATTCACGCTCATATTTACTGCCATGTTCATATATCAAACGTCAACTTGACGTTTGGCTCAAGGTGCTTACCCCTGGCAGTGTGAGCACGGTGAGCGTCGTCCATGACATCATCAGTGAAGTCCCGACATCTCATGTAAGCTATGCGCGTGAATCGATCCGATCGTAAGCACGCTTTGAGCGCTGTAAGCGTGATTCGGAACATGCCTTATATGTAGCAAAAGAAGGACGAACTGAAAACCAGCGCTGTGCAGCCCGCAACGGCTAGCGCGGCACTGCCACACCTATGACACGCGAAGGAACGTAAGCGCTCTAGGTAAGTAGTATGTGTGCGTGCGCTGTCGGACGAATTGCGAGGCGCGACGGCAGCCGATCGACACCAGGCGGGTATCTCAAGGACGAAGTAACTGACCTCGGTGCGGGAAGTTCGTGTCCATTCTATATGTAATACTATTATAATATTCTGTGCCAGCGCTGTGCAGCCGCAATGGCTAGCACGGCACATGCCGAGTACGCTCCTTTGTCACATAAAAATGTTGAATAATGCATGTACCTACTTTTCGTATCTGATGTGTGGTAATATAGTATGGTTTGGCCGAATTAAATAAAAAACATACACTTACACATTTACCTCATCACACACATTTTTTATAATATTTATAAGTTAACATTGATTTCTGAACGTATCCTTCCCATCCTTTCCTTTACCTCAAGTTGGCAACTTCACTTCCGCCGCCGAATATCTGTGACGTCACGTCCAGTCGCCATATTGCATAAAAAACTCAAACATCGCGCGCGCGCATCTCTGCTTCAAAAAATATAAAACCTCAATTAAAACCTCTTAAAATCATACACAATACCGCATAAACCATCAAATAACAAGTGAATACGTGAAAAACCTAAAATCAGTGACTGGATCGTCTTGAAGCTTCACCAGGTACCTACATCTTCAGCATCGCATCGAACACGAGGTAATCCATTTTCATCCCGTCTAACTTTCCTCCATTCCTCTTCATTGGTCCTTCGCCCGTGATATTTACAGTCTTCATTTAAAAATAATATCTTATTTAGTTCATTCAAACACAACAACTTACACAATTCGTACATATCATACCTACTCGTTTCGCCATTTTTTCTCGTGTTTTGTGATTTCGCACCCATTGTTTCTATTGTTTGATTTGATATGCACATTTGTAATTAAAAATGGGCACAAATATAGATTTAAAACTATTAGATGGCAAAAGGAAAAGCTTTTTCGCCATACTACAAAATGTATACGATTTGAGCAAAAATGTTAAAACCGCGGAAGATCAGAAGAAATTCCTCATTAGAACAAAAACTCTCGATAAACTACGAACAGAATTTACAGATGTAGTTAATGAAATGAATCGCCTAACGATGACCCTCAATCCGGACCTCGAGGTCGACTTCAAGGCCGTCGAAGCTTTCGATGAAATTTACTGTCATATTCGATCGACTGAAGAATCGCTTATTAATTCAGTTAAAACAGAACCAGCGCCTTTACCGCCAGCATCAGTACCTAACAGCAGACCTATGCCTAAGCTACCGGCTTTAGAGTTAATCTCATTCAACGGCGATCCAGCAAGATGGCCGCTATTTTACCAAAACTTTAAAGAAATGATTCATGAGAATGAACACCTCTCAGACGCCGAACGCGTTCAGTACCTAGTCTCGAAACTATCCGGGCCGGTTTCCTCTGTCATTGCTGGAGTGCTTCCTGTTGCCTCCAATTATAAAATCATTTGGAATTTACTCGTTGAGAAATACCAAGATGAACGTACTTTAGGTACTCAGTACTTAGATAAGATGTTCAAATTCAAGCCCTTAACTACGGCTTCACCGCATAACCTCGACTCGTTTGTTGAACAATATTGCGCGTCAGTAGCAGCCTTGAAATCGTTAGATGTGAAGGATTTAGCAGATTTCATGATTACGCATATAGCTCTCAATAAGCTCGATAAAGACACTGTTCAGTTGTTTGAACAAAGTTGCCGCTCGGAGAAAATACCTACATTCGCGTCGCTCGAAAAGTTTGTCAAAGAACAAAGTAAAGTGTTATCGCGTACAGAATTAAGTATCAAACCGCAATCAAATACTTTTCGCGCACCCGCTAAACAAAGCTTCAGTTACTCGCAAAACAACGTTTATAAACACAAACCGCTTCAATCATATGTATTGAATTCTCAAACCGCTACGCCGCCGCCGCCTTTGACGTCTACCGCCTCGCCGCTTCCGATACCTAAAGTTGCGCCGTCGCAGCCGCACGCTATACCTACCGCTCCCGCAACCTCAACAAACATGTATACTTGCATAGTTTGTAATAATGAAAAACATCCTCTGTATTTTTGTAAGAAGTTCAACGACCTCGACGCAAGCGCTAGGTATTCGGTTGTAACCAAAAATTCATTTTGCAAAAATTGTCTCGGATTTCATCGCGTAAATTCTTGTAAGTCGAATAGAACTTGCGCCAAATGCGGTCGAAGGCATCATAGTCTTTTGCACATTGACAATTACATGTACCAACCGCAAAAAATGCAACACTTTGATACGCCGCCGCGAGCGAACGTTTTGACGTTTCATGAGCCTCAAACGCTAAACGCGAGCGAGATAGATATACACCCCGCGACTTCCTCGTATCCCGACTCGCTCACCGGCGCTGTCAGTAGTGCCAGTGTTCAAAACACGCGTGTCGATGTTTCTGGACAAACAATAACAAACGCGCCGCGTGATAAACAATCTAGTGCAAGTGATAATACTCATTGTTTTGTAACCTCTGACGCGAAGTCGTGCACTTTTTATAACGATGTGGTTCCTACAGCTTGTGTTAACGTGTTAAATAGTGGGAATCCGGGCAATATGAGAGTCTTATTAGATACTGGATCAACGGCCCATTTTATAACGGAATCCTGTTGTCAGAAACTGAAATTAAACATAACCTATCAACGCTCAACTGTGCAAGGGATTGGCATGCTGGAAAAGCCAATAATAGGATATACAACAATAGTGTTTTGTTCAAGAATAGACCCCCGATGCCAGTACAGTATAAAGGCCGCTGTTGTGGAAAAAATTACAGGTAACTTACCTACCACTCGATTAAATACAAATATTTTAGAATATTTCAAAAACGCGTCACTGGCAGATCAGCTGTTTTACGCCCCATCAGAGATTGACTGTGTGGTTGGTTCTGGATTATTTCCACATTTATTAAGAACAGGAAAAATTACTCACCCCGACACACGCGCCGTTGCAGTGGAAACTACTTTAGGTTTTGTAGTTATGGGGGAAGCGGAAAGTAATACTTACAGTTCATCAAATCATTCCTTTCACGCGTTCATTGCAGATAACAACAAATTAGATAATTTAGTTCAGAAATTTTGGACCTTGGAATCATTGGAGAATGGGGCACGCAAAATATTAAGCCCTGATGAAAAACAATGTGAACAAATATTTCGCGAAACGGTTTCCCGCGAATCTGATGGTAGATATGTAGTTGCTCTGCCCTTTTCAGATGACCCCCAAAAGTTGGGTGATTCTTACAAAAATGCTACCCGCCGGCTCTTATCACTTGAACGCAAGTTAGGCTCTGATACGCAATTGCGCTCAGGTTATAACGCAACTATTCAGGATTATTTAGATAAAGGGTTTTTAGCTAAAGTGTCTGAACCTTCAACCGCACCTCTCGCTTATCATATACCTCACAGAGCTGTGTATCGACCTGACAAAGATACTTCTAAAACTAGAATTGTTCTGGACGCTAGTTCAGAATCTTCTTCTGGCAAAAGCCTGAATGATATTTTGCACTGCGGTGAAAACCTGCAAACTAATATATTCGATTTGTTAATCAATCTTCGCTTGTTCGCTGTCGCAGTGTCTGCAGATCTAGAAAAAATTAATTTCAACTCAAATTGATAACAGAACATAAAGCCTTTCAAAGAATATTATTCAGATTTGACCCAGAAACTGAACCCATTCAAATTTATGAGTTCCAAAGACTTGCTTTCGGACTTAAATGTTCGCCTTATCTTGCCATGAGAGTGGTTCGTCAGCTTGCTCAAGATGAAGGGCATAAGTACCCAAAAGCCTCCCAAGTAGCTCCGCTTTATTCCTATATGGATGATTTCATTCATTCTGTTGCATCTGACAGTGAAGCACTTGAATTGTATAATGAACTGGTCAACATGTTTGCCAGTGGTGGTTTTAAATTAACCAAATGGACCTCAAATTCACCTCAATTTTTACAGAACATACCTGTTGAGTATCGGGCCTCAAAAAGTTTAAATTTTGACTCGGAGTCTGAAACCAAATTAGTTGGTCTCCGATGGGACCCGGTGAAAGATTATTTCACCTTTAAGATTAACTGTTCTGATAATGATAATTGTACTAAGAGATCAATTCTTGCTCAAACCGCGGCTCTATATGACCCACTAGGTTTGCTCGCTCCGCTCACCGCTTATATGAAACTTCTGGTACAAGAGTGCTGGAAGCGACTTCTTTCCTGGGATGAAGATGTCCCTAGTGACATTTGTAAAGTGTGGTCACAAATTCAAAGTGAATTGGAAAATCTCTCCCAAATTAAAATACCTCGGCATGTAGGTATAGATGAAAATTCAGATATTAGTATTTTGGGCTTCGCAGATTCAAGTGAGAAGTGCTATGGAGCTGTCATTTACTTACGAATTGGCTCATTGACCTCACATGCTTCACGTGTAGCATTACTGTGCGCTCGCTCACGTCTCGCTCCTTTAAAAAAGATAACTTTGGCTCGGCTTGAACTCTGTGCAGCTCACCTTCTCGCTCAACTCATACAGACTGCTCTTAAAACTATTAATACCAGATGTCAAGTGAACACTACTCTTGCTTTCTCTGATTCGACCATTACACTTGCATGGATTCATTCCTCACCTCATAGGTGGCAAACCTTTATTGCCAACAGGACTTCTGCCATACATGAAATTTTAGCCCCGCAGCATTGGTATCACATTCCTGGCCATGAAAACCCAAGTGACATTGTTTCAAGACCTGTCACTCCAAATAAATTAATTGACAATAAAACGTGGTTTGAGGGCCCTGAATGGATTGCCCTACCTTGTGATAAATGGCCAATTAGCTCTTTTAATAAATTGAATATTCCAGCTGATATTCCTGAATCAAAGTCTATCTCTCTTGTTCAGAATCTAGACTCACAAATTGAAACTCATCCGCTGTTACCTCTCATTGAACGTATGTCAGTTTGGACAAAACTCATAAATGCAGTAGTCTATGTTTTAAGATTTACAAAAATACTAAAAAGTAGTGGTTCAATTAATATATCAGATTTGAATGTCGCAGAAACTTACCTTATAAAAGTAGTTCAGTCTGAACACTTCGCTTCTGACATTGAAGCCATTAAAAATAATAAATTTGTTCGCGCCCCTCTTAGAAAATTAAACGTTTTCATTGACGATAAAGGCATCTTACGTGTTGGTGGACGTTTACATAATGCTCCCATGACATATGAACAAAAACATCCGATACTTGTTCCCGCAAAAAGTAGAATCGCGCGTTTACTTATTGAACACTATCACCGAAAGAACTTTCACACAGGACCTGGGTTAGTCCTAGGCTTGCTCAGGCACGAATATTGGTTACTACCCGCTCGAAGCTTAGTTCGCAAGGTTATCCACGCCTGTAATAAATGCTTTAAGCATAAACCCAAAGAATTATATCCCTTCATGGGAAATTTACCTGAATTTCGCGTGACTCAGCAGAAATGTTTCTCGAAGTGCGGTGTCGACTATATGGGTCCAATATATATAACAATGAGTAAGAAAAGAGGAATCAGAAGTCAAAAGGCTTATGTGTGTTTATTTGTGGACTTAGTGACCAAAGCAATTCATTTGGAATTGGTTTCTGATTTGTCGACAGAAATGTATATTGCTGCATTTAAACGCTTCATCTCACGCCGCGGCCCCGTGTTACTCATTATGAGTGATGGAGGCAAGAACTTCATTGGTGCTCGTAACCAATTTGACGAAATTTATGCTGTAGTTTGTTCTGAGGAATATAATAAAGCTATTGTCCAGGAATTGACTCCTCAAAAAATAGAGTTCAAAATTCAACCACCATATGCTCCACACATGAGTGGGATATGGGAAAGCAATGTAAAATGTGTCAAAATTCATCTTCACAAAGCCATTGGCTCGCAAATCTTAACATATGAAGAGATGAATACAGTGCTTATTCAAATAGAAGCTCTCATGAACTCTAGGCCTTTATGTGTTCTCAGTAGCGACCCCTCAGAACCTTTGGCACTCACTCCATCACATTTCCTTAATTTAACGCCTTTAAAATATATCCCAGCGGTAAATCTAGACGATATTCCTGTAACCCGTTTACAAAGATATAAATTAATTGACAAAATGGTCCAATCTTACTGGAAAAGATGGCACATTGAATATCTTACCTCATTACAGAGTCGTGAAAAGTGGAACACTCCTTCTAACCCTGTTAAAAAGGGACAAATTGTGATATTAAGGGAAGAAAGACTTCCTCTCCTATGTTGGCCTTTGGCAATGGTAGAGGAAACTTACCCTGGTAATGATGGTGTTACTCGGGTTGTAAAGGTTAAAACTAAAACTGGTACTTACATTCGCCCTGTGGTCAGAGTGTGTCCTCTGCCCACTCAATAATTTACTCTTTTTAAATAGTTTCATTATTAAATATAAAATTCCATACTCTATAGATTTGTAAAAAAATAAGTAGCTCTGTATATATAATATATATTTTTTAAATTGTCTCTTGGTTATTTGTAATCTTTATGTTGGAGTACACTCCAAGGCGGGGGAGTATGGTTTGGCCGAATTAAATAAAAAACATACACTTACACATTTACCTCATCACACACATTTTTTATAATATTTATAAGTTAACATTGATTTCTGAACGTATCCTTCCCATCCTTTCCTTTACCTCAAGTTGGCAACTTCACTTCCGCCGCCGAATATCTGTGACGTCACGTCCAGTCGCCATATTGCATAAAAAACTCAAACATCGCGCGCGCGCATCTCTGCTTCAAAAAATATAAAACCTCAATTAAAACCTCTTAAAATCATACACAATACCGCATAAACCATCAAATAACAAGTGAATACGTGAAAAACCTAAAATCAGTGACTGGATCGTCTTGAAGCTTCACCAGGTACCTACATCTTCAGCATCGCATCGAACACGAGGTAATCCATTTTCATCCCGTCTAACTTTCCTCCATTCCTCTTCATAGTACATTATTGCCGTGGCCGGGGAGGGGCCAATTGCAGGCTGAGTATTAAACGGACGAGCTTTCGAGTCCATTTAATTATAATACGAAGGCTGCAATTGCCATTCCGGCTGAGGCTAATATAGTGTTTTTCTCAAAAATGAGGATAATAAGACAGAATTCAAATTGAATTGAATTGAATTCAAATTTGATAAACATAACCTTAAAACGTCAAAAACATCATACTTTCCCGCCAATTTTTTTAACAGAATCGCAAGTGTATATTTCCACCGAAAAACGCAAATTATTCGAGACACATAAAAAACGTCGCGTATCCAACAGAAAATTTTGAGAAAAAGGATTATACATTAAACTGATGTCTGAAAGAGATAGCTTTTTAGCGATAAAAAAAGAGGATGTGTTATATAAGCTTTGACTGAAGTTGATAATCATCTCATCCTTACCTCAATGGCCTCAGAGACGTGGCATACAAATTGTTGCATATAGCGATGACAGGGCGCCGTAAAGGTTGAGTCTTAGCCTTCTTCTTCCCGGTGGCGGCTGACGCCGTACACCACTTCACTAGTAACTCCACTGTAGGCAGCGGAGCTCCGTCAATCTCATCTGTTCAATTAATTACACAATTCATTTATAAATAAAAATAGAATGACAAAATTTCAACTTGACATGTAATTTTGAGGGAAATAGGGCACAGACTATGAATGTCATCTTGCTTAGCTAGGGAAGTACTCCCTCAAAGGTTAGCTGAAAGAGATGTCTCATAGGAATAAGTTCGTCAAGAAGCGTTCAGCTCCACTGGTTTGTACCCTGACAACGCGTTTCACCTTTAAGTGGTCGCTCACTTACCGAGTATGAGACAGTTGGGCCTCCGGTCCGGATCGAGTACGGAGCGCATGAGCGTCGCGTTCTGCAGCGCGGTCCGGAACGCGTCCGTGCTGCGCTCGTCTGAAGCGTTCAGCTCCACTGGTCTGTACCCTGGAAACAAACATCTTTTATGTCACACCTGGCCATAAAGCGGCAATTATCGCACGTTCCGCGCGCGGAAAATCCCACTTCCTGGCCAGGGGGTGACATAAAATTTTGTACTTAACACGGGCGGTAATAAAGAAAGCCTCAGATCGCGTATCTATCGCCCATGCCTTCGGCTCGGTCTTCCCTACACCGGGCGGTCCGCACAACAGCGCCACCTTGTGGTGCCGTCGGCCATCTTCATCCATCTCCGGTTCCGCTTCCTTCTTGCCTTTCCACTTGTTGGTCACCAACTTACCAGCTAGTTTCGCCAGCAAATGCGCCAGCGTGGTCTTGCCTACACCAGGCGGTCCGCACAACAACGCCACCTTGTGGTGCGGTCGGCCATCTTCATCCATCTCCGGTTCCGCTTCCTTCTTGCCTTTCCACTTATTGGTCAGCTGGAACTCGCCGGCTCGCTTGCTGAATGTTGTTCTCTGCTGGGGCTCTTTGGTTTTTACTTCCTTTTTGAATACTATCTGAAATCAAATAATGCCAGCCTTAGAATAACCTACCACCACCACTGCTATTACTGAACCAGTGAGCTGCATCTTAGGCCTTGTTGGCGCTTTCCTGCAGGTCTCACCTGATAATGTCAATCACTGTTCAGTAATACATAAAAAAAACATCTGAGTTTAAGGTTAAATAAATAGATCAATGTTTGTGGACAATCTTACACAAATCAACCTAGTCCCAAACTGAGCAAAGCTTGTACTATGGGTACTAAACGACGACATACATACTTATATAGATAAATAGATACTTAATTACATAGAAAACATCCAAGACCCAAGAACAAATATTCTTGCTCATCACACAAATAAATGCCCTGGCCAGGATTCGAACCCGGGACCTCCAGCTTCGTAGGCAGGGTCACTACCAACTAAGCTAAAGCGGTCGTCTTCAATACTCAATACTTTATTGCACATAATGGTTACACATAGTTGGAATTACATATGCTCTTATCATAAGTCTCACATTATGTACCCTGTTGGGCGCAGCAACACAAAGCAGTCTTTGATTATGATTGTATATTTCATTAAAAACTCTAAGGCCAAATTCTGTCAATCAAATGCAAGCAAAAAAACGACTAAGAGCTCTGACTGTAAGGTAGATTCTTACTTGCATTCATTAGACTGCATTTGGCCTTACAGTTTTGAACGTACTGTACCTTGTCCCACAAATGCAGCCAATGCAACAACGCCCTATTGACAGGTTCCTCCGACAGCAGATCCACATAAGACTGCGGCCGGAATTTGTCCACCCACATGATATTGTCGTTCTCATCTCTCTCTACCACCTGCACTTCTTGAGGATGATGATCTTGCTGCTTCTGTTTTTCTTCAAGCTGAAAAGAGACAGACAAAGAAATAAACTTTCAAAGCCATCCACAGACTTAGATTCCCTACTTATACATATAGATGTTCCATGTCCTACGTAGTATCTGTGAAGTTTTGATTGTTATCTATGGTGGTGGTAGTCTATGGTTGCGTTCGTTCCGTATCCTGTCTACTCTTAGGGAACAATTGAACGTAGCAACATGGCGTTGTACGGTGTTGTATTGTGACTCGGATTAAATAGTTTTATAGTAACAGTTTACTTTCATTACAATTCCCACTGATCAGTCAAGTTCTCATAGTATCATCTTGTGTGCTTATCAATTGTTACAGATGGCAAATTAATCAGTTCATATAGTTAGACCAGCTTTATGAAATAAATCAGTGCACAAAGTTACTTTAATTGATCCTATACCAGAATATCTGCCCAGTGGATAGACACTATAATGGAAGCAGTGGGAACTAGCACACAGGCTTCCTTACGAATGTCGCAAAATAGGAGTGCCTGCTGAAATTTGGTTTGGAGATAAATTGAGCCTCTGGGAAGGATATAAGACAGTTTTTATCCCAGAAATCATCCACTTAGGTGAAATGAGAGTAAATGAGTGTCACATGGACAATGACATGGCATAAGCTTAATAATAATAGGGTATTAAACTAAGGTAAAAATAAATTATTTTTTACTTGACTAATAAAAGATCTAACGAAAATACTCGAAAAACATCAATTATTAATTTATTTTAGCTAATTGAAAGATTTTATAAGCATAACGATTTAAAAAGGACACTGATTTGAACAAACCTACTCACACTGCCTTTGTGACGTCACTAAGACAGTATTTCCCTACAAACTTCATATTAACAAATCGTTTTTGACATTTAATAAAAAGTTGCTGATTTGACTAGGGGTTTAATACCGTATTCAAGAGAACTTACAAGTTTCCGAGCCTCCGTCCATGTGCTTGCATAGTTGGCATGAAGTGACATGCTCTCTTGTGTCGTATCCAGTGAACGTTCCCATGAATCTTCCGATTCTAGCCTCACATAGAACCGTTCTCCATCGGAGTTTGTTAAAGGCATGAATGCCCACCTTAACAACATAGAAAAGTATGTATTAATATGATTGTTTTAAGCATATTATGTAATAAGCATATCACAGGATTTCATTGTGCTAAGCTGCAAGGGTTCTTGAAGCATTAAATCTGCCATTTGTCTTTATAAAGAGTTTACATTATTACAAGCAATTGCATAATTAAAACTATTTAATAACAAATCACTAATCATATTTATAGGTATTAAATTCGTAAGGTTAGGTTAGGTTAGGTTAGGTTATCATATATCCTAGCTAGAAATCAATAATGCTGTAACCCGACTCGACATATGTACCAGGTTACAGCATTATTGCTTTCTAGCAACAATATAGTTTTTTTTTACAATACATAATCAAACATCCGAGACCCATACCTCGGAATCTCTACTGAAATATTCTCCTTCGCATTGAAGTTTGGCTTCCCCTCCCCCTGCAGCCTGTTGGAAGGCTCCAGCAGCAACTGCCGCAGCCGCCTGCCCTCTATGATCTTTGCAATCAACTCTTCATCCTCCTCATCTTCAGTTTTCTGCTTTTTACTTGGCAGTAATATATCATCCTCTATGTCTCCTATATCACCAAATAAGTCATCCACAGTGCGTTTACTTGTCACTGGAGTAGCTTGTATAGGCTGGCTTAACGGCAGTGAGTTTATACCATCAATGTTGTTTGTTACTTCTACATTTTGAGTATTTTGACTAGTAAATATGGGCAAATGCTTTTTTACTGATGGACTGGAGAAATCAAGACTTCTTTTAGCTGGTAATGGATTTTTCTTGACTATATTTGCATCTGGAAAACAGTATACAGTTATTAATGAGAAATTATTTGAAAGAGAATGTGAAAAAACTCATTCTTCCATGATTTTTTTGATATTTCAAGAGATTGTAATGCCTGGAATTAGGTTGAAAAGCAATCATAGTCAAATGGATGATATTCAGAGGAAGTATTACCTGAACTATCTTCATCTTCACGCAGCATTTCAAGCTCATCGGCATACATGAGCTCATACTCTTCATCGGGATCCGGATAGTCACTCATTGTGAAATAAATATAAGAAATGGAAACGCGTATGAAATTAACTAATGCACACTATTTAAAACCAGTCTATAACGTGAAACAAACGCAGTACAATAGGAAATATTCGTATTAATGATACATGCCGCGAAATAACAACAACATTGTGCGTCACCGTCACCGTACGTCATATCATGTCAACTGTCAGTCTGTCACTGTCAGAATCATAGACTTATCGTTGACATATAAGCTTTAAAAACTGCTACTTAAATAGCTTTGATTGTCTATGATTCCCTGTTTAGGTGCATTCAGACGGTCCTGCATAGCATTCCGCTTTGCAGTAACCTTTATGGCTTGCAGGGCCATCTAATGCGGCTTTTGATTTGTCTTTTTTTGGGATTTTCCAAGCTGCTAGCTGCCAGCCTCCCAGAACATACTAAAATATACAAAAAGGCTACAAGCACCGTTTTGGGGAGGCATCGATTCTTGCCTAATATAACTACTGATGGGGGGAACGTTCATCAAGGTGTCACCGAAAGTTTTCTGGCAGTGTACCTACCTAGTTTATATAAGTACTTAGAATCAGAGACTACAATGTATATAGTAAAAAGCTTAGAATTTCTTGGTAGTACCTAGGCCTCGCTAGGCCAGTTACAAACAAAGTTTTTTCATTTAATAGTACATTACTTAACAAGGGCGGTAAAACAAAGAATGTCTCAGATCGCAGGTATTTGACGCCCGAGCCGTAGGCAAGGGCGATAAATATGCGATCTGAGGCTTTCTTTATTACCGCCCGTGTTAAGTACAAAATTTTATGTCACCCCCTGGCCAGGAAGTGGGATTTCGCGCGCGCGGAGCGTGCGGTAATTGCCACTTTATGGCCAGGTGTGGCATAAAGATATTTACATTTTTACATGAGATTTTACACGAGAAACTAGGTAGGTATCCTTTCAGTTCCTTAACTCATCCAAGTGACCGCAAACCGGTGCATATTAGCAGCCTGCATACCCGTCTATTGACCCTAGTCCCTATTCAAAATAATTGTAGATTCTTTTCTTTCATTTGGTTATGGTTCGTTAGACTTATACCAAAAAAAATGGCATCATCATTTGTATATCTTGTAGGCATATAACTATTCTCTCTATCCTCATTTCTATTAGTGATATGTAGGTGGTACCTAGTTAAATGAAATAAAAAGCCTGTATACGAAAGTTTTTTTTAATAATTGGGTATATTTACAATAGAGTAATTAACAAACGTGAATTACAATGAGTAGGTAATATTAGAAGAGGTACCTGATCAGTAATACCTTCGATTATTATGACACCACACGCTCCAAATATCAAAGTTACGCTATGAATATCAGAGATCACTGTATTTTGAGACAAAGCTGAATCAGACCTTATCGACTTACTCTAATAATTGGAATGTACATAGCCTGATACTGTTTCCAAGAAAGTAAACAATACAATAACAAAATAATTAATTTTCTAGAAGGATCTTGTCCAAAAATAAGTGCATATCTCGAGAACACAGCTCTAACAAAACCCACTAACTATATTCAACATTATGCTATTTCAAACCAGAAACCAGAGTATTATTAAGGTACTTTTGAATTTTATTACAGGTAAGTAATTAGGAAATACGTTTTAGATAGATAGTTCAGACGGCATCAAGATCTTGTCTTATATAATAGTCCAAATAACATTCTTAATATTATTATGCTACCTTTACGGGGAGCAACATCGTGAGATCAACTAATCGGTTAGGCACATCTTATTCAGTGCCTGCGATTTCGTAGCTCGAAGCCGCTACCTTGGTTTTCCCGATATGTAGAAGAAAGAGCTTAACAGCAGCTAACGAATTCCTGACGACACTTACTTAGCAGTGTTGGCGACTTCCCTAGAGCGCGACTCACTTAGCATAATGCGACATGCAGTTTGCCCGTCTTCTATAGACATTTGTTTTAACTTTGTATGGATAGATACAATCGTTGGATTGGATCGCACGATGCTGCTCCTTACAGCGGTCTTTACGTAACCATTCTATCGGAGTGCGTACTGTAGACCAATAAAATTATTGCCTTAATATAATCTAACCACATCTAAGTAAGTACAACAATCATTGGAATAAATAAATGAATAACAAAACGAAACGATTATCACAAACACAAAGCTAATTCAATAAACATCACAGACATCTACTTTCCCTAATCGTTAATGAGATTCCAGTTTCTTTAAATAGGTACTGCCACTCCGTACATTCACTAACTTTATTTAACTACGGCACTCGGCGATACATTTTATTGTTACATTTACTAAGATCATTAGTTATTTCGATGAAGTATATCCAAATTTATTAATTTCTACTACGTCAGCCCAGCTAGTATGATAGGATTTAAGGCCGATTTAGGTACACGATGCAAGAACTTGTATACAATTTTGATTCCATTGCGGGCTGCGAGCTACCGAAATAAGGCGAGGACGATCAAACCCCGCATGTAATAAAATCGCATGCAAGTTCTCGCACCGTGTAAATGGGCCTTAATACTCATGTTTTACCATCCAAAAACCGCCTCGGTAAATCCTATCATGCTAACTCGGCAGTTCACCATTCAAACTTATCTTTAAGAAAACTAAACAATAAACTTAGATTGGTAAGTTTAATCTATGAAAAAAATGTTTTCTGTAATAGGTATATTTACCTAGCTATGTCTTTCTTTCCGCGATTAACTAAGATGCATGCCGCATGCCTAATGTCCCTAATTATGTATTTATAGATAAATAATGTCCCTTCACACCGAGTGCCCCAGGCAACAGCCTGTCCGCTTCCATACCAAACAAACCGACCATTTATCCACACCAGACTATTTATGACTTAACATTTAAATTTATTCGATATATTACTGTACAAAACGCTTAAATCGTTCGCAATATTTGACCTATTTGTTAAATATACTTCAATCAATGGTTCAAAGTCGTCCCGCTTTCAGCCGACGGCCATTTACGTACACTTCATAGAAGGATTCACCGGTTCCTTTAAATTACTGACGGTTCCCCGCTATTGCATCCTCCCGCCTGCTTATATCGACTAACTAGGTATATGGCATGCGAGCATTTCACTACTTTACGAAACTCTTAACTTACTAACTAACCGCTGTTCTATTGGACTAAAACGCCGCCGTCCGCGGCTCCAGAAAGTAACTTTACCAGACAAATTTCCTACGTAAACATTACAGACAATTATTATGTAGAATGTATCATCGACTACACGCTTCCGCGGCGCGTACAGGCTATCTCTAGACAGTGTGTCAACTGGACGAGCGAGGGAGTCGCATTTGTGGCTTGTGGCCTGGCTGGTTGGTTAGGATATGACCCAACAGTTCGACGCTCGCAGCGGCAGTTCTGCCGATCAATACGACACCTAATGTCCGCACAAGGAAAGTCGCAAACTATTAGCGACACGATTGCTGAACTTCGCCGCGCAATTAATCGCAGCACGCACTTCCCTCGCTCGTTCGCACTCACCAGTCTTTAGGTATGAATATTCAAATAAATTCCTGGTCAATCGTCGGGGCGGGAATGAGTTCTTGAGCAAATATCAACGTCGATATCGTGCTGCACTTGGACAACAAGGACTTGCTCGTATAACTTCAATTCAAATTCAAAAATGAGTATTTTCTACCAAAGCTTTCAGGATCCCTTCACGGCTACCTACAAATAAATATCTTTCATTTCACTACATTCTCCGAACAGTTCAGACATAACTACAAGAACACTCCACTTAGAAGTTATTAATTGGCTCGTGTGGAGCTATCCTAAACCCAGAAACTTTATCTATGAAACCCGTCCGTGCTCGTTCGGTAGACGATTGAACAAGAGCGGTCATGTAGAGCCGACATCAAACGCGACTGGGGCGATCAGTCAGTGCTAGCCTCAGCACCGCGACCTCTGTGTGTCAGGCGGCTGAAATAGCGTGAGGTGGGGCGGGAGCGGGGTGCGCGGGCGCGGGGGGCGGGCTGTCAACAACGCCGCACGCTTTGAGTTCGGTGAAGACTTCGGTGAAGAAGCCGGGTTCGGAGTTGATGCGGAGCATGTTGAAGGAGAGGCGATCGACGATGAGGAGGCAGCGGTCCCAGAACTTGTCCTTGGAGTCCTCGACGAGGAAGGGTTTGAGCGGGTAGGAGATCTCGTTGCCCATGTAGGAGTAGGAGAGGTAGAGGCAGGTGAGCACGACGGCCTGAAGGTCCTGGGGGCGCGCGATGCGGTCGCCGTCCACGAGCTCTCGGACCAGCATGTACACGAACACCACGTTGGCAGGGTTGATGAACGCCACGTCCTGGAACACGACAAAATCAAACATTCAATTATTATACAAATATGCCACAAGGGCTCTTTTACATGTCAAAATATATAGTCCTTGTCATCCACGACGACGCGCCCCTCCGCAGCGAATCGCAATACTAATGTATGCGCTATGGTACCTACGGATTGGGCTGTGGAGGGGCGCGCCTTCGTAGATGACACGCACTATCTATATTAATTTAGGTACAACTTAAGAAAGTCTGATAATAAATAAAGACGACCGCTTTAGCTTAGTTGGTAGTGACCCTGCCTACGAAGCTGGAGGTCCCGCGTTCGAATCCCGGCCGGGGCATATTTGTGTGATGAGCACGAATATTTGTTCTTGGGTCTTGGATGTTTTCTATGTATTTAAGTATTTATTTATCTATACAAGTATGTATATCGTCGCTTAGTACCCATAGTACAAGCTTTGCTTAGTTTGGTTTGGGACTAGGTTGATTTGTGTAAAATTGTCCACAAATATTTATTTATTATTTTTTAAGAATAATAATTGTCAAAATTACAAACTAACACAACAATTTCTTTAATTAATAATACTGGTGCACATGGATGAGCCCAGGGGGTCGATTAGACACCGAAGTTTCGCATTCGCGGTAGTGTTTTAATTTCATAAAGAGCGTACGAATTACGACACAGCGTTTTCAAATTGTGTAAGTAACTAATGTGGGAACGTCATTATGAGAGCGAAGTTAAGTAGATATCCAAACGAGACATTACATATTCCATATTTCTTATTTTTCTAATAATATATAGTCGTGACTTATAATTATACCGGTAATGGGTAAAACGTTGAATTCTATTTAGTAAAACGTGAAGTCCTATATCGATAACCATGGTAATGTCATTTCTATAGCTCGGAAATTAAACCAAGCTATTATATTGCCTCAACTCGATTGTTTATGCAAATTATTAGTCATAATCCTATTACTAGCGTCGACCTCTACCTACCCGCGATTCTCTGCTAATCGATCCGAGCTAGCCGCATTTGAATAACTAAGTACCTGCAAAAACCCTTTCATTGTTGCGTGATTACGACACAAGTAATTTAATTTCATTCCTAAAAACGTGCTGCTTAATGGTGTTAAGTTGCGCATACTTCTTAATTCGGGTAAGTAAGTTCGAGTAACTTGGTGACATTGCGTTTGGGTTAGGTATACCTTTATTTAACGAACGTAAATCCACATGGGGCCACGTGTCCGGTTTCTTGATAGGCTAACAGCATGAGAGGTATGAGTATGACGCTTGAAGATAGAATGAGATAGGGAGTCGAATGAACTGGATTTCAATGTCATACAGGCATCTTTTTCTATCTTAAAGCATGGGGCAACGGCATAAGGGTATATTCTCAAAAGCCTCATAGATCGACAAAAAAACGATCTAGATAAATTGAATCTAAATGATTCGAAATCCGCAACAGGACAGCCAGGAAAGGAAATAAATCGTTACAATAAAATTAATATATGAGCTTTATTCTGCAAGTAAATACCTACTTTTACAAGTCAAAATCTGCTAGCGTTTCTCAAAAAAGACTCACTCACTCACTGCCGAGAAGAAACGCCGAAAGAAACTCTACAGCCTGTCGTTTTCTGCCAATAATACGCTTTGTACAATGATAAGACTACTATAGTAGAAGCGTAAGCTTAGAATCGACGTGAAAACTTCCAAAATTGTTAAACTTTGATACGTATCCGACGTCACGACACGTCACTTACTGAAATTCCTATTGATTTTCCCGAAATAGTCGGCGTTGAACAACCACCCACTGAACGATACGGTTTATAGCTCACAAAATGCAGTTTACTGCGGACTTAGCAGTTTGTCTTGAGGGTTAAGGAAACAAAATAAAGCTGTTTATCTGTTTCTAGGCAACGTTAAACAAAATGGGCGATATCTAAAGGTTTTCAAGTATGGATACAAAGGTCGACTATTCAACAGGATTAATATTTGCTTGGTCGAGTGGTAGTCAATAATAAATAATAATAAATATTTGTGGACAATCTTACACAAATCAACCTAGTCCCAAACTAAGCAAAGCTTGTACTATGGGTACTAAGCGACGATATACATACTTATATAGATAAATAAATACTTAAATACATAGAAGACATCCAAGACCCAAGAACAAATATTCGTGCTCATCACACAAATAAATGCCCCGGCCGGGATTCGAACCCGGGACCTCCAACTTCGTAGGCAGGGTCACTACCAACTAAGCTAAAGCGGTCGTCTAAGATCGTCGCCTTTCCTGAGAGTTTCCTGAAAATTCAAGGCCCATGACGAGACTTATGCAACGTGTAATTTTAACTACAAAGCGAAAAAATACTGCTACGCGCTACGGCGTAGCGCAAGTAACATTCTTGGGCCTCGAATGGGGGACTCAGCAGACTATTCATAGCGTTTAAATTCTTGTATCCTTATAATAGAGCTCAAAACATAGTTCCCAAATTCGTCACTGAACCGATTCCGTAAATTACTTCAAAATTATATGGGCGGATAATGGTAGAAATATACTATACTAGTGTATAGAAAGCATGAAAACTAATTTAGTTACGTATGAACACAAAGTGAGTAACTACTAAAAATTAACACACACGACAAACAAAGACTTTCATAAGTCTCACAGTCGTTAATTGATGATGACTTTTGCGGCAATTCCATACGACTAACATTGCTCTAAAACAAATGAATTACTCGTACCTAGGTACACATTGTTAGAATACGAACAATCAATGAAATATTACAACCCTTATTAATGAGTTTCACCCACGTTTCACCTTCTTTGATGTGCGTTGTTGTTTGACTTCACAAAGACCTTGAGGTAAAAGTGGATGGAACATGAAATATATTCGTGAATCGTGACTAATTTCACGTTATTAGTTACTTGTTTGAAGCTACAATATCGCCTAATAATACTAAACTGAAGAAGGTAGGAAATAAAATATAAAATAGTTTGATTATCAAAGCGAGTCGATTTGGATATATTTGAGACAGACGTTATGGATGCTAATTTGATTTTATAGATAACTGAAATCTTAAACAGGCCCTTGAGGCATTGTTCCGAGGATGTTGGCAGGTATTTTCTTGTAAAACAAGAAACATACGTTTATTTCTTATTATAGCGGGTTCTCTGTCGGTTGTGATAAAATTGGACGTTATATAAAGATTTTTCTCTTTCCCGTCTATATGTAGCTCGAAATAGCAGTAATTTGTCGGTAACGCAATTGGAACATTGGTTTCCTTTGTCCGTTTTTTTTCCTTTTGTGTCCAACTCTCGGGCTTCAGCCCTTTGTTAAAAAGGATTTTCTTTTTAGATTTTAATTAGAAGTTACGTTAATGAAAAGTTAGCTATATTTATCAACAATATCATACCTACAGCTTACTTATGTAATACCTACATCAAATTCATCCAAAGTTTTCAAGACAAATATCATAGCAGTTTTAATTCCAATTTGAAACCATATCTAACCAAAACAATGCATCATTAATACTCATTCTTAAAGAATTAAACAATTAAGTAGTTAAATATCAATATAAATTATATAACAATCAAATTCTATGTCATGATAGGCATAGCCATCCAGCGGGGAAATGTACCTTGTAGGAAGCCTGCCACATGAGACAGATTTGGGAGATTTTTATTAGATTAGCAATTGGTTAGTTTTAATGTTATATTTTATTATTATTGGTAATACGATTGCTCTTTCTGATAGATACTGGCCAAGAGCAATCCTATTACACAAAAATTGTTAAGTGCGTTTTAAATGGAAAATGAAAGACGTGAATTGAAATTAAATAGGTATATTACGCGACTTTAAGAGTGTTAAGACTAGTAGGTAATGCTAATTCGTAGCAGTAAACGCTACGAACGTAGCACTTCGTAGACTTATGAATCTTGGATTACTTGTCGTTAAGATTTTTAGTGAAGGAAAACATGATGAGAAAACTTTCATACATCTATACGGAGGCATCCAAATTCTTGTATATGGGCTGCTGATGATGAATACCTATTGTGTTTATGGGGTCGGTAATATGGTAATGTACCGGCTCTAATCAAATCGCAACATTTTCTCGTACCATCATCGTAATATTAGCCCTAGCCAGACAAAGAATGAACGACTTTGGCAATGGCTACCCAGGACCAAAGGAATTCAGAGTACTCCCGCTGAACTCCATCATCTGGTTTTTTAGAAAGATTGGAGAACAGCTTGGAGTAGGTATAAAGGACAAAAGATCCCATTGGGTCAAAGTGCATCCCTCAAGGGCCCTCATATAGATAAGATAAAATAAGATCATAATATTTAAGAGCTTAGCTCTTGTCGGTTGAGTAATTGCCAACTTATTCTTCATTCAGCTTTGTCCTTTACATGACGAAGCATTTATTTTTTCTTTTACCTATTTGCTCCATATACAAATACATAGTTCTAGGTCTTCCCCTTTTTCTTTTTCCCTCTATCTTTCCCTCTAGGTAATTGTTCTAATTTAATCCAGTCCTCATGCCGTATGAGATGTCCTAACATTTTTGCCTCTCTTCAGTCAGTTCAGTCTCTTACCAGTGTTTTAAAATAAGTTAGTAAACGGGTCACTCACGTCTTTAAGGCCGAATATTGCTCGACATGTTTCAGATTCAGACCAATACGTGGTCCTAAACCATGAGAACCAGCCGTTATTATACCCATTTCAATGTCTGAGACTCACACGAGTCTTCTATTTAAAGATACTAGTGTTTTATTCAAAATTTAATATCTGTTCATGACATTGCCAAATTTGCGACAACTTTATGATTGATTATCAGTTATCACAACGTTTTTAACATTGAAAATGTTTTTTCAATGGCTTCGGTACATTTTTTACTGCCGTTTATTTAACTTGTAATATTTGTACTTAAATGGTCCGCTTCTGTGGCCAAGTACGACAGAGAAGGAGATACCTATTTCATTTCCGGTTCGCGGTAAGCCCACACATTTTGGGGTATTTGATTGAGCAGCAATGGTTATAGAAACTCCTTAATTAAATACCTACAAGTAGGAGTGGAGCAAAAGAGTGTCAAACTGGTGGCCGTTTCGTGGTAAAAGGAGCATCGGACGTCCACCGGCTCGATGGGTCGATGATATAACGAAGATCGCGAGTCACTCTTGGATAAGACCAGCTCAAGATCGGGACGAGTGGCGTACTCGAAGAGAGGCATACTTAGGCCTGACTCGTAGCATACGCTCAGCAATGGGCGATTACAGGGTGAAAGTGATGATGATGATGATGAAATAAATGACTGCAAAAAAATACAGTCGGGAATTAACTAAAATTGTCTTTAAACTTTTCTATTTGGCAGTAAATTGATAACCTTGAGCAAGATTAGCAGGATCCACGGAATTGTTTGGCAACCTTCGCAACATTTATTGAGTAGGTACCTAACCGCATGTTCCAAGAGTTGGCTCGCTTCTTTTTACACGACTGCCAAAAAAGGAGCGTAAGTAACGATTTATCAACAATTTTATTTAATTAAAAAAGAGAGGGAGAGAGCTAAGCAAAAGGCTCGTCGACGCCACTGGTGACCAAAGAGCTGGCAGCTTCCTCGCACAGCGTTTAAGTATTGCCATACAGCGAGGGAATGCTGCCAGCGTCTTTGGTACCATGCCACGGGGGCCCTTTTTAGACATATTTTAATTAAATTAGTTTTAATTTTAGTTTATATTTGATACCTAACTTGTATTTGCAGTTAGCTTTAATATTAAAAAATAATTGATCTAAAATGTAAATTGCAAAAATACCTTCTCCGTTCCGTCGTGGGTAAATAGTGAGTATAATATGAAAATGTTTATACGAACATAAAGGTAGGTACATAAAGAACATAAAGGTAAAGGTAAATAAGCTAAAGGAGATATTTATATTTTCATATTGAACAGAGAACGGATCAGTTGTCCGGTAGGTAGCGAAATTATATTAGTAAACTCAAAGTAGATATGAGGATTATGAGGGAACATTAAACAGGTAAGCATATTTAGGTCAGTATCGTCCCCAAGGGGATAATACTTCAACCATTATTGTAGATAATAAATACGCTTTAGGGTAAGTAAAGGGCATACGTATGCGTTATTTTAATCCTTTTGAACCGCCAACTTACTAACCTACCTATGGCTCGGCTTATATTTTTTTAAATTTATAAACATTCAAAAATTATCGTTTACAGTTATTGAAGTATATGAAGAAAAATCTGCTGTCCGTTACGTAATATCTATTCGTCTTAGGGTCGGTTGCACCTAACCTAACCGTCTGTAATCGTAAGCAGTGTTCATTAACAATTTAACCCGTGGAAAGATATGCCAAAAAAATATATTTAAATTTCTACCTATGGCTATACAAAATGTAGGTTTTGAATTCAAATTTCGTTAGTAACAACCGTGTGATACTAAATCGCTTCACGGATTAAAATTGTTTATACAGTTTCCCAAGTTTCTGTGCGATGACAGTTGTCAGCGCCATATTTAATTTAACGTTGATCGATCTGTACTAATTGTAAGTTGGTGCACGCCAGACCCGTTTTGTAGTCTCGGCTATTCTCGGCCTAAATTCGAACTGAGAACTCGGTCTCGGTCTCGGCCAAAACGAGCCGAGATTCTCGGCCAAAACGAGCCGAAATTCTCGGCCGTAGCCGAGACTATTCTACGATCTAAGATTGGTGAATTTGAATTTACCACACGCCTGTGGAGCCGCACGGGGTGATCTATTGGCTGGTAATTTTGTTCACCATTGATTTTCGCGATGTTGATTATGTACTTTTCAAACCAATTATGACACTTTGCCGCAATTGTTAACGAAGAGCGTATCAAACAAGGAACCCATGGTTCATTAAAGAAGAATCCATTGCGTGATGTTAAGCTTTCGAGTGATAATTTTTGTAATGGTCAAGTGTGCCCCCCACCCGCCCTCTACCAGCTAAACGGTGGCTACTAGGCATGTGAAAAAATCATGGTAGTAGCACATGTAATGAATTTAAAAGGAAAATTATCAGAGGTAAGTAGACATTATTAGTTAACGAGTAATAGTCGAACATAACATACATAACAAGTAAACTTTCGTAAATTTTCCGTAATAGGTAACGTAACCCTACGTTTCGCGAGGCCCGACACGCACTTGGCCGGTTTTTTATCTTACAACATCGATTTATTTCATTTTGATCACTAAATAAATAATAGTAGATTATACACCAAGGGGATAAAGCACTGTTTTATGTCACGGGTGCGATATTGAATCCCGAACGTAACGAAGGACTCCAAATTTTACTTCCGAGCGGAGTAATGACTTAATTCCTGAGCGAAGCGAGGGAATTAAGACAGAGTCCTGAGTGTAGTGAGGGATTTAAGCGCGCCCAAGACAAAAAACAGTTTTATCCCCGTGGGGTATACTCTACTTTTCTCACCACCTTTGGCTTATTTTATACTTTATGTTATTGAATATGGAATCGAGTATGATGACTATTTTAACAAAAAAAATATTTTTTTTAAATTCTAAATAAATATTAAAAATCTAGTAATCCTTAATTCTAAATCTTGAAATCCTTATCCCTGAATTAGTCGAAATCGAGTATAGGTAGTGACGATTTTTCGCAAAAAAAGTTTTTTTTTAGCTGAAACCTCAAAATAAATATAAAATTTGAAATCCTTATCCCTGAATTAGTTGAAATCGAGTATAATGACGATTTTTCGCAAAAAATGTTTTATTGCGTTAAACTTAAAATCCTTATCCATGAGATAGTCGAAATCAAGTATAATGACGATTTTTGGCAAAAAAAAATTTTTTTTCACCTTAAAACTCAAAATAAATATAAAATTTGAAATCCTTAACCCCGAATTAGTCGAAAACGAGTATAATGACGATTTTTAACCAAAAAATGATTTTTTTTCTTAAAACTAAAAATAAATATATAATTTGAAATCCTTACCCCTGAATTAGTCGAAATCGAGTATAATGACGATTTTTTTGACTACTTCGAATTCAAAATAAAGATATAGTTTTAGTTTTTTTTTTGAAAAAAAAAACGGAACTAAAATCACGCGCTTGACCCGCTACAGGCGGTGGCCGCCGACGCAGTGTGGACGCATTCTTTTGTTTCGAACGCGACGTTCCAAACAAAACACGGAGCTGGTTTGCCACCGCCTCGCCGCCGTGTGGACTTCACGAAATTAGACTTTAAAGACATCAATAAGAACTATCAGAACTCGAATGAAATTATTACCCGGCGGGTAATAATTTGAAATTATAACCCGCTAAAACCAAAGGCCACGTGTAATGATTTGCTTTCCGAAAGGTTTGTATGATATATAATTGAGCAAAATCGAGCAGGTGGTGTGAAAAACATTATTAGAAATTGGAGTTTTTTCTCACATTTTCAAATTCTCGGTCTCGGTCTCGGCCGAGAATTTAATTTATTCTCGGTCTCGGTCTCGGTCTCGGCCGAGACAAAAAAGGTGTTCTCGGTCGGACCTTACCAATCAACCTCGACGCATCGCACCGCAGCTAAGAGTACCTATCGATCGAGCGCACGCACCGCGTCCATATTGCATGAAGGCGGGAAACGGCCTGCCGTGAGTAATGACGGTAATGCATATTACAGGTTGGGCGCGTGGTGAATTCTCTAAAACTTGATTCTAGACTCTAGAGTGATGGTGATTAATTTCAAGTAGGTTATAATAGAGTGATAAGTAGTAATTTTTCCTAAGTAACCGTAGCAGAACCAAAAAGTAACCGATCGATCCCTAAATTAGTGGCAGTGGGCGACTTTCAGTACCCTTTTCACCCCTTCAGAGGGCGAATTTTGAACAAACGCTGAATTTAAATTCTTATAATTTAATGATAAGTTCTTATACAAAGTTTTAACCACATTTTCACCCCTTCAAAGGTAAAATTTTGATGAAAGCTGAAAACAGTTTTCTTCCATTTTAAAGCTTAGTAGTTACAATTTATAAAATTTGATTCCTATCTTTTGATAGGAATCAAATTAAAATATAAAATATAAAGCTATGTACCTAACTAGAGCCTGGAAAAAAATTGGGGCTTTTGTCCAGCGTGTCCACTGTCGACATTATCACGTGAAACTGTCTAAAGGCGACTTCCTGACTTGGCGGGGCGGGATCGATATGTGACGAATTTATTCTTTGACGTAAACTTACTGACGTCGCAAAGATTCTCACTTGACATAATACTGTCAGTATTACGTTTGCGCAGTAGTAATATCATGCGCAGAAGCGAAGCAGTACCGCCTTCGCATCGTCCCGCTACCGCGCATCCCGCGCCAGTCAGGAAGCACTCATTTAAATGTAGGGGCGTAGTAAAAAATGGTATCGCGTCGACTGACAGCTGACACTGACATTTGACACTTTTCTCATATTGTACTGCCTCCGCACCGACAAATCAGGAAGTCGCCTTAAAAGTGATGTATTGCGACAAACTGAAAAATATTATTTTCACACCACCTGCTCGTCAATGCCCAATTATATATCATGCAAACCTTACCGAAAGCAAATCATTATAACCCTTGGCTTAAGCCGGGTAGTAATATCGTACTGAATCTCATTATAACCCGCCGGGTAATAATGTGATTTCTCTTTTCATAGTTCTTATAGTTCTGTCATTAAAGTCTAATGTCGTGAAGTCCACTAAGCGGCGAGGAGGCGGCACACCAGCTCCGTGTTTTGTTTGGAACGCGTGTTCGAAACAAAAGACTGCGTCGTCGGCCGCCGCCTGTAGCGCGTCAGGCGCGTGGTTTTAGTACTGAATATTTGTAGAATTACATTTTGGAGTTTTCTTAAACATTACTTACTCTCATATTTTATTACATTTTTAAATAAAATCACTACGTAATATCCGTGCCTCGGACGTAGCTAGGGCTGGCCTTCCTCCCTTCGCAGCAGTTGCAGCAATGTAAATAAATACATACTTACATATTTGTGGACAGTGTTACACAAATCTACCTAGTCCCCAACTAATCAAAGCTTGTACTATGGGTACTAGTCGACGATATACATATACCTATAAAGATAAATATATACTTAAAATACATAAAAAACATCTAAGATTCAGGAACAAAATACTTGTGCTTACCACACATGCACAAATGAATGCAAGCGCGTGAGTTACAAGACGCTTAATTATACGGAGTAAAACAGATTCTATTAAAATAGATACTAAAATTTGTTGCGCCTGACTGATTTAATTCTGTTTTTAGTAGCCTTGGTTTTTTTATTGCCTCGCAAGAGGTGAGAAAAGTAGAGTATACTCCTCGGGGATAAAGCTGTTTTTGTCTTGGGAGCGCTTAAATCCCTCACTACACTCAGGACTCAGTCTTAATTCCCTCGCTTCGCTCAGGAATTAAGTCATTACTCCCTCGCTCCGCTCGGGAGTAAAATTTGGAGTCCTACGTTACGTTCAGGATTCAATATCGCACCCGTGACATAAAACAGTGTTTTATCCCCTTGGTGTATAATCTACTATTACGGGTTTCAGAAGCTTTATTTTAATGATAATGACCTGCATACGAGACCGTTTGTTTTCTTATATACTTAACACTTTCTTTATATTGTTCGATAATTACCTATTTTGTACCATGTTTTAGCAAATAAATTACTGATTAGTGATTACTGATTAAACTCTCGCACTTGATAAACATACTTAAAAGGTTTGTTTTAACGGGTCTAACGCGATATTTATGTATTTACCTTTTTACCGACGTTAAAAAAAGGTAAAAAAGGTAAATACATAAATATCGCGTTAGACCCGTTAAAACAAACCTTTTAAGTTTGTATCTGTTTATTTACTTGTTTCGGTAACTACAGATACTTATGGTGTATGAGTCAAAGCCACTAACTACGAGCGATTTTTGCTCTTCAAGGAATTTCGAACCGGTCTATTAAGTCTTAATAACACGGAAAAGCACTACCTAAACTCTAGAAAACATTAAGTAACTACTCGTGATATTGCTATAAATGACTGAAATAGCTAGCCTAGCTTAGCCATATCATATCGTGCAAATAGCACTCGATCATTAAAGTTTGACCTACTTCAATAATATCTCGCCGGAACATCTTCGCCTGCGGCAGGTGTCAGCTGAATTCATTACCCCAATTTAGGTGAACTCCAATTGACAATTTGGGTTTACTGGCACTGCCTGGTTTATTACTATACAATTTAGCACACCATTATGTTACGTCATACGGCACGTTTTTATAGGAAAACGAAATTACTATACATAAATAAATAAATAAAATAAATATTTGTGGACAATCTTACACAAATCAACCTAGTCCCAAACTAAGCAAAGCATGTACTATGGGTACTAAGCGACGATATACATACTTATATAGATAAATAAATACTTAAATACATAGAAGACATCCAAGACCCAAGAACAAATACTCGTGCTCATCACACAAATAAATGCCCCGGCCGGGATTTGAACTCGGGACCTCCAGCTTCGTAGGCAGGGTCACTACCAACTAAGCTAAAGCGGTCGTCAAACATTATTTATTATTGTATGCCGGTCCCTGAGTCACCGACGGTATACTGGCTGAAAATCAGCGCTGTTGGTGTCTAACACCTCAGCATAATGCTGAGCCAGTGTCCGTTTCACTGCCGCGGGGACACACGTGTGCTTTTGTGTATGTTTTTCTTCTTTTGTTTTCTTGTAATATTGTGTGTCTTCTGTGGTAATGAATAAATGTTATCTATCTATCTATCTATTTACATTCACTACACAAAACAGTAGGCAATTTACACACAAGTACCTACAGTAACATAAAAAGTAACTTTACGAATATGAACACGGCAAAAGGGATTAGGTAACCGACAACTGGCATCCTTCAGGATGCAAATGTAGGTACTGGGATAACGCTAGGAGGATGATGATGATGTCATCATAATGATGTCAAAAGTATTTATTGTAAGGGAAAAACAGCTTTTGACCTCTTCATATGCGTAGTTACTTTCGATGCTGACTGTACATTCATAACAGTAAGCAAGGGACTGTAAGTACAGAGACTTGTCAGCGTGCCTAATAGAGACCAGTGGTGACCAGAGGGCGGGCCAATATTTTGCAAAAAGATTAAGGCTGGGTTGCACCAAACCGTCTGTAATCGTGAGCGGTGTTCGTCAAATCTGATTGTATGGAATGTTTGACAAGTTTCTATGGGATGACAGCTGCCGGCGCCATATTTGACGATGACCGGTCTGTGCTTGTACGTTGGTGCAACTGGCACTAAGCAGTGCCATTCAGCGTGCTAATGCAGCCAGCCTTCTGTGCTACTTCTGTGGTCCACACACGGCGACCTGGTACATTTTTTTATGTTTTAATTTTGCTGTTTTAGTTATTATTTAAGTTTTCCTAGGTTAAGTCTTTATTTGTTTAAGATGATTCACGCTAGACCGTTCCGTGTCCGGGCCGGCCCGTTTCTAGTACGGAACGGTCTCAGGATCTAAATTAAGGTTGACTAGTCTAAGGAGTTGAATACCTGTTGAAGTTGTCGACAGTGCGTATATCAAAACATGCTTCAAGTTCTAATAGTAGCACAGTACTTATAAAGAACTAAATAGTGGGTAATACTGCTGAATTTACGTCAAGAATACTACATATATATATACTACCTAACCTGCCCACACAAAATATGTTCGTACTACTACCTTCAAAATTTAGTATACAAACAACGTACCTACGTCACTATTTGTGGATTTACCTCGACACAATATTGTTTACAAGTAGTTACTTTAGGTCGATATATCTTCGTTGATAATCGGTGATAGTTTTCACCCTGTGTGAAAAACTAAGTATATAATACCTAGCGTATAATGCAATGGGGACAAGGTCTTTTCACACAAGGTATTAAATTAAGCTGACAGCAGTTAGCTGAATACGAATGATGGCAGTCGTTTGTAACTTGTAACTGTTGTGTTCTCTAGCTTTTGCACATACTATAACACTCAGTAATAAATTTGGTATGCAGGTACCCATACCCACACACCAATATTATATACTCAGCTTTCAAGAATGTCGATTTAGAATAACACAACGGTAATAGGCTGTACATGGCTGAATTCATTAATGTGTGTGTGTGTGGCTGAATAATTTGAAGCGTTGTTACTTTTACTGTAAAGGTTATTTTTAGGCCTTTAAAATGCTCTACCCTCACAAGAAACACAAAGACCTCGCACCCACGTAGCGACCCTTGGTTACCATACGAAAGTGAAAGATGGAAGCCACGTTCTATATCCACCCTAATGACGCATTACTAAAACAAAAGCATTCGAGTGTTGCCTCGAGAAGGGATCATTATTCGCGGAATTGGGGGAAATACGGATGGAATGACGCAAGGGAGAGTTTAGGTGAATGAACGCAGTGCGGCTGCGCGAGGGTTGTTTACCTGCCAGCCCTGCAACAGCAGCGAGCGGTCCACCGTCCGCAGCCACATCACCGCGTCTCCAGCTTGGAAGTCCCTTAGCCGGTGGCAGCGTGTGTGCAGGAACATCCCCAGGCACTTGAGCAGCTCGGAGGTCGACGCCTGGATGACGGTCTTGCGTGGAGCCACCGCGGGCCCCACCGCCGTCGTCGGCAGCTTCTCCGAGTAGCAGACATTGTTGTTGAGCGCGTTGGTGCGCGCGACCTCAGCCGGGGGCGGCAGCGGCGCCGCGACGGGCGCGGGCCGCGCGTATATCGTCCCCTGGACGCTGTTCTTGTTCTTGTCGAGCGGCGCGTTGTCGTTCAACGGCGCCCTGAACGTCGTCACGCTCTTCGTCTTGCATTCTAACTTCTTCTTGTTGTTGTTGGCGGTCGAGAACCTCTTCCACGATAAGGCGTTTATGAACAGCGAGTGCTTTTTAAGATTCTTCTCTAGCGCGGTCTTCTCGGAGATGATTTTGGCGGCGTCGTCGAGGGTGGCGCGGCGCTCGTCGCGCGGGGCCTCTCTGTTCTCTCGGTTCTTGGCGTTGTTGAGTCTCTCGTAGGAGTAGGCGAGCGCGGCGCGGTCGGGCGGCGGCGGGCCGACGGGCGGGCGCCGCTCCCGCGGGCTGAAGCTGAGCACGGTGCCCATGAGGCGGGCGCGCGTGCTAGGACCCCGCATGCATGACGTGCGCGGCCGGCGGCGGCGGCGGCCCGTGTGGGCTCGATAGCGGGGCGCCTGCGCGCTGCCCGCCCGCCGCCGCCTATCGACCGCGGCGCGCGCACCCAGCTGACCGCCGCCGCCCTCGCCGTCGCCAGCGCCCGGTAAACAAACCCCTGTCTACGCCAGATCGCTGATTGAGAGATCTTTTAAATTCAATGAAGTCGCGCCACGTCCTTATTGCGCGTTCGATAAGCGATGGGGCCTGATGGCATATTTCTATCAAACATTAGAAAGGATTATACTGTATTGTAACGATTCCGCATTATAAGAAAAAACGTCACCATTTTGTCCCAAAAGAAATCTAGTCTCAATATCAAACCTTTTTGCGATTCGATTAGGTAAACATTTTTCTATAAATAGTAACGGTAGGACTGAGTTCGCAATTTTACCCAGCTATTGTTTTTTTACCCGGGTACTGTTGTGAGATGAAAATTGAAACTGAAAATTCCTGCAGGCGTTATATAATATTGCCGCATTTAAGTAACTTCCCAAGTTGTATCGATCTCGAATCTGATGTGGGCATAAAACTTGAATTACAGCTTTTCGCTCTACAGAATTTCCTCGTCAAATGTAGGTTGATTTTGAGACGAACTCACCCGAATACGATTTTCATTGTAAAAAGCTTTCCCGTCATAAAATCTGCACCGGGCGAAGCTATTTAAGCTTTCTTCTCGTGATTTTTAATGCTTCTGTGACGCTGATACAAAGCGTAAAAAAGCTGATAAGTCGAATAATAAGTGGTGCAGTTTGGTGGCTGAGATAAATGGCTTGATGAAGAGAGGTGATAGGTTTGATTAAGATTATAACCCCGATCTGTTACTTTAACTTAGTATCGTTTAGAACCAAAGCCGAAGATGTCCTTCAATATTGACCGTATAGTACTCTTTTAACTATCAATAATAAAAAATAGTCTGTATTTTTTTCGGTCCCAACTCCCAAGTCTAAACAAAGTTTTCTACGAAGGGAAAGAATATAATTATTTGGGTACTATTAGATATTACTTACCCGTTATCTTGTATTGAGGGATTGAGGGGCATATTTGCGGGTCGCAGACGCACTCATCCTGAGGAAGAACTCCCGACGAGTTCGAAACATGTCGCCCGAAGTGACAATTAATACGTGAGTTTTAACCGTTTAGTAAAATGAGACCGTCCATAACAAAAGGGCCCTTATGGCACCTTCTAGTTTCGTAGATATCAGCGTTTTAGTAAAATACGGTAAAATCACATATTTTTTGTTTTTTGCATATTGATAAAGTATAAGACTAGATGTGTATTTCTAGCTTGGTTTCACAGGTATAAGTTAAGTATTTCTACCTTAAAATTAGTTGTAAAGTTTAGTAAAAAAGGGCCCTTATGGCAGAACGCAGATAATAATGATATAAAATAGGTTAATAACTTATCTGGGGGCACGGCAGTGCCCCCGCCAAGTCGAGCGCGAAGCAAACACTGCCGTACCATCCTTTACTGGAACCATTTCGCCGCATTTTCAGGCCCCTATTTGAGAACCTCTGGATAAAACCAGAACGCAGAAATTTCCGACATCCAGTAAGCTATAATCACATACTTAAAATCCAAAATTTCAAGTCTGTAGGTCATTTAGTTCCGAAGTTAAGCGAAAGCAAAGTTTCGCATTTTCGAAACTCACACACTCATAATCATAAGAATAGAACTAGTACTTCCCATAAACTCAGAGAGCTGAAATTTGGTACAGAGTTAGGGTTTAATGGCCACATAGATGGAAAACTATAAAATCTGGAGTACCTGGTGACCCTGATAAGAAACGCAAACTGCATAAGTAAGTTTGTAATTCTATACAAAATACATGCGATTACAAAGTTACGTTTGCAGTTTGAATGTTCGTTACAAGAAGTCGTACCTGAAAAGAAAAAAGAAGGACTGCCTACAAAAAGAGATGAGATCCCATCAAAAACATTACATGTAAAAAGATGCCAGTCTCGCAACACAGTTCTTCTACAACAAAAAAGTAATGATATGTAATGTTAAACCAAGTCGGTTATATTTTAGTCAATAGCACCGGAGGGGTGTCCACAGAACAAGATTTCCACCGACTTGCATCGGCATTACTTTATTTTTTTAAATATATAAAATGGCTTGGCCATCGCACGGCTACATAATGGCAAAAGAACAATCGTCAGCTGATTAAAATATTCCTAATTAAATTAATGCAGCTTGAGCGAGTTTGAGCGATACACATGTATAAGTAAAGCGTTGTGTGCGATGGCCAAGTCAGTCTATATATTTAAAAAAATAAAGTAATGCCGATGCAAGTCGGTGGAAATCTTGTTCTGTGGACACCCCTCCGGTGCTATTGACTAAAATGTAACCGACTTGGTTTAACATTACATATCATTACTTTTTTGTTGTAGAAGAACTGTGTTGCGAGACTGGCATCTTTTTACATGTAATGTTTTTGATGGGATTCTAATTACTTCTAACTTCTAACCATTTTCTGTATTATTTATTTGCCTTCTCTGTTTACTGGATTAGGTGGTACACGTTACAAATACCTATTTCTAGTCTCAAGTCAAGGAAGTTCTAGTCGTGCATGACCGTTGCAAATTTTTTTGTTTCTTATTACATTTCCTATTGAATTATATTTTTAGAGTTCCGTAGCCAAAATGGTGAAAACGGAACCCTTATAGTTTCATCATGTCTGCCCGTCCGTGCGTCCGTCCGTCCGTCCGTCCGTGCTTCCGTCCGTCCGTATGTCACAACATATGGTAGGAAAGTATTATTCTATGAATTGCTACATAATATAATAGTAACGTAAACTTTAAAAAAAATATAGGTAGTGCCCCCCCCTCCCACCCTCTAATTTCCATATGTATGAAAATTCTGAAAAATAAATGAGGTGCTGTACAGTCACCAGCATTAATATCTGCCAAAACAATGGTGGCATTTAAATATCCGACACAGCTCCATTTGTAGGGCCGTAAGGACGGGTCAGATATTTATGCCGCCTTTGTTATAGCAGATATTGATGCTGTTGACTGTACATTAATAAATACTTACGACGATTTTTGGTTTGATAAAAATACGGCTACTGGTTTTTGAGTAATTGCTGAAAAACTGTTTTGCCCAAACAAAAGGGCGTAAGTGCAGTGAGTTTACTATGAAGATACGACCTTTTTCGATTCGACGTATCAGATAGTGGGTTTAAATATGGACTAGTAGGTGTCGGTACGGAACTCTTTATTCTGCGTGGTCCGACACGTACTTGGTCGGTTTTTTTATTAATAGAGTTAAAAAATAATGATTACTATGCGAAATTGCTTTTTCGTATAATTTAAAAATTACGCAAAATTCAAAAAACTTGTAATGAAAAGATTTATTCAGAATTACGTTCTAATACAAGATTGCTACTTAGATAATGTAAATATTATTATTTACTTACATTTTTGGTTACATTCGTCCATTAGGGCCCTTTTCTCAAATGTATGGAAGTAAAACTTGATTTTCATGTAACTTTAATCGGTCATAAAACTGAAACTAATTGACATAAAAAAAATTAAAACCTATATAATGCTTGTCTAGACTTATTACAGGTAAGTATGGTGTACTACACGGAAATTGTTAAATTTATTCGTGACGAGATAGAAAAAATATACTTTTCTATATTTATTAAAAAATATATATCACGTTAGTTTTTCGTTTTTATTTTCCATTCGAGGTGTAAAGAAAACTATTTTCTAGCATACACTATGACAAAGATCACAAAATACGAAATAATAATTCACATATTACAAATTTCCTTATTTTTTTACGGTCGGCGCCTTGCACTGATCAAAGGCCATTTTTTCTCAACGGGGTAGTGGAATTGAAAAATCTTTGATTGTTTCCTATAGAGGAGAACCTCAGGATTCAGAATCTACCATCATCTATGTAACTTCCCACGGGAACATACTTTAAATGAGTTTTAAACTTCTCTTAGTTATTTCTCTAAAGTGCATTTTTGGGTTGCGTAACTTTGATGATTTTTTTTAAAAAAAGTATGGCACCTAGGGTCATGGTTTTTATTGTTTTTGGTAGCTTATGTATTGTAGATTATAGATCCGTGCGTAACTCAATACCGACCATAAGGGCCTCTGTGTGATGGACGGTCACAAATAAAGTTATAACATGTCTCACGAAAGTTTAAATTCAAATATTTGCTTCTAGCACGAATCAATAAAGGCCCGATAACGCGCTTGTGAGTCTGATAATAATATTTGACATGTAAAATTTTATATTTTACCAATAAAATGAGTATGAGTATTATAATGCGAAAGTGTTTCTGTTTGTCTCTTTATCAGTTAGGACCTCTTCACGCTTAAACCGCTGAACCGATTTAGATGAAATTTAGTATAGAGATACTTTGAGTCCTGAGGCCTTCCACAGGACTCAAAGTATCTCTCTACATAGCATAGCTTTTTTCCCGCAGATTATCCCTAAGGGGGTTGAACTGTGTATGGAAGAGGAATAACTAGGTAAGCGCCTGGAATAAAAGAATAGCAATTTAATTCTAACGCAAAGAATGAGAACTAGTGATGTCATAGGATTGAAAGTGCTATGTATGGTCAGTGTCGAGAACACAAATTTGCTAGACGCCGACAGGATAAAAAGACAACGCAACATTTTGCCGCTGCAAAATTTCCCGCACGGTTTCAGTAAGCCAAGAAAGTAGTCTCTATTGTTTATACATTAAGGTTCAAAATTGGTAAGACCTGGTTCTAGTCTGACTGTGCCCCTCGCCCCTGACCAAGGTCGCCTTAATGCGCTTAGCGCGAAGCCCCACAACATTGCATTGGCGCGCAGTTCATCACCACCACGCGTAGACCTCAGCTTTCGACGCCACACCTTCCAACCAGAGGTCAGGCCATATTGGTACCAGGTGAATCGTCAATGGACGGTGATTGTAAAGGCTTGTATTGATTGCTATTTGCTAGTCATGCAGTAGGGTGGTGTTACGTGGGATGAGATTAATAATAATATATTAATAATAATTATTAATATATTATGTCTCACCCAATAGCCCAGCCATTAGTCCATCATATTCACCCAATAGCCCAGTTTATTTAGACTCCATGAATTAGCAATAGTTCCTATACACCCTGGCGGGTGCTGTCTCTGTGTGCGTCCCATGACACGGGCAGGGACAGCATCCGCTCGGTGTATCCCTAGCATTTCATTAAATTGTCAAAAGGGCCTCTACGTGTTGGCTATGTGGTACTCGGTGGTACTTCGGTGCCCCGGTACTTCGGCTCCGCGCACGCCTCCCAAAGGTCCGGGACACCATTGTCCCGTGAACGGGAAAGATTATTATAAGATTAATAATAATAAAAGGAATTAAACTACACTTATTACTGACTGACATACTACTTTTATGTGGATATGGTACACTGAGAGAAAAGACAACAAAAATAGAGTAATTATTACTAAAATAAAACTTAATCCGAGGACTAGAAATGTCTTCTAATAGCAACAAATTGACTTTTGTAAATTATGTTACTTGATGTTACTAAAATCTGACTGTTCCTAAAATCATAACTTGGAATCACAAATGGCTTTTCAAAAATAGGCAATATAATTTGTTAAATATAGGGAATTTTATTAATAAGTACAGTGATTTGTAATAAGTAATGAATTTTGTTTTATGCTACATTTACTAAAGCCCATTTGTTGAAATTACATTTAGGATTACTAGGCTGTTTGTACAAATGGATAACTTTTATTAAAACCGTGATAACTTTTATAAAAACCGTAATACTTCTGTAATTAATAGTAAAACTTCATTTTTTCCCCAATTACAAAACGGTTTTTTAATTCCTGCGGGGTAATCACGTAACGATATGTACTACCGTTGGTACGTATTCAATGTCAGTTTTAGTATGGGATTTGACATTTAAGAGGAATGCCTAGCTGACCAACTTTTCAAATCTTGAATTTTTGACATAATGTTTCTGTCGCGCTGCTGGGAGCGGGCGCTGTCTATGTGTGAGCGCACGCACACAGGCGCGAGACGCGAGCCCGCGAATTTACTTACTGACCCAGCATACGATAAATTAGGCTGTAGGTACAGATCGCACCATAGAAAAAGTCCCCCCTTGAGCACTTTATGAAAACTGTACAATAATTTCGTCAACTAAAATGAATCCACTTTAGCTCAGATGTTAACATGGTTGACACGCAATCAAGAGGTTCATGGTTCAAATCCAGAGATTGACAGAACTTTTTGCTTTTTATTTTTCTTACCAAGTAAATTAATGTAATGCTTTTATAATAAATGTTTATTTACGTCAATATATTAATAGGAAAATGAAATAAAATAAGGCCTAAACTTTTTTTTACTTTATTAACTTGAAATACTTAGCAATATCATATTGAAAATAATAGCGTTTTATCTTGGCATAAAAATATGTATATCTCTCTTTATTTTACACATCTAAACAAAATAATAAACAGAAATAAGAACAAATAACAATGGGTTGAAAGTTCACGTGCGCAATGTGTGATTCTTTTATAGTATGGGTTTCTTTTGAACCCATTTCAAGATTTCAAAAGAGGAGGTTCTCAATTCGGTTCATCAAAATGCAGATCTGATGATGGGATCCATGAGGAATCGAGGGAACTCCTCAAATCTTATAGGCAAACATACAGTGATTTTTGTGTTTTTATCAACAAATCAAGCATTTTCATACAAGAATGTGACATTTGATGAAGTGGGACCACTGAGGTAATACTAATAGAGCAGACATCTCAACTTGATTTCTTGTCGCATGAGTTAGGGTCAAGTGACACAAGTGCACTCAGTCTGTGCCAGACGGCTGTGATAGTTGGACGGATGACGTTAAAAAAGCGTGCGGGTAAATATGCCTACCTGTGTACTGGAGCACAGCACAAACCATTCAGAAAAATCAAATAAAAGTCAAGGAGTGACTTCTCAGTAGTAATATTACTGGATTTTCTTTAAATTCGCCTATAAAAATATTTGTTGTATCAATTTTAAGTCATGCCGACGCGTCATGTGGCCGCCATGAAATCATAGAGTAACGAAAGAACGATTACGCAGACGGGACATTAGAGACGTGAAATGTTAATAGAGATTATGAAATCAAACATTGTGCTGCAGTTTAAAATATTTTATATTATTATATCTACACCAATGCCATAAAACCTCTATAATGATTTTGAAGAAAGTTTAGGATTAATAGTGGTATAAAAGTATGAAATGCACATAATTTGGCGTAAAAAAATATGCTTTTATTGTAAAATCCACACTGCTGTTTTAAATGCTTTTCATTATGCACCATTACAAAAATAACTATTAATTTTCCCATTGTAATACGTCGTGAATCACTATAAGGTAGGTAGGATAAACTGTATGTCGCATCTGTTTCGCGCTTATTCTTTAATCAAGTCTGACAACGTCTTGTGTTTGAAATGTCTGTTCTAGTGTAACATATATTTCAATGAGTGGGACTGCTGATGATGTTCAAAACAGAACTCTTCAACGACGCATAGTTCACGTTTGGCGAATTGTCCTCTTTGCTGTGTTTGTTAAGCAAGTTAGGTTTTCAAGAAAATCATTTGTCAAGCTCGAGTTCTGGTGATGGGATCCATGAGGAATCGAGGGAACTCCTCAAATGTTAAAGGCATACATAAGTTACATTACACATTTTAGTATTTTAACAAACAAATCAGGCATGTACATTTAAATAAATTGACATTTGATGAAGTAGAACTGTATATATGTATATGATGATCAGAATGGAACTCTTCAACCACGTATATTTTTGTTTTTTACATTTTTGTCAAACTTGAGTTCTGGTATTGGATTCCATGATGAATTGAGCGTATACTTACTCTTCTACCATTATAAACATACTTATAGCCATTTTTAGGGTTCCTTACCCAAAGGATAAAACGGGACCCTATTACTAATGCTCAGCTCTCCAGGCTATATCTCGAGAACCGTGATAGTTAGACAGTTGAAATTTTCACAGATGATGTATTTCTGTTGCCGCTATAACAACAAATACTAAAAAACAGAATAGAATAAATATTTAAGGGGGCTCCCATACAACAAACATATTTTTTTTATTGCCGTTTTTATAGATAATGGTACGGAACCCTTCGTGCGCAAGTCCGACTCGCACTTGACCGGTTTTTATTTCATTGTATGGAATCCAAGAGTGCACCATCTAAGTATAATAATCTTTCACCGGTCTCCCCGATTGAAGGGTTTTTTTTTTTTATTATTATATAGGCAATATGTAGATTTTTATTTCATTGTATGGAATTTAAGAGTGCACCATCTTTCACCGGTCTCCCCCATTGAAGTCAGTTTTTTTTTATTATATAATATGTAGATCTATAAAAAAAAATTAGGATTATTTCTATTACATGACATTTTTCTTACTCTTAATCGCCACGAGTTCTACGCGGACGAAGTCGCGGGCAAAAGCTAGTGGGTTATAAAAACCTATGATTCGTTAATAACTTTACCCCTAACTAAGTAGCATTTGTTCCTATATCAAAGACAAGGGTTCCCAGGTCACCTTTCTATTCAATATTCTTCCATTGTGACTCAGGGTTTTTCTTGTGATTAATAACTTTTCTGGTAGGTAATAATGATTTATCGATAATTTTTCACCACTAGCGTATCGACAATATATGTCAACGACTGTTGCCCATCCCTATTCCTTCTGTGTACGTATATTTAGAAACTGACTCCGCCACGAATTCGTGCGATAAGGACAACTGCAGCTCGGACTAAAATTCCCTTGCAAAAAACTGAAAAATCGAGGTTTCGTTCTCGACTGTTTCCTCATCCAAAACGCAACCAATCATTATAAAATTTTGGAAACTGCAAGAGCAAGAACTAATCTATGCCGCTACGTTTTGATTTTTTGGATATTTGTTGTCATATTTGTATACTGCGCCTTTTTATGGAGCCAATTCAACTAAGCCGTTTTTGCGATTTTTGGAGGGCTGTAACTTTCTTTAAAATAAAAATATCCAAAAAAACAAAACGTAGCGGCATAGATATTAATGATATTGATCTTATTTGAAAAAATCATTGCTCTAGGTTCAAAAACCAGGGAGGAAACAGTCGAGAGCGTTTGTATGGGAAAATCGCAGCTAGGCATTCCTCTTAAATCTGTCGTACTAACGGTCGAAAACGTTACGTGATTACCGCGCTGGTGGTGATTTTTTTCTCAGTGTAGGCCCCAGGGACGTATATGTGGGGGGGGTTTAGGGGGTTCAAACCCCCCCCTTAGGGCTCGATGATCCACTGACCATTCCTAGAGCCAGAAAAAAATCAGTGTGATCCAAAAAAAAATCCCTAACAAGAAATTAGCTTTGCGTTTTGCGTCAGCAAAATGTATATATACATACGTTTTTTGATGTAATTCGTTTGAAACAATTTAATCAAAACCGCAGCCTTTGCCGCAGCTCTATAAGTACGCCTAGCTATGGCCATTTAAAAATGGTCTAATTTATGCTCGCATGGTTCGTAACGAAGTTAAGTTTTTCGAAGTTGCAAATTTGGATGAACATTACCCTAATTGATCCATACCAGATCCATACAGCTGAAAAACTGGCCAAGTGAGTGTCGGACTTCGCACAATTAGGGTATATATTGGTATTTGTTAGTAAAATCCTAATAAATAAACATTAAGTATGACCAGATTCGAAGTTCCTAGGCCGATAGGAAGCAAAAAAATATTCGAAACAAAATTTGTCTTTTTTCTCTTTTATTTAAAAATCTTACTTTGGGAGCTGGTCTTCTCATTCACTTCACAGCGAGACAAGACGGTATATCTCTCTAACTAACTCTCTCCTATCCTATCTCTCAGAAAGTCACACACCTCTCAACCTAGGCTTCCACTCGACCTTCAAAAGTGAAAGGACAGACAAAAGGGGGTTTCCAATATTTTTTAAACAAAAAATACAGTATTTATCTATTCAACGAGCTCTCAGCAACCATAGGTACCCCACTCGATTAGTAATTTTTTCCCCTTAAAAAAAAAAAAAAATTCATGACTGCGTCAACAACATGCTTATACTATGAAAATTTGAAAACGGAAGCTTCAGTCGTCTGTCTGAAAAACCTGTGACTGGCGCTGTCGCCAGTCTGGTGCGCGTCTCGCACACGTGAGAGACAGCAATTAGGACTCCATCTGGACCCTTCCGGTACGACTCCCTAAAAAATAAGTAGATTTGCATCGAGCTTTGCATTGTTATAGTTTAGTGTTGATTTCCACTGGTTATTTATTTATTCGAAGAACCAACAACTACTACGTTTACGTTAGGTAATTATGTATGGTATTTTCCGCACCTGCATTTTAATGTTCGAAAAAATTCGCGCTCGCTGCGCTCGCGTTTCCGTCTACATACTCTAGACGACTTGATGCGTGTGAAGTATTTTCCGCACTTGCATCATAATGTTCGAAAAATTTCGCGCTCGCGTTATCATCCAAAATCTAGTTGTGTTATTACTTGATGCGTCTGAAGTTTTCCCGCACCACCTGCATCATAATGTTCGAAAAATTTCGCGCTCGCTACGCTCGCGTTTTTCAACTAGGTATATCATGGATTGATGCCTTTTAAGTATTTTCCGAATTTGAATCATAATGTTTGAAAAATTTCGCGCTCGCTACGCTCGCGTTTTCATCTTCATATGTTTTGAATTCATAACCCGTCCCCCCCCTTAGAGTTTCTATATCTACGTGCTTGGTAGGCCCCTTGCTTACTATGCTGTACGCATACTGAGCCCCCTAAGCAAGACAAAGGGGTGATCGAGGGAAGGTTTGCTCCGTAATTAATACCTGTTTTTGACATGTGCCAAAGTCATTTTGCTCCTTTTTTAGCGACGTAGGTATAAAAAACATGCGCATACAGGGCGTCCCAAGACTATGGGACATCAAGGGAAAGTACCTTAAATATCTTAGATAGGATATTTTGCTGAAAGAAGACGTTATGTTATTTTTAAAAGTTAGTAATTCTGCATTAAAAGATTTTCTAAGAATTACTTGCTTCGTCTGGGAATCGAACCGACATAAATGTATTTTAAAACAAAGGAACAACATAAAATGATTGTCAAATTTCAAGAAAATTATTTATTGCCGAATTACGTCCGAAAAATAGCAAGTAAAATTAATTCTTTAAATGCAGAATTACTAACTTCTTAAAATAACATAGTCTTCTTTCAGCAAAATATCCTATCTACGATATTTGGGCCAATTTTTTTGGCGTTTTAGTTTTTTTTATTTCTTAGAATTGCATGAAAATTGTTAGGTTGGAACACAGGTTATCTGTGGGTTGGAAGAGCTCCTGATTCTGAACAATATGTGCACGATTTCCTACACTGTCCCACAATTTTTTTTTTCCATTGAGTGACAAAACGTATGGGGTTTTCGTAACTCAGTGGAAAAAATGTATGGGGAAAAAATTTTTTTTCGACGCCATATTGTCATATTTTTTTTTCTTGTACAGAATCAGGAGCTCTTCCAACCTACCAATTTTCATGCAATTCGAAGAAATAAAAAAAAAACTACAACGCCAAAAAAATTGACCCATTTAAGGTATTTCCCTTGATGTCCCATAGTCTTGGGACACCATGTATATTGAGCGACTATAGCTACGGATGCACTACGCCGCCCATCGTAGCAACACGTCTACGCAGCGTTCGTAGCACTTCGAAGGCCGTTTATAATATATTGTACCTATGCGATTCACTATGCACCGTCCTTACCTGTCACCTCACAGCTGACCCGTTTTTATATGGAAACTGTCAAACGTCATATGTCACTTTTTGACAGTTTCCATATAAAAACGGGTGAGGGGTGAGGTGACGACGAGTCGGTTTGTGAATAAAAGCCCAGTCGAGATCTTTTGTGCTGGATGATATTTTAAATTTTTAATCAAAGTGAAAATTGATTTTAACCAACTGAGCTACGGTGGTAATCCCTTGTGGTGGTGAATTTATCAATCATAACACTCGTCTAATTAAGCCTTATTAGGGAGGCTCGTAGCGACATCTATCGTGAAATTGTAACAACTTTAGAGACGGCACCAAACGTCTCAAGTTGCATTGATAATCGATACTTAGGATGATATTTTATAGAACTTTTATTTTTTTTCGAATCATCATTACACAGTCATCACACGTAGTACATTAGGTACTTACCTAAGGCGGTAAAACAAAGAATATCTCAGATCGCATGTATTTGATGCCCGAGACGAAGGCACAAGGACAATAAATATGCGACCTGGGATATTTTTTACTTCCGATAAGTACAAAATTTTATGACTCATCCTACAGCGTGCGATAATTGCCACTTTATGGCCAGGAGTGACATAAAGTGGTTTTCCGGAGACTTGCTTCAAATTCTCAATACCTTTTTAATTTTGTATTTTTTTACTTTGAGGGATAAATTAATATTGATTTTTAAAACCACATTTTCCTTATCCCGCCTGTAATAAAGCATAAATAATTCAAGTTTAAGAGCATATTTAAAGGCTATGCATGAGTAGTAGCTTTTCCTAGGGCTACTTATTCCGTTAGTAGAATAGTGATGACTGATGAGGCCGGCAAAGCTTAATTTTGTGTAATGGAATACGTGCGGCATTCCCTTTATGACTGTATGAATCTGATTCAGAGCTGGCTGGATTAAGAAATTAAGATGTCTTCGGAACTCCGGAAAAAAAATATTGTGAAAGTGATTCAGAATCATTGATCCATACTAATACTAATAATATTATAAATATAAATGCGAAAGTGTGTCTGTCTGTCTGTCTGTTATCTCTTCACGCTTAAACCGCTGGACCGATTTAGATGAAATTTGGCATAGAGATAGTTTGAGCCCGGGGGAAGGACATAGGATACTTTTTATCCCGGAAATCATTCCTTAAGGGAGTGGAAGTTTGTATGGTAGAGCGATAACTCGGTAAGCGCCTGATATAAAAATAATATCAATTACATATTCATTCATATCGGACGAAGTCGCGGGCAAAAACTAGTAGAATCATATTTTCATATTTCTGTTCAGGACTCATGATTCATCCTGTATTTATTTACGATGCTTACATAGCTTCTGCTATACGTTTACGACTAAAAATTCACATTTATTTGATAGCGTTTAAATTGTCGGGTCCTTATTATAACGTAAAAAATGCTCATTTATTTAGCCCATTTTCCGTTTAATTGACAAGTTTCTTGTCATTTTATCAATGTTACTATCTAGAACATGAGCGACCTAATAACATAAATTTTAAATGTATTTCTTGCATTTTTCATTGAGATATTTTGTTTCAAACATCACTCCAAATCGATCATTTTCGAGCTAAAAACTGCTTTTTCCCGCTTAAATTCTACTACACACAATAAAATCAAAAAAGGTCAGTGTTACTATCTATTTAAAACTTTAATAAAATCATCGTGTCCTATACTCACTTTATTGGTATTATCAAAGCTTTTGTCAAAATTTGAAAAAATAAAATAAACTTGTTAACCTCTTAAGTATCCTATGTACAGTCAACTTCGAAAATATCTGTACGCATGAGAATGAGTGACAAATATGTTACGCTTATGAATTTTATGATATGGGCGTAAGAGCGTACAGTCTTTTTAAGGCCATAAATAAAACGTGACCATAAAACCTATCATGCTAGCAAGGCAGGTGGTCAAAAACTGACGCTTATCGCAAAGCCAGTGTACCTAAGGACCCTTAAACGGGACAGAAGTATAAACAGACGTCATTTTGGATGAAAATTAAAACGTAGGTACATTTTTCATCTAAATAACGATACACGGCGTCAAAACAAGAGTAAGCAGTAAGCGTCATAAAGTATTAGTTCCAGACAGATTACGCGCAATATCGTGGGGCGAGGGTGAAATGGGGCCCTTCCAACTGCCAAAATAATTCAGACCTTACGAACTAGTAAATAGGGCTCAACTTTTTACGATGGCAATTTGCATGTCATGGGACATCGAAATGCAAAGGTCGTTAACCTTTGCAAATCGGTATAAATATATAAATGTCCGTATTAATTAAATCTGGTATCTCGGGGTGTAGTAATGAAAGAGGAAATTTTAATCGCTCAGAAAAAAATACTGATTCGCACAAATATTTCATAAATTAGTTTCTAGCTGTGCAAATCTGCGTTATGGTTGTTAGGTTTTTTATATAGGTGCCTTTAAATAGGTAGAATCAGCATCACATATGTAGTATGTAGCAGGCAAAGCGCTTCCTTACTACTACCTAGTTACTACTTATTAGTACGCCAAATATTGGGATTAGGTTCAAAGCGGACCCCAAGGGCACATACCCAGGACACAACCGGAGAAACTACTCGTTAGTACATATAACTTTGGCCACGACTTCGTGTAATACTCGACATTTTCATTGGTCGATAGGGCCCGCGTGCGGGGTACCAATTTTCAAAACGCATGCCATTATACGAGTATCATCCGCATGTGGGTTTTCACTGGTCTATAGCCCCCGCATTCTTGGTGCGAGAGATTCCCAAAACTCAGGCATCGCGACCGCATGCGGGGTGCCTGATTTCACTGGTCGTTACGTTAGCGTTGCACTGCATACGAGTAAAACGGCTGTGCTATCGGCGACTTTCATTAGTCTATTTATATCGACTGTCCAACATAATAAGTAATGACAATGCAATAAAAACTCCTATTAAAAATTTAATAGCAAATATTTATTTAAATAGTTTACGTTACTGCATACTTGCATAGTTGCAGGAGCAGTATTAACTTTCGCTCCCTTAAAAACTTTCAGGCCTTTTCACCCTTATAAGAGATGATTTCCTACGTCATTTGCAGAGTCTCAAACTATCCACAAAAGTAGCCCATTCAGAGGTGACAGACAGAGTTATTCAAATACTTTCCTTTCGCATTTAAGTATTAGTACGGATAGGAATCACAATAAATAAAATAATCATAATGCAATCATACCTTAATACCAGATATACTAAAAATTATTTAAACTGTCCGATTTGTATCAAATTAGTCCGTTCAAAAAGCGACTTTACTGTCTAAGCATTAAGATTCAAAGTCCAATGACGGTTTTATAAAATGTCGGACATCTTAAATAATGTCAACTATACCATAGAGTTGATTATTGTTCACCGCTATTAAAATGACATAAGATTGAAACTGACAGGGATTGGGGAACGATAACCAAGAATTTAAATAAAAATAGAGTCGTATCACTAAATACATCTTATTATCACATTAACATACAATTATCTACGTCATGTTGCAGCTTGTTCGACACACGCTATATACCGCCATATATCGCCTACTTGTTTCTTGTTTCAAATGGCGGCGTCATTAACTTATTTACGTACCTAAAATCAAATATAAGTATACATTATAAATTACTAAAAGTTGGCATCATTCTCTAATTTCACGTAAATATCCAAATCTTCCGCGTTAGCTTCCGTGTTACTGTCATTGTCAAGAAATGCCGTTGACGTCGAAGAGGAAACCTTCTTACTTTTATTCCGTGATGCATAAGCGGGAGACCCTTGAAATGTTAAAAACGATGCTTCCGAGGACACTCCGAAAGATCCCTGTGGTTTTTTAGCTTTGATTTCTTCTATAATCTGTAGCACTTTTATTTTGAACTGTCTTAGTTGGCTTTCATCCATTGTGTCGAATTCGTGCAACAGACTGAGGAAGAAATAATGCATCGGGTGTGCCGAACCGGCCCCAACTTCTTCTCGTCTCTCTTTTTTATTTGCGTATTCCACTTCAAATATCTGGTCGATTTCAGTGCGCCGTTTCCCAGTGCGTACTGTGTGCCTCGTGGGCTCAGGTTCTGGAATGTATTCTTCTTGAATACTCGTTTCAATCACTTCATTAAATTCATCACTATTTTCTACATCAAAATTGCAGTCCTGTGATTGGTTATCCGTGTCTATGGCTTCTTGCTCCTCTTCTTTGTTGGTGCTAGGGTAATCACGTGACTTCAAGAAAGGTTCTACAAACGCCAGATGTCTTGCTAGGTAGTAGATTTTCTTTGGTCTTGCTCGACCGCAAGGGGACTTCTTACTTCTAATATATGATGATCGTATGTTCCTCCATTTTTCTTTGCATTCGCCAACTGAAATGAAACATTTTGCATGAAATACAAATACGATGATTTTGCTAGCAACCTATATGACTGTCATACCATATTATCTACAACAGGAACCTACGGCAAGTGTCACTGAATTTGTAATCTCATGTGCCTGTTTTGGTAAAACAGCAGTGTGTATAAAAAAAAATGTAGGGTTAGAGCTTCATTTAGAGAGCACCTGACGAATAAATAAGACATATCATAACATTAACAGACTCTTGACAAGTGAGTCGTAACTCATATGCAGTTTATTTCGAGTTTACACATTTAAATGTTTCCCTTCTTGTGTCAACACAGCGAATCCTCAAATTTTATAAAGGGTCGGCAACGCGCACTTGACTCCCTTGGAGTTCCGAGCGTCTATAGGCTGCGGTGTCCGCTTACCATCAGGTGCCTGTACCACAAAACTTTACAAGCGTACAATTCGACAAATTTGTCAACTTTTTCTATGGAAAATCGTACAATTTTGTCGAATTGTACACTTGTAAAATTATGTGGTATAGGGGCCAAGTGGACCTTACGCTAGTTTGCCACCGTCTTTGTATTAAAATAAGATCCTCTTTAGTTCGCAAACTGATAGGTACTCTACAGATGGTCTCTAAAGGGCGCAATGCCCTTTACTTAGTACTTTAAAAAACGTTTTGCATTTTAATGTAGGACGAACCATCGAACAATACACGTCGTTTGCATATTTAACTAAATATGGACTTGATGCAACAAACATCCATCTCACCCCAGTCAGGAAGCACTCATTTAAATGTGGGCGCGCAGTAAAGAATTTCTACTGGCTTGATTGGCAGGCGACAGTGACAGCTGCCAGCTTACTGATACAACACCGCCCACGGCGGAAGTCGCCATAGAGAAAAAAATAAATAAGCAAAAAAGTTCCTTATACTGCGAATAATATAGTCGTTATTTGCTTGCGTTCGTGTCACACAATTATTGAGTTTCCTCCCTACTACACCAATATCGCATCTATTAAATGGCGGATGGCGGATGTCAGTTTGAATATACAACAGGAAAGTGCATTTAGAATTAATAATTTACAAAAAAACGCAATTTAATAAAAGGTCTATTTGCCCCAAGTTTTCTTTAAATAGGTATCTTACCTAGCTGACCAAACTTTGGCAACAATACCTAGATGAAAAAGCCTCCCTCAGTCTACCGTCTATTGTAGTCAAGTAAAAAAGAGGTACTTATGTCATTAGAAAGTTATAAGTTAATAATTAAAATTAATATTAATGTGTTCCATACAGCACTATGCACGACATAGCCGTGCCAAAACACCTCGCGCACTATTCGTAGTTTCGTACCGCAGCGGTACAGGATGCAAGTAATAAACGTCAATTCACTCACCCGAGATACCCGTTTTCTTCGCGACATCACACCAGTATTTATCAGTTATGGATTTATTTGTGTAATCCGGTAAATAAAAATTATAAAGCACAGGATATGGTTCTATTTCTTTAATAAGTCTGTAATGTATGTCTCGTTCCATTTTGGTACTAATTTTGACGGCTTATTGAACTTGAAGCGAAGGAAAAGGCGCGTTGCCGTGCCGCCGACTTGTGGGGTCGCTAGTGAACGAGTGAATGTCGACCGCATACCGAGGGCACGCCGCCCGCTCCCCACGCCCCAGCCGCGCCGATCAACTGCTGTCTCGCTCAGGGTTACCAGGTACAAATCCGAATAATCTTGACAGGCGAGGTTATACGACAAAGTTTCTGACATGTGTGCGGCTAAAAGCACATGATTTAGGGCGTATCCGATTCGTATTCAAAATAATATTGAATCTTGAACCTTTACGTGATCTCTATCATGAGATAGAGATCAATATGTAAAGGTTTATTGTGGCATATAAGTAATTTATTTATATTTTTTTTTATATTATACTACAAAAAAAATTACAGTTTATCGGCATGCATCGCATTAAAGCAATTGTTTTCGTTCAATGGTTCTATTTGCATTATTTGGTAACATTTTGGTAAAAACAGCTGTGGCTGTAGCCTAGTTTGCGATAGTAATATTACAGTTATCGAATAAAACAAAACATAATCATAATATCCATTTAATTACAAAAATATTGGCAGTCAATGAAAATTATAATATCATAATTATTATCTCAGCTTCACGTCAAAGCGAATAAGTTCACCAAAAATTCATCATCAGTAGGTATATATTTATAATAATATGTGTTATAAATGCTTTGGAACAACAATTAACAAGATTTGTCATATTCAAGCCTTAACTAATCATTATTTGTAGTTTTAATTTTATATTTTGTAAATATTTAGTTTAAGTTTTTTTATTGTTGCTAATTTGTAATTTTTTATTCAAATAAATTATAATTTTTATCTATGGTAATAACAAAGTCGACAATACTATAGTCTAATCTTATCATCAACATGGTTACAATAGTTGGAAGTTGCTTCAGTAACCCACGATAAATGGTGAAAATCAGTGATAAAATAATTATCAAAATACAAGTTAAGTCAAGGATAAAAAGTGCACAGTAGTCATTTGAGACTTTAGTAAGAATTATCACACGATATGTGAATTATCACACGCGCAAAAGCATCCGTCAAATTATGTCAGAAAGTTAAAAATGCTTTATCGTTTCTCTATGTCATACGATAAAAACATTATAAAATTTACAATGTGAGCACTTTCATATTTTAATAGTGATCAATGAATTTGATAAATATCCGTCAATAATCAACTCTTCGTAAATGTAAACCAATTTACCATCTTCACTTATTTAGGTACTCTAAGAATATTGAGAACGCAGTCTAAATGTGCGCAACACCACTTCAGAAGTAAATTATGAACTAATTAACTTCTATTCAATGGCACTTGCTGTTTGTACGAACTAACGATTACTAAAATTGCGTCTAACGCCAACTGATACTATTTACAAAACCTTTGCCACTTCAAAACATATTTTATTAGAAAGTGGCAAAGTACGTATTGCGTTTTGAACGCACTACTAACGGTTCAGTCACGCTTAAAAACTATGATAATCTTAAAACTAGATATTAAAACCTTTAAAATGTACAATCAAGCAATTATAGCAAATTCACAAAATGCTTATTACAGGCTTATTATAACGTTTGCCATAGGCATAAGTAAAACAATTGTGAGCACATTGTAAAAGCATAAATAGATTGCATATAATTAAACGTATAAAAGGTTCTCCACATTCTTGACAAGACTACATGAGATAAGTCAAAATGTCTCGCTAAAATATGAAAAACCCTTTATAACTGTACTACACGACACAATTTTATCAAATTATCTAAGAACGGCCAACAACCATCATCCATTTTCTCGATGACGTCTTGCCGCAAGTACCTCAAATCCAATAAAATTACAACGTGTTGAACCACCTCAACTTTTTAAAGGTTTATGAAACTTAATATAAGCTTCTAGAGATCCATGCTGAAGGTTTCGTGTTCTTGCGACTCGTCAAACGAGATGGAATTGGAGCGGGTATTTTTCTGTGTTGGCAACACTGAGATGCCAGATGCGCCCGGGTTTTTCAACATGGACGCGGGCAGGGAACATTTCGGCGGCGTTTGCGAGATGGGTGACTTTGACAACGACATCATGAACGACCGCTCGTACACTATCCTGGTTCCTGGAAAGGAGAGAGAATTTTATTTAGTAAAGATGTTTCGATGTTAACGCTTATAAACAGTCGGGGAATTTGAATATTTGTCTCTTTTGAACTCTATTTGTATTGTTTTAGAGTTCAAACATTCAAATTCTTCACACAGTCCACCAAAAATACAGTTTTACACTTTTGGAGGACTCTCTTCCAGTAGAAATAGAGACCAAAACTGACAAATATTTAGCTTCATCGACTATACAGTAATTTACTTAGGTGGGTAAAATTGCAAATGGTGCCCCCTTTGATAATAATATACTTTTTGTGACAACTAAACAAATTTTGTGCCCAGCCAATTTAATACTTAAGAATTTACCCACACGACATACATTTGTGTTGCCTTTCAGCGACTTTATCCTCCTAATTTCATTAAATTTTTTCTTCGCAATTGTGTTTTAAGGTAGGCTCCTAACTGGATAACGCGTATTACAATGCAAGCGGCAAATCATGTTACAGGTGGGGTCACAACGGAGCTGCAAAATTTTAACCGGAAGTAGATAGGTATGCAGAAAAAGGTGCCGTCTATAGAAAAAAATACACATTTAGTAAATCGTTGCTCAGGCAGTTATTCCACAAGAGGTCCGATTGTTATGGTTCTTTGATTTGTTTTCACGGATACAATATTAGACACGGTAACCCAATTTTTTTTATATATCAAAAAACCATAAGAATCGGACCTCTTTTAGAGCTCCTACCGGAGCAACGTTTACTTTAAATGTACTTATGACGAATTTTGCTCTATAGGCGACAGACCTTTTTCGGTTTACCGTACCGTACCGTACTTCACTTCCGGTTCAAATTTCGCAATGGCGACAGGCAGATGTTATCCGCTGGGTCAAACGCCATAAAAACGTTGTCACCCCAACTGTTTCTTGCATTCGACATATTTAAAAATGATCTTATTTTATTTACCTACAATAGACGATCAATTTAACTGATTGATTACAACACTGAGGTCACTTTCCAGTTGACATGCGCTTGCACTTACGTTGCAAAGTATTTATCAGGAACATAAACATCGATTAACTATTGTAAACAATATAGCTATAAATATTAAACGGCTTGACGTAACTAACTACGTATATACATACGATCACGCCACTTTTTATTATAGGTTAGGTATTTTTATACCTGCCTTACTTAGTCGTTCCAACATCATAAGGTTAACGTGAAACTTACTTAAAATTAACTATTCAAAATCAGTCATAATTTTCACGTTTCGTTACAACACAGGGTCAATCTGAACCATACTTTGCATCTCAATTTGGTTTTAATGTGTTTCGAACTTGATTGTTGGATCCTTAACCTTTTCCATAAAGAAGTAAAACTTTGGCAATTGAAAGACAAAATAACATGTTGATCGAAACTCGAAAGCGCTTCGAACAACACAATATTACAAACAGTAGGTATATAATTTCATTAAATGGCTTCTATGCAATATAATTTTGATTCTTGTATCTTGATCTTTTGTTGTGTTAGGTGCGTTTGCTTATCACACCCGATACCGTGTCATATGACTTTGCGCACATCGCACATTAGACGTAGGTAGGTTACTATACATAATAACTCAACAATATCGTCGTTACAATTTTTATTTATTACAATGAAACATTTTTAGAATACCACTCTCAATGAACTGCATCTCAACTTATAGGTAGGTAAAATGAAACAATAAATAGCAAGTAGTTAGTAACAATTCCATACCTACTGATCAAAAACCGAAATCATCTTTATTGACATCGACATGGCGCAAAGTGCGCAAACCGCGCAAATGTACCCGAAATCTTCATTTGTTACATATTTATCTATGAAGTACTTATAAGTACATCATATACATACTTATACCTAGCTTCCTTTCTTCGCATCTAATATACAATTGTACTTATAAGTACTTATAAGTACAATTGTAGGTACACACGCGAATATAGGTAAGGGAGCGTGAGCCACGTGAGCGAGAATTCGAGACCGTGTTCTGACAACGCGTGATATCGCCAATCTTATACCTATTTGTTGTAGGCCTTGCTGCTCGCCCAATGATAATACGAAATTTCCTCTTTACCGACTGGTAATTTTCCAAAATGCGCCGTTTTATCTTGACCATGTCACAAGCATACAAAAATATTACAGTCCTTTTTTTTGGGCAGTCGTGTAAAAAAATAAGCTGAATTACGCACCTATGTTACACACGTGACTATTACACGTGTACGTATCGCACTCGAACAAACGTTAACCCAAGTTTTATATCTCTGTTTACTCAAATTCTCGCTTCTCGCGGTCAAGGCCACCGAGAGTGTGTAAGAAAAACCACAAAATCATATTTACAACTGAATCTAGCAATAAGGTACCTTATGCTCATGGTATAAGGACTATGTGGTAGATTTGGTTATTGTGGTTTGTTATCCTGTCGTTGCATTTTTTTTAACGATAACGTCGATAACATTAACTTGAGTACTGCGCATTTAACAGTGAGTCAGAAAAATAAAGCTCAAGCCACACAGAGAGCGGGCGGGCGGTGGCGGCGCGGGCGCGGGCGGCGGCGGCGCGGGCGCGGGCGGCGGCGGCGCGGGCGCGGGCGGCAGCGGCGCGGGCGCGGGCGGCAGCGGCCTTTGTCGGCAGCCGCCACCGCCAAAAGCAGCTCCCGCGCCGCCGCCGCCCGCGCCCGCGCCGCCGCCGCCCGCGCCCGCGCCGCCGCCGCCCGCGCCCGCGCCGCCGCCGCCCGCGCCCGCGCCGCCGCCGCCCGCGCCCGCGCCGCCGCCGCCCGCGCCCGCGCCGCCGCCGCCCGCGCCCGCGCCGCCACCGCCCGCCCGCTCTCTGTGTGGCTTAAGCTTAATACGATTAGGTATACACTATAACCACATGGTTTGGCCGGATTAACATTTAGTTTAATTAAAGTTTGTCGATCACAAAATTATATATAAAAGAATAGTATTTTATAAACGATCCTAAACGATTCTTCTATTTTGGTACCTATGTATATGTACCTAGGTTCTAGTAAATAACTGCAACAAAACTGGCAACCGTACTGTCTTCTCGAAGATCTCACGGTTCCTTCGAAATAAATGCCATCATATGATAAATAAATAACTGCGCATTTGAAACATTTATATCTTCACGGTTGAACGTAAGATGGTTTTCTCCGATTTTTAGAAAACATTAAACATTGATTTATGACATTAGGTATTTATTACATTAGGTATTTATTACATTAAATAAATTTCTAATCTATAACTTACCTACATAATTATATCGAGCTCGGAATTCATTTGAGGTAAGATTTGTAGTGATTCTGTCTTTAAAAGTTGTAAGAAAACTAGTACCTAATACCTGTTCTGTGTTGTACTAAATAGGTAATTAAATATGTATACATAGGCAAAAAAATATTTGTATAAGGTGCGACTCTACTTGTCCCAATTAAAAAAAATACATACCTAGGTACAGCGCTCTACTATTTCGCCCAGTTATGCCCAATTTTATTTAGAAATTTTAAAATTGCATGGAAATAATTATTAGTCAATCAGACTCTGGCTGCACGCCTTAATATTTAAATTGTTGCCGCCTTTTAAAAACGGTATATTTGTTTAATAATTCTCGAGCAGTTTGGACGGCCTTGGAATCAGTTAAACTTGTGACCTCGCTGATCAGTATGTATGAATGAATATCGCCCACTGTTGCTGACCGAATACGGATAAGACAGAAAAGACGAGTTTATTGCACGTTTTAGGCCGTGAGATCATATTCTGACTAACCCAATTAGATATAAATTTGGTGTAAACAAGATAAAGACAATCTGTCATAATCAACCCTCTTTATTATCCAAATCATAAATGCTGATTGCTGATTGATCACATAAATGTTAAATAGTTTACATTGCGGATAGTGGGAAGACATGGTTCCAGACAACGTTATTGAATGGCTGATAATTGGACTAGTTACGATGCATAGTTGACGAAATATAACTGCACCGATTCCTCGAACAACTTGTAATGGCGAATCGGTGCAAATTATAGGTATTTCGTCAACCATTACATCAGTCGTATCGTGTCGTGTTATTGATTTTAACTGCGTAACTAATTTATATTTTACAATAACTACTCCAAACTCAGATTATTCCGTATCTTAGACACGAAAATGACATTTCCTGCTGCTAATAATGCCCACTTCACACTCAACGATCAATATCATCAATATCATGTCAAGGTTGTCTGTTAGTGACATCTTTATAGCTTTAGCACAAAATAATAGTACATTACTTACCAAGGGCGATAAAACAAAGAATGTCTCAGATCGCAGGTATTTTACGCCCGAGCCGAAGGCAAGGGCGATAAATATGCGATCTGAGGCTTCCTTTATTATCGCCCGTGGTAAGTATAAAATTTTATGTCACCCCCTGGCCAGGAAGTGGGTTATTTCGCGCGCGGAGCGTGCGATAATGGCCACTTTATGGCCAGGTGTGACATAAACCAATTTAACCCACTAATAGCGAACAGAGAGCAGCTACCGCTCACCGAAATCGTATCCACCCTCTCGCACTTGCATATTCGAGTGACAGAGAGGAAAATATAACCTTTTTTCTGGAGCCATGTGGCGTTACGTAACGACATGTGTAAACATACGAGATAAAACCGCTATCGGCTGGCCTTGACGGAAATACGCGCGTTTTGCGGCCCCAAGCGAATTAAGCGTTTCAAATTTGAATTTAATTTGTGATTCTTAGACGTTAAATTTGAATTCGTTTCGATTCGGAATGAAATCGCTTTATAATTCGATTCACGTTCTACCTTATTGACGATTCGGAGTGTATACTTAAGTACCAAGTAGCTACTTATATATTCTCATGGTCATCTATTGAAAGCGATATATTGTGTTATTAATGGATATTTTTCCCATATTTACCTACTTCGATTCTGTAAAGTCTTGCAAGCGGGTAAAGATCGATGTCACTTCTAAATTTACCCTCCTTCAATGCTTGGTTTTAATAAGCCTCCCGAGGTTAACTCATACCTAATGGGACGCGACTGCATCCTGAGGTTATTGACCTGTGCATCAATTTAGCAACTGCAAATATAGTTCGAGATATTTTTTGCAGGCCGACATTTTATAAAACTGTTATTTCATTTTGAATCTTCTGGCATACAAACTTAAGTCGCTTTTTGTACAAATAACTTTGACGAAACTCGGCGTACTTCAATGCTTAATCTTAAGTATATACCTACCTACATACGACTACCTAGGTCGGTATATGTACCTAGCAACGTCTTATCATGTCAACATACCTACTCGTAAGACTTTATCTCATTCAAAATGATAATGTATTGAGCGCAAACTGCTATAAAATAGTCCGTTTTGGTGACAAATTAACATCCTAACTAGGGTCAAGGAACCAAAAGATGAACACTTAAGCGACTAACCCAACTTTAGGATTTTTTTTCGGGGTGTTGTAACCTACTATATACAGGTTTCATTTTTTTATATGAATCGGTATATAATCGAGATTGAATTCCAATATTTTAAATCATCCTATTATAATAGAGTATTTTTTTAAAAATAATCTAAGCAAAAGTATGCCAATTTGCCCAGAAGTTGAACAGTGTGCCCTAATTCTGAACACTTTGACACCATTAGATGAACGAACACTTTCGCACCAATTTACTCCATTGATAACGGTGTATGTTAATAAAGATGAATGAAATATTAGTGTAAAATTAGCAAACATATTTATTTATGCATTGTCCGGGCATTTATAAGCAAAAAAAATAATGTGCGAACTTACATAATACGATAAATAATATTTACCAAAATAATACAGTAAACTAGAGAACATGAAAGCTAAGGTTGGGTAAAGTTGCCAGGTTTGTTGCTAATTAGTAACTTTGGAGTAAAGACGTTCATTTACTAACCACTGCCTAAATCATGAACGACTAAATTATGTTAGTTCAAGTTTTGGACACGATAGCTATGAAATGAACTAGTTAATTTTATTCGTTCAAGTTCTGGCCTCAGGTTCTATGTTGAACAATGGTATTTTTCATAGTAAAACAAACTCCAAAATAAACGTTTTGTCAATAGAAAGTTGCGTTCAACTTTTGGTAGAAAAATCAACGACTAAGAAACGATTAATTTAAGCTATAGAGGTTCTTATTATCTTTACAGTAGGAATTTAAATCAATGTTTGAAAAAACGACACCCTGCCCGAAAGTTGAACGCCGTTCAACTATTAGCTCAGGTACACAAAATTGGAACCATAACTTGAACAGCAAATATCTCCCAAATTATTAAAAAAATATATTTATCTAATATATAAAAATGTTAAGGCATTAATCAAGAATCTATTTCACTCAAAACCTTGTAAGTATACGTTATATTCAATTTTATACGTAATTTAATGCTTAAATTTGAGAGCGCTATCCTTAGTAAGATCTCCATACAAACGGAGTTTTTGGCGCGAGGCCTGGATTCAACAGCGGCTTATAGCCACGTGTGTACGGTTACAGCCTGGGAGTTTAATTACCAGCCTCGACAAAGGATTGCCGCGTTAGAAAAAAAATATTCCGAAAGGGTAAAATATATCACGATTTTATTATTTCAATTTTTCTGTCGAATGTTCAACTATTGGGGTGTGTTCATCTTTTGGTTCCTTGACCCTACTACTTAACAAATTTTACTAATATTATAAATGCGAAAATTGTTGGATGTTAGATGTTTGTTACTCAATCACGCAATTAAACGGATTATGATAAAACTTAGTACCAATACTATTTTATAGCCTGGGGGCCGATTTTTGAGTTTCGAACGCTCCAATTTTCACTCGAGATCTGTCAAAATACTATGATGTTTTGACAGATGGCGAGTGAGAATTCGAGCGTTCGACACTCAAAAATCGGGCCCCTGGGCCTGGACTAATATAAAGAATATATAGAATACTTTTTAACCCGAAAATCATCCCTCAAATATGACATAGGGAGTGTATGTTTACGCGAGCGAAGTCGGGGGCAAAAGCTAGTATTTAGTATTATAGCTATTTTACCTTTACATATTATTGTACTGCCAGAAACCCGCCCAGCGGGCACTCTGAGGCGTAGATGCGTTTCCCCGTATGTATAGGAAATACGAAAAGCTTGGCAGCGAAAGTGTTCAATAATTTAACACGCAATTTACAAGGATGATTTGCCAAGCCAATTTGTGCTTTAATAACAACAAAGTAAGGTCGAAATTACCTCCAGGGGTAGTGGAATATAGGGTGCCTCCGGGGGTGCTGGAGTAAACATCGGGCATCTGCGTCGGGTCCGTGATCAACACTCGCCGCGACGGAATCGCCTGGCTGTGCGTCGCTTGCCTCGCGATCGGGGATGCGGACATTGTGGAAATTTGAGTCTTATTTTTCAACAGTTAAGGTTCAACACACACTAGCACTTGGAGGAGGAATGAGCGACTGAGCCGGGCGATGGTTGGGCCTAAAATAAATAGGTTTGCCGGCGAGCAACGCACACGTCGGCGCGGACGTGTCGCACACTGGCGCTCCGCATCAAAACACCAAGAGATTATTCTGTAGATACGCCAGTGTCAATGCCAGCTGAACCTCTGTGAGGCTAGTAGCTTCAAACTTCTAGGCTGAATACTTGAGAACGTAAAGTACGTACCTACCTATATTTAGACAAATTTACAAAATAAAGTGTGCCTAATGCTTTCAGATTATGATCCTTCAATGATGGCGGCCCTTTTTCCATAGGTACTTTGTCAGTTCATTCACATTGTTACGCCCTTGTCATTAAAATAAGGCAATGTTCGCATATTTTCGGCAGATGTGAATCGCTTCACACTCGCACTTGCACGAATCGGCGAAACCATTTCCTTGAACCAACTGTCGCGTCTGCAAACACGTGGCGTATACGATCTGGGCCCACGCACACACAGTAACAGCAATCTTACGATCACACACACACCAACAGCGAATCTGCTATATGCGTAGTTTTTGCAAAGTTTAAAACAGTGTAAGTCATGTGTTGATTAATTTACATTCGTGAATTGTTATCGTGTGGCTTCAAGGATGGGATGGACTAAATGGGCATCTGGCTTCTCAAATAGGGATGTTGACACCAAATAAGAAAATCAATGAATCCGAATTTCCTCGAAAAAGGATCAAATTCTCAATCAAATAGCGAAAAAACTAATTCAAAAGAATAAATAATTACATAATTATAAGTCTTCAAAGTTTTAGGAGGGGGCATTTTCTGTCCCTGTTCCGCAAAACGCACCTCTGTATTGAACGATTGTCATTTACTATGGCGCTCGAGGTCAGTGACGTCACTGATCTGTAGCGCTTTCTCTCTCGAACTAAAGACATTCGAACGGTTGTAGTTTCGTTATTTTTTGACATATTTGAATAGGATTTTCACTATTTGGCATAGTTTTATGTATTCTTTCGTATGGAGTAATAATAAATTTTGAGTCAACATTCCTATTATACACTTAGAACTAGCTATGAGCGCCGCGCCGGCGCGCCGCCGCCGCCGATGAAAACTTCGCGCCGCGTTGTGGCACTTGTAGCCCATATACAATAGTGGCTCTGTGAGCTTGTAGACCTCGCGAACATTGTTAACGTTCCTAACATTAGCAGTGCGCATACTAAAAGATAATGAAAAGCGCTTTGTTCGTATAAGAGGAATTTCTCTCCGTCTGGATGTCCGATGGGAGACGGGGGATACATACCGCCTTGGTATGAGCTTATGGAGCTCCTAAGCACACTCGGCGAAGTACAACTTGTAGAAGACGTACAGCTAGACAGGCAACTTTGCCTGTATGTGCTAGGTTCTGCACCTTAGTTTCTTTCCACTACTAAGAAGCCGCCAATGAGCCTCTTGGCTCTGCGATCCACTGAGCTGAATGCAGCAAGTTAGCACTTACCACGAGGTCCGGCGAGCAGCCATCGGTGACTACTCGGATTGAAGCTTGCGAAGCAGATTAGCATCACAAACCCTATCAAAACCTTCGAGATGTCAAGAGACGGCAAGAGCCTCACCGTGTTTCACGATAGCCTCGCCCCACTAGTGCGTGCTGGGTGACATACACAAGAAGATCCCCAGTGGAACGGCGCGGCGCTGGCGAAAGCCATATTGCCAATCACTGAGGAGGTCTTTAGTTTCAAGCTAAGCCAGCAGCTTACTGTGCAGAACTCACTACATAACCTTGCAGAGTATGGAGGTGATGACAATATGTCGAAAATTACAGGGATCGGCACGACTACACTTGTTACGCACTGGTTGCACATTGGCAAGCAAGGATGCCGGAACAAGTATGTAAAAATAGGAGACAACTCGGGAACACAGTGCTTCAGAACCCTTGCAGGTATACCATAAGGCCCACTAACGTTGGTCACGTCTAGACATCGTCTAGTACTTCGACATTGAGGTATTGACGTTCAAAACTGTAAGGCCAAATGTTGTCAAATGAACGCAAGCAAGAATCTACCTTACAGTCAGAGCTCATAAACGTTTTTTTCTTGCGTTCGTTTGACAAAATTTGGCCTTAGAGTTTTGTACGAACTATACGAGAATTACTGGCAAACAGAGAATCAGAAATAAGAGAGAGGCGAAGCGATTGGACTTCTCTAATGCGGTGAAAGCCAGCTTGTCATCAGACTTCTGCATAGGACGAAGTACTTATCGGATGACAGAAATTGGGTTCGACCGATTTGGATAAAGACCAGAACTCCTTACTACAAGAGGGTAGGCTACTAATTAGGTCTCTATACATTTGATGTGGTCAAAACGAGCCATACGGATCATTTCAAGATTACTGCAAGGCTTTGCGGCGAAATTAAATGCCCTTATTTTATCTTAGAGCCTTACAGCGAACCCTTCGAGCTCGAAGTTTGCGGGCACGACCTTGAACTCAGGCCTGGCAGGCACTCTTTGCGGTAGTCTGCCTACCTATTGTACCATAAAGCATTGCAATTTATAGGGATGATTATTTAATTTATGTTCCCGCACCAGCTACGATCACGGGCGGTCCTTTTAACTAAAAGTTATTAGATTTTATATACACCAAGTGCTTTCAAGGCCACGCCGCCGATACGCCGCCGCCGCCGACCGATTTTGACCGGCGCGCCGCCGCCGACCAAACACCTATCGGCGCTCATATCTACTTAGAACCGGTTTTATCTACCTGTTCGTATGTATACAAAATATTGCATGCGTAAGTCCCTATTCGTCCCGGTACTGCCGCATACCGGGGAGCAGGTAGAGTCAGTCCGACCCATTGTCGGGCCTATTAGCTGAGTTTATTGTTGGACTCTTCTCGGCTAGGCTAGGTTTAGTGAACCAGCGACAAAACTTCCAGTAGCTCAATTCCACTCACACCTCAGATTCATTTGAAGCCACTATGTCGATCAGAAAACACCTCTACTCTACACCACAGACTCTACACTAACGTTAGTCTACTAGACATAACACATGACGGGTTAAGATCATTTCAATATTAATTAATTATATAAGGACGACCTATTGCACTCTACCACTACCAGCACTATAGTACTTAACAATAATAGGTAATTAAATAAAGAAAATTAAGCGATCATGTCGATGAATTCAGTATCAAATACGGTAATGTGTTGTGTAATATTCATTCAAATTAAGTTTACCTACTAAAGAAATAGTCTGTGATTTCAGCAATGGAACTTGCTACTGAACTTGATATTGTCCTAGCTAGGCAGTTGGGTTACAAAAAATCGGACGAGATGAGAGATTATAATATCTTGACGGAATCGAGAGGAGTCATCTTGAGAGAGAAGGAGAGATTTTAAGACTGCAGTTGCTCACTTTATTATAAAATCACCTCTCGTCCACTGACAAAAAATCCGGAATCCGTCTTCTACCGAGCCCGCGAAATCGCGGCCACATGTTATTGTTATGTATTGTTTTTTTTGTCGGAACACGAGAGGTGAGATTATGATAGATACAAAATCTCTCCTTCACTTTCCAGATGACTCCTCTTCACTCCGTCAAGATATTATATTTAACTACTCCACGGCTGCTCAGATGTAAATCGTAGTAGTTATAGAAATAGACGACCCAAATCTATTGTTTACGCCTATTATTCTAGGTACCGTTGACGGATGAGCAGAGTACGAAGTGTTACGAAACGCCCGTAAACAAAAACAATACACAGTACACACACGTGGCGCTTACGCATCGTAATATAGTATAAGTGGGAAGGTGAGTACCTAATTATCTCACATGTACAGTCGAGGAATTTGATAGTTTAACGTTTTTGGACTCTAATTGCAGTGGAAGTAGAGTCCAAAATTGACAAATATTCCAATTCCCATTGTGCATTACTTATAGTAGCAACGTACTACATAGTTTATTACTCATATAGATGGTCGCTTTTATACTTTGTCGTGGACGTCCGTCGTCCACGGCACGGTAGTAGAACTATGGTTTCATTCATAACTTTAGACTAATTATGAATGAAACCATAGAGTTTTCGTCGACGACCTCTTTAGCTTAGTTGGTAGTGACCCTGCCTACGAAGCTGGAGGTCCCGGATTCGAATCCCGGCCGGGGCATTTATTTGTGTGATGAGCACGAATATTTGTTCTTGGGTCTTGGATGTTTTCTATGTATATAAGTATTTATTTATCTATATAAGTATGTATATCGTCGCTTAGTACCCATAGTACAAGCTTGCTTAGTTTGGGACTTTGGGAATAGGTCGATTTGTGTAAGATTGTAAAAAACAAACCATAGAGTTTTACCGTGCCGTGGCCGTCGACTACAATGTTGGTGACTTGGAACTACATTATTATTGGGGAACGGGACTTAATCGCGTACAATTATAACTAATTTACCTTTTTTAAGGTTTTGCCCGACGTTTCGAATGTATTACAACATCCGTGGTCGCGAGCTGACTGGCGTGAGCGGGTATCAACATCTTCTAGCCGCACGGGTTTTCCGAACTACCCGCACTTGGTCTTTATTAATTACACTCGCAACGTCGGGCAAAACCTTAAAAAAGGTAAATTAGTTTTAATTGTACGCGATTAAGTCCCGTTCCCCAATAATAATGTTTGAAAATCGTGTAAGTTTAAATCAATATATTGTGACTTGGAACTAGTTGTTTCATTCTCTCTCTATCGCGCACTAGTACCTGGCCAGGCAGACGGTCATATCAGACGTTGAAACCCTGATATCACCCAGATAACGTGGCTGAATGTCTACTTCACTGTTTAACCTTGTTTTATTTACTAAAATAAAACATCAGACTTAGGGCAGTTGTCGGTGAAAAATCATCAATCTCCGGTTATGGTCAGCCTCTTGACTTCCTCGTTACTACTTCATTCATCTACCTCTCTTGCTCTCATTTTTGGTCCAAAATGTTTCAAACGAAGTTCAAGTCGAATCGTAATTACTAAAACCTTACTTTTATGTATTACATAACAATTTTGATTTATTTTTCGAAGTTCGGAGTACGCCGTTTTTTAGTCGGTGCTAGTCCGACATTGGAGGTTTCCTATACGCTGTCCCCGCGCCGTGGTGCGAAGGTATCGGTATAACCGTAGTGATTATATGTATTCTCTTTGAACGGATTTTCTCTCGTACAAAAAGGTGGAATTGATAAAACGATGAAGTAGGAGCCGTTGTCATTGTGTCGAAATACTTTGAAACAGAATAATTTGCCAGGTTTATACTTGATTTAGGCAATGGAGCTAGAACCAGTTTCGGTTATAAAATCATTAATTGGTTTGGGTGGAGGTTACCAAATTCGGAATAAGTTCGATTCTGCCTTTTCCAGTTTCTTATTTGGTCAACTTCTTGGTAGATCATTTTATACAGAGGTAATTTAAGTCTGTGTTTAGATAAACTACATATAATATAACATTAAATGGCACGAGTTGAGATATGACGCAAGGGACAAAATGGTGAGATCTCACCAGCAAAATAGGAAGGTTTTTTGATGGTGCGTTGCAAGTAGGGTGACTAAGGTAGGGAGTAATACTAAACATACTTCAGAAACCACGTTTGGTTCGAAAATAGTAAAACATAATCCGTTAATTAATTACCTAACTAATAAATAGGGCAACCGGAAACCACTATCATTAATAAACACGTGGCCTTAAACGTAAACAGGATAATCGCCACACGCGAAGTGAGTCCGTAATTATAAAAAGCTATTCAACTACAGCAATTAAGCCAAGTTTCATTTTTATTGATTAATATCACTATTTTTATGGCTAGGCGCCATTCAAATTTCGAAACAGTTATTATAGAGTATAAAATGTTAGTATGGGATTAACTACAATTTTGTTAGAGTTCAACAAAAGGCTAAAATAAGGGTAAAAACAGCCAGGCGCTAGTAACCCCAGAGAGGACTTATGCTTGATTATTACGAGATGTTTCTGCGTCCTTAGCTGAGTTTCTTGTTGGACTCTTCTCAGTAGTACCTACTATAGGCTAGTGAACCAGCGACAAAACTCCTAGTAGCTTGATTCCACTCACACCTCAGATTCGGTTGACCATTGAAGCCGCCTTAAGGCTGGGTATTACCACTTTTGAGTTTTTTAAAACCATCTGAGACATAGAATACAGTGTCTTACATTCTTAAAAAAATATAGTTATATATGTCAGATAAGGATCTTGTCCAGTCAAAATTGTATTCAGTTAGGTACAAGACCTGATGAATTTCACTCGATAGAAAAAGAAACGCATAGATTTACCCCTTTTTGAAATGTTTTTCAATATGATGGCAATATTACTTATATTTTACATTTAATTTTTGAACTAAATGTAAGAAACTAAATATTATATTATTGACAAATTCGTATGGTTGCTTTGATAAAATGATTGGCTTAATTCTATGTTAAAATGTTTACGAAACTATGCGCCTTCTAGAGAGCGGGATGGTTAATTGCAAACTCACGTATGTTAGAGCGGGATATAAATTTGCAATGGGGATATCTCCCCTTAACCAAACTCACTGGAGAGCACTCTTAGAGTATTCCAGTATTTAACAGGGCGGTGCGTGGTCGCGTCGGAGGTTTTTCACTAGTGCAGAAAAGTGTCACTTTCTATGCATGCCTAAGTTTAGCCTTATAAAGAGTCATGCAGGCTGTGAGATTTGCTCGTCTGAATGGGCCAGCAGTAGCGTTATTGTTATTGTAGTAGGTAGATCGTTGTTTTTAGACCACTATACTTATCGGCAGTTAATTAAATTACATTGCGGTCGCGAGTCTCCGATTTTGTTTATTCGATTTCGCGGGAAACCATTAGTATCTTCTAAGTACCTAGTTTGTGCGGGAAACTGCGCAGTACTATTCGCAATACAATATTAGATTACACAACAAAGTGGGCCCCATAACAACATTAATTTTAATAGCAATGTTCAAATGGCATAAGTTAAGGACACGTATGCATTAGGCATTCATGTTTGCTTTTTAGGATTCCTTAGGTAGGTACAGCTACTACGGCCAACTGAATTATGTAGTACAGTCAAGTGCAAAAATATGGGTGCATACAACTTGCTACTCATAGCTCTTATGTCGGTGAATTAAGGTTACGGAACATGGTATTTATGAGAGGATGCATTCAATAGATAGTTCTCCACATGACTGTACCATCTGTACCTACACTATCTACAGGCCAATACTACATCAACTGTATGACTGAAACAATCTTGAGTATTCCCCGAAAGATGGCGCTTGTGACGAAATCTTGACGATCTTACTTAATGAATCTAACAATATTCTACATTTTTCATATCCAAATATTTTTTTTCATTTTATTAATCATTTACTTCAGGCATCTGTGGTCCATAATACAATAATATATACCTAATATATAAACCGGTCCCTACTGTAATGACATTATTCACACGTCTGAATACTTTTAGGTACTAGCCAATCATTATAAATAGTGATATAAAATCAGGACACAATCATAACGATTACCTATCAGTTTGTTGTACACTGGCATTGATTATAATCACTACATTGAGCCAAGCTTAAATAATGTTTAAAAAAGTCCTTTTTAGGGGGTTTTATCACTAATCTATTTATCTATACGCCACAAGAACCTATAGGTGTACTATCGCCATATATCGAAGGAGCGAACGAGGTGCTAAATGGGTGCTAACCAATGTATGAAAACGACTGTTATCGCCCTCTCTTTCTCCCGCCATATTCATTGTCACGCACTTCATTCATTCTTTTCCGCAATAAAACCTTTTTTCACATCATCCGCCTTATGGCCTGCCTGCCAAATAAAAAATATACGTCGTTGTTGTCTTCTAAGTCAATCCAGGAAAATTACATGAAAATTACGTGATAAAGATTATAAAATTAATTCAATCTAATTAAACTGAAGCAAGAAGAGTCGAACGAACTACCAAACCTTAAAAACAGCATCACTATATCGTCGAGAGCAGTGGCGGCCGCCCAGAAAACTTCTGCTGATCGAAGGTAAGGCAGGCCACCATTTCTTACATCTCTATTCCTCCTTCAGACCTATAGGCCCCGTCTTCGGCCTACGGTCTTCTACCGCTGGTCCTTCGTCTATCCTATCTTCCGCGCTAACAACGACTCTATTACTAAACATACAATACAATCCCACAATTCCCACAAGTAGGTATACTTACTTTATCTACACCACAGACTTACCAGACGAGACACGCAAACCACGTGTTCGTGATCAAGCGAGACGGCCATATACAAATCTCGGTAAGTGCGACAGAGAGATATGGAGTATCTGCTGTCTTTGTCACCGTGCTACTTTTTTTTGTCTGGCCCAACTTCAGTTTTGACACTAGTTGGGCCAGACAGAGCCGCCATCTTGCCGCCATTCATCAATTTAGGGATACCAGCTAATATGATTTAAAAATAACCTGATTATCGGGTAATTTAGGATTACATGAAAATGTTAATTTGTGATGATATAAATAAAATACTTATACTTCTAGACTTGGGTGAATTGTATTATCTATATAATAAAATAAGCCGTTTTATTCTGGACTACAAGGTCTATAGGATGTCCCGTAGTTCAGAGTGCCTCTTGGCATAGGCCTCCTCTATTCATTATCTATATACTCATTATTTAATATTATATAGCAGCAAATATTGTGAAAAGAAAAAATTCACTAGGTAGCAGGTATTCTTACTAAATGGACGTTCGTTTAAATTCTATTCTACAGAAATGTTTCTCGTTCTGTTCCATCATGTTTATAAGGGGGTGTATTAGGTATTACTTATTTTTTACTTCGTGCACATTTTCCTTTTAAGTGTAGATGTATGTATTAGTGAAAACTTTGCTGGTTTATGATCTACTTAACTGTAATAGCTGTATGTATGATTGGTGCTGTTTGTTTTGCTTTCCTTAATAAAGCAAAAATAAATATTTTTCCGCCCTTCATAATCATTCTGACATTTTATTATTATATTTTTTAAATGAATATATATTAAAAGTGACTATAATGAATCGCATTATACAAAATAAACAGAAGCAATGGGGTAATTTTAGCGATATGGTCACCCCACGGCAGCCATCTTGCTTTATTGCCGTCCCTCATGGTGGCACACGTATTTCGACTCTTTAGTATATTTATCCTCTAAGATCTACACACATATCATAAATCCTCTAATATGCGTTCGGAAACCGTAGAAAATGACTCTCATTTCAACATTCAATGAATTTATGGCAATTTTCTTATCTGTGGCTAAGGCTACAGCAGTAATAAAATATTTCATTTTAATCTCATATATGATGTTAAAATATTACGTCAAACAAAACTGTCAAAATTTAAATGTCAAAGTTGACATGTCCCTATTCTAGTATCACTGCAAATTCAAATTCAGTCGATGCGAAATGTCAGCTCGATGTTTTTTTAGTATATATCGCACGAAATTTGAGCTAGAACGACATGATCACATCAGAATAAGGACTCTTTACTTTTTAAAATAACATTCAGGTATCGGTTGCCAGTTCTGATTTCGATATTTCCGCAACCGTGCAAAAAAGGTTGTATTAACACAATTATTGTATTTATTTACTACGGTTTCTGAACCCATCTTAGAGTAATTATAATATGTGTGTAGATAAAGTAATGTATGCAACTGTACATAATTAGGCATTAAAACACTCGTGTGACCTTATTATGAAACTCGCCTTCGGCTCGTTTCATAAAACACACTCGTGTTTTAATACCCCTCATTATGTACCAGTTGCATAAACTACTATTATTTACCTACTGACTGCCATCGATTAGTAGTGTAAGCGTATGTACATAGGTACATCAGATAAGAATGAAATGCTTAGTTATGATTATGAATATAATAATTAAAATCTTATCTCTTGTAGACGACATTTATTTTTATAACGGTTACATAAACTTGCTGAAGATAAACGTAAATATATAGAAGATACGAAGACAGACAATGATTAAGGTCTGTTTAGTTGTTAATTAATCTGTTATTGTAATTAATATGTTAGATATCAGTAAACTTCCGCCATGCGAAGAAGGGCTTCCATCAGACATCTAGAACTAGATCGGAGCTTGCTTCAGCTTCACCGTCGGCCTCAACTTTGCCCCCCCCCCCCCCCCCCGTTAGATGCTGGCCAAGAGCAATCCCATATTTAATTTAAAAGAAAAACTTCATATTAAGCCTAGGGAGGAAGTGAAACAAAGAATACATCTTCGTTTGTTATAAATGTTATAATAGTGCATATCTCTTATCGATGAGATGAAGGATGGAAGATTGAGTGAAATTCCAGATTGAAGATTAACAGATTACATTTATTTAGTGTCCCTAATCTATGACCATAGGTATAGAGTAGTAATAGTTGATTTGATTAACTCTACATACCTACAGATGGGCCCTGTAACAGGTGCAAATATTTAAAAGGACGCTTCTTTAGAGCATGTGCAGTGTAACCCCTTGTCCCCAAAAATTTTATTTATTATTTCAATTCGGAGAAACTTTGATCTAAAGTTAGGACCCTCAAGTAATGGATCAGACACCACGAGATCATAGCACCTCCGTCAATGCGGATTCAGAGGTAGCATCAAGATATGAGCTGTCATAGTTTTAGCATTTTTGGTTTGACAGGATATTATGGCTTTTTTGTTTTTTTTTTATCGTGTTTTAGAATAAAATAGTTATTAATACTACTCCAAAAGAGTAATAAAATATAGGACAACTCTGTGCCGAAAAAAAATTTTTTTTTCAAATGTAACCTTGTGGAAATAATTGCAAGCAAGGTTAACAATCTAGGTACCGTTGTAATTTTTTGCTCCTATTACAGTGCCCATGCCCACCCTGTATAGTATATAGTGTAAATATATAACTTTGCGCATATAAAGCGACGATGATTAAAAAAGCTGTGAAACTAACTAAAAACCAATTTAAACTCCAAACCCGTTCTCTTTACGACAATGTTTCAAAGGAATGGAAATAAAAAGTAGTGTAATTGGAATGAAAAATGCTGGAATTGGGATGAAAGTTCGTAATCTAGTAATCGTAGGAAAGGTATAAATGCGAATAACCTAAAAAAACAATCGGTCAGTGTTATCCAAACAAACCTTGATTCTGCGTCCTTGGATGACATCACGACATCACGCCATGCGACGTTGCGGCGCCGGTAACCCGCATGGGTGCTTAAAAAGTGTATCCATTCCATTCCATACTACGGACGGCCTGTTTAATTTAAAACGCTTACAAATGTGCTACAAATAACATCTCCAAAGCTATAAGAGCACCAAGGCTCATCCGTCTACGAAAATAAACTGGCCGGAAACATGTTGGAAAACCGATAAAAAAGAAGGTAAGCTGTCCTGTAGGGAAGATCGCGTATGGTGATTTTTTTTCGGGAATAGTACATAACTTAACAAGGGCGGTAAAACAAAGAATGTCTCAGATCGCAGGTATTTGACGCCCGAGCCGAAGGCAAGGGCGATAAATATGCGATCTGAGGCTTTCTTTATTACCGCCCGTGTTAAGTACAAAATTTTATGTCACCCCCTGGCCAGGAAGTGGGTTTTTTCGCGCGCGGAGCGTGCGATAATGGCCGCTTTATGGCCAGGTGTGACATAAAAGTTATTTAGTAGGAGTCGATAAAAACATTTTTCTTCAGAAACCTATCAAGAGGAGTATCAAATGAAAGGGCTCCATGTTGATTCCAAAAGTAAGTATACAACACCATTCAATTTCAGCCAGTGGTTTTGAATAGGTATTAGGTAAAGTAAAAAAAAAAATGTTGAACGTGTTTGTTATTCGAGCACATACGAGTAGGTAACATATATTTTAGAAAATACGGCGCAGTCACTTCTCGAATAGCGCATAGCGACGTGTAATACCGGCATTACAATAGCAACAAACCTACTCAAGAAAATACACTCAAAACTACAGGATAAAAAATGTGTTGAATATAATATCGTAACTTACGTAACTATCGATCCGACTCAGAGGTTAAAGTAAACAGATTGCCTAAGAAATTGCGTCTCTACTTTTTTATCGGTAATATACTGCAATTCGCTACGGAAAACATCCAATTTTTTTATTACCCCGCGTAAGAGGGCGCAGAATCAGTATTTATAATTTATTTTTTAACAATGAACAAATATAATTTTTGATACCATTTCGTGTGGGAGACACACGCTGTATAGGCCACTATAGTGAACATCGCCATTTCTGGCACAGACTACGTGACTGTACTATAGACTAGCTTAACTGACCACCCGTGAACCTTATTGCAACGGAATAAGTTCTACTAACGGTCAGTTAACTGTGTCTTTAATAGTACCTCCATTCGCGTGTTTTCTATTATTCATCGAAGCGTCGCATCGCAACCTTGACCGTGCCCGCGAAAACAACCGAGCGAAAACTGTGATACGAAAACGAACTTCGCTAGTGTATTTCCCTCTCTGTCGCACGAATATGCAAGTGCGATAGAGACTGAAATACACGAACGAACTTCATTCTCGTTTCTTGGTAGACGCTGATCTGAGCATCGAACAATTGGCTCTGCTTAGAGATTCTATCGTTTTTCCATTTCCATCGGCAGCGAACGCATTAATAATGGTTATTACCTTTAGGTTTTATAGCGCCCATTATTTTTATTTGTGGGTATTTTAATGGAGCGGAATTAAGTAAATTAGTTTCTTGCGTAACTTATATCCACTGTACTGGAGACAAACAATAACAGCAGAATAAACCCAATGCGCCTTATAAGAGAAAACTTGAATTACTTACTTATATAGAAGCTTCGGGCGGCTTGAGAACTTCTAACAGTCAAGTTGCCCACTCACTTGACAAAAAGGGGTCGAAGTAGCACCACGTCTGTAGGGAAAGTACCCACCGCTACCCTACACGTGACCCCTGGGTGGTTCTAAAAGTGCAACAAAAACTGGCAACCGTACTGTCTTCTCGAAGATCTCACGGTTCGAAATAAATGCCATACGATAATAGTACATTACTTAACAAGGGCGGTAAAACAAAGAATGTCTAAGATCGCAGGTATTTGACGCCCGAGCCGAAGGCAAGGGCGATAAATATGCGATCTGAGGCTTTCTTTTTTACCGCCCGTGTTAAGTACAAAATTTTATGTCACCGCGGAGCGTGCGGTAATTGCCACTTTATGGCCAGGTGTGGCATAAATAAATAATAGAAGCCCAAAGGAGGCAAAGCCTGCCTACAATGTGTACCACGAAACGTTTTATTTGTTATTTGATATATTAAAGTATTTTCATTACCACGTCTTATTTTTAAACAATATATTTTTTAAATCTGACAACGACAAGACAGGCACCACCCGAGTGGTCGTGCAGGATTTTTCCCCGGATTTTCCCTAGGTGCTACTCTCTACGCACTCCTGTCACTCTACAGTCTACACTCTACACACTCAAGAGCAAAAATAACGAGTACACTTCCTATGGAAGTTCAATATATTGTTTGAGTTGGCTACCTAAATCGAAGTACAGTTTTAGTACTTTTCAAGTAAGTAGGTAATACTCGTAAGTAACGCACGATTACCGATTAGGTATTGTTGAGTGGTGGCCTCGGTTTTGTTTACGGTTTGAGCTGCAAGAAGTGCGGTAGGTACAGTGGGCCAACGAAAATGTTGAGCACTTTAGTACTTTGTCAAATTAAAGAGGTTTCAAATTTTATGACGTTTCTGTCTAAATATTTCTTAGATTTCGATGTGACAAGGTTCTAAGTATGCTCAACATTTTCATGGGCTGACTGTACCTACTTTCATAAAGATGGCTAATTGCGGCGTGTATTGGCCACCTGTAATTTAACAAGAGTTATCGGATTAATGCGTAGGGTCGATTCTCCTAAGGCCCACTGGTTACAGAACGGAGTTGCATTTGGTTTGTCTCGGTTGGTTTTCGGAAACTACGGTGCACGAAATACGTGCACCAATTGAATCAAACTTATTGTCATTGTGTATTTTATAGTACCTAAGGTCTCATGAGGATATGCGTGAAAACTCGAAACGCATTAATATCGTCGGGCATTTCCATTTCCGCTTATATACCGGTAATGTTCTACCTTATTTAACCGTGAACCATTTGGTGCTAAAAAGTTCACGGTTAACTAAGTTCATATGTTCTGGTAAGCTACGCATGCTTCGCATCGGACTTTCGGATGCTACAGACATAAATAGACCTTTAGATCGATTAGAGACTTACGTTTTGCATTCCAAATAACTAAATATCAATAGGGTGGACAACTAGATTGCGCGTGGCTCGACACGCATTTGGCCGGTTTATTACAAATTAAGTCCAACTGCAACTCTTACAAGCCCTCTAGGGATCGAGCTTCGGCCAGGGAAAGGCCATTCGAAGACAATCCATTTTAAGTTCCGTTCGGAGCGATTATCTCCGAACCTTTGTTCGCCATAACTTTTTTTTAGAAACACATCACATCACATAAGTACATAATCATTATTTTTATAACAAAGCAGAACTTTATCATACTTTGCGATTTTGATGTCAATATCCACGTGCCTATAAAATTGCTTATTCTTTTCAATTTACGCGCAGAATCTGAGATAAGCCTGGTTTCGACATTGACCTTGAATCTGTTTACCGTTGAACTGCGCTGCACTTACATAACCGTGACTAAGCACATGCCACGCCCCCTTGTTTACAAACATTACAATAACAAGCACCTAAATCAATCTCCTTGTAAATGGGGCTTGTGTAACAGTTAAAGAAAAAAAAAACCATGAAACAGGTGGAGATTGACTACACTACCTAGAATACTTCGTTTTTTATCAGATTAGAAAAAATGCGTGGTTCGTTCATGAAGATTATTACTCCCCTCAAAAAAAATTTCGAAACGGCATGTATCTACGCTGAATACTAAACTATTTTTATTTATATCTTACGAAAATACTTGGAAAACATTTTTCAAGTATTTTCGTATACAATTCCACCTATTCATGCTATTTTCTTCGACCTATAGTCCTCCATAGTCATATATCTATTTCCCTATAAGCTTTTCATATCAATCGAGCGTTTGGGCGTTTTATACAAAGTTGCTGATTTGACCACCAGTAAACTACCGTATTGTATTGTTCATCAAAGTCTTAAAAGAAAAGACAATACAGTCAAATATTACGGACGTAAAGACCAAGCCCTGTTGTTTATAAACATTACCGAGTTCAATAACATAGGTATCAATAATTAAACGTAACGGTGAGACCAATTTTCCTGTTTGAGATTGTTTAGGGTTCCGAAACCCACAAACATAGCTAATTCTGTAGCTCTGTAGCTCTAGTATAAGTTTTTTCGAAACATTAACTAATTCGAACGCGTTTGCGTTTTGTCTCAAAATGTATGAAATTGGTATGAAAATCTCTTCTGGTGGTCACTAGTGGAAACTAAAACAGCGAGTATAACATTTGTTGCTAACCGATGAACGCGCGTATTTCAAACTCGGTGAGAGCGTTTTCATATTTTTGGGATAAAACGCAAACGCGTTCGAATTAGTTAATGTTTCGAAAAAACTTCTAGAGCTACTGCTAACTGCGAAATACAATCGTGTTTATAGAAACATTGTTACCGTGAAATAGGTAACTAGGTATGTAGCTTTGTTGGATAATAGAGTTTCGGGACAGCTAATTTAAATATGAATACGAAGTTTGAAAATGCGAACCGGTTTGCTTTCGTCTGATCAGGGGGCCGATTTTTGAGTGTCGAACGCTCGACTTTTCACTCGATATCTGTCAAAACGTTATAGTTTTTTGACAGATCTCGAGTGAAAAGTCGAGCGTTCGACACTCAAAAATCGGCCCCCAGGTCGATGTTTATTATGGTTCGAAGTGGGTTCGAAATTCTATTAGATTACACACATATGTATTGAATATATACATACCGTAAACCGGGGTTAATTACTTTAGGGAAAAATGGGGCTACTTTGATAGATTTAGAACACTTAACTATATAACCATCACTATGTCTAGTGTGATTCAGTTTAGTAAATATAGTTAGGAAATTAACTGACCCCAGGTTAACCAAATAAGAAGGAACAGCATAAAAACTGGATTTTTAAAATCGCATTTTGAAAGCGACCCCGGTCACCCGTACCTTAATTGAACGGACATACATCAAAATGTACCTTAATTGAATGGACATACATCAAAATAATTAACTTCCAAAAGTGATTGTTTTGCTTTCTGGATATTTTTCATTCGCTTTCCAATTTCTTATGCGCTTGTAGTACAAGTTACTATGTAGTCATTATGCAACTTGCCACTGCTCGCATACAGGAAAACCTGAGTATAATCTATATAATAAGTCTCTAAAATTTCAGCCAGTATAATAGGATACCGTTTTTTGTCACGGCTAATCTCAGGATCCGCTGCATCGATTTAAACAATTTTTGGTATACATGTATACTTTTATCCCCGCCAAAACTTAGGATAGTTTTTATCCGCCCGCGGCAGTTAATTAAATATTCGAAATATGCGACCTTTTTCGTTTAGTTACATACTTCATAATATTTAGATGCCACTATTGCTGTCAGTGTGAGTCTTGACGTAACGTCATTCTCAATTGTCAAAATGACACCATTCCTGGTACATTTATTTACCTGCAAACATGATCTTTTCAATAAGTAGGTTACAAGTAAACAAAAAAGTGAAAACCTAATATTTGCATGAATTTGCTGCAGTAATAAGTTTCAGTTTGTTTCTCAATAAATATTTGTAGTATTTAATAAGTTTAACGCGTGAAATAAAAAATAGAAAATATTACTTCTTACCTGTTGAAGAGGTTGAAGAGAATAAATGTTAAGTATCGGAACGTAATGCTCTGACATATTGCCAACCACAAACGAAATTTTCCATCTCTGTCGCACTCGCAAGTATGTACGTAAGTGCGACAGAGAGGGAAAACTTCGTTTGTTGTTCGCGGTAGCGCCCAAGACAAAACAAAGTTAACTTGAAACTTACTTAATCCTATTAAATGAAAACAAACTTAAATTAAAGAGAATATAAATTTATCACTGTTTAAAAAATGCTTTGAAGTGAAGACATGTGTTTATGTGGTATTTACAATATGATACGGTAGTGCAAAATGTAAAACGCAAACCAACAATGTTTGAATTGAAGAAATACACACCGCGGGACCAGCATATTTCCTGTGATATCCAAGATATGATACAGTAGATACTTATATACTTATATAATAATGATGAGTAAATACTTATATAATAATGGTACGTATAAACATCTTTCATGTGAAGTTTAACTATAAGCACTCGACATTTTTATGACTTGGCGAGGCTTGGTAAAACAATTATGACGCGTCACTTGAATACGACCATTTTTCAAATATAACCCCATCAAATAACGCTGGTTTAACCCTTTGAACACTTTCATATTTGAATGAAGTGATCACTCACACGCCAAGCACTGTTGAATTGATGTAATGTTTAATCCAATAAAAACAATTCATAATAGATCACGCCAACCAATTCTTGAATGAAAAAATGCTTTTAGAAACCTCATAATATTTTTAAAAGAGCTATCAACGATACCCCACACGATGGAGTTTGGAAGAAAAAAAAAATCACCACCACTTTACATGTAGGGGAGGTACCCCAAAAAAATTTTTTTTTTTAAGATTTTATTCTACCGTTTTGTTGGCGTCATTGATATGTACACTCATGCCAAATTACAGCTTTCTAGTACTAATGGTTACTGAGAAAAACGGGGGTCGGACAGACGGACGGACGGACATGGCGAAACTATAAGGGTTCCTTGTTTACTACGGAACCCTAAAAACACTAGAGTTTTATTCTAAGGGCTAAAGTCCACAGTAATAAATGACCAAGTTAAACCTATAAAATACAATTGTTTGCCTACGGCCTGCCTGATAGCAAGCGGAAGCCGTAGCCTATGGACACTAAGGAATACATAAAAATCACAAGCGCATTTTTTTAAAACAAGCGTACGGTCCATTTGCGCCTGTAGCACATATTGCGCTCGAGAGTATCTCGACTTATCTCGAGCTACGCGTCTTTTTCTGATTGGCGCTGTTAGAAAGTGACGTAGCTCGAGATACGCCGACATACTCTCGAGCGCAACACATGCTAGGCCTACTGATAGTAAGTGTGCACCGCAGCCTATAGATGCCCGCAACTCCAAAGATGTCACGCGCGCGTTGCCGACCCCTTATGAAATTTGAGGATTCACTGTGTTGATATTGACACTTGACAGCAGAAGGGACACATTTAGGTCCTTCGCTCTCAACACAGTGCTTCCTCAGAGATACTTGTAACTACATAATACATAGTAAATAATGTTATTATGGCGTTGCCGAACCTTTATTGATTTGAGCATTAGTTATGTTAGCTAAAGCCAATACCACCTCCTTTCTTCCCGTGGTGGGTGTGGTAAAAATCGACTATGAAAATCGGGTTGAAGAGTGTCACATTTCCTCCATCTTTAATTTTAACCTATGATTGCTAAAAGTGGCACTGGAATTAAATTTCATGTGCTCTGCCTACGCCCTTTGAGAATACAGGCATGAGTTTGTGTATGTATTGTATGTATGTATGTAAAGCCAATACTGGTCTCGGGAGATCTGGTGCCTTAGGCTTAGATACGTGGGTCTAAGAGAAGAAATTATAAATGTATAATAACGCACACGAAGTTGCAGGTACAGCTAGTATTACCTAAATAAATCAACATTGTGTATATGTATGAATTGAATATAAATGTAATATGAAGCGTTATCCTGTTTTCGTGCACGCTGAATCCTTCAAATCAATGAAATTAAAGGTACCTACGAGTATTTTATGTCGTAACGCAGAAATGGTGCCCAAATTACCCCGTATCTAACGATGCTTATGGCTAGGTATGTAGGTCTGGCACGAAATAAGCATTTCGCTTTCCAAGTTGGCAGATTTCCGATCTTATTTGATCATGTTCAATTTATTATGGAAATCAAATTCAAATGGTATATACCTATAGGTACTTCACATGTACAATTCAAATGGTATTTAGAATGGGCCTTTTGCGAATTAAAGATAATCTTGTTTAGTTGATCGGTGAGTACCTACCTAATTTATTTTGAAAAATCTACCTTTACCTTTGCGATAAGGGAGGCTCGTCAGCGTCTCTATATACCACTCGTATGTATATATTTACCTAATCTATGGTGTTAATACGGTGCATGTGCAAAATCGTGCAAATAAAATATTAGGTACTCTATTAACATTGCACATACCACCACGGAGCACCACGTAGCAAATTATCAACACGTTGCGGTAATAAATCAAATTTATTGAATTAAGTGCGTGAATTGAGGTTAATTGAAACCATAGAATAGAGCTCGTGGAAAATGCACCAGTGACCATTGAAAGCCAGTGACGCGACGCGCGAAATCAAACAAAGAATAATGGGAATCGAGTTCCAAGTTCTAAGGATATCTCGTCACTTCTAAGCTAGATACTTAGGCAAAGAGTTTATACAGATACTGTACGGATACAGGTATTCGTTTTATTTTATTTAGAAAACATAGCTTTCAGAAATTTCAGTAGGTACCTGAAACTTAGGTAGTGTCGCTAGGCCAGTTAACGCGTTTTTTCAATAAGATATTTTACATTTTTACATGCCCTGAAGAAACAATTAAAATGAATACGACCCACGTATTCATTCTAATTCGTATTTATTGACTGGGAAATCATATATTTCAAAAAATATATAATACTTATATTTCAGTTAATCAACTCATCCAAGTAGCTGTAAACCGGCGCATCAAATTAGCAGGCCGCAAACCCACCTATCAACCCTACCGTATCTATAGATTTGTTAACAAAAAAGTACGTACAGTACGTTTCACCTCGGGTCAATTCTTTTACGTCACTAATTAAGAGGAAAAACCACAACAACTCAGTTTTGAGAAATCAATTCACAACGTAAATAAGTATTTACAGAAGTGTAAAAAAACATCGTTTTCCCGCTATTACTTACGCAAATAACAAAACATGCGGAAGTGAACACGGGGAGATGAAAATAACACGTAACTTTTCCAGACTGGTGTTGTATTGTTGCAAGGACTTGCACTTTATATATTTGGTGTAGGTGATAGGATTGTGTTAAACTATAGCGGCCTACACACAGCCCTAAAAGCAGAGGCGATATCGGGAGAGTGGTGGGGAGCACCCTAAATTGCTCCCTAGATCGCCTCGTGTGTAGGTAAATCCAATACGATAATCATATACGATTTACCTACACACGAGGCAATCTAGGGAGCAATTTAGGGATTTTAGGGCTGTGTGTAGGCCGCTTTAGAGCGTCATTGTTGTACCTAGGTTTCCACTTCATTGATGATTTTATGGTGTTCATTTGTTTAACAAATCATATGAATAATTACATTGGACATGGATATAGGTACGTTTGCCAATACTTTTTACTCATTTTCCTAATTATAATTATTTTACAGTTATCAATCAATCAATCAAAGGTGTTTATTTGTTAAGAACTCACTGAAATTTTCACATGCCTGATATGGCCGAATGTACTGGACTGAAACTGCAATGTAAAAGATCTATTGTATACTGTATATTCTGGTGAATAAAAAAAAAATATATATTCAACATTGGTAGAATTTAGTTCCCTATTCTATTATTAAACACACGTAGGGAGCGGCATCATGGGATAAAAATAGAGCCTATAATTATAGTTTTATTTATATAAATATACCGGGCTTAATGCTCGTTCTAATAACGTTGCCAATAGTAGGTCAGCGTTCTCTATTTTCCTGTAAGTGATGATGACATACCTACACACATACATACATTACATACATGAACAATATTGTACATATTATTATATACACATGCAGTCTTTATTTTAAGTATGTTTTCTTACTTGTGGATTTCTACATGGTACAAATATTAAGATAAGTAATACCATGGCATGCCATCAACTGCCAAGTTATTTTCTACACTCAATGGCGGAACGGATGAACACAATAGCTTCGCATTTATACACGACGTAAGAAATGCGTAAAATTTCAATTATATGCTATGTTAAACCACCCACCAATCTTCTTCATATTTTATACCTACAACATTATTGACTACAACTTGAAGCGCCATCAATGCCACCACGCTTTTGTTGTATGCCTCGGACAATTCGGTAATGTCGTATGGGTCGTGAGTTTTGAATATGTACTTTGATATAAGTAAGGTTAACAATGGTAATATGACGTAGCGGTCATGTGGATTGAACAGATTTAGGCTGCGTTTCCAGTTTCCACCAGAGATGTGCGAGGATGCGTTTTCATACATTTGAATTTGACACATCGCAACGCGCCGAGCGAGGTGTCAAATATATGAAAACACATCCTCGCACATCTCTGGTGGAAACGCAGCCTAACAGCCTAGTGGTGAATCCACGAGTGATGTGTTTTCACATATTATCCTTTCAATATCTATAGGGTGCTAAGAGGACGATATATTATTAATATAGACAATAGCGCAAGTTATAGTGCTTTGATTGTCATACATCATAATATGGAGCACGTGTTGGATACAGTTACACACAATAACTACAGTCTGTTTATCCTTACGTGTCCGATCATATAAACAAACTCTCCTTGAAGACATTAATTCAATTCAAATCAAATTTATTTCAGAACCATGATTCCATATACACTTTTCTCTAGGATTACCTAAATACTACATTTGTTTCTGTTATTTGTTTTTAATGTACATTATTTGGTGAACAATAAAGAATATTTGTATTGTATTGTATTGTACATTGGGGTAGGTATTGACCAAGAACACCGAGTACTACGGTCCTTCCTTACATACGTCTTTTACTTCAATCACATCCATACATCTCTTCATGCAAGCTCGTCGGTTACGGGAACTTCTGACCCGGCCTTTTTTCAGCGGCCTATAATGTTGTTGTGTACTTAAAGTATCTTTAAGGTAAGTGTGTATCCCCGTCATGTAAACAAAAGATTGTTTTGTTTTGTTTTTTATACATGATAGGACACGAAAAAATGCATAGACTGTAAGTGATGTTATTTTAGCGCGCCGTGACGCATCAGCTATGCAGAACGGTCACTGCCAAGGTTGCGTTACCATGGTTAGGTAATGGTAACGTCGTGGTAACACGTGCGAATGCGTTGAAAATAGGGAATGTTCTTTCACTTTTAATTAGATTACAATTCTTATCTATTGGAATGTAAAATAACTGTAACATTTAGTGAGATACTCTGCAACAAATCCGAAATCAGTTAAATACTCTACTAGTAGATAGATGAAAGCGATTTGAAAACAACAGAATCATAATTTAGGTTCTCAAAGCAGTTACTTTGAATACGATGAACCTATCAGGCTGCGGAATTTTGTCTAGAGAAATTTCCAGATTAAATAATAAGGTTTCATATACATAGCATAAATATACCTAAGTAATGTCAGGTTTGTATCTCCAGAAGTGGAAGCTAGGACAAATGAAATTAGTTTTTCAGTGCCACTTCTAGCAATTGCAAATTCAAAGACGGAGTACCTACCTAAATGTGTTTCAGTGATATCTGATTCTCTGACCGCACGCAACATACTTATTAAACCCTATTCCCATGATCAACTTTTACAACAGGAAGAAAGGTCGTGTTATTCTAACCTAAACGACACTTTTAGACATCCAATTTTGGGTATTTAAATTGCATTTGTTAAACCCTGCCTTTGATACCTCTATTTACAACTCATTAAGTATCTATATACTATAGTTCAGTAAGTCAGTTCTCAGTTGGCATTGACTGGTAATGCGGTCAATGGCAAGGTTATTCCGCCAGTTTATTGCTCAGCGACCGAAGGCGGTTAACCGAAATGCCAAGTCACAGAGAAATTATCTAGCTGAGTTCATTTCGGTATATTGTTTGAGGTGTTCTTAGACTTCTAGTTAACTTACAGCTTGTTTATGAATGACGCGTGCGGCGGCGCGAGAGAGAGTTTGGTTAGGCTCAGGCGAAAAAAAAAGATCGTACGTAGTTAGCTACGCATTGATATTTTCGTAAAGAACTCGTAAACGGTGGCCAATAGCAAAAAAAATTACATGTTGCCTATAGCAAAAACGGGATGCAAAAATTCGTTCCAAAACGCTACTTCCACACATTTTCTTCAGGGCGCAGGACATTACCTGCATTTGTAACTTTCAGAGTCCTTTGTCAAGCACTCCCGGCACCCGCGGATATCCGCGCACTTCAACAATGGCGTGCCATATTTCTATCAGGACACGTCCGGATATCCTTCAAAGGTAAAGTCTTACCTACGTGCACTGCACTCGTTTTAAGGGTACATTCCATTTACTTTTAAGTTATTTTCTGTGTGAATTGAAACTATCTTGACATTCTTGACACCCTTCGTTACCAAACCTATCTAGTATTTTTAACATTTTTCAAATATATGGTACGTAGGTACGTGTGTATGAGTACACCATATTGCGAGAAAATTTCGAGTATTTTTTTAAAATTTAAAGTTTGACAATATAAAACTTAAATCCCTTATAGTCACATGAGAGTGAAGGCGATGGCACGATACGAAGTTCGAATTTCGATGTTCGTAGTAGCCACTCTGTTCCATAAGCCTACGTGACAAATATCCTGTAATCTCGACATGTAAGCATTAGACGAAAATTGATAGCTGTTTACTAAGATAGGGTATCATAATAAAATTTCAGACGATACTGGCCAGTTTTACTTACATCCTTAATAACACGGTTATGGCATCTTGAATAGCAGCTAGCTCTTATAACAAAGCTTGTAAGGTTTATTTTTTCATGGCTGGCTACTGTATTACATTTAAAAAGGTATACTTTATGGTTTGTTTGTAAGTATGGATGAATGAGACTATTGTTTGGCACGTGTATGAGTATAAGGACTCTCCTATAGGTCATCATATCAAGTAGATATATTACAGTAGGTACCTGACTGTTTTCTTACATCGGTACCTAACCTACTACCTACTTACCTATTGATTTTATTCAAATTAGTGAAAGTATTGAATTGAAATTGTTCTTTTATTTGTCGTGCCTATGAAACCGATACCAATTCAATATCTTAAGTCGAATACATCCATCGATTACTAGTAACAGACAAGAGCCATAATCAAAATTAATTCGTTGCAACCATGGTATTTACAGGATGTTCTTATTTAGCTAGCCAGTACTGACATGGACCCTACTAGAGTGTAGCAACATAGGTATACAAACTAAAAGCTGAGAGTGACAGTGACACATGTTTCAAAGTGTAATTTGTCTGCTATATTTGCTATTATTATTGGGGAACGGGACTTAATCGCGTACAATTATAACTAATTTACCTTTTTTAAGGTTTTGCCCGACGTTTCGAATGTATCACAACATCCGTGGTCGCGAGCTGACTGGCGCGAGCGGGTATCAACATCTTCTAGCCGCACGGGTTTTCCGAACTACCCGCACTTGGTCTTTATAAATACATTCTCACTAGGGTTGTCACTCGCACGATACACAACACTAACAATGTCCGTTGATGTAATGGACGATGTATTTCCACGCTTGCACTTACTAATAACTGGATTCCACGAAGATGAGATTTTGAAACCGTCGTACCGTCCCGGTTGTAATTTCGATGTTTTTTTAATTTCAACGGCTTCACGTACTTTTCTACTGTAGAAATGGCGTTCTGTAGAAAGGACTTTCGGTTTATGGAGCTCAATCCAGTGGTTTGGTCCTGACTCCATTAAATGCTCAAAAATCGATGCTCGATGTGTGAAAATCGTGTAAGTTTAAATCACTATATATTTGCTATAATCAGACGTAGGAATCGGCGGGGCAAAATTGTTTGACAAGTAGGGAGTTCCTATATCGATAAACTCAACTATCGATGCTAGTTCTATATACTAGTGATCGCCCCCAACATTGTGTGTTTTTTGTTCTATTGTTCAACATAGCATATTTTAAATAATCGCTAGGTTATATAAAGGTAGGACGTAATACCTATTGCACTACAAAATAATTAATGTTATCTTCCTTTTTAGAAGTAAATTAGGTACCTACTTAGACACTCACTATAAAACAATAGGTCTGGCTATAATAATATATGAGAGGTAGGGCAAAGCATAAATGTCATCTTGCTCGAATTTGAAGCAACCCAACTGGGGAAGTAGGTATAGGTACCTACCTCTACCTTGTAAAAGACCACAGCTTAAAAGGCCATAGCCTAGAATCTAGATACTTCACAATCGTACTAGTTTTGTACGTTGAAATTTTGGTGTAATTATACAATAGTGCACAAATCACAAAGTTAAGATTTTGAACTAGGCCGTAATCCGCTACCTCATCCCAGGATTTGGCGTAGGCACTAGTTTTAACGGAAGCGGCTGCCAACTGACTTTCCAACCCGAGGGGAAACTAGACCAGTACCCTTACCATGAGTTAGCAATGTTTGCATACCGTACTCGCTAGCGACTGCGTAAACGATTGACAAAAGTACAGCGCCTCTGGCGGTTACGCAATAGAACTAAGAATCGTTTCCATACTAAATCGTTTACGCAGTCGCTAGCGAGTACGGTAATGCAAACGTTGCAAACTCATGGTAAGGGTACTTATTGGCTTGTCAAGTGATTGGGCAACTTGACTGAGAAGTTCTCAAGCCGCCCGAAGACTTCTAACTTGGCTTAGCGACTGCTATCATAGACAGCAGCCGGGATCAATGGTTTAACGTGCCTTCCAAATCACGGGAGCGCTCAGTTAATAACTAATCAAAGCGGTCACCCATCCATGAAGTGACCTGCGCCGACATTGCTTAACGCGGTACGCGAGCTCCGCTGGATCACGAGCGCTTTTGAGACGTAATACAAACTGGAAACTATATGTCGCAGTGCTTAATATTTGACATTGACCTAATGCTTAAAATTTTCTTCATCTTAATAAACAGAAACAAAGGTGAACAACATCATCATTTATTATTATGAAGGTGTGTCTATTTTAGAAACGTTTTATCTTATTTATAAAACTTAAAAATCACATTTCCAGAGCGTGAATATTCCCCAATATTACCTGACATAACCCTTATGTATGTAAGTACCTACAACTCGTAATACTGCTACGGGCTACGGCGTAGCGGTACAAACGTAGATAAGAGTGAGTTAACCCACTTGATGCCAATGCCAGGTTTTTGTTTTTTTTTTTTACCTGACTGTAGCTTTTACGCCGGCCCCAATAAGCGAGTGCACGGTAGCCTGGAGAAAACCCAGGGCAAACCTCCGAAACCGAATCTGAGGTGTGAGTGAAATTGTAGTGCAGCTGTGTAAGTAGCTTAGCTGAGAGGAGTTCAGCGGGCCCCTATTTCACCAACTTGACAATTGTCACCTTACAATGACAATTCGGTTTACATTGCCGGGCTGGTAAGTATCGATACTATCCAACGACCATCTTTACGTGACGACTTACTTGGAATTGTCATTGTCAGATGACAATTGTCAAGTTGGTGAAATCGGAGCAACACTAGGTATGCTAAGCCTCAGCATGTACTTAGCAGCATTTTCCCGCCAAGAAACGGAAATCGCTCGTAGACGCATGACTCATATCATATGTGGGTCATGGGCCTAAACGGAATCATGTAAAGTTTACATTACATTAATTAAATAAATATCGGTTACCAAAAAGCATCAACGATTTTATCAACCTGAATGCGCGTCTACGTAATTTTCATAACATAAGACAATTAGAACGTCGGTTGAACTGCATAACAGGGTTCACCCACAAATAGACTCGTACGTCAGCATAATTGAAAATTCTCCCGCCTGCCTCGATCCGACAAATTGCAGTTATTGCCGACACCGGCGACACGATGATCGAACCTCGCTGAATTCATAACGCTTGCCTGGCCTCAGCAGAACCATTATTTCGGACTAGGAATATTTGTTAAAAACCTAGACAACCGTGGTTTATACAACTGCCTCTTAATCTGTAGATTTACATATATAAACTTTACAGGCCGGTGAAAGTTAAATACAAATTTTCCCACACGATGAGGAGAGAGATACATTTTGAAACAACCGGCCTTTGGAAAAAAATAACCCTAGAACTTCTGAACTTCTCGGAGGGCAAATATGGCCTGTCATAGGGTAGAGCGGATGGAGTTACTGTTTTAGGCGCCAGGTGGCTAAGGGCGCCTAAATGTTGGGGTCAGGCGCTTTTTTTAAAACCTGACTGTGGCTTAGGAGCGCTCGTGGCCCAGCGGCGCCTGCGTACCGCTTGCGGTATCTAAGGTTAAGCAACGTGGGCAGCGGTCAGGACTTGGATGGGTGACCGCTTTGAGTGGTTATACTAACTGAGCGCTCCCGTGCTTTGGAAGGCACGTTAAGCCGTTGATCCCGGTTGCTGTCTATGGCAGCAGTCGTGAAGCCAAGTTGGATCGAGGCCTTCGGGCGGCTTGAGAACTTCTAACAGTCAAGTTGCCCACTCACTTGACAAAGCCTACAATAAGGTCTAGTTTCCCCTCGGGGTTGGAAGGTTAGATGGCAGTCGCTTTCGTAAAAACTAGTGCCTACGCGAAATCTTGGGATTAGGTAGCGGACCCCAGGCATCCTTCAGGATGCAACTGTACTGGGATAACGCTAGGATCGAGGATGATGATGTGGCTTAGGCCGGGCCAATAAATCGATAGGAAGTGCGTGGTTGGTGAGTGGCCTTGGGAAAATCCAGGAGAAAATTCAACACAACCACGGGGGCGGTAAACACGACCACGCGGGCGGGGACAGGCGCGTTTAGGTGCGGTGCAATACATTACTACTTCCTGCATAATCTTGTTCCAAGATTATGAGTGAAGGCAAACACCCGAAAGTAATAAGCGATGTGATGTGATCGACAAAGCTGCAATGCAAAGCATGGAAGGAAATTGCGTGCAGTCGTGCGTTTACGATCCTCAGTTAGAAATTTAATAAGTACTTAAGAATTAATAAGTTGAACATTTTGTGGTCAAGACACGTGGAAACGAGAGGTGAGACGAATTAAAGGAAGGTTGTGAATCGCACACCAGTCCCCCGTGCGATGACCTAGTTCTGCATAACCTCACTAATGTACATTCAGCTAGTTGCCAATTTCGTTACCTCTGCAGTGTATAACAGGTTCATATTTCAATACTCGACTGAGTTAGTGTGTAGTGTAAACAATGTAGCTGTGTAAAATTATAATTAGAGTCAATCGAAAATCAACACTTTACTCCTATACCGGTGAAAAAACTTGACCAAAAACCACCACCACACCACATTTCAAGCAAAAATAAATGTATTTGTATTTGTTTGTTAAAACACACCAGAATCAACTACTTTTTAATTTATCTTATAATCCATGATGAATCGAATGAAAACCAGAACTCACGAGGACGCACTGTGATGAGAGCACACCTCTGACCAAATGAATGATGAATGATGCGGCATCTAAGCAAATTTCAAAGCAATTAATAGCCGGCAACGGGTTGTAGGTATGCTTCATTTAGGGTTGTAGATGTCTATATGTTACCTAGGTACTGTAGGTAAGCGAAGAAACTGCTCTACCTCTTTTCGACTCTATTATTTTGTGGGTAAGTCCACTTAGATCCGGCGCACACTATCGGCACGGCTCGGTAGCCCGGCATACCTAAAGACACCTTGGCATGCCTCGGGTTCTTCGTAATATAATTTCCATTAGTGTGCGCCTGCGTGTAGTATATCTACCGACGGATCCCTTGGCGTGCCTTGCGGATAGTGGGCGCCGGAATTTAGGGTCAACAATAGTAACCTTTCTTGGCTGATTCTAAAGGTTACCAGGGCCATGCCCTTATTTGCCGGAATATATAGGATAACGTCCCGCTCGCGTCGCCTAGCCTGTATGACGTCGCTAACCTGTTAATACCGTAGGTACGTTCCGGTGCGGTCGCGCTGCGCGGATGTCGCACTTGTGACCATCAAAGGTTTTTCAGCAAATTATACTGCTAAAACAAATAAGATAATTTAGGAAATTCCCAGGATTTGGGGTACCTTTTACCGTACAAGCCGATACCGGCGGGGTAATCACGTAACGATATGTACTACCGTTGGTACGTATTTAATGTCAGTTTTAATATGGGATTTGACATTTAAATCTATCGTACTAACGGTCGAAAACGTAACGTGATTACTGCACTGGACTGTAAGCTACGTGACGCTGTTCCATCGCTGTTCACGCATTGTTTAGTGTGTTCATTAGGTACCTAAGTACATGACTGAACACGAGCCGGGGCACGTAACCACAGCTATAAACAGAAACCCTCTGCACGCACGTCACAGGGGTAACGTACTCCCGTGGTACTCCCTGTACATTAGTGCCGCCAATAGGCCACCAGGTTACAATTTGATTTTTAAACTTTTATGACCCATTTTTTAATACAGGTCTCATGTCATTACATAGGCCATAGGGGTGTGTACAACAACGAACACGGTGCATAAATAATACCGTATCCGAATAAAGTAATATAACATTCGCACATCAAAGAAATCACCTTTACCTATCGCAATATGTCTGGCTGACAAAACACAATAGTACATTTTGATGCTGGTGCGGAAGGTATGTCATTTTGCACGAGTCCCGGGTTGTGTTGGCCCGAGCCGACGGGCGAGGGACAAGACTCGGGACGAGTGAAAATGACACTTCTGCACGTGTATCAAACGACGTTTTTTAATACAGTTGCGAAAAAATATCAATGAAACTAAAATAAAACTGTAATTAAAAGATACAAAACACAATACTTTTACTTGCCATTGTGGGCTTTGAGTACTTACCTGGCCTATCTGGCGTAGTTTACATACAGACATACACTTTATATAACAATCGTATATATCACACATATCACAAAAATATTATTAAAACAATACAACTCAACTACAAAATTAAATCTTGAAATCATGTACAAATAAGCGGGAATTAAAAAGTCGGTTTAACTTTTAATTGATTGACTTTTTTCAACAGGCCATGGTTGTCAGCATTCAGCCAAATCAAATACTATTTTGGAGGAGATTTTACGTTACATGGTAGTTTAATTACATGTAAATATTAATAAATCATTATTTTTCATTTTATAATTAATTTCTATTTGATTTTTAAGTAACTAAATGTATTTTTTGGCGAAAAAAGACAAGCGTCCATTCACATCCGGCGCGACGGTCTTCCATAATACTCTATTAATTAGAGATCTCGCATAATACTGTTTCCGGTCATAAATCTACTCAATCAGTCAACTTTTTGAATACAGTTTTAGATATTTTAATATTTGATAACCATTTAACTTGTTTAATATGCATTTTTAATGTTTTAAATATTATAGAAGGCTCCTTTTAATAGCCTTTGCTTTATTAAATTAATAAGTAAAGTGACTGAACCTAAAACTCTTTGGTTGGATGTATGGCTTGGGTCAACAGTAAATTTAAAAAAGTTGGAAATGTAAAAAGCACTAGTGCGCGAAATCCAACTTTGCGCACGATATACAGCTACATAAGTACCACTTTTTGAGCAACTGTATTAAAAAATACTTAAGTGCACAAAAATAATCGCATCGCACTAAACTCAGCGCGCGATGACACGACCACCGAGGATTACAATTGACTGACAAATTGTAGACCTTATCCCAAAGATATAAGGTAAGAGTGTTAGTATTAATAGGTACTAGGTATTCGCTATATTTACAGCGAGGTTACTCACCTTCGGCCTCGCCATACATTTGTTATCTCTACGGAGCATTAGCGAAGGTACTTAGGATTTAAGGGCACAAATTAACATTTTTACGGCCGCGTTGTTAATCAACGTTGATTAGGAATATGAAACGATAATAATTGTAATTTACAGAGAAGGTTATTTACCTAGTTTTTTTTCCCGTATGTACCTACCTATCGCCGATCATCGCAACGTAGCACGATAGTTTATACTGTCACGTTTTATGGCCGAAATGTATGAAAACGTCACAAAACAACACGATATACTATACCGTGATGTTTTACGCTACCTTAAAAGTTAAAACCCAAAGGTAAAAATTAGACCTTATTGAGACTAGACTGGCTGAATCGGCTCATACATTTGGTTATTCGTTAGCCAGAGTGTCCATAGTATTTGAAAACCTATTAAATTTCGATTCGATTTTAACGTTTTGTGTATGAAAGCCCTGGAGCCGGATGCACTGTTTACATTCTACTGCTAAAATAGACGAGCTATGTACATCCCCAATTTGTGGTTTTAAGAGTATTTTGGCATAAACTTTCATGCGGATTGATATTCTGGACTGGGCTGAAAATAAGCAGACAGTTTATTGCTTTAGCATCAATAATATAATCATATTATGATGTCAGTGGCAAAGAATTTGAATAATTTCCTCCCTTCGCCGCCGCATGCAACCGGTGCATGAATGCAGCCTTACTTATCCACCATTTCGGTAAATCATTTGAACGTCAAGAACCTATAAAGTGGTCGTGTGTGGTCGTGCCCACCACACCAACAACCACTAAAAAGGTCGGAGTGAAGGAGTACTTTGATCATGAAAAAAATCATTTATGAACTGTTTTAATTTGTTTTTATTGGTTTATACATTACACCAAAAAAACAGTGCTTGGCGTACTGGGCACGAAGACACACTATCGCTTTGGCGGTCAAAGGGTTAAACGTTACATCAATTCAACAAGTGCTTGGCGTGGTGGGTACGACGACACACGACCACTAGGGCGTTCAAAGGGTTCAAATTGACTCGGAAACCTCTTTGTTAGCCACTTTTTTAGACGGATACTTAGTAATAAGAAAACGCAAGTGAGCGATATTAAATACCTAGTGGATATTTCGCATGTTTCCCGAACAAACACAAAGACACAATGAGAACGATGAGTCGATGACTCATGCCATAGTGTGTAAAAGAATACTGAAACACTTGACTTCATATTTGCCCGACCTTGCACCTGGATGAAACTGGTATGTGGCGGTGTCTTGTATGTACACACTAAAGGCCGATTTTGCATGCATGATGCAAGAATTTACATGCAATTTTCATTACATTGCTACGCTGCGATCTGTACCTAGTGTACTTTTGGTGTACTTAAGCCCGAAACGCACTGACAGCGGTAGCGGGCGGCGTCGCGGTGCGGCGGCGGTACCGGTTGTAATGTTCGAACTAATATGAAAGGGTCCGCACAGAACGCTTTTTTCCCGGCCGGTTTTCTGTACCGCCTCCGCACCGCGCCGCCACCGCTCTGTGCGTTTTCAGCTTAAATCATTGTGTCAACCAATTTTGTATTGCTATTGTATTGAAAAAACTGCGATATTTGCAATTATAAGTGCGATAGGGCCGAATGTTTTTTATGGGTGCAATATAAACGCGATCGTGCTAGCACAGATGATTAAATAAAACAATAGTATATAAGACCACTTTTAATGGTAATTATCAAGTTTAATCAATTCTGTTAACGGTGATCGTATCTATTTCTACGTATTAGTTGTACATATTTGGTGCTTTGCTTACTTAGGTACAGTCGAGTGCAAAAATATGGGTGCGTACAACTTGCTCAAAAAGATGTCCCATAGCTCTTATGTCGGTGAATTAAGGTTTTGGTACATATTTATGAGAGGATTTATTCGATACATATTTTTGCACTTGACTGTACAATACGGTTGTTACAACTAAAAGATTTCTGCTATTAGTGAGCAAAGTGAACCAGAGGGTGTCCCGAGAACCGAAAACCAAATATCTGCATCTCTGCCGCACTTGCTCATACGAGCTACAGAAAGATACTTCGTTTTTGGTTCGCGCTAGGCCCTCAGGCGATTATTTACAATATCCGGTTAAAGTAAAGAAAGTTATGTGGCATGTATATTGTTTTAACCTGTTATTTTGTACAATAAAGTGCTTACACATTAATAACTAACATCATGATATGCTTCTTTAGGTACTTAAAATATTAAATAGAAGTCTTGTTGTCAAATAAACTAAAAATGCTTTGAGATTCATTATATCACAAACAAAAATAAATAACAATTTTGGGTGTCGCGCCACGAGCAATGTAACCGTTATATATATCGTATATGTATTTTTTTATATTGTTTAAGATTAGGACCGCCAACGACGGCTATAGCCGACGGCCTGGCCAAAGCCGTAGCGATCTGCGCGCCTCTCCACAGCCCAAGCCGTACAACTGCGCACAGATTAGTATGAGATTCGCTGTGGAGGGGCGCGTCGTCGTGGATGGCGCGCACTACATGCGCGGTTAAGGTTTAATTTCGCATTGAAGAATGCGATGATGAGGCGTCAGCCATGCCTCATTTATCCGATGCTTGGTGCTCAAAAGGCTAACTGGTAACCATCAATAAGTAAGAGATAAAAAGGTACGTATTTCAGTTTCCCGTACACAGATGCAAAGGTAGTGCAGTCTTTACAATATTTTTAAACATTGCAGTACAAGTGATATGTAAAAGTTTTACTAATCTAAACGGCAAGGAAAGAATAAGGAATGATATGTAAATTCAATTAATAAGATCTCTTTTTAACTCACTGCCAAACTCGAAGATTTTGTATAGGAAGGGAGTTTGACATTAAATTATTAGCAAATACGATTACATAACAAATATAACTTAACATGTAATAAATAATACTAAACTTTTAGACATACACGATGCGATAAGTACTTAAATACACAGATTAGCGCTCCTGTGGTCAAAACTAAAGTTTTGGGCTAGAAATCCTAATTTTTGGTTGGACACGTACGGTGGATTGTACGGTGGTGTGTGGTGCGGTGTTCAGTAAATTGTGATTATATGCAAGTTTGACAAGTTTGTATGGGATGACAGCTGCCGGCGCCATATTTAACGTTGATCAGTATTGGTGCAAATAACCCATAACATTTTAATCATCATAAATTTGATGGAAGCCATTTTTTTAAGAATTGAATTGAACCCATAACATTTTAACTGCCGAATGTCAAAATAGTTAATCCCAATTTACAATTTTATCTATATATCACGAAGGTGTCATTTACATTGTCACTGTCAGATATATGACGATGGCGGTTAACCTGGTTAATCATAATCAGCATAAACGGCCTCTCCGTTACTATAAATCTAAGTAATAACAATAACTACATGCACATAAGCCGTTAACTATTGACCACACGAGGCGACTGTGTGTGACCTTAATATTAGTAGATGCCTACTTAGGTACCGAATAAAATTAATTATGAGATCTGTGTTACAACGAATAAATAATATTCTCTGGAATGTATCAATAAATAGCGTAAATTATAACTTAATATTAATTATACAATTAATTCCGAGAAAAATAGCACTTATCAGAAGAAACTCATTACATTCTGTTGACGAAAGCCTCATAGAAGTGTTATTATACATAATTTAAAACACTGCATAAACTATGGGGTTGAACAAACATGCCAAAAGAGCACTAGTTGCATCCCACTCATTGCAATAATCAATGAAAGAGAAAACTTAACCATTCGAACAGTAGTCTATATAACATACCCGTATGTATACAGTGAAATGTTTTTACCAAAATCCAATCCCTTCTTCATTTTTGTCAAACCGGCCAATAATAATGGCGAGAATGATTATAATTATACAATTGCAAATTACTTTCACAATATTCCGTTCATTTTAAATAAAAAACACCCGTGAGTCTCGGACATATTGAAACACATCGAGCGATATTCGACCTTAAAGACGTGACGTGAAGGGTCACCCTTTTGTTATATTTCAATATTCCGCTTGGTTATCTATTTGTGCCGTTTCTCACATTTAGTGCCATAATACATGGCTTAAGCCGTATCTCACGCGCTTATCTCCGTTTTATCAAGAGAGCACAAACCTACATAAAATGTAGGCTTTAACAAAGTCCACAGAGATACATACTCATATAGTCCATGATGCTGACAAATACCCGTCCACTTTAGACGTCCTTAGCGCCCTTAATGTGAATCAACAAATGACTTCTATACATGTTTGGCATTCCCATATGTCGCGCACGCATCTTTAAAGTTAGTGACATTAAAAATAGCGAAATAATCGTCATGAATGAACCTCACGACATTTTCTATAGGACACAAATAAGTGCTATATGTCTTCATGTCATCAATAGGATCTACCACTTTCATCACTATATTCTGCTTCGTTCTACAGAAACTCAACTTGTTTGTGACATCTTCCCCATTGTAAACTACTCGGAAATAAAAATCCTGCGCAACAGCTTTCCTTTTTGTGAATTTGAACTCGTCACGTAAATCTTTCTTTCTGTATACTTCAAATATCATTCTAGAAGCGTAATGTACGTTATAGTGTTGATAGTTCGTAAGTCCAAGCGCTAGGATCAACGGCTGCAAAGTTTTATCGTGACCGGAATATATAACTATTTTCGGTTTATTTTCAGAGATCATTCTAATCATATTTTGTACTATATTGTGCATCAAGCCGTACGCTAGCAACAACCCACGTTTCCTATTATGTATGTTTTTAATCTCCTGTCTATAACTCCATTCTAAATACGCGAAGAGAGACGTAACATGGTCCTTTCTTATGCAGAATTCTTCTGTTATTTCCGGCGTGGGTTCTTTGTATTCTTCATCAAAATCTGTGTCCATACGAGCATCGTTTGGGAAATTAAAGTCAGCGTCTAAATTCTTCTTGACAATGACTACATCGTCATACGCATCAGCATTGTCCATGTATCTCTGCTGATAGTATAGTAACTTCTCTCTTTCCATTTGCGCATCGAAATCTAATGGCGCTTTCTGTTTATCTTTTGTATCGTAATATTTCCCTATGATGTCTCTAGCTTTTCTTCCTATCTCATTATTAAAATCTAGCTGGTTGTTTATATAATCCAATTCCATGTTAAGTGTGTCAATATCTATGTCTAATAAACCCCTTCTCGGTATAGAATCCTCATCCCTCTTTATTACTTTTTGTTCCTCAATTTGCTTATTGTGCTTATCAAGTGTGTTGTCTATATCTAGTAAGTTCTTTCTAGGTGTAGTGTTCTCGTGGAGTGTCTTATATCTTTTTGAAGTTGGTTTTTGATCTTCAAGTTTTTTCATGTCCATTGAAGCTGTAGTAACGTCTACGCCGAGTAAATTCCTCCCAGGTACATTATCATCACGGAATCTTTTATGTCCTTTCAAGGTGAGCTTCGGCTTTTCTGGTTTCTTGATACAGGGTAGCGGGGAATCGTGGCACATGTGAGCTAGGACTCCATCGCGGACCATTTCGGCTTCGGGGTGTTCCTGGGACTCGAAGAGGACTTTCGAAAGTTTACTGACTAGCTCCTTCAAGGCTGGATGGTTGTCGAGTCGGTGCTTCGCTTGTATGCTGATTTTTCTGTAAACGTACAAGGGTCAATAATGCAAGATCTTGCCAGTCTCGTCACGCTACTCAAAGTACTCAAAGTAAGTCAAGCTTTGGACAGTAACCTGCACAAATATTTGACTGGGCAAGGAACGTACAATATCTGACCTTCCCAAATCCCATAGTCATATTACCAAGTAAGAGTGACTATTTTAGTATCGGATATTATTCAAGGAGACTATATGGTAAAGGAATCTGAAAAGCGTGCCTTTTTATTCCTTCCTCGTTTTCATAAGAACAAAAGCGAAAAACTTCCGTGTTGTCATATATCCATTGATTTCTTTTATGTTAACGGGGGCAAACGAGCAGACTGATCGCCCGATTCAATTAATTACTACTGCACTCACTTGTTGAGCGCGTGGTGCACGGCGCAGGCGCACTCGCGGAAGCAGAAGGCGACGCTGTGGCTCTCCCGAGCGCGCGCCAGCCTCGCGCCCGCGCCCGCGCCGGCGCCGGTACCGCGTGCTGTACGTCACCACTACTACTGCACTCACTTGTTGAGCGCGTGGTGCACGGCGCAGGCGCACTCGCGGAAGCAGAAGGCGACGCTGTGGCTCTCCCGAGCGCGCGCCAGCCTCGCGCCCGCGCCGGCGCCGGTACCGCGTGCTGTACGTCACCACTACTACTGCACTCACTTGTTGAGCGCGTGGTGCACGGCGCAGGCGCACTCGCGGAAGCAGAAGGCGACGCTGTGGCTCTCCCGAGCGCGCGCCAGCCTCGCGCCCGCGCCGGCGCCGGCGCCGGTACCGCGTGCTGTACGTCACCACTACTACTGCACTCACTTGTTGAGCGCGTGGTGCACGGCGCAGGCGCACTCGCGGAAGCAGAAGGCGACGCTGTGGCTCTCCCGAGCGCGCGCCAGCCTCGCGCCCGCGCCGGCGCCGGTACCGCGTGCTGTACGTCACCACTACTACTGCACTCACTTGTTGAGCGCGTGGTGCACGGCGCAGGCGCACTCGCGGAAGCAGAAGGCGACGCTGTGGCTCTCCCGAGCGCGCGCCAGCCTCGCGCCCGCGCCGGCGCCGGTACCGCGTGCTGTACGTCACCACTACTACTGCACTCACTTGTTGAGCGCGTGGTGCACGGCGCAGGCGCACTCGCGGAAGCAGAAGGCGACGCTGTGGCTCTCCCGAGCGCGCGCCAGCCTCGCGCCCGCGCCGGCGCCGGTACCGCGTGCTGTACGTCACCACTACTTGTAGGGACGAGAGTTGGAGTCAAGTGAGAACCACCAATGTCGTAGATGAACTGGCTTTATTAGGAGTAACATAGCCTTATATACTAGATACACACATAAACACTAATACTAATATATGCTAGACTTACACCACTACACCTCCCATTCAGCGAAAAAAAAAATACATAGGTAGTTAATAGTTTGTATTTTTTTTTTATACAGACTTGTATAATTTAGTTCGGTTTTTGTGAACTACATCTGTTTTTCCATCTTTTAATATTTCTACATTTGGTGCTAGGTCTCTTACAACTACATACGGTCCCGAGTACAATGGGTCCATCTTAAGTCTATTTTCATTTCTAAGTAATATTAAGTCATTTTTCTTATACGTTACAGGATTTATTTTCTTATCATATTTTGACTTACGTATTACTTTACTTCTAATTAAATTATCTTGAGCTTCTTTTTGTGAGAGTTGCAATCTGTACCGCAACTCGCACGGGTAACTGTCATGGTTGTAGAGAGGTTCAACTTTAGTTAATAAATTGCTCGGCAAAGTGCACTTTTTGCCAAACACTAGTTCGTATGGGGTGAACTTAGTTTCGGAATGGACAGAAGTATTATATGAAAATGACCAATAGGGTAGCCAATCACTCCAAGTTTCGGGGTGGCAATCTGTTTGAATTCTTAAAAATGTTGCTAAGTGTTTGTGGGAGTTTTCTAAAGCGCCAATGCTTTCATGGTGATAGGCCGTAGACTGTATTTTGTTAATTTTTAGTAACTTACAAACCTCTGTCATGACATTAGAGATGAACTCCGTGCCTCGATCTGTAGCTATTTCTAAGGGTATACCATACCTTAAAATAAAATTATTTACGTACGCCTTAGCTACTTCTGCTGCCGTTTTTGACATCAGTGGATACGCCTCTACATATTTTGATAACTCACACTGCAGAGTTAAGATATATGAATAATTATAACTATCCTTATCTAAGGGCCCAACTAAATCTAAATATATCTTATCGAATGCCGAGTTAGCAGTAGTCGTTATGACCATTGGTTCCTTCGTATGACACGTGTATTTTTGTTTTTTACATGTAGTACAACGTTCTACATAATTTTTCACGTCGCGTTCTAAGCCCGACCAAAAATAATATTTTTTAATATTATTTATCATTCTTCTTGTACCTGCGTGGCCACTCGTAGGTAGCAAGTGAAAGTCGTTAAGAATTACTCGCTTGTCATCTTTGTCAGTTATTCTTATTACATCTTTTAAGATACACAATGACGGACCGGTCCAATCCTTCGTAATACTTATTTCTTTGGCTAGTTTATCTACAAACACATAGTTATCATTAGTTTTTAGTATACATACTTTATCTATATGACATGTCTTACATAACGTCTCTAGTTCTCTCACAAATTCGGCTCGCGATATTAGTGATTGAGCGTTCGAGTTTATATATATTGCCGTTTTACTAGCCACATAACATAATGTTTTACTTTTGTATTTAACTTCGTCTTGTATTATACCTTGTTTTCTGAGTTCTTGACTAGTACTAAACAATAATTCTACCGAGTTCGAGGGTCTTTTACTCAGTTCTACCACCCTTGGTTGATCAGGCCAAACGTTGTTAGAACTGGGATCACTCGACGAACTGCTAGAATTTTGTTTTTCGAGTCGCTTATACATTGATCTAGTCATTACATTAATAACACGTCTATTCATCTCTTTCAGTTCCTCTGACGTAATTCTTATGCGAGACAATGCGTCTGCAGCCGCGTTGTCCTTTCCTCTCACATACTCGACGATGAAGTCATACTCAGGGACCCGACCACCCCTTCCCAGAAAAAAGCCTTTGAACGGCTTAGTCGTTCAATGAATAGCCCTAACGTCTTGCTAACCCAATCGAAGGGGTAACCCCTTCATTTTGCTTAGAACTAGGAAAGAGGCTACCACCGCTTTTATAAGGGTATCCCTTTCCGACAATTTTAAGCGCTGGTTGCCCATTCAATGAATAGTTTCGGGAAAGGCTAACCATAACGAGTTTAGCGCTTACCCTTTGGAAGATCTTCAGTTTTCTGTGCTGCGTAAGTACTTGCAACTCGCGTAGAGCGGCGTGAATTAATAGTTTCACTTTAGTTTTTAATATTTGGGTAGCCGACGCCGAAGTTTTGTTTTGTTTCGTGTTCGGGCGATTTTTCTACCGTTGTATAGCGGCATTTTTGGTATGTCCTACCATTATTTTTATCACTTTAGACATGTTTTTAAAGTAGTTGCGTATCTTTTGTGCTATTAAATACGTTAATAGATAATTTTGCATCAATAATGCGTAGGAACTTTTTTTAATAATATATATTTTTTCCATGTCCCAGCATTTTATTGCAGATGCAGATTTTTGTATGGTAAGAGTATATGATTTGACTAGCAATAAAGTTTATAGAGACATCGATATTTACATCATTGTAATGGTTTTAATTTAAATGCTTAGTGTATAATATTGCTCAAAAAAGTAGCGCTGTATTGAATGAATGCTGTATGGAATCTCCCTATTGAATAACGAATGTTATTCGATGATATTTTGATTAATTCTTCCAAAAAGACAATTTTATTTTGGTAATGCTACATTCTTTTATCCATGCCGTGTTGGTTTTGTTGGTTAGTCAGTATACTAAAAGCTTTCGTTGCAAAAGGAGTTTACATTGCAGAGTTTTTGGTTGACTATTTTTAGTTCCATTTAGTGACGGAGTTTTAGAAGGTAATTATCGTATTTTATCGTATTTCTTATATGTGGTGTTATTAATAACATCATTCATTGATATAGAAATAACGTTACTTTTCATAATAAAATAACTTAAATTTTGTATCTCAAGGCACAAGCGTGAAGTTCCACTGAGAAATTTTGTTTCTCATTGGATCGAAAAGTTACTCAGTGTAACGGTAAAGCCGCGTTATAAGTGCATAAAGAAGGATAATAATTAAAATATGAATTCTGTACTAGTTTATTGCAGTGCCATTACAGATGTCTCGCTCTAACACGCGTGAGTTTGCAATTAACCATCCCGCTCTTTAAGGAACTCTGCGCGTAGTTTTCGTAAATATTTATTTTGATCGTTTTTTGGAATACTGGATCACTTATCAAAAATCTATCCGGTTACCAATTGTGTTAGAACAATAAAAAAGCTATCCTTGCTTGTCATGTTTTCGTAATAAACAAGGAACCCTTATAGTTTCGCCATGTCCGTCGAACCGTCCGTCCGGTTCCAGCTTAGCTCAAAAACCGTTAGTACTATAAAGCTGTAATTTGGCACGGGTACTAAATATAAACGGACGAATATAGAACAACATCTTGAAAAACATGTTTTTTTAGGGTACCTTCCCTAGACATCAAGTGTTGGTGAATTTATTTTTGTTTCATTCAAACCGCATCATGTTGGTGCTGTCTAAATATTGTGAGGTTACTCAAACCGTTTTTTGATTCAAGAATCTGTTGGCGTGATATTAAGCTACCAAGTGTTGGTTATTGAAATTTCCTGTTACTGACTGATTACTTTTTTCATGGCGACGTAAGTAGAATTTTCAATGAGCACACGTATTGATACAGTGCGTTACCGGGAAGCAGGTATTAATTTTAAACTGATATTAATATGTTCCATTAGCCATTCTACGTCGACTAGAATTTATACTACGATGGTGGCAAACAAGCGTGCGGTCCACCTGATGGTAAGCCGACACTGTAGCCTATAAACGCTCGCGACTCTAAAGGAGTAACGTGCGCATTGCCGACCCTTTATAAAATTTGAGGATTCACTAAGCTTAGGAGTAGCAAAAACCCAAAAACTGCGAAATTAAATTTCCTAATTCCGCACCTTCAATGTACTACGTAACGCACTGCCTAAGAGAACGTCATAGTAAACAGAACACTAAGGGCTGTCATTTGTACTGAGTTGTCAATTTACTTTGCAATACATTGCTGGCAATTAAAATTTTAATTTAATCGATATCAAATCCCTAGAACTTGTTCCGAGTTAGCACAGGTATGGTCATAACTTCATAAGTAAATGTTACTATGATGCTATCTAAAATGAATAAAATGCATCATAAATTCATAACATAACCCTTCATTAAGTTGATGTTTGAAATGGCAACCATGGTTTTCAATGCAATATTAAACTCGTTTAGGTGATGATTTTACTATTGCGTTTTTCTTGTTACTGAAATCTATGACATCGTTCCTAAGAACAGATCTTCGTATGTCTTATAGTTTCAGACTTCCCATACTGACCGATTTAAATGTTACACCCTATATAATGAAATTATAAGTAAAATGATCACAGCTGAGTAGACATTACTAGTTAACAACTAAAAGCCGAACTTTCATACAATTTCCATTGAGGTAGGTTCCTCAGATAATGTTTTTAATTAAGTATTTCAAAAACATAGTAGGTAAATATAAGTTTGCAAACTTTTTAGTCCACATAATGTAACGGGTGACCAACTACGGAACTCTACATTGTGCGTGGCCCGACACGCACTTTACCGGTTTCGTAAAAAAAGAACATAATTATAACTGACGTTGAAAATTACGAAATAATCAGCACTAAAGTTGATTTTTACGATGATATTAGGATTTATGACAGAGTTATCTAAGGCATTTTTCAATGTTTTCTTCGGTTATTTTACTGTGTTCTTTTTCAGTCTAAATAGTTTTTTGTGTAGTATAATTCTACCTTATTTCTTCACACTGGAAGCTCAAACTTCAATTTCACTACGTTAACTCTTCCATGAAAATGAGCTGTCAAACAAATATAAATATCTGGGTGACCGAGCTTTGCTCGACCTTTTCCCGGAGATGAGACCTACTAGACCTAGCTAGATCGATTGCTCGTCCCCGAAAACCCCCACTTACCAAATTTCATCAAAATCGTTAGAGCCGTTTCAGAGATCCCCAAAATAAATAAATATATATACAAGAATTGCTCGTTTAAAGACATAAGATTTGGCAACATTGTGCATTATACGTCATATTGGTATTACTAACATCTCACAAAAAATAATTTTGTGGAATATAGATAATGTTTTTCTTCGTTTATAATGCATGCAAATAGAACCGGTCTATTACATGGCACTTTACTAAAAAAAATATGTACCTTTTTCTCGTTTTTTAGGTAAATTATGTTACTTAAATAATAGTGTACGTATACGTACACCTTGTACAAAATGTAACTCAGTGGAAATTAAAATGTCTTTATTTTAAAAGGTTTTGCTATATAGCAATGTTTTTTGTATTTTGAATATTGTTGTAGTCTATATTCATAATTTAGGGAAAAATATATTCATTATCGTATTTTAAACAACCATTTTATTAATTTCAATTTCGTCACTCAGGGGAACATCGGTATCGGTAGATCGGTACCGAGATTAACACTAACACATTCATCCGATTTTTTTTTTGCTAAATGCAAGCATTAATCCGTGAGTATATCTATATTTTTTAGGTACCTTAATAATTAATTAACATAATAAACCCAGCTAAGTGCTTGTTGCACTCGCACATTTAGGGTTCCAAACCATCCGCAAAAAATCAAAGGAAAAACCTCATTTATCAATATATATATTAGTATTTGTTGGTAAAATAATAAACATTATCACCAAATTTCAAGTTCATAGGTCAACGGGAAGTTAAAAAATTGTTAGGAACAAAATTTTGTGACAATCGACGGACGGACGGATGCGTGAGTGACAGCAATAGGGCTCCGATTAGAGCCTTCGGTTTCGGAACCCTAAAAAGTATTTGCATTAACAGAATCAGCATTTGTTTTTTGAACACTACTTTTTAAATATGTTACAACTGCAGAAAAGTCGGCCCGTTGGATAAATTGCACGCTTCAACTTGTTCCGGCCCTTCGCCATGCCAAAGGAAACCGTATTGCAATGTCATAAGGTATTTTTAAATCGCAACTTAGCGGTATTTCAAAGGCGCCGGCGTTTTATGGCACCTGTGCCGACGGCGCCGGCAGTCATCCAGTCGACAAACGTAAATTTGCAATTACTGCTCTTATTGTCATCAGTAAAAGGATGAAAATTGCATAAGCGTGGAAAGGGAAACCCCTTCAAACTGTTGCCTTTTCGAAAGGCTTTTTAAGCGCTTAGTAAAAATATCTGATATTCGTTAACTGAACGGCTTACCCATATTTAAAGCGCTTTAAAAGCCGAATGAATGAGTTTTTTTAGAGCAACGACTTCGGTAAGCGAAGTCTTACTAAAAACCCTTTCAAAAACCCCTTGAAGGGGATACCGTATTAAAAGCGCTTTAAAAGCCAAATGAATGGGTTTGAAGCGCAACGGATTGGGTAAGCAAAGCCTTACTAAAAACCCGTTCAAAAACCCTCGAAGGGGATACCGGGCGGGTCCCTGGTCATACTCTTCTAATTCTAGTCTAAATTTTAGTAGTCTACTTGATGGATCTCTTAAGTTGAATAAATAAATGAGGGGCCTGTGGTCAGTTTGTATCGTAAATGTTCTACCGAATAAGTATGGCCGAAAATACTTAATGGCCCACACGATAGCGAGAAGTTCTTTTTGTATAGTGGGATAATTCAACTCGGCCTTGTTGAGGCCTCTACTCGTATACGCTGTGGGTTTCCCATCACTATTTGCCAATATCGCGCCAATAGAGTATCCACTCGCATCTGTTTGAACAATAAAGCGGTTCTCGTCGGATAAATCCGGGTATGCTAATACGGGGGGCGTCATAAGAGATTCTTTTAAATTTTCAAACGATTTTTGACATTGTTCATCCCAAATAAATTCTACATTTTTCCTACACAGTTTGTTCAATGGATGTGCTTTTTCGGCAAAATTACATATAAATTTTCTATAGTAATTCGCGAAGGCTACAAACCTTTTCACTTCTTCTACATTTTTTGGCACGGGGTATTCTTTTAAAACTTTTAATTTATCTGGATCAGGTAGTATGCCCTTTTCTGATACTACGTGTCCGAGATATAGAATTTCTTTTTTTAGAAAGTCGCACTTCTCTGGATTCAACTTAAGGTTAACTTTCCGTAACCTATAAAACACATCCATTAAATTTTTATTATGATCCGCTAAATTTCTACCAAACACGATTAGGTCGTCCAAGTAGACAAAACATTTTTCATAATTAAGGCCTGACATTGCTACAGTTATCATTCGGGAAAACGATCCGGGACTTATTTTTAAACCTTGTGGAAGCCTGGTTAGCTGGTATGTACCAGAACAAAAAGCTGTGTACTTTCTACTTTCTTCGTCTAATGGTACTTGGTAGTAGCCAGAGAATAAGTCAAGGTGAGAAAAATAAATGGAACCTGATAGGGAATCTAAAATCTCTGTGATATTTGGTAACGGGAATTTATCATCCTGAATATGGTTGTTAAGTTGTCGGTAATCTATTACTAATCTCCATTTTTTTTTCTCTCCTTCCTTGCTTTTTTTAGGCACCAGTAACACTGGGCTGGACCATTCGCTCTGAGTAGGTTCAATAATGCCGTCGTTTAGTAATTTATTTATTTGATTATTTAATTCCTGTTTTTGGGAATGCAGTATTCTATAGGGTTTTTTATATACTGGCGATGTATTTGGCTTTAAGTGTATTTTTTGTTTGTATATATGTGTTGTGGTCAATTTGTCGGCAGGCAGGTGGAAAACGTCGGAGAATTTGGCACACATGTTTTCTATAGACGTTTTCTCTTCCTTATTTAAGTGATTTAATTGTAATAGTGAGAATAATTTTTTAACTCTATCCGCGTTTCCTAACGTGGGTGTAAATGTACATAAGTCGTAATTATGAAGACTTTCCAACTGTGGCTTTATATTCTTTATGTCTATTTGCTCCTCCGTTGTATTTAAAATCTTAATAGGTATGACTCCGTTGACTGGTCTAACAATGGTATTGGCTAAGAAAACTCCACTGCAAAGCTCTTTCGTACATACTATACATTCATCAGTCATATCTGTGTTAATGTAATGAATAGATTCGGACCTGGGCGGGATAATTATTGAAAAGTCGTTATGTTTTGTGTTAAATAAAGGTAAACTAATTTCCTTTCCACTATTTCCAGTTAGCCGTAAAGTATTTGAGTTGTAATCTAAAACTGCGCCATGCTTGCTTAAAAAGTCGTTGCCTATAATTCCGTTGGCTAAACATGGTAACGAATTGAAAATATATATCTTGTGATGAAATGATTCACCGTTAGCTACCAACTGTAAATGGGTGTAGCCTATTGCCTCAATACTCCCTCCAATTCCATTTACAGTGCACTTTTGTTTATGGAATGGAATATTAAGCGCGGCAACATGTTTATATTTCAACGCTGAAATTGATGCGCCTGTATCTAGGAGCCATAAATAGTCGTAGTCCTTAACTTGAAATCTAGCGGCCAATGAACTGTCGCATGCTAATATGGACATGTTAGTCACGAAAAAACTCTTTCGCGGTATCTGCGTTTTCGGCGTCAGTTTGAGTCATCAATTTTATATTAGGGCGGTTCCACTGTTGATTACCTCTGTTGGCTGAAGCTGTATTATAATTACCTAGAGGACGCCCACGCGTGCCTCTGAAGTTGCCTCGATGGTTGCCACGATACGCCGCCACGCCGCTACGGTGTCCGTAGGTGTGACGTGCACCGCGGCCACGGCTCCTATAAGAATTATAGAACCCCCTAGTGTTCTGAAATGTCCTCGGTGTATGATACGGTCTATTATAAGGCCGTTTAGGTGTATTAAATTGAGATGACATACCTAGAATTTCTCCTGAAGTCGATCCGGCCATGACGTCATCCTCTTCTTGGGCTGCCTGAACAGCATCTTTAAGTGTTTCGAAATGCCGCGCTGCAATAATAGTACTTAACCTGCGGTTCCGCAGACCGTCCGCAAACCTTTTTATAGCCAATTTTTCGTTTAAGGGCTTGAGCACCTTAAAACTCGCATCATTGCCCTCGGCCTGTGAAATAGTCAGATCCACGAACAGTTCAGCAATCTCTGACCCAAAATCTTTTACACTGCGGTTATTTTGCCTAATGCTATGCAGCTTGCTTTGAATGGCAGTCGCAGCCCTTTGTGGTAGTAAACTTTTTTTCATATCCTGTATTAATTCTAATGTAGTCGCATAATCACTGTGAAGTTTTAACTTGGCCGATTGCGATAGCCTGCTTTTCAAAACAAACTGAATAAGTTTCTTTTGATCGTCGCTTTTTAAAACCGAGTTATAATATTCTATGCCGTCGATCAGTTGCTTTGTAAGAATTTCATCATCAGACATCACCGGCAATAAAGTAAGGGCGGTTTTTAAGTCGAAAGACTCCCCCATTGCGTCACTTCCTTCCGAACTTTCCTGACAATAAATTAATATTTCGTTATAGAGCGCGTTAAAAGCCGTTTCCAATTTACTGAATAAAGTGACCTCCTCACTTGGCATTAAACCTTTCTTGACGAGTTCCGATACTTGATCATTTAACTCGTTATATTTCTCAACCACTAATTCTGCTTCATTTAATTTTTCGGTGAGGATTTCACCTTGTCTACGCTTAGGGCTTAAACCCGGTATCATTGGGTATGCTGATGACAGCACAGTCACGGAGAGGTATCTATCCGATGCGCAGACTAGCAGGGATGAAACCGAAATCCTCAGGGGAAATATGGTGGCGCGAACAGATGCAACCTTGAAGGCTGTATCTGATTGGGGTGACGCCAACCTGGTTGCATTCAATGCCGCCAAAACTCAGGCGTGTATTTTCACCGCAAAACGGAGTCCTTTCACCTTGACTCCTACTTTTCAAAATGTATCTCTATCACTGACGGATCACCTTGAGCTCCTTGGTTTAAGTTTGAATTCGAACTTAAACTTCGGGTCCACGATTGAATCCAAGGCCAAAACTGCTGCTAAAAAACTTGGTATCCTGTACAAGGTGAGGCGGTACTTCTCACGGAATCAGCTTCTCTCCCTATACAAAGCTCAAATTCGGTCGTGTATGGAGTACTGCTGCCACCTGTGGGACGGCTCTGCCAAGTATCAGTTAGCGGCATTGGATTCAATCGAGCGCTGAGCTCGCAAACTTTTTGAGGACGATCCGTCAGTTGAGTCTAAATTGCAAAGCCTGAAACACCGCCGTCGAGTCGCTTGCCTATCAGTATTTTATCGGATACATTTTGGGGAGTGTGCACAGGAATTACACGATTTAATTCCGCCCTCTCCGTTCCATCAGCGGACGTCCAGACGAGGGGAGCGGTGTCATCCTTATGTTGTTAATATTCCGTTTATTCGCACGAAGCGATTTGCTTCCTCTTTTCTAATGCGAACAGCAAAGGAGTGGAACTTGCTCCCGTCTTCTGTATTTCCGGACAATTATAATCTGGGCCTCTTCAAGGCAAGAGTGAATAGGCTATTACTGAACCAGTGAGCTACATCTTAGGCCTTGTCGTCGCTTTCCATCAGGTGAGACTAAGGCCAATCGCTGTTCAGTCATACATAAAAAAAAAAAAAAAAAAAAAAAAGGGCCTAGTTTACACAAATAAGTACGTATAGTTTTAAGCTCATTACATAATACAGAAAGGTTTTCCGCCATTTAGTTAAACATATTTGCTTATAATTAATAATTGCTAATTATTACATAACATAATTCTAAAACTGTATTTTCTATTTATTTTACGTATTTCATACTTTTTTAAGTGTTTTAACGCACTATTACGCACCACACATCACAACACTCACGCGATAATCCTTTAGACGACTTCGGTCGGCCCGACTCTCTTCATACTCAAGGCAATGGCCTGAGCTCGCCTCTCGATCTTCTTGTTAATAGCCTTATTGATGTACCAGAGAAGAAGAACGCCGATCACCACAAACACAACAACCAGGAGTAGGAACAGGTACCAGTTTGACCAACATGTTCGATGACGTTGTTGTGACTCTGCTCAATGACATTCTCGTACCCCACTTGAGTTAGAATATCCTGACTCGAAACAGGTGGTCTGGCCGTCGCAGTAGAACCTTGGTTCCCCATTTTATCACCATTCACGAATTCGAGTAAATTAATAAGGATAGTGTTCATTTCTATATTTAGTTTACTGAGCAAGGTGCAAAGTTCATTTACTTAGATGTAGTCCATATAGGGTTGCACACGATAGGCCAGCGGCGGCACTCGGCGGTGTCACTTACATGTTGCGTATAAAAATATAGCCCACTATTATACATATTAATTAACACGATTTACTCCCTTAACGTTTTTTATGATACACATTGTTCCATGATTAGTCCGTCCGCACATTTATTACTTTAATAAAATAAATATATTCCGCACAATTAACAGTCCCGTAAATTGACACCCGCACGCGCGCTCATCGCCGCTATAGGCAGAGGTCGCCATGTAGGGACGAGAGTTGGAGTCAAGTGAGAACCACCAATGTCGTAGATGAACTGGCTTTATTAGGAGTAACATAGCCTTATATACTAGATACACACATAAACACTAATACTAATATATGCTAGACTTACACCACTACAACTACTGCACTCACTTGTTGAGCGCGTGGTGCACGGCGCAGGCGCACTCGCGGAAGCAGAAGGCGACGCTGTGGCTCTCCCGAGCGCGCGCCAGCCTCGCGCCCGCGCCCGCGCCGGCGCCGGTACCGCGTGCTGTACGTCACCACTACTACTGCACTCACTTGTTGAGCGCGTGGTGCACGGCGCAGGCGCACTCGCGGAAGCAGAAGGCGACGCTGTGGCTCTCCCGAGCGCGCGCCAGCCTCGCGCCCGCGCCGGCGCCGGTACCGCGTGCTGTACGTCACCACTACTACTGCACTCACTTGTTGAGCGCGTGGTGCACGGCGCAGGCGCACTCGCGGAAGCAGAAGGCGACGCTGTGGCTCTCCCGAGCGCGCGCCAGCCTCGCGCCCGCGCCGGCGCCGGCGCCGGTACCGCGTGCTGTACGTCACCACTACTACTGCACTCACTTGTTGAGCGCGTGGTGCACGGCGCAGGCGCACTCGCGGAAGCAGAAGGCGACGCTGTGGCTCTCCCGAGCGCGCGCCAGCCTCGCGCCCGCGCCGGCGCCGGTACCGCGTGCTGTACGTCACCACTACTACTGCACTCACTTGTTGAGCGCGTGGTGCACGGCGCAGGCGCACTCGCGGAAGCAGAAGGCGACGCTGTGGCTCTCCCGAGCGCGCGCCAGCCTCGCGCCCGCGCCGGCGCCGGTACCGCGTGCTGTACGTCACCACTACTACTGCACTCACTTGTTGAGCGCGTGGTGCACGGCGCAGGCGCACTCGCGGAAGCAGAAGGCGACGCTGTGGCTCTCCCGAGCGCGCGCCAGCCTCGCGCCCGCGCCGGCGCCGGTACCGCGTGCTGTACGTCACCACTACTACTGCACTCACTTGTTGAGCGCGTGGTGCACGGCGCAGGCGCACTCGCGGAAGCAGAAGGCGACGCTGTGGCTCTCCCGAGCGCGCGCCAGCCTCGCGCCCGCGCCGGCGCCGGTACCGCGTGCTGTACGTCACCACTACTACTGCACTCACTTGTTGAGCGCGTGGTGCACGGCGCAGGCGCACTCGCGGAAGCAGAAGGCGACGCTGTGGCTCTCCCGAGCGCGCGCCAGCCTCGCGCCCGCGCCGGCGCCGGTACCGCGTGCTGTACGTCACCACTACTACTGCACTCACTTGTTGAGCGCGTGGTGCACGGCGCAGGCGCACTCGCGGAAGCAGAAGGCGACGCTGTGGCTCTCCCGAGCGCGCGCCAGCCTCGCGCCTGCGCCGGCGCCGGTACCGCGTGCTGTACGTCACCACTACTACTGCACTCACTTGTTGAGCGCGTGGTGCACGGCGCAGGCGCACTCGCGGAAGCAGAAGGCGACGCTGTGGCTCTCCCGAGCGCGCGCCAGCCTCGCGCCCGCGCCGGCGCCGGTACCGCGTGCTGTACGTCACCACTACTACTGCACTCACTTGTTGAGCGCGTGGTGCACGGCGCAGGCGCACTCGCGGAAGCAGAAGGCGACGCTGTGGCTCTCCCGAGCGCGCGCCAGCCTCGCGCCTGCGCCGGCGCCGGTACCGCGTGCTGTACGTCACCACTACTACTGCACTCACTTGTTGAGCGCGTGGTGCACGGCGCAGGCGCACTCGCGGAAGCAGAAGGCGACGCTGTGGCTCTCCCGAGCGCGCGCCAGCCTCGCGCCCGCGCCGGCGCCGGTACCGCGTGCTGTACGTCACCACTACTACTGCACTCACTTGTTGAGCGCGTGGTGCACGGCGCAGGCGCACTCGCGGAAGCAGAAGGCGACGCTGTGGCTCTCCCGAGCGCGCGCCAGCCTCGCGCCCGCGCCGGCGCCGGTACCGCGTGCTGTACGTCACCACTACTACTGCACTCACTTGTTGAGCGCGTGGTGCACGGCGCAGGCGCACTCGCGGAAGCAGAAGGCGACGCTGTGGCTCTCCCGAGCGCGCGCCAGCCTCGCGCCCGCGCCGGCGCCGGTACCGCGTGCTGTACGTCACCACTACTACTGCACTCACTTGTTGAGCGCGTGGTGCACGGCGCAGGCGCACTCGCGGAAGCAGAAGGCGACGCTGTGGCTCTCCCGAGCGCGCGCCAGCCTCGCGGCTGCGCCGGCGCCGGTACCGCGTGCTGTACGTCACCACTACTACTGCACTCACTTGTTGAGCGCGTGGTGCACGGCGCAGGCGCACTCGCGGAAGCAGAAGGCGACGCTGTGGCTCTCCCGAGCGCGCGCCAGCCTCGCGCCTGCGCCGGCGCCGGTACCGCGTGCTGTACGTCACCACTACTACTGCACTCACTTGTTGAGCGCGTGGTGCACGGCGCAGGCGCACTCGCGGAAGCAGAAGGCGACGCTGTGGCTCTCCCGAGCGCGCGCCAGCCTCGCGCCCGCGCCGGCGCCGGTACCGCGTGCTGTACGTCACCACTACTACTGCACTCACTTGTTGAGCGCGTGGTGCACGGCGCAGGCGCACTCGCGGAAGCAGAAGGCGACGCTGTGGCTCTCCCGAGCGCGCGCCAGCCTCGCGCCCGCGCCGGCGCCGGTACCGCGTGCTGTACGTCACCACTACTACTGCACTCACTTGTTGAGCGCGTGGTGCACGGCGCAGGCGCACTCGCGGAAGCAGAAGGCGACGCTGTGGCTCTCCCGAGCGCGCGCCAGCCTCGCGCCCGCGCCGGCGCCGGTACCGCGTGCTGTACGTCACCACTACTACTGCACTCACTTGTTGAGCGCGTGGTGCACGGCGCAGGCGCACTCGCGGAAGCAGAAGGCGACGCTGTGGCTCTCCCGAGCGCGCGCCAGCCTCGCGCCCGCGCCGGCGCCGGTACCGCGTGCTGTACGTCACCACTACTACTGCACTCACTTGTTGAGCGCGTGGTGCACGGCGCAGGCGCACTCGCGGAAGCAGAAGGCGACGCTGTGGCTCTCCCGAGCGCGCGCCAGCCTCGCGGCTGCGCCGGCGCCGGTACCGCGTGCTGTACGTCACCACTACTACTGCACTCACTTGTTGAGCGCGTGGTGCACGGCGCAGGCGCACTCGCGGAAGCAGAAGGCGACGCTGTGGCTCTCCCGAGCGCGCGCCAGCCTCGCGCCTGCGCCGGCGCCGGTACCGCGTGCTGTACGTCACCACTACTACTGCACTCACTTGTTGAGCGCGTGGTGCACGGCGCAGGCGCACTCGCGGAAGCAGAAGGCGACGCTGTGGCTCTCCCGAGCGCGCGCCAGCCTCGCGCCCGCGCCGGCGCCGGCGCCGGTACCGCGTGCTGTACGTCACCACTACTACTGCACTCACTTGTTGAGCGCGTGGTGCACGGCGCAGGCGCACTCGCGGAAGCAGAAGGCGACGCTGTGGCTCTCCCGAGCGCGCGCCAGCCTCGCGCCCGCGCCGGCGCCGGTACCGCGTGCTGTACGTCACCACTACTACTGCACTCACTTGTTGAGCGCGTGGTGCACGGCGCAGGCGCACTCGCGGAAGCAGAAGGCGACGCTGTGGCTCTCCCGAGCGCGCGCCAGCCTCGCGCCCGCGCCGGCGCCGGCCAGTCCCCACGCCAGTCCGCCCAACGACTGGAACGTGCGCCGGTACCGCGTGCTGTACATCACCACTTCCCCTGGATACCAGACGTGTTTTATACTTTAGAGCCTGTGCGTGAATCGCAAAGCTTATGCAGACAAAAAGGTAAAGCGCGCTCTACGAATAGAAAGAATTTCGTACATTGACCCATCATTACTTGTCTCTGTCACTCCCGCGCAATTATATTGGCGTCGCGCTCACACAGTGACATTGAACAACACTGTGTGAGCACGAGTAATGGTCAATGTACGAAATTCTTTCTATTCGTCGCGCGCGCTTTAGCACCGCGTTTTGATATTATTTTACTTATCAACTTCTGTCCTGAGGTAGCGATATTAACTTCATTCCTTTTACTTTATTTTATCATAAATAAAACCGGACTATACTGAACTAACCCGTATCTCGTTTTCCTGTTGAATCAGAATTGTCGAGTCCAAGTTTCTCTCCGTAAGCTTCTTTTAGAATATTGCCTGAAAAGTGATAAAGCAGTAGTTGTAGCAGGGATCCGGCCCGCTCGCGACACGTAAACTCACAACAGATTCAAGGGACAATAAATAGTGCATATTCAGTCCATCAGAAATCTTGACAGCCGCCGTCACCCAGCATAAGGGTAAAAGTTACCAGTCATATTTACCGTTAGTAGAAGATCCTCCTGATACTTAAAAGGTTTGTTTTAACGGGTCTAACGCGATATTTATGTATTTACTTTTTTTACCGACGTTTCGACACGGGTTGCACCGGCCGTGGTCGCGGATATGGATACATAAATATCGCGTTAGACCCATTAAAACAAACCTTTTAAGTATGTTTACAAAGCGCGAGAGTTTAAAGTGTTATCTCCTCCTGATTCCTGCCTTTTCCAACAGGCGGCAGAGTCATGGACCTAACTTCCAGCGGGGAAGTTGTGGAAGACTTCACTGGCTGTGTACATAACGTACCCACAGTGAGCATCTGCAGCAGGTCGCACGGCGTGACCTGTCCGAGCGCGTAGCGCGGGGAAGACTTTACTGATAGTTTACATAAACACACCTGAGACACGCCTAACAACGTGAGCGGTTTCGGTAAGGAATTAAGGATGTGTGCGTGCGCTGTCGGTACACGCGTCAATGTGTGCGTGTCATTGTCACTGCGTTGCGCACAGGAATGAGCCGTGACTGATCGGTGACTAAAACGCCGCGCAGGGTCGAGGTAACTGACCTCGGTGCGGGGGGTTCGTGTCCGTTCTGTATGTAATACTATTATACTATTCTGTGACATAACGTACCCACAGTGAGCATCTGCAGCAGGCCGCGCGGCGTGAGCTGTCCGAGCGCGCAGCGCGTGGCGGCGCGCGGCGGCAGCGCGGGGAAGTTGTGGAAGGGCCCCGGCGCCGCCACCCACCACGCGCGCCCCGCCGAACTCGTGTTGCCCACCCATTCTTCGTAGCTGCATAAATTATCATTCCGCTAATAAGCATGACCAGTGCCTTAGTTTTTTTATATAGCCTAATGGATGCCCCCCTGCTGGGCAAAGGCCTCTCCCCATCTTGCCCAGGTATCCCTATTGAGCTCTTGTTCATCCTAATCGCTGGCAGTGGTTGTAGACTTTGTCGCATGCATTAGGATAGGTAGGCTTATGTGGGTGCCGCATGACGGGCGACACAGACAAGGCAGGCCCAGACGGAGATGGCGGGATGATCTGGATGCATTTGCCTTAAAATTATATAAGGGTTTTTTTGATACATTTAAAGGAGTGAAATTTTAGCCTATTTTATCGGCAGGTACAATTTTTTTTTATTCAAGATAGGTTTGCGCTTGACCACAAATCACCTGATCGTAAGCGATATTACGGTCTAGGATGGAACGCGCTTACCTAGCAAATACCGATACAATTTTCGTTAATTGTTGTTATAAAATACGTCTGTACTTACAATATACTATTAATAATTTTAGATTTCAGCCCACATTCACCGAATTTGGCTGCTTAGGAACGTTCTGTACACACTTACGACTTCAACAGCGGTGAGGATGGTGGCGTATCACAGGGTATCTTATCGCCGCCGTGCAAATGCGTGAGCGGCCCTCGATCCCCGTGTCGCGTCACCACAAGCACACCCTGAAGCAGCCATGTATCACTGTCCACCACAGCTGAAACAATAATTAAGGCTTGGTCACAGCGTGCGCGACGTAGGCGGGACGCCGTGTAATGCAAACACTGCGCGCCGAAATGTGATTATAACGTCCCACTCGCATCACACAGCATGTGTGGTGTCTCTGACTTGTTACCATAATGTTCCGCAAACATGATACTAGGAGGTATTGACCATAGAAGAACCAGGTATCTGCTAAAACTAGGTAAAAGCAATCTGAGAATGTAAAGATAATAGGGATTATGTAATGACGCTTCCTGCCCACATGTGGGGAGGAAGAAACTAGTAAGCATGTGTTGGCAGAATGTATTATTTATGCTGCAATACGGTTTAATATATTCGGCAGAGATATGCTAGAGGAGAATGAATTGAGGGATGTCAACCTGTTCCGCAGGAGAATTGGAAGAATGGGAGAAGCTGATATCCCACATCAGGCCGCCGGGACAGTAACATTAAGCTCAGACTTCAAGGGCTGAATGATCCTGACCTGTGATCGACAGCCCACCTGTTTCCGGCCGGGCGTTCCTTCAATACATCTACTGAACCGTACGTTCCGGTGCACAGCAGTTGCGCACTCAACAGGTCACCCATGCTGTGTAAGGAACCCTTTAAGTGACCAAGCTGTAATAAAATCACCTTCAGCACCCCTCACAATGCTATCTGGCGGATTACAAGCCCGCAGGTAGATCTTCCTATACTTTATATCACTTTTGGATATGTACTCATTTTGCACCATCTTCTTTACTGCTGTTGTGTCCTCTCCAATTGATATGTATTTGTACATCACTGAAAACAACCAAGTAATGTATTTAATAGTAGTACATGCAACTGCTTGATACTGAGGCATTAAAACACTAGTATGGTTTTTTGAAACGAGCCAGAGGCGAGAAAATGGCTTTATTGTTAGATTGGGTTCTGAATGATACTGTGACGATAAACTTACCTGTGATTAAAAAACAAATCCATATACTCATCCCGACATAGCAATAAAATGCTCGATGGTGAAACGAAAACCTCATGATTTCAGCAATCATTTTGCTTTTGTTTACAATTGTTAGCGGCATACTTATTTCACAACATTCTTATCATAAAATAAATCTTCGCGCAAATTATTTCGTTTACCAATATCATTTTTATGAATGAAAATTGGCAGCTACATCTCGACTACACTATAAAAACCCTAATCCATCTTTACTCAGATTAAGAATTAAGAACTAATTAAGACTATAATTAAAATATTCCGCGATTTCTGCGGTCGTAGCACATCTCGATTTTCGCTAAGGAAGGAAGTACAAGTACCACTAGGAACAACACAGATTATGTACAAAAATATCCACAAAATATCAAACCAAATTTGACAGCTAGCACTGACTGCTGTCAAGCTTTTCAGAACTCTCGGCATTTTTATTAAGGACTCAAACAACCTTATACCTTATGATTGAGTCACATACGATACGATACAAGTCCAGACTTGTTGTTTTGTGTTTTGTTTTATTGTTTCTTCTCTTGGTTGTCGATTGGTTTTGTTTTGAGAGCGATTGATTTCTGGTTGGCAATTCGTAGTTTATAAAATTTTAAATTTTGTGATTTCTGTCCAGTAAATTCTAGTTATAGTAGTACCTATATTAATGTTTGTTAAGCGGATGCGTCCGCTAGCGAAAATCTAAATTTTTTAATCAAAGTGAAAACTGATAAATTAAAAAAAAAAAAAAAAATTGAGTTCCTATATTGTCGAGTATCAGAAAAAGAATAGCCCAAGGAATCTCCACTGTGTCTCCACTCCAAAATTCTGGCACGAATTTTTATGGCGGGAATTGAATCGTCTATTGGCAAATTTATTATTTATTTTACGTAGGTACTATAAAACTTCTTATTTATTTGTAGCCACGATGGCGCCAAAGGTGGAGCAAGGTACTATCATTATCCTGGACATAGGTAGAAATGTAGCGTGTGCAGAGGAACAAAATGAGAATAATTTCTTTGCGAATGCCAAAGAATGTGCTGCTCGAATTATAGAGCGCAAGATAATTACCCAGGCTAATAATTTAGTGGGCATTACACTACTAGGATCAAAGAAAACCAATAATAACATGGCTGAACAGGTTGAGGGAGCATTCAGGCACATTGAGGTACTTTCAGAGTTGCAAGCCCCTACGTGGCAGATGATAAGAGATCTTCCAGTGGAGGTAAGATATTTTTCTACCTAAGTACAGTCAGCATCAAAAGTAGCTTGACATATGAAGATGTCAAAAGTTCTTATTCCTTTGTATTAAAGACTTGACGCCTGTCGCTACTTTTGATGCTGACTGTACAGTGTCTATATCAAGGTATTTGTACTGTTAAATACAGTAGAATCCGGATACAACAATGGTGAAGGGACCGGCAATTTTCTTTGAAAATGTTTGGTATGAATCCTAACATCGGTGATTTAGCAGTTGTTAAAAGCGGTCAAATGTTATATGCGGTGTCATTATAAGCGGATTCTACTGTACCTACGCTATGAACAATTTCAACATGGGCAAAAGCCAGTTTGTTATAATTTGCTGGGTTGATTGGTTATTCAGCTTTTTCTTTTACACATTGTATCCAAACTGCTTTTTATTTGACTTTCTGCTCTCCTGTCTCTTAGAATTTTGTTTGAAGTAGAGGTGCTAGAGAATATTATTATTATTATTAAACCTTTATTATACGAACTACATTTGATTATGATTGCCTTTTTTTTTTTTTTTATAAAAATTATATATATGATGTTCGTAAGGTCATATTGACCTAGGTCTCTTCCGGATCGCCATTATCAATTTCTTCTAAATATTTGCTTTGTATATTCTTCCATGTTTTTCTATCCATTGCTTTTTCTCTCCAGTCTTTTCCTATTTTTTCTATTAAGTCCTTCTCCCACCTTGTAATTGGCTTACCCACTTTCCTTTTTCCGACTCTAGGTTTCCAATTTGTTATTGTTTTTGTCCATTTCTGGTATGACATTCTGGCTATGTGACCTGCCCACTTAAACTTTTGTTTCAGGATGTGTTTTTTAGCATCTATAAAATTTGTTCTTCTTCTTAATTCAGTGTTTCGTACTCTGTCTGATAACTTTATGTTGAGGACACTTCTTTCTATAGCTCTTTGACACACTTGGATTTTTCTGATGGTATCTTTAGTGAGCGACCAGGTCTGACTGCCATATGTGAGGCATGGTAAAATACATGTGTCGAAAGCAAGTTTTTTAAGTTTTATTGGTATCTTCGCTTTGAAGATGTTTTTCATAGCCCAGAATTTTTTCCATGTCTGTCCAATTCTTCTTTCTATTTCTTTATTTGTGCAGTCTTTAAAAGATATTTGTTTTCCTAAGTAGATGTATTCTTGTACATATTCTAAAGATGTATTCTCGATCTGGATGTTTATTTCTTTTGAGTTTGTCATGACTTTTGTTTTCTCTTGATTCATTTCTAGGCCAACCCGTTTACTTTCTGTGCTTAATTCTTGCAGTAATATCCTGAGTTCAATTGCACTATTGGCTAGTATTACAAGGTCATCAGCAAATCTCAGGTTTGACATGTATTTGTTATTTATCTTAATACCTTTATTCCTTTCTTTCCATTTTAAGTTTTTAAATACTTCTTCTAATACAGCTAGAAACAGTTTTGGTGACATCGGGTCGCCCTGTCGCACTCCTCTGTTGATCTTGATTTTCCTTCCCAGTTTGTCGGTTTTAACTTTGGCTGTACTTAGTTTGTATATTTCCCTTATCACTTGTATGTAGTTTGTTGGGATATCTTGATTTAATAAAGCCTGCCATATAGAAGAATGGTTTATTGAGTCAAAGGCTTTTTTAAAATCGATAAAACCTATATAGAGTGGTATTTGAAACTCTTGGTGTTTCTCAATTATTTGACTTAGTGTGTGGAGGTGATCTATTGTGGAAAACCCCTTCATGAATCCAGCTTGTTCCGTAGGTTGTTTCTTATCTATGAAAGGTGTAAGGCGTTGTAGTAATGTCGTTGAGAAAATCTTGTAAATGTTGGACATGAGGCTTATTGGTCTGTAATTGGAAATGTCATGTGGGTCTCCTTTCTTGTATAATAGGGATATGTGAGCTTCCAACCACTGAATGGGTATTTCTTTCTCGTCCAGAATTTTATTAAATAGTTTTGTTAGTGGTAATGCAATTACTTGTTTCAAGAGCTTTATGCTTTCATTTTTGATGTTGTCTGGCCCTGGGCTTTTATCTTTCTTGAGTTTATCTATTGATTTAATTACCTCTTCGACATTAAAATAGTCTGTATTTTGTCTTTCTTCTTCCCTTAGATCTATTGTTATTTCGTCTGTTTGTTGTTTTGAATACAACTCCTCATAAAAAATTGTGGCAATTTCGTTGATGTCTTTTCTGTTGGTCTTTTCTTCTCCTTTTTTGTTTTGAAGTTTTGGCATGACTGCTTTCCCGAGATTTGTAATTTTTTGTGCCTTTTTTATTGCTCCTGATTGTTCTAGACTTTCTCTAACAATATTTAGTTTAAACATTTTTATATCAGCTTTAATCTTCTTTTTTACGATCTTGTAGAGAATATATATTATTTTATTATATTTCAGGCATCAAAGCGCAAAGGTGATTGGTTTGATGCTCTGATTGTGGCAGCTGATCAGTTTAAATCTATGGAGTATAGAAGCATATTAAACAAGAAGATTATTCTGATGACCAACTTCCAGTCGCCAGCCAAAATTGATGATGGCCAGGTTGAAATGGTGAGATACACTTGCATGAATTTTGGCATAGAAATGTGTAAGAACAAGAGAGAAAAGTACTGACTCAAAGATTAAGAGCCCTGCCCATGGACTATGTATGTTACTTTGCATATTTTCTGTGAGCTCTTGAAACAGTTGAATTTTTGCATACGAGAGATATATGTAAGAGCAAGAGAAAAAAGTATAGGTACAGGCCCAAAGATTCTATTAAAATTAAGTGTTCATCAACTACCATTTTGTAAAATGACAAATTATTGATTGAATTATTTACAATGTTGTATTTTGCAGGTTGTAAATGGATTCAAGGAAGAGAATTTTGAAGTGGATGTAATTGGTCTTGATGTTAATGACCAAAGTCACAAAGGAGATGACATTGACTTGGCCCGCCATTTTGTGCAAGAGACCAAAGGTGCAACTGCTACATTTGATTATGCAATGAGATATTTGCTTTTCCATAGAAGGAAGGCTACAAGCGGCCATCCATGGAATGTTGATTTGAGTATTGGACCGAATATAAAAATTCCTGTATCAGTATACATAAGATTGAGAGATGAACCTGTTGTGAAGGCCTGGAAAAAAGCTATAAAAGATCCAGTCACATCTACCTCAAGTACTACTGAAGGGGTTATGAGAAATAAAGTGCTGATCAACACTGAAAACCAGACCACAGTGGAAGCTGGTGATACTATAAAAGGCTACCATTATGGCCAAAAAATAATCCCACTGTCTGAATTTGATAAATCCACACTTTATGAGCCTGGTGACAAAAGTTTCTCTGTTTATGGATTTACTTGTGCTGATAATATTAAATGGCAAAACCTCAGTGGAGATGGTTTGTCATATGTTTTTGGGAAAAAAGGTGACAAAAAAGCCCAATATGCTGTGAGATGTCTCGTAGAATGCCTGCATGAGTTGAATTTAGTTGGGATTGTAAGGAGAGTATATAACAATGGGAATGCACCTAAGATGTTTGCTTTAATGCCAGTGATAGATTCAAACAACTTTATATGTTTATCATCTGCAGCACTTTGCTTCAAGGATGATATCAAAAACATGGCATTTCCTCAGACAAAATTGAAGAAATTTGCATGCACAGAGGAACAAGTGTCTGCCTTCAAAGATCTAATTCAGGCCATGGATTTAACTAAGGCCTATGATGACTCTTTTGATGATGCAGAAGCATTTCCTATTGCAGAAACTGTCCACCCAACTGCTCAGTATGTATTAGACTGTATTGCATACAGGGCAATGAACCCTGGAAAGCCTTTGCCACAGCCTAGAGATGACATAATGATGTTATTCAAAGTTCCTCCACTGATTGAGAAAAGATCCAGGGATCCAATAGACAAATTGAAGCCGTTGTTGCAGCTCAAGAAGGTAGAAGAAAAACCAAAGCGAAGAACTAGGGCTCCAGGGAGAAATGATGCAGCACCAGGCCTTAAACAACCTGGAAGTCTGGATCAATCAAATGATGACTTGGATATGCCTAAAGTTCAACTGCCTTTGTTGAACAATAAAAGTTCAATTCGCATTGGTACAATAGACCCCATAGATGATTTCCAAACACTGGCAAACAATGGGAAAACTTTGGCTGAACTAGCTCCTGATATGACAGATGCTATAGAAAGCCTTATTTACTGTAACTTGGATGGAAATTACACCAAAGCATTTAGTACCATGGCCTTCTTCAGAGCAGAATGTGTGAAAGGTGACCCATCTTCTTACAATTCATGGATGCAAACATTTAAAAATGCACTTATTTCCCGCAACAGTATTGATGTTTGCAACAAAATCTATGAGAAGAAATTGGGTTTGATTTTGAAAGAAGAAAATCCTTCGAGTACTTTTGATGCACAGAATAGTCATGAAGAGAGTCAGTTATATGAGAATGATACTGTGCCTGATGACACTGAACTTTCCATTAATCCTGAAATTAATGATCTGTATGATGCAATTTAATGTTTATAGTTTATACTACTAAAAATGATGTATTTTTGTTATTTGAAGGGAAATATTGGTGTCATAATAATACACAGTTACGAATAACTATAGGGGAACTATTTTCATTATGTTATGATATTAAAAAAGTTGATTTATTAATATTATTGTTTTATTAATTACCCCATGCCAAGTGTATATTAAAACAAGTTTGAATATTAGGCCTGAAGTTTTGTTCATAATTTTCTTTGATTTAAATATATTCTTATATCAGATTTACACTGATTATTGACAATCTTATTTTTACTTCCAAGTACATCACTGTACGCCAGTGGGATTAATTTCGTTCTGGGAATGCAACAGTTCCAGGAATTCTTGCAATGAAAGATCCTCCTGGCAATCGGTGTCCAAATCATGCTCAAGCTGAGCCTCCATGGAATTCGCGTCAGGGCTCAGTACGATGTTCTCGTCCAAAACTACATGGTTCAGCCGCGACTTCAAGCTTTGCAGTATTTCTTCGAGCTCCAGGCATTTGTTTCGTATGGAGGTGCCGAGGTCCGACGCGGGGTCGATGTCGTCCAATGTGGCGGGCTCGGAGAATGAGTTAGCTGGTGTCCGCGTCTGTGGCGGCTGAATCATTCTGAACAGGCTGTCTGGGACTCCATTACCATTGCGAGCGGCGTCGGGCGACCTCGACTCCGTGAACTCCGCCAATATTTCATCAATAATATCCTCCGCATTTTGACGCGGATCCACTACGTCCTCGGGCGAGTCGGAGCCGCTTTCACTTCGGATCAGCTTGTTATTTGAATCCAATTTCATGTTAGCTTATGACTTGACTCGAAACACCCAAAATATTGATCAGATTTCAAAATAAATAACAAAATAATCTACTTTTAGAACAAAGTCAGATGATTGATGATAAAAATGTTGCCACAATGACCGGCTTTACTTATAATGTTGCCATACAAATGAAATCGATGCCATAAAATCAATATAAAATAGTATATGAATAAAATTATTCAATAGTAGTTTATTCAATATTACTAAATATGAGATAATTACTAATAAATAATAATAAGATGATATAAAAGTTATATTAGTCGTTAGCTCCTTCGCAAAAACGTCGCTGTGGAAAGAATAGATCCAAGTAGGCTTCTTTCCTTAGTTTTTTCTGTATTTCTTCATTCGTCATTATTTTTAAAGCTGCTTGGCAACTATTATGCGCATGAGCGAAGAAACAGTCCCGCACAGACTGGAAAAAAAATACTCAAGTTATTTCTTTTGTCTTCATGTAAGTTATAAGTTATTTGCGAGAGGTGTGATAGGTATAGTATGTACACTATGTACGTTCAAAACTGTAAGGCCAAATGAAAAGAACGCAAGCAAGAATCTACCTTACAGTCAGAGCTCTTACTAGACTAGACGTATTTTGCTTGCGTTCGACTAACAGAATTTGGCCTTAGAGTTTTTTTACGAACTACTTATACGTCAATCGAAGTTGCCATGGAGCCTAGCCTTCGCTTGTTTCAAACATGGAAAACTAGACTTGATACTGTACGACACAGTACGATTATACGATAACACACTGCATGCTGCAGAGAAGAGTAACTTCTACTCTTCTCTGATTGCGAGTAACAAAGGTACAAGCATCCGAACCCTGAAGGAAGCCCTTGATATCACAATGGAAACTAGATATATTAACCAACCTTAAAATCAGCCAATTTTGCGCCCTGGAATTTGGATAAGCAGTGTTTGAACAGCTGCGAGTAATGCTCTCGGCAGAGGAAAATTCGGTTTTCAAACTGCCAATAATCCCCCTGCGCGGAACACGAACATCCGCAATATCCACACGCATCCAAGTTGTAGGGGACACATTTGATCTGAATTATAAGACACGCTATTCGTTAAATTCATGACTATCCCATAATTTGTATGCCTAAATTATATAATTGTTTACACAATAAATGTGTTTGTTCTTGGGTAAACGATTGCAGACAAATCGAGCTAAGTTTTCTCACCATAACAGGACACCGTAGAACTTTTTTCCCGGAGAAGCTGTATGCAAATTTGATCTGTCTCCTCTTATATTCCGGGAAGTACTCACAAGGTCTACGAAAATAATAAAAAAGTGTACACTTGTATTTAATATTCGATCTAGACTATTAGAAGCACCGGCTTCTAAATAAGTTGGGCTTCCTTAAGTCGAAATACTTACGCGGGATAAGGACTAGCTTGGAAAATTCCCTTTCTCTGTCCTGTCTGATTGAAAGGTGCGCAGTTTTGAGGAATGGGCTCTTTACGTGGAAGCTCCTGTGGTGGAGGCTGGTATTCGTGTTTCGTCGTAAAACGGGGACTTTTAGCTCCAATGCCGTATTTGCTGTAAATCTGAAAGTTGCTGCTTTAAAGTCATGAAACTGTCTAAAAGTGTAATGAAAGGGTTTAGTAATATATTTTCCACTTATTAGGTCGAAAGTTAATTATAATATATAATTAAGTTCTGTAGTCAAACTAAAGGAATTTATATGAGATCTACAAAACTTCTTGGCATAAATACTCATACCCTATGAGTTAGATCGTAAAAAGCGTCGCGGTCCCCATTGTAAGTGCCAGGACCTAGGTTAGGTCTACCTTTCTGCGTCAAAAGCCGCATGAAAGGACTCATACATGGCCCTTCGGTGGGCAGGATTTCTCGAGGCAGACCAGTACCAAAGCAGATACGTGGTTGATCCTTCTTGGTAACCACGTATTCGAAATCTAAATAACAGAAAAAGAGTTTAAGAGGGCGTAGATGGCATTGCAAAAGTCCCGCTCTAACTCGCGTGAGTTTTCAATTAACCATCCCGCTCTCTACGGAAGCTCAGCGTGTGTTTTTCGTAAATATTGATGTTTATTCTAAACGTGTACATTTATAAGGATAATCTTTTTTATCAGGTTTGAGAACTTATCATTTTACAACTATTCAACCAAAAATCTTGTTAAAGATGGGAGGGACTGGAAGAAATAAGTTCACGATTAATATACTGAAAGGACAGATATTTAATCACTATTTATAGATGTTGAGATCTAGGTCGATAAAAATTGGCAAAAGTGCAGAGGTATGTGGGCTCTTAATTTTGTGCCTAAGAAATAAGTCTGTCCGTCTTTTATTTAGAATTTTGGATAATTACTGGGAATGATGAGCAGTCATACTCGTATCTTGTATTTTGTGGAGCAGCCGAAATAAATAGCACGATAGCTTATGCCTTCATGTTTTATGTGACGTTTCATCATTTTGGCCACGAAACGTGCGAAACTTATAGTGCTTGGGCAGATAAAGTACAAATGACAAATTCTGAAGCTACAGGAATAGTATGTCGGTGGGAGGGATGGAATAGATAGATCACTGCATCTAGGCTTCAGGGTTTTGATCACCGAGCCAGCGAAATGGGATGTGTGTCTATATGAGAGTGGGATCTCTCAACACCATTGCATTCGATTAGCCTGTGAGTGAAAATGGTAATCTCCAATTCACACTTCAATTTTCTTCACACTTGATCTTATCAGACACATTTACCGCCATGCGATGCCTCGTGCATATTATTCGGTCGTAAATACCGACGTCCGTACGGGCGCTGCATGACCTGTTTAAATGCAATCTATTCTCTCGGTAAAACTATTGCTACTAAACAAAGTTTACTGGGTTCTTTGTAAGTCAACCGGCGACTGAGAGTCGCAGGGGTTTCGTGATTGTCTGCACAATAAAAATATGACGAATCCGGCTATTGCCTAAGCTTTTATTGGGGCGCACGTTCAATAGTCGGATAGCCACATCGCAAGGTTTTTGTGGGATATGTGTCCAGTGTCTTATATAACCTAAGTGTTTTAACTATTAATTATTTCATATGTTAGTGTTGATATTCCAATGTAATACTGATTTTTTTTCATGGTCGCTGTTTTTCGCAAACATTTTATGTTACACCTGACCATAACGTAACAATTACCGCACGCTACGTGCGCGGAATATCCCACTTCCTGGCCAAAGAGAAACACAATTTTGTACTTACCACGGGCCGTAATAAAGATATTTATTGCCCTTGCCTTCGGCTCGGGCGTCAAATACCTGCGATCTGAGGTATTTTTTGTTTTACGGCCCTAGGTAAGTAATGTACCATTACAGGGCATTTTATAAACCCAGACCAATTAAGATCAAGATTACTCGAAGAGAGGCCTATGCTCAGCAGTGGGCGATTACAGGCTGAAAATGATGATGATGATGAAGATCACAAGTACTTAAAGTCTTACAACTTGTGAGGGTTGCGGTTGAACAAGTTTTTGTCATTCCGCCTCCACTATTGAGTTGCCATCCCTCCTGATACTATTCTAATATTTGCAAAACCATGGTCGCTGTCGTAAATCGTGTATTCAAATTATGAAACAACATTTTTATGCAAATGGAAAAGTAACATGAAGGACAGATCACGATTCATAATTTATATTAGAAATCTAAATACGAAAGCAATCTTTTCTATATCTAAGTACTTGAGTAATGAATCACTTATAGTGTGTCTTACCCTCAGTCACATCCCACGCCGCCATTCATTTATTCAATAAGACATAGGTAACTGAAAATCGATTGCCTGTCTCGTATCATGGTTATACTACAATCAAATGTAGAGTCATGGGAAAATACAAGGTGCAGAGACAAATTGGCCAAATTAAATTTAAAAAATATTGAGACTATTGCGGGATGTCACGCGATCAACGTAAATTGACATGCTTGAATTACGCTGGGAGTCACGAACTCAACATTCCCTATGGACTCCTTTTTAATTCCATTTTACTTTTAAGAATATTGTTCTCAATATACTTACCTTTGTAAAAAGATATGAAGTAGGCTTTAGTTAATTTTAGAAACAAAATAGAATAAATTATACGAAATGTAGTTGCATCAGTTGCATTATTATAGATATATAAAACGTAAGTAAGTGGTTAATGTGATTATATGCTCAGTGTTATAGATTTTTTGACATTACTGGATCGGTGTCAATATTAACAAGTAAGTCCGAATATGGTCCAAGTCAAGAAGTTTAGATACATAGGTACGTCCAAGTCATAGTCACCTTTTAATTAACTTACTTTCGTTGCGTTTCTGTTTTAGTTATTGTGGAAAAAAAATCGGAGCGTAGCCGAGTATAAGGAAAATGCATAAAATATTACGTTTCCTATCAACTTTCAATTAAAAAGTTTTCAAACATTTTCAAATATGGCGCGCTGGCATGATACAAAAAAAAGTAACAACTTATATTTGAGATACTGATAAAACCGCCGAGAATGTTAGTCAAGACTTCGTGACTTGAAACGTCAATTTGTCGCCAAACGCCAAACCAAACGCTACCGCTACCGATATCGAATGAAACGAAACGCAATTGAAAGTTCCGCCGTTTTTTCGTTCTTCTATTTACGATTTTTATATAGTGGTATACATGTTGTGTGTGATAAGAAATTAACAAATCGCATTTAAAACACGCGGAAAACTTTCAAGGAAACGGTATGAACAATCTTCTTCCATTTCTTGATTTTACAAAGTTGTCTCATTGCGGGTGTCACATTACTTTCTGTGAAGTATTTTTTGATGTTATTATGTCATAGCTGGTAATAGAATACTTGTTGCTGTTAAGTATTTACAAAGTAATTCTTAGTTTTAAAATTATTTATCTTATCCTGACTGAAACTGTGTAAAGTTATTTCTCTATTGACAAAATTTGCTTTCACCCTGCAAGTCGCTTCGGAATATACCTAAGTAGTTTTGAAATGGCATATTAGAAATTGTATACTTTTCGATGTTGATTACAGTGTAACTAATATCTAATTGACATGCAATATTGTTCCTAAAGTGTTACCAAATTAAAGGCCATTTATTTTTTCACACAGTTTGTCTGTAACTTGAGTGGCTTGAAACTTCTGTGGGAACTAACTTCTATTTAGTAATAAGCTAACCTAGTTTCTACCCGCAACAGTGTAACAATTTAACCTATATGTTTACTCTGATATATGATTAAAGTGATATACACTGCAAAGTATCATCAAAATCTGTTAGGTATTTTTGTAAAAATAGAAACAAACAACCTTACAAATTTATACAAATAAGATTAACCCATCCCCTCCCAGCGAAAAAAACAAAACAATCTTTTGTTATCCAGTTGGGGATCCCAGTCACCGGTAGCGGACGGCTAGGATTTCAATGAATATATACAGTGGATACAGTTTTGTTTTTAATTACATATAGTTACACAATTCATATAAGTATAATCTTGCATAATTTTCACCTCTTATTATTAGTAAATGGTGCTTAATCATCAGTGATCGGTTATTTGGATTCTCCCTCACGGGATATCAAGTAGAAAAGTTAATATATTAGATACAACAGTTTCCCGCGATACCGATCAAACCATACAAAAATAAAACAATTTAAATTATCTCTAAGGATTTTTTTACTCTTACATGGCAACCAGTTGAAACAAAAACTTCTATCCCGCGAGGGAGAATCCAAATAACTGATCACGGTTAATCATACACAATTAAAGTCAGTCTGCTCAAGACCGAGAATGTTTTGACCTATCTGGAACTTCGGGCAACCTCCATGGGGTATTTAATTGTTGAAGGTGTGATTATGTCCCATCTACTTATAATAAAAAAAAATCTTTTTAGTAGCAAGTTCACATATTGCATTTTAGTATATTTGTCACACAAGTGTGTATTTTGCAATTTTTGCAGACAATGCCGGCCACCAAATTTATTGTGCCCCTTGCCCTGGGCTTGTCCCTGGTCTCGGTAACAGCTTTTGTAGCGTACTACATCTTCAAGAAAGACGAAGAGGAAGAGAAGAAATCCATTGCCACTTCTCGGGTGAACACCATTGAAGTCAATGTTCCTAAAAGCCTGGTCTCTGCATTAATTGGTGAGTATTTTTCATCTTTCTTGATCCCAGCTGCTGTCTACGGCAGCATTTGTTGAGTCATGTTGCCTTTGGGTGGCCTTAGGACTTCTAACAGTCAAGTTGCTCAGTCACTTGACAAAGGGGGGTTGAAGTTGCACCACATCTGTAGGGAGTACCAACCGCTTTCATTGGTATATTTTTGAATCTAATTATTCAGAGCAATTTATTGATGCAATGATAAATAAATCTTATTATTAAACTGTTGATTAGGTACCAGTGTTATGAATATGAGACTTGTGATTTTGTACTTAGTTATCTGGGTGATGTAAATAAGTTATTTATATACTAGATGTGTTATAGAACAAATCAAACTCCTATAGTATTCCAATTGCACTACATTATGGGATTACTTTTAGAATGAAAAAAAATCTATGTTTATAATAAGTGATTTTCTGAGACTATCTCCACCCAAATATTGATTTAAATTGGTTCAAAAATTATAGTCTGAATAGTGGCAGACACACTGTCACATTTCTAGTATTCTTATGGACCTCATACAATTAACTGAGACTTGAATATAAAAAAGGTGGTTTTCTCAAAACAAATGAAAAAGGCTTCTATTCACTTATTCAGATATAATTGCTCACTTACATATAAAGAATTGAAATCCATCAAATACCAGACACTATCCAAAATAATATGAACTTGCAATGCATAAGTTTCAGCTACATTTAAAGGTCTACCCTATTTTGGGCTTGTTATCTGCTAAGGATAAATGTGCTTTATGGCTCTCAGATAAGTGGCATATTATCATAATTCTATTGGAGTGGCATAGCAAGTACTTGTGACTAAGATATTACTCACCTCCATTTATGTCTGTGACTATTTCATAGGCTTCCTTTACATATAATATTGTAATTCTGTACATTATGAATAGATTGACAATGATTTAGTATCTGGACATGAATGTTATGTAAATATGTAGTGAATGTAATGTAACCTATGAGATTGAAGTAAACATAAAAATTCGACCATAAATAGTTTTTGTTTTGTAAAAAATAAACTCTTAAGGCGCATGTAGAGGCAAGGCCTCCATACAAACTCTGTGCAAGTTTTATTCGTCGGTTTTGGCACTCCCGCATATAATTCTTTTTTTGCTTGCCTTTGTGGTGAAATTCAAAAATTTCAAAAAAAATAAAATTAAAATAATTTTTTTAAAAGTTCTTGAGGTTCTAACAGAAAAATAAGCATACTGACCAAAAATCATGCAAACACAACCAAAGAAAAACTTGCACAAAGTTTGTATGGGGCTCTACAGGCGCCTTAAGGGCGCGTTAACACAACCGCAGATTTAGAGGGCGGGTGTGGGTTAAAGTAGCTAAAATATTAATGCATATGCATATTTTTTATACTGCCCTCAGGCCGCAGTGGTACCAACATAAAGGACATAGAACAAAAATCCGGTGCAAAGATAAACTTCAAGAAGTTTCCGGACAAAGACTACGATGTATGCGTGATACGAGGCGAGAGCCACACCTCACAGACAGCTGAGAACATGATCAGGGAATTCATGAAGCAACAACCATTGATAGTGGAAGACACTTTGGTTGTACCGAATTGGGCGTGTGGCAGAATTATTGGTAAGTTGTTATATATTTCTATTAACAGCAATGCTGTGCTATAATACTTAGGGGGATATATATATACCACTCTTGACTCGAGTACTGTTTCTGTAGGCAGTCCATAATTGACAACATTTCATATTTTCAACTACTTTATTACTAGTTACTATATTTAGGACTAACATTTTCACGGATCAATGTTAACCTTTCGTGTGACAAACTCCTTTATGACGACTCCCATACGAGACATCTAAGACAGCAAAGTAGCTAGACTCAACAACATAAGCAAAAGATGGCGGTTCAATGTTCTTAATCACGCTATATAAAACATATGTCTAGGTACAGGTAGCGTCATGTAAAAAGAACGCTGGCGGCAAGCTGCGCATTCGGCGATTTATCGGTCTATTTGGTGGGTATAAGGCTAATACTCTCATACGCGAGTGTAGCAATGCGCAAACACACCCCCTCTACTTTCTTCCAGCGTTCTTTTTACATGACGCGACCTGTACCACCAAATAGACCGATAAATCGCCGAATGTGCAGCTTGCCGCCAGCGTTCTTTTTACATGACGCGACCTATACATTGCTTGCATAAATTTATATCTTCTATGCAACTTTATCCCTGGAGAAAGTACTCTGTCCTTACTACATCAACATTTACGTTATTTAACCAAGTACATACTAGACTTAAAACACGTATAATGGCTAAGAAATACTGAGTATTTCAGAGAAAAAGCTTTCATGGACTCATGTCACTTTTTATTAGGCTGTATACTTTTTTATTAGGCTGTATACTTTTTTATTAGGCTGTATACTTTTTTTATTAGGCTGTATACTTTTTTATTAGGCTGTATACTTTTTATTAGGCTGTATACTTTTTATTAGGCTGTATACTTTTTTTTTATTAGGCTGTATACTTTTTATTAGGCTGTATACTGTTTTATTAGGCTGTATACTTTTTTATTAGGCTCAGGCGGTGAGAATATCAACGATATCAGCCACCGCAGTGGCGCCCGAATAAAAGTGGAAGGTCCCCCGACAGCGGACAACATGTCGCAGCGACACGTCAGCTTCCGCGGGACGAAGGAGCAGATCGAGGTCGCCAAGGGGCTAGTGTCTAGCTGCGTGAGTACTATGGGCTAAGGAACGGATTATAACGTAACTAACACTTTACCTACAGTTGAAACATTTTCAACTGAGCCCATGGATAGTACAATAGATACAAAAGCCATTGTATTTACACAAAGCCTTTCATCTGTTTTAGTTCAGATAACCGCTAATTAGTTACCTTATAAAAAACTTGCAGTTTCCTGAATTTGAATATGTAAAACTGAACATTATAAACATTAAAATTATAATAGTGATATGTATCGTTAGTCATAAACAATGCCAGAAAACTTACAATTATGATAAATTTAATTGTAAAATAACATAAATAAAATATGGTCCAACCGTAAGCAGACTGATTTTTACTCCAGGTGGCCCAAGAGAAATGCCGTCGCGAGATCGAACAATCCAAACGTAGCCCGCGCCACGTCCAACTACAACCAGCGACGAGCTCAGCGGGCGCACAAGCGGGAGCGGGCGCGGGGGCGGGTACTGAAGTGGGGGCGGGGGCGGGCGCGGGCGATCACGTGGACGACTCGCCAGGTGACCCCAAACGCGTCAAGTATAAACGGCCTGGTAAGACTTGCTAACCGCATGGTTTTGTTTGTGTTTGTATTAGTCGTTGGCGTAATAAGGTGTCCATCTCAATGTTTTTCATGTTGCACAATCAAGTATTGTAAGACAAAATTATTTTTAATGGCAATAAACGGAATAACGGACAACCAAATTTTGATTGCACTCGCCTTGTTACGCCTAGGACTTTAGCCAGGGTAAAATCAGGACTAAAACATGTCGAATTTTTTACTGTAGTGATTAAAAATAGTACGGTATTTTTAATCACCAGCGGAAACGAAGAGTGTTGTATAAATGCTAAACATGTCTGTCTGTGGGGTCGTAGCCCCCAAACAGATGAATCGACTTTAGTGAGTTTTTATTTTAACGTCAATGCGTATTTTACCCTAGCTAAGCGTGTTTATTAACATAAAATATTATTAAATATCATTATTCAATATTTTTAGAAAAAAGTTAATAGAACTTCAATACAGTCCGGTAAAAACAGGACGAATAAGTTTTTGATATCCGATTGACCTATGAAATTTAAATTCTTGGTAATGTTTATTATTAAGTATATTTTACCAACAAATACTGATATATTGTTCCCTCATTTATCCTATTGTACAAAACCCTAAATGTGCGAAACCGCGCACATTTTATTTGTCACGAATTAAACAATAATATCTGGGCGGCGGTTTTCCCGGGCATGAGACCTAGCTAGATCGATTGCTCGTCCCCAAAAACCCTTACATACCAAATTTCATCAAAATCGTTAGAGCCGTTTCCGAGATCCCCGAAATAAATATATAAATAAATAAATATACAAGAATTGCTCGTTTAAAGATATAAGAATATCTGGGCGACCGAGCTTTGCTCGGCGTTTTGCCGGGCATGAGACCTATCTAGATCAATTGCTCGCCCCCGAAAACCCCCACATACCAAATTTCGTCAAAATCGTTAGAGCCGTTTCCGAGATCCCCGAAATAAATATATAAATAAATAAATATACAAGAATTGCTCGTTTAAAGATATAAGATTACTTACGTCATATCACCGTTACTCGTGATACTCGGATTTACGTGTTACTCCGCTGACTTGTCAAATATTTGAAAACGGTTGCATAGTCGAGCTCACGCCTTCAAGTGCTAATTTACAATTCCAAGTCGCATCTATCGTACTAGCTCAAGGATGGTAGTTGGCAAGTCACTTCAAAAAAGGTGCTTACGTTCATTTATGTGACTTTTGTGATGTAGACTTTATTTGTTAAGGCGTTAAGTATATCCTAGAAGTCCCTGAAGAAAACATTTGATAAGACTATACCTAGTTATGACTACAATTGACAACATTTAAAATTTTCAAGTTGTCCTTTTTATGTCCTAGACCTAGATCGATAGAAAATGAAATTTTAAGGTCCACGTGTTTTTTTATTTCTCCCGAAATCCTGATTTTTATTCAAAAATATCTAATCTAAAAGTAGCGAATCGTAAGTGAATTATGACGTAATTTTTATGAATTAGGACCTATGTTTGACAGCATTGCTCCTTAACAGTCGTAGGAATGACGTCACACTTCCGTTTTATACATTTTGGCGATTTTCTTCAAATCTAGCGAAGAAAAAAAACTAAAAACTATTTTCTTACGTTCACGTAGCATATTTACCGAAATGGTTTTCGATTTAGGCATCATTATAAATTTTGAAATGTTGTCAATTAGGCTGGATTTTTATTATTAGGTGGGTACAATTATTTACCAAGAATGCAACCATCTCTAGAAAGCTAGGTCTTCCCTCTCATATGTGAGAGTACGCCTTTATCCAGCAAAGAGAAATACAGGCTCACAATGATGAAAATGTTTTAAGAAGAACGGAATCTTGGAGTATGCGTTATTTGAGGAGTATGTAAGTTTTTGTTTGTCCCTGTTTTTGTCCCAGTGTTGTGGCGTCCTAACTTAATCCTGATAGGGTTTGCAGTCCTGGGACAAGCTTCTATATAGTTCATTTTACTTAACATGACGAAAAGTACTTGAAACCAACCATTACCACCGTCTATTGTTTAAAGGCTTGGTCACACCGCTTGCGCGACGCAAGCGGGACGCTGCGCTGCGTCGCGCAACCTGTGTGACGTCGCCCTGTTAGCATACGTTCCCGCGCGCAGCGGTCGAGACGCGCGGACGTCGCGCAACGCAGTGTGACCAAGCCTTTAATTGATATCTTCAAGTGTATTGTTTAAATATGTTTACAATACAGTACACGTGCCGCCCCGCGGTTAGTTTTACGAGTATTACGTCTCTTTCTTATCTTTTCCATTTATATTTAGGCAACAAAAGGTGTTATAAATCCCGCTTCAAGTGCTTTTCGTCATCTTAAATAATATGGACCTTACGAAAAGTCCTGAAAATCCCGGGACTTTCAGGACTTCGTACAAGCCAATCCCGGGTCAACCAACCCTAACCCCTTAGTTTGGTTGTTGTGGTAATCATTTGTCACAAATTCATAGATCGAGGTGGATTGTTGTATGGATTTATTTTGGATAGTTTTATAATGGATGGGGCATATCGGGGCTGGGGCATATATTATTTATGGAATGGGTTGTAGGAAGGTATAAATACACAATTAAAGCATTTTTAGTTAATTTTGTTGTGTTTGTGTGTGCTAAGCATGTTTTTTCTTTCTAAATGTTGTTTTGATGGTTTGTTTTCACCTGAACTAGTTTCATGTTTCCCTCGTAGTATTTGTTACTGTTCTAGCAATCGCAGTCAGTCAGTACCTACAAAAAAGAGTTTTTAGTTAGAATTTTTAGTAATTGCCCATACAATTATAAACTCTCTGGCTTACTAGCCAGAGTAGCCAGTAGGGAAATACTAGGGACATAATTCTATGAATAGGTACAATACAAACCTGTTTTATTACTTCTATCGATTAGTCCAAAAAATAACTTCTCGATAATAATTAAATTTTACTTGGACTGTAAACTGTAAAAGCCTAGTGCGAATAAGTGCGCAGTATTTTTGTTAAATTTCTTGTTCTGTTTCTATCTGTGAGTTCCTATACGTGACTTTCTATTACTACCTAAGGCTGGATTGCACCAAACCGTCTGTAATCGTAAGCGGTGTTCGTCAAATCTGATTGTATGGAAAGTTTGACAAGTTTCTATGGGATGACAGCTGCCGGCGCCATATTTGACGATGACCGGTCTGTGTTCGTACGTTGGTGCAACTGACCCTTAATCTCTATGTTAATTTTTATAACTGTTGGTACTCCTTAAACTAAGTAAATAAATAAATACAAGTATTCTTTTAAGTTTCGACAATGACTAATATAAGCATATTTTTGTAATAGAAGGGGCGTCGTCCAGTATAGAAGTGTACGTCTCCGCCGTGTCGTCGCCCGCTCGCTTCTGGGTGCAGTTCGTGGGCCCGCAGGTCTCGCAACTGGACGAACTCGTCGACCACATGACCGAGTACTACGGGGACAAGGAGAACCGCGAGGCGCATGCGGTCAGTATACAATACTAGAGTCATGAAGCGTCGTCCAGTATAGAAGTGTACGTCTCCGCCGTGTCGTCGCCCGCTCGCTTCTGGGTGCAGTTCGTGGGCCCGCAGGTCTCGCAACTGGACGAACTCGTCGACCACATGACCGAGTACTACGGGGACAAGGAGAACCGCGAGGCGCATGCGGTCAGTATACAATACTAGAGTCATGAAGCGTCGTCCAGTATAGAAGTGTACGTCTCCGCCGTGTCGTCGCCCGCTCGCTTCTGGGTGCAGTTCGTGGGCCCGCAGGTCTCGCAACTGGACGAACTCGTCGACCACATGACCGAGTACTACGGGGACAAGGAGAACCGCGAGGCGCATGCGGTCAGTATACAATACTAGAGTCATGAAGCGTCGTCCAGTATAGAAGTGTACGTCTCCGCCGTGTCGTCGCCCGCTCGCTTCTGGGTGCAGTTCGTGGGCCCGCAGGTCTCGCAACTGGACGAACTCGTCGACCACATGACCGAGTACTACGGGGACAAGGAGAACCGCGAGGCGCATGCGGTCAGTATACAATACTAGAGTCATGAAGCGGCGTCCAGTATAGAAGTGTACGTCTCCGCCGTGTCGTCGCCCGCTCGCTTCTGGGTGCAGTTCGTGGGCCCGCAGGTCTCGCAACTGGACGAACTCGTCGACCACATGACCGAGTACTACGGGGACAAGGAGAACCGCGAGGCGCATGCGGTCAGTATACAATACTAGAGTCATGAAGCGGCGTCCAGTATAGAAGTGTACGTCTCCGCCGTGTCGTCGCCCGCTCGCTTCTGGGTGCAGTTCGTGGGCCCGCAGGTCTCGCAACTGGACGAACTCGTCGACCACATGACCGAGTACTACGGGGACAAGGAGAACCGCGAGGCGCATGCGGTCAGTATACAATACTAGAGTCATGAAGCGTCGTCCAGTATAGAAGTGTACGTCTCCGCCGTGTCGTCGCCCGCTCGCTTCTGGGTGCAGTTCGTGGGCCCGCAGGTCTCGCAACTGGACGAACTCGTCGACCACATGACCGAGTACTACGGGGACAAGGAGAACCGCGAGGCGCATGCGGTCAGTATACAATACTAGAGTCATGAAGCGTCGTCCAGTATAGAAGTGTACGTCTCCGCCGTGTCGTCGCCCGCTCGCTTCTGGGTGCAGTTCGTGGGCCCGCAGGTCTCGCAACTGGACGAACTCGTCGACCACATGACCGAGTACTACGGGGACAAGGAGAACCGCGAGGCGCATGCGGTCAGTATACAATACTAGAGTCATGAAGCGTCGTCCAGTATAGAAGTGTACGTCTCCGCCGTGTCGTCGCCCGCTCGCTTCTGGGTGCAGTTCGTGGGCCCGCAGGTCTCGCAACTGGACGAACTCGTCGACCACATGACCGAGTACTACGGGGACAAGGAGAACCGCGAGGCGCATGCGGTCAGTATACAATACTAGAGTCATGAAGCGTCGTCCAGTATAGAAGTGTACGTCTCCGCCGTGTCGTCGCCCGCTCGCTTCTGGGTGCAGTTCGTGGGCCCGCAGGTCTCGCAACTGGACGAACTCGTCGACCACATGACCGAGTACTACGGGGACAAGGAGAACCGCGAGGCGCATGCGGTCAGTATACAATACTAGAGTCATGAAGCGGCGTCGTCCAGTATAGAAGTGTACGTCTCCGCCGTGTCGTCGCCCGCTCGCTTCTGGGTGCAGTTCGTGGGCCCGCAGGTCTCGCAACTGGACGAACTCGTCGACCACATGACCGAGTACTACGGGGACAAGGAGAACCGCGAGGCGCATGCGGTCAGTATACAATACTAGAGTCATGAAGCGGCGTCGTCCAGTATAGAAGTGTACGTCTCCGCCGTGTCGTCGCCCGCTCGCTTCTGGGTGCAGTTCGTGGGCCCGCAGGTCTCGCAACTGGACGAACTCGTCGACCACATGACCGAGTACTACGGCGACAAGGAGAACCGCGAGGCGCATGCGGTCAGTATACAATACTAGAGTCATGAAGCGGCGTCGTCCAGTATAGAAGTGTACGTCTCCGCCGTGTCGTCGCCCGCTCGCTTCTGGGTGCAGTTCGTGGGCCCGCAGGTCTCGCAACTGGACGAACTCGTCGAGCACATGACCGAGTACTACGGCGACAAGGAGAACCGCGAGGCGCATGCGGTCAGTATACAATACTAGAGTCATGAAGCGGCGTCGTCCAGTATAGAAGTGTACGTCTCCGCCGTGTCGTCGCCCGCTCGCTTCTGGGTGCAGTTCGTGGGCCCGCAGGTCTCGCAACTGGACGAACTCGTCGACCACATGACCGAGTACTACGGGGACAAGGAGAACCGCGAGGCGCATGCGGTCAGTATACAATACTAGAGTCATGAAGCGGCGTCGTCCAGTATAGAAGTGTACGTCTCCGCCGTGTCGTCGCCCGCTCGCTTCTGGGTGCAGTTCGTGGGCCCGCAGGTCTCGCAACTGGACGAACTCGTCGACCACATGACCGAGTACTACGGCGACAAGGAGAACCGCGAGGCGCATGCGGTCAGTATACAATACTAGAGTCATGAAGAGTCGTCTAGTATAGAAGTGTACAATAAGATATTAGCAGTCGTCGTCCAATAAATAAGTATACGTGTTTCATACTAGTTGATCTCTGTCTTTGTCCTAATTTTACAAATAAAACGCAGAAAAGCTGCGGAGTACAATGAAGCTTGTCGGTGGATTATTTTATTTCCCATTTCTCTCTCTTGTACCTATGCCAGCCTTTTAATTTTTTGATGAGACACGAGACATCCCGAGGATGCACTGTGTTGAGAGCGAGGGACCTTTTATCCCTTCTGCTGTCAACACAGTGAATCCTCAAATTGTATAAAGGGTCGGCAACGCGCACGTGACTCTTTTAGAGTTACAAGCGTCTATAGGCTGCGGCGTCCGCTTACCATCAGGCGGACCGTAAGCTTGTTTGCCACCGTAGTCGTATAAAAAAAAGACATTTTTTTTTCTCTTACCTTCCACAATGGTTTTTAATGGTACAGTCAAGTGCATACAACTTGCTCAAAAATATGTGCCCTAGCTCTTATGTCGGTGAATTAAGGTTTCGGTACATAAATTTATGAGAGGATTCATTCGATACATATTTTTGCACTTGACTGTAAGAAAGATTTTTTTTTTTTTTGTCAGTTGACGTCAGTATCGGTGGGGCAAGTGGTAGCGGCGGTGTTCCGGCACGACGGGCGCTGGTACCGCGCGCGGGTGCACGACATTCGACCCAACGAGTTCGACGCGACCAAGCAGGTATAATTCTTATATCAAAGCTATAGAGTCGATAATCCGACGAAATCACTTAGTATACCGTAGTCCTTTTTCTAGTGATTACGTTCTTGTTGGGTGGCCGGCACGTGGCGGGCGACCGGTGGTTGTAAAATCCCAGCGCCATTATTCTTTTGTTGTGTTAATTTGTGGTCTAAGTGGATGAGAGACTGAGCCGTTCAAAAACTTTCAACCATAAGTACAGTCGCCACCAAAGTAGAGCTTGTGCCCTCACTCCTGTCAACTGATAAATCTGACGTGTTCTGCATCGCGCCACAGAATAAGTAATAGTACTGCGTACAGAAGGCCCACCGTTAACAAGTCCCCCGTCTAGGTATGGCAAACGTGCCTAAACGAGGCCATCTCTTTCCATCGCACGCAATGCGCTCTTTCGAGGGAGGGGCCTTACAGGCCGGGAGATGATGACACAAAAATTTTTCGACACGTTATTAAGTTAAAAGGCATAAAATTATTTGCTACTCATACTGTAACCATGGTTGAAAACGTGTTAAAAACCATTTTTTTTTATTTCGAGTATGGCACCAATTTTGCCCCCTACTAGAAGTATGGCAAATATAATAACGGTCACATTGTATTGTATAATGTACTTTCCAAAAATCCAAATGCCATACTGGTACAAATCGTTTAGCAAAAAAAACTAAAAATACTCCTGTGTGGGGCGGTATGGCGGCCATTCGGCCCCATCGGAAAAGTATGGCATGGTGATTTTTCTTGAATGACTACTCAACGTTGAGCTGCGCAAAAATTAGCCTGGTACAAATGGTTTTTTATTATTATTATTAATTTGTTTACGTCGGCATGGCAGCCTGTAAGCCACACCGGAGAAGTATGGCATTACGATACCGCATACTTCTTTTTTCATCGACTATCGGAAAAAAAAGAAGAATTTTTGTGGTACAAATCGTTTGATTGTCCCGCAGGTGGCGGATGTGTTCTACCTGGACTATGGCGACAGCGAGTATGTGGCGACGCACGAGTTATGCGAGCTACGAGCCGACTTGCTGCGGCTGAGGTTCCAGGTATTAATGTGGTATTGATACTTTTTAGGGTTTGGTACCCGAAGGGTCAAAACGGAACCCTATTGGTGACGCCCAGACGTCCATCCGTCGTCTGTCACACAGGTTTTACAGCCAAACGGTTGGAGCTACAGGCTTCAAATTTACACAGTATAAGCATCTTGTTGGCCCGAAGCCATACAAATAGTCAAAACTTATTTTTAAATGTTTTTAAGGGGGGTTCCTATACAAAGGGGGGTGCGAAATTTTTTTTTATCCTACCCTATCGAGTGGGGTACCGTTGTTTAGAGCTCATTCATACTTACTATATTTTTAATTAAAAAAAATTTGAAAACGGGAATGAGAAGCCACCAAAGTCAGCTTTTTTTTTACGAAATTTTGTTCCGAAGAATTTTTTAACTTCCCAAATACCTATAAACTTAAAATTTGGTAATAATGTTTGTTATTACGTATATTTTACCAACAAATACTAATATATTGATTAAATTAGATTTTTTCTTTGAAATTTTTCTTTATTTTGCCTATAAAAACCAACTTAACTTTGCGGTCGGTTCGGAACCCTAAATGTGCGAAGTCCGACTCGCACTTGGCCGGTTTTTGATGGTTGGGTGCTTGCTGTTAGTAGATTAATAAGGAACGACCTAGTGGGCTAGCACAACTTGCTGTCAAGTCGTATCTCGCGCGAATCAGCGATGCCTGTCTCGCTCGAACTGTATGAACTAGAAAGAGCAGGATAGAACTTTCTCTATTTGCGTCGCGTCAATGACAGTTGTGCTAGCCCCACTAATGTGAAAGAGCGATGTTTGAATCGCTTATGAATGGTTGACGAATGACGCAGTTGTGATCACAATGGGAAACCGAAAGGTGGTTTTTTATTATAAATATAGTTTATATAAACGGTTTTTCAGAGTTTTATTTGGTAACACATCTGTACATGAATATATTCTACATACAAATATAGTATTTTGCACATTCTAAGAATTATCTAGTTCTTGTATATTTTTGCACAACAAAAGAAAAAATTAAAGCCAAAGTCAGACGTTGCCAGCAACCACTGAAAACGGCTCAAAATTAATCAACAGCGGATTATGAGGCGATCTATGTGTGAACATATAATAGTAATAAACAAAAACTACTGTTTTAGTCGTGAATTATTGTCTTTTGTTACTACGTTCACACAATTTGTATGTGATTATTTAAGCATGTGTTGTATTTGTAGGCAATGGAGTGTTTCCTGGCGGGTGTGAAGCCAGCGGGCCGGGAAGAAGACATTATTAGAGTGTCAGAGACGGGACAGCGCTGGGAGCACTGGCCCACGCCCGCTGTGGAGCGCTTCGAGCAGCTTGCACAGGTTACTCACTGCCACAGAATAGTACAATACTACTACATACAGAACGGACACGAACCCCCCGCACCGAGGTCAGTTACCTCGCCCCTGCGCGGCGTTTTAGTCACCGATCAGTCACGGTTCATTCCTGTGCGCAACGCAGTGACAATGACACGCACACACATTGACGCGTGTACCGACAGCGCACGCACACATCCTTATCGACACCGCTAACGTTCTTAGGCGTGTCACAGGTGTGTCACTACCACAATGGAGGATTTCCTGGCGTGAAGCCAGCGGGCCGGGAACATTATATGGCTCGAACACACACTGAGCGTAGTCAATCTAATAAATATTGCATTCGTCCCTTACTACCAAGTATGATAATACGAGAGGTTCAAATACATAAACGCGACCATGCTAGCTAGACAGGAGTCATTACCTTGGCAACAAGCACCAAAAAAGTTGAATAGTCTATAGCCGTGTTCTGAATCACCCTTACAACGCTCACAGCGCTTACAGTGCTGACGGCCGGTCCGAATCAAATAGCGCGCTCAAGGCCGCGTGAGAAGTGTTATGTTTCGGACCGCTATTCGCTTGAGCGCGCTTACGATCGGACCGATTCACGCTCATAGCCCGTGTTTACTGTCATTTTCATATATCAAACGTCAACTTGACGTTTGGCTCAAGGTGCTTACGCCTAGGAGTGTGAGCACCGTAAACGCCAATATGGCGCCGTCCATGACATTATCAATGACGTCACGACATCTCATGTAAACGCCATAAGCGTGATTCGGTGCGATCGTAAACGCGTTTTTAGCGCTGTAAGCGTAATTCGGAACGTGCCTTATGTAACTAGTGAGGTAGTAACCCACCGACAAATTTTACGTTGTTTCGTATTGTGATACCTAAACGAAAACCTAAATAGAATTAATTAATGTGGTGAATATATGCAGGTGGCGCGGTGGAAGCCTCTCGTTTCGAAGACTTGCACGTACAAGAAAACTTCAACGGAAGACCAGAAAGAAAAGGAAATACCTGGCATTAAACTATACGATGTCACTGAAGGTACGTAAATATACAGTAGAATCCACTTATAACGACTCGGCTTTTAACAACTGCTAAATCACCGAGGTTAGGGTTCATACCAAACATTTTCAAGGAAAATCAGTCCGTTTTGTACGACGTCCTGTTAGTGCGACGTAATATCACCGGTCCCTTGACGGTCGCTGTATCCGGATACTACTGTGCATTAGTTTCGCAGGTTTGAAGAGTGTTTAATTAAAAAACTTACTATCTAATGTTTCTATCTTCGGGGTTTTCTCGTGACGTATTTTATTTGCCTTTAGTATATTTTCCCGTGAGTTTCCTTCATATTACAATATAATGTAACGGGTCATTTACTACTTTAAGATGCAGCAGTAGTTTTCGATTGTTTACTCCCTGGTTTTTGATCCAATCTGACATGTTTCGAATCGCTCCATAATTCTTAATACGTTGGTTGCCCAGTTGCCAACCATACTTCACCTAAAGTCACAGAATAGTATAATAGTACTACATACTGGGGTTGCAAGCGTCCATAGGCTGCGGTGACCGCTTACCATCAGGCGGGCCGCACGCTTGTTTGCCACCAACGTGGTATTAAAAAAAAAGAAAAATACAGAATGGCCACGAATCCCCCGCACCGAGGTCAGTTACCTCGTCCCTGAGAGACCCGCCTGGTGCCGATCGGGTGCCGTCGCGCCTCGCGATTCGTCGCTACGCACCCGCGCAAACAATTGACGCGTGTACCGACAGCGCACGCACACATTCTTACCCACAGCGCTTACGTTCCTTAGCGTGTCACAGGTATGCTAGTGTGTTGCTCACACGCCCTTACGAATTGCATCGTATTTTTGATCCCACCGGTGTTGCTCATGGCAGCCAACTGCAACACCCAATTGCAGCGTGAATCGATGCGTGACATATCGCGCGATATACGTCCTTATTTTTATGAATGTAAGAATCTACTTCGTTACATAGAGGGCGAGATCGACATCGGCGCAGTCCTGATAGCGGAGGGTCACGCCGTACCCGCGCCCGCCCCGCCGCGCGCCTCGCCCCCGCGCCCGCCCGCCTCGCCCTTCGGAGACCTCGGCGCCTCCAGGTACACCACACCTACACCACACACTAGTATAATAGTATTACATACAGAACGGACACGAACCGCCCCGCACCGAGGTCAGTTGACTTGTCCCTGCGCGCGTTTTAGTCACCGATCAGTCCCGGCTCATTCCCGTGCGCAACGCAGTTACAACGACACGCACACATTGACGCGTGTACCGACAGCGCACGCACACCCTAACCGACACCGCTGACGTTCCTAAGGCGCGTCACGGGTGTGCCTAGAGCGCACAGTACACCCGCCCTGTGCCACTCTTCGCCTGGATCAGCTGAACTGGGCCACGGTTCGAGGATGATTTTGGCACTTGCGGCCTTTTAACTTGATCTTGTTTAATGTAAACAGATACATTGACATATTTCGGTTTGCCACCTACTCAAATAATACGAGTATATCATATCATATCATCGTTTATTTGCATTGAACATACATCGTCATACATAAATTACATAATATTCATGTCAAATATTATCATTATGAACTATAATAAAATGATAATTTGAGGCAAAGAACTTGTATAGGTATTACCTATCCCTGCAAAAATTCCGTAACCGAGTAAAAGGCTTTTTGGACCAATAAACTCTTGAGCTTACGTGCGAAACCCAGATCTGAGGTAGCATCTTTTATTTCTGAAGGTATCTTATTGAAGATTCGTGGGCCCATAATTTTAAAAGAGTGACTTGTCTTCGTAAGTCTATATCTAGGAATGATTACAGCAGGCTTCCTCCTGGACGATTCCCGTACGGTGGCGGTTGCGAACTGGTCTTATTGGCAGGGTGCAAAGCGGGTGGAGGGGGTAGCCTAAACGATCACAGCGCTCACTACGGTTAAAATTTACATTTCGTTGTTGTAGACCGCGGGCCAGAAGGTTAAAATCGTCAGTCATTTCCTCTCGCACGAAAACTTGTACAGGGATTAAGAAAGATGAATAAAAAATTGCTGTGGACGTCTGCCACAATTCCGTTGGTGGGTTGAGGAGCAGCAGCCTCCCAAAGACGTAAAAAAAAAATTAAATTCAGTCACTTCCTCTCGACTGAAACTAGGTTTAAATGATAGTTAAGAAAATACCTTAACGAAAAAAATCGTCTGCCACTTGTAGGGCGGTGGAATACCCGTCTGCCAAGCACGTGAACATGTAAAAAAAAATCAGTCATTTCCTCTCGCATGAAATTTTGTAAGATGATAGTTTATGAACTATTATGAAGAAATAAATTCGTCTGCCACTTGTATCGCGGTGGAAAACCCGTCTGCCAAGGGCCTAAACATTGTATGGGGTGAAAAGGAAAAAACAATGCACATCGGCGTTTGGGGTATCTATGGATAGATATTTGAAAATGATATAGGGGTTTTTAAAAAACTTTTCCATTTTAATCAACCGTTGGTGAGATATTCGCTGTGAAAGTCGTAAAAAGTGCATCCCCCCTCTTTAATTTTGAAACTGTGAGGTCAAAAATTCTGAAAAAAATTGGGAGGGTGTAAATAAATAAAGACTTTCAAAAATATTCGGTTCGAATAAATTACGTCAAACGGTTTTTGAATAAACGCTGAAAAACTGTCTTGCCCAAACAAAACGACTTAAGTGACGTGAGTTTCCTATGAAGACACGACCTGAGGCATGTCGAATAACTTTCAAGCAGTCCTAGAGTGCGTCTGGGATGACACACAATGAAGGTTTCCGTACCGACACGTACTAGTTCACATTTTAAACCACTATTCAATAAATCGTAGCAAAAATGGTCGTATCTGTATGGGAAACTCACGTCGCTTAAGTCGTTTTGTTTGAACAAGACAGTTTTTCAGCGTTTATTCAAAAACCGTTTGACGTAGTTTATTCAAACCGAATATTTTTGAGTCTTTATTTATTTACACCCTCCCAATTTTTTCAGAATTTTTGACCTCACAGTTTAGAAATTAAAGAGGGGGATGAACTTTTTACGACTTTCACGGCGAATATTTCACCAACGGTTGAATTAAATGGAAAAGTTTTTTAGAAACCCCTATATCATTTTTAAAGACCTATCCATAGATACCCCACACGCCGATGTACATTGTTTTTTTCTTTTCATCCCATACAATGTTTAGGCCCTTGGCAGACGGGTTTTCCACCGCGATACAAGTGGCAGACGAATTTATTTCTTCATAATAGGCCATAAACTATCATCTGACAAAATTTCATGCGAGAGGAAATGACTGAATTTAATTATTTTTTTACATGTTCACGTGCTTGGCAGACGGGTATTCCACCGCCCTACAAGTGGCAGACGATTTTTTTTCGTTAAGGTATTTTCTTAACTAAGTATCATTTAAACCTAGTTTCAGTCGAGAGGAAATGACTGAATTTAATTATTTTTTTTACGTCTTTGGGAGGCTGCTGCTTCTCAACCCACCAACGGAATCGTGGCAGACGTCCACAGTAATTTTTTATTCATCTTTCTTAACCACTCTATGTAGTTTTCATGCGAGAGGAGATTGGTAATCGTGACCTGTCGTTGGCCCGCGGTCTATTGACTTGAGCTGTCAAATCCATATTGCAGTAAAGATAAATTTTATATGGCTCTAGTAAAATGTGTTATTGTGAATGGTAAAAATACCACAGAATAGCGACTGTAAATTTTACCAGTTTTCAAGACCGTGGTGGAAACGAGACCAAAGAAATAAGTGGATAATTGCCGTAAGAAAAAAAAGTAAGTCACCTAACCTGACAATAACAACTGAAAACAACAATTTTAATGTTATTGGCAATAATGTTACAGACTACCATCGTCCAATATTGTCTAATATAGTAAAATAACACAAGATTTCATTAATTTTTTTCACAATATTTACTTATTTCTCGCTTGACAGCTATGACAAAGTGTCCATAATGGCCACCTGTCCGTGGCGCTGTCGTCGCGCACTGTCCCAATAATGTTGCATTATGTCCGCTAGCCAAAGGTTTATTGTTTATTCTTGCTTAGCACTATTACAGACATTAAGCCCGAAACGCACTGACAGCGGTAGCGGGGCGGGGCGTCGCGGTGCGGAGGCGGTACCGGTTGTAATATTCGAACTAATATGAAAGGGTCCGCACAGAAAACCGGCCGGGAAAAAAGCGTTCTGTGCGGACCCTTTCATATTAGTTCGAACATTACAACCGGTACCGCCTCCGCACCGCGCTGCCACCGCTGTCTGTGCGTTTCCAGCTTTAGGTACAGTTACATAATAAGGTACTTCAACAGTAACAGTGCAACCCTGTTAGGCCATTGCAAAATTGAAGGTACAGTCATGCATGCATTTTACATTTCACAAAACTACTTAACTCCAATTAATTTTATTCTAATTATTAACTAGGTCACAATAAAAGCAAATTATTAACTAAGTCAATACCTACCGCGGTTGCGGCGGTTGTCTGAAAAAATAGCTCTTTAGCGATAAGACCGCCTGTTGTTCACCTCTAATAAGCCTAATATTCTGTACTGTGTTTTTTTAGGTGTGCAATAAAGGGTATCTGTTTTGTAACGACAACTTAATTTAGTGTAACATGACATGAGTATTGAGTAGGTACATATATAATGATCGATATAATTGATGCTCATACTTTACTCACTTGTGACATATCGCACTATTATTTTTCACGCTCCCAGAACTAAAACCAGTAAGTATTGTCATATTTAACTATTAAAAGATTCAATATCTAAAAAAAAAATTAACACAATACTCAATAACACTTTGAAGTTGTATGTAAATCTCGTCTAATTATCGCTTATTACTATCGGCCTCTCATTATCATTAAAGTTGTGAATATTAACTCAAAGATGGTGGCACCGTCGCAAACACCGTACTCGATTGTATTGCTTTCTCGGTCACACCTACGCATTCCCTTTATACTTCCATCTCACCCGCCACAGAAAATTGAATTATTTACTCTATAAATCCAATTTATAACCATACTGTTATAAATATAACAGTTTACTTACGTATTGTCATTAAAATATTTTGGATTGAGAGTCCTTTTCGTGTATAAACTACGCAGTGTTCTGCATCGCACTTACGAAGTTTAGCCATCGCTTTGCATAAATACGGTTGTCGCTTATCGGCGTTCGGAGAGTCCGTTGCTACACAGGCAGGTAGCGAATCAATTGATGTTATTCCTCTACTCTTAAGCGCGTCGGATAAGTGTTTACAGTTATGATTAAGTGTTAACACTTTTTCGCGGCGCACTAGTGGGCTGACTTGGGCCCGGGGCGGCGAGGAATGTTTGTAAATCCTGTGATGGGGGGGCCCCCCTTTAAGTGTAAGGCCGGATGGGAGCGGCTTTGGAGTACGTTGAGCACCACCAGTTGTGTTGTGGATACACAGCGGTGGTCACAGCTAGGAGCTAGCTGACAACATTATCGCACGATGGACCTTATCTCGACGTCGGGGCCCGACCAGCCCCCTAGGTGAGCAGAGGCGGGCTAACGCGCCCTAGAGACAAAAGTACACAGTCTTCGACCCCACTGTTGTAGAAAATTTGACTCTCTTTTTGATTTCCACTAACGGGTTTTACAAATCTTAATGTTGATATATTTTGTATGTTGTAAAGGCCGTGCCAGGATAAGCTAAGTGATTCTGCCCCCATCGAGTTTAGGCTTGTATTTTTTATGGACGGTGTGGCTCTACATTAGTAATTAATGTGCAAAATTTGAGCACCCAAAACTTTATAGTTTTTGATTAAAAAAAAACGAAATATGATTTTTCTTCGATATTTTTTTTTCTAGCCAACCGATTTTAGTGTGCTTCACATATATTGTACACTTACTAAAGATGATTATTTGACATAAATTATATTTTCATTATGTCATAGAAAAAAAGTAAAAAAAGCTGACTAAACTTTTCAGATATTTTTTTTATTTACTTCCACGTTAGAGACCGCTCTATTTTATTCACCAATAATACACCCACCAACGACCTATAGTATATATTTTTTTCGAAATTATAGCAGTGGGACATGGAGATATCTTTACATAATAGTACATTACTTACCAAGGGCGATAAAACAAAGAATGTCTCATATCGCAGGTATTTTACGCCCGAGCCGAAGGCAAGGGCGATAAATATGCGATCTGAGGCTTTCTTTATTATCGCCCGTGGTAAGTACAAAATTTTATGTCACCCCCTGGCCAGGAAGTGGGTTTTTTCGCGCGCGGAGCGTGCGATAATGGCCACTTTATGGCCAGGTGTGACATAAATTACTTTACATACATTTCCTAGAACCGCTATATATAAAAAGCAATGATTGAAACCACTTTGTATTCATATACTTATTTTATATACAGGGTGCTCGGGATGGTAGAAAACCGCGCCTCGTCGCTGCCCCGCGACCACAAGGACGACAACACCGCTGACAACAACAACGTACCAGGTACTATTCAATAATGTTTCAGATTTCGTAGTAGCGCACGTTGGCCATTGTTGTAGTTGTGACACATACGAACACATAGACAACATCATGCCATAGCTCCTACGCTGACGCACACATAGACAATGTGCATGTATTGTGCATGTAACACACAACCATGGCTCACCCGCGCGCTAGTGAGATAATAGTAATTCATGTCACATATGGCTATAAAACGAACAAACACGAATGTTATTAAAAAAACATAGACCAACTAATAGTCCCTATTCTCATATCGTTCGATATCAAATTTCGTGCGATATATACTAAAAAAACATACCGAGCTGACGTTTCGTATGGACTGAATTTGAATTTTCAGTTATACTAGAATAGAGGCCTGTTTAAATTTTGTTCGTTTTGTATGAGGTTCCGAATTTGAATTTTTTTACGTTATCAAATAGGAAATCATAATAATATTATGTTACTGCTGTAACCTACCACAGATGACAAAATTATTCATAAATACATTGAATGTTGTAATGCTGGTCATTGCCAACGGTTTTGTGAACGCATTTTAGAGGATTTATGATGTGTGTAGATAAAAGTATTTTATGTCACACCTGGCCCCTACCACAAAACTTGTCAAATTTGACAAAAGTACAATTTTTCATAGAAAAAGTTCACAAATTTGTCGACTTGTACGCTTGTAAAGTTTTGTGGTCCAGGCCCCTGGACATAAAGTGGCAATTACCGCACGCGCAAACCTAAGACTATTTCTAAACCCAAATTTTTATCTTACACCGCTTGTATTCCAGCTACGCCGCTCGCCTCATCAAAATCCCTCGGCTCTGGCATAGAGATCAACTCTACTCCCGTCTCCATGACGAATGCTGACCTCTCTCGTCCCAAACAAAATGGCTCCCACGACCTGTTGGAGTCGGAGCGACGACACGACGCCGACGCGACACGCACCGACCTGCCCAAAACGCCGATAGACGAGCTCAAGGCGAATATGAACAGGATTGAGTCGCATCATGGCAATTTGGAGTCTCTGGGCAGGTTACACGAGTTATAAGTGGGGGCGTGTGTAACGCAATCATAATATACAGAGTGGAACAAAATGTATGGGCCATGGAGGGAAACCGCCTTAAATCATTAAGTGTCTTTCTTTTCTTTTTCTTTTCTTTCTAAACTTCGCCTGTTTCCCAGCTAAAAATTTAAAAAATAAACATCTGCCTTTTTATTTCACTAATCGATACAGTCACTGTTAAAGATACAATTTCTCCAAGAAAAATTAGGTCTGACACTCGTCTGTCGTATAAAATATCTATAAAACCGAGTATTGAGTTGCAATTTCTTAGAAAATTCTTAGAATTTAAGAAAATCTATGAATACAGTTTTTTTTAGAATGTTTCCTTTAAGTAAAATTAAAAATCTCAAAGATTTAAGGTAGTTTCCCTCCAAGGCCCATATTTTTTTTCCAACCTGTATATCTTCTTGTATTTAAATGCATTCACTTTTCCATAAGCATGTACATATTTTAACGTTATTTGAAAGAAATACGGTGCATAAGTGTAATGTTTATAGATGCGACTGAACTCTGTTGAAACGCTCCGAGTCTGTACTCCGGACATCGAAATCCGAACTTCGTATATTGTCGTCCCTTTCACTCTTATAGTGTAGCACACGACAGTGAAAGGGACGGCACGATACGAATTTCGGATTTCGATGTTCGGCGTAGACCCTCTGATATACACCCACCCAATTATACACGACCGAAACGAGTGGCGAAAAAGAGGGGAGGCCTTTGCCCAGCAGTGGGACACTAAATAGGCTATTGAAAAAAAAATTATTCATAAACATAACAAACCTCTGTTATACTAAAAATTATTTGAACTGACCGAGTTGTATCAAATTAGGCCGTTCAAAAAGCGACTTTACTGTCCAAGCGTGAAGATTCAAAGTCCAATGACAAGTTTTATAAAATGTCGGACATATTCAATAGTTTCTACTATATCTAAAATGTGTTTTGTCAATTTCTCACAAACACAAATGTTAAAGTGACAGATAAAGATAGGCGATTTTTTTATATGTATGACTGAACATTGATTGGCCTTAGTCTCATCTGACGGAAAGCGACAACAAGGGGCCTGTACCACAAAATTTTACAAGTGTACAATTCACGTACAATTCGACAAATTGTCAACTTTTTCAATGGAAAATTGTACAATTTTGTCAATTTGTAGACCGGTAAAGTTTTGTGGTACAGGGGCAAGGTCTATGATGTAGCTCGCTGGTTCAGTATTTTAGCAAAAATAGGTTTGATGAACTTTTATGAATATAGCCTTTAGTTATCAAATATCACTTTGCACGTCAACCTTAAAACTGCGGTATAAAGGTTGTCTAGAATGTTCCTAGTCTTTAAACATTTGGCGAAGGAGTGTAAAATGGAGGTTTTTATGTTTTACCTAATCAAGGAGACAATATATTAAGTGTATTAAAATCTACAAACAGATTATACCAATAAATATATCTGTTAAACATGCAATGTTAAAATGCATGCATGTGTTATGGTTGTGTGTGCATGTTAAGCATGTTAATCATAATAGTATTCAACAACCTGTTCTCTGATTTATCTGTCCAATATGTTCTATGGGGATTATGTACAGTCAGCAGCAATGGTTGCTACGCGGGCGAGGTGCTCAAAATGATCTTCACTCATCTTTATTATAAGGGAATAAGAGAGTGTGTAGATCATTTTGAACACCTCGCCCGCGTAGCAACCATTGCTGCTGACTGTACTATATTTTTAATCAAAGTGAAAATTGAAAAATTAAACGCCACAGGTGGGAGTTGAACCCACGACCTCTGGAATCCGTCCATTGCTCTTAACCAACTTAGCTACCGTGGTAATCCCTTGTGGTGGTGAATTTTTCAATTGACGGATTCCAGAGGTCGTGGGTTGAAATCCCACCTGTGTCGTTAAATTTTTCAATTTTATTTTTGATTAAATATTGAGATTTCGCTAGCGGACGCGTCCGCTTGACAACATTTATTACTATATTTTTCTCTCTCACTTTACGCAAACTATATTAGTCCTGTAAAAGACAATAGATTGTAGCTTTAAAAACCTACAAAATTAAAAAAAAAAAAAAACTCTATGGTGTTGTCATAGAGTAAAGCAAACAGTAGTGGTAGGTACTTCTATCCAAATATAAACAACAGTGATTTTTGTATGGTTCCGTAGATTTCTTAGGCAGTGTTCATGCACAGGCCTAAAGGCGCTCAACGCCGCACGCGACGTAGTGCGTTGCTTATCAGAATGTATGGAAATCCAATGCGTTTGACAACGCGCCCGGCGTGAAGCGCTGCATGTCGCCTGTGCGTAAACGCGGCTTTACAGTGCTCCTACCTACGAGATTGTAAAATTAACAGGTCTTTAATATGCATAATATTTTTAGTATACTTAAAATCATTTCAGTTGCTCCAAAGCAATTTCTTCAAAAAGCTACTTTACCTTTCGAACAATATCCAATAACATTTTAATAGAAATACGTTCAACAAAAAGAATTTCAATCATAATATCGATGTAAACGGTAACAATGTAATTTTGCAGGGCAGAATATTATAATATCAAACTAAATTAAGGAAAATTGTTTTCTTACATTCAAAAATTAAAAAAAAAAACTGAATATATAATATTCATCTATGTTCTTCCAATCTACCTCGAAATTTAAAAATATGACATTACTAAATATATATTTAAAAAAATATTTCGCACTTCATTTCATTTTTGATACTGTTTTGTATTCTTGTAGTGTATCTCTAATGTGCAGTCAGCCAATTTCATTTCTGGGCCACTTAGTACCTTGTCACAGTGAATGTCACTACACAATATGAGATCTGTATTGAAACGAAGTGGCCCAGAAATTAAATTGGTTTACTGTACACTCGGCTGCAAATAACAACATAGATAAATAACTAAAACTTATATATTGGTATTAGGTGTACATCTGCTGTTGAGTCTATGTAAGTCAGTAGATTCGAATAAATATTTTGAGCAAAAATTTGATGATTATGGGAAGAGTTCAAAATTGCTACAATTTTTATCAAAGGTAAGGCGCACATAACCGTCTGCATAATTTTTCAGGCGGTACGGTTGAGGTGACGCAAATTGCACAGGCCAAGAAAAAAAGGTTTTTTTTTGGTCTGAGATGGGATGTTCATGCGTGTGTTTACATTATGCAAATAGTTTTTTTTTCAATTTCAAACAAATAAAAAAATTTAAATCAAAAACGTCTCAAATTTTTGCCCAACAATTCGGATCTGTAATCCCCGTGGCCATAGAGATTAATCTAATACGTGTTATGACCCGTATCAGTCAATGCAAGTAAAAATAACTGGCAATTGTACGGGTAACCGATTTGATTTCTGGGCCACTTCGTACCTTTTCACAGTGAAAATCTATATGAACACCGCTAGAGTCATGATATTAATGTCACTGTGACAAGGTACGAATTGGCCCAGAAATCAAATTGAATGGACATTTAGTACCTACAGCGCTCGGCTTTTTTACATGCGTTGAATTATAACTATAGTTTAGGCATGTAGGCTTTAACTTGACGCTTCATAGATTACTTAGCTTATAGCTTATTTTATTACTCAACATTTTGTCCCAACAATGTATCATTGCATCCAGTTTTTCTCAGCTTTGTTACATAATTTTTTATTGTTTTCAAGTAGGTTTATGTTTTGTGAACTGAGTCTTCAATACAAAAGGTTTAACGGGGCAAACATCTTAACATGACCTTGAGTGCGCAGTAGCCGATTTAAGTACAAATCACGCTACTGCGCACTCAATATGTTTGCCGGCAACTGTAAAAATCAAACTTACACAAACTATGGCTTGTGAGATATTCAACTAAGATTTCAAACGTACTATACCTATTATAGTGCGCGCCATCCACGACGACGCGCCCCTCCACAGCGAATCTCATACTAATCTGTGCGCAATTGTAGGTACGGCGCGGGCTGTGGAGGGGCGCGTCTTCGTGGATGGCGCGCACTATAACCATTTAAAAGTCAGTAACACAGGGCTTACGGCCGGTCCAAATCAAATAGCGCGCTCAAGGCCGCGTGAGAAGTGTTTTGTTTCGGACCGCTATTCGCTTGAGCGCGTTTACGATCGGACCGATTCACGCTCATAGCCCGTGTTTACTGTTATTTTCATATATCAAATGTTAACTTGACGTTTGGCTCAAGGTGCTTACGCTTGGGAGTGTGAGCATCGTAAACGCCAACATGGCGCCGTCCATGACGTCATCAATGACGTCACGATATCTCATGTAAGCGCTATAAGCGCGAATCGGTCCGATCCTAAGCGCGCTTTGAGCGCTGTAAGCGTGATTCGGAACATGCCTAGGGGCGTGGCGTGTGTTCGTAGGGTTAGCAGTCGTCATGGATTGCAACAGTATTTCTAGATGTTCTAGTCGAAACGTATAATTGTCTCAAAACAAGTAAACGAATCGCTACGAACGGTCCGGAGTGGTGCTAGCAGCGAATATTATTGGATTAGGAATTGTCAATTTTCTCTTAAAATATTGATTGTTGACAACATAGTACATTTTAAGCTTTAAGTAGTCCCAGTAAAGTCGAATAAAAATATTGCTTAGTTATTTTTAAATCAGTGGCTATAACTATAATAGATTATACGTACTTAAAGATTAACTATTGTTTGCCATAGCCTTAGAGTACAATTTTTTTTGGATATTCTTTTTGTTAATATTGAATGAATACCCTTTAAAACGATATTAGAAATATCGATGTTGAAAATTAAACTTTATTGTCTATTAAGTCGGAATTTGGTTGTTATTATTTTAATAAAAAATACACGTTATGTCATCAATATCAAGTAGATGTACGCGAGTACAAATAACTTGAGTCTCAAATAACTATACCTACATAGAAGTGTAGTGTACAATTTGTATGTTTCAGAAATAAAACTGTTATTACAATAATTGTTTTTTCATATCATTGCTCTTATTCCCTTGAAACTTGTTTAAGTACAGGCGACGCGTGCGCGGGCTATCAAAATATGAATCGCTCACAACTGTTCATAAGCATTTCTAGGCAAGAAGGCCCCCAGGCCGCCCGCCACCAATCGTCCAGCTTGTGCATGAACATTATGTATTCTTTGAGATTAACCTTTTCATCGCAATTGACTTGATATAAAGTCAGGATATTAGGTGCCCAATACGCCAATGACTTCATATCGAGTCGATGTCAAGGCAAGCTACATGGTAAGGTTAATTTTTAAGGCTATTGCTACGACGAATTTGGCATTTGGTGATAGGTTAAAATATTAGCATTTTTCTAATTTTTTTTTTATCCTAGTGCTCTAAAGAAGTCATAGTCCGCTTGCTATCTAATCCTTTATATGGAAGCGACTGCCATCTGATCATCCAACAAAGGGGAACTAAACCCATTCGCTCCATCAAGAGTAAAAGCAGTCGCATCCGACATGCCATGCGATTAAATGTAGTGCGGTGAACGAAACTTGCTTGAAACAATTGACCGCGTAAACAATGGTATGTATGTATGTAAATACTTTATTGTACACAAGACAAGAGAAAGAAACAATACAGACAAAATAGATTATACATGTACAAAGGCGAACTTATCCCTGTAAGGGATCTCTTCCAGTTAACCTTTGAGCAATTGAGTGGAGAATAGGAACCAAACGATAGACAAACCAACACGTGTACAAATATATATTTATACTACACATAAATAAACAACTAAATATATATATATATATATATATATATATACTATATATATATAAATATACCTACCCAAAATTAAATACATAAATATACCCATAAATATTGTATCCATATAATTCACAAGTTATTGGATAGCCAAAATTCTTTCAACTTCGTCTTGAGGTTGAGGTGAGGAGACAATGGTTGTCGCGGTTCAACACGGCTCAGTGACGGCTCTCTCCTAAATTATAATACTCGTCTGGGGTTCACGCGGGCGAGCTGTGCGGTTCATACTGAGGGTCGATTCGCCACACACGCAACGCATTCGAAAGAGCAACGTTAAGGGTAGGGTATGCACCAGATGCTAGATTTTGAAACGCTAAGGCTTTGAATTGAACCAGTGCAAAAATCTGAAAAAAATATATATTGTTGCTCGCGCTATATTCAACTAAGCGAAGTCGACTCGCGAGTTACCGCGTGTTTAACATCAGGGGCAACGCGACCAGCGGAGAAGCGGGGGTGAAATCGCAAAATCTCGTGGGGGTGACCACACTTGCGATTTGCGGGCGAGTTTAAAGCGAGGCGAGCGCGCAGTGAGTTCGCTGCGAGCGCGTAACGATTTCGCGGCGAGTGCGAAACGATTTCGCCGCATCTAGAGTACATTTTCCCGTGAGTACACAGCGAATTTGTTGCGCGCTCGCGGCGAATTCGTAACGCGCTCGCAGCGAACTCGCCTCGCTTGCAACTCGTCCGCAAATGGCAAGTGTGATAAGGCCCTAAGCTGATTTCAATCTGCTACGCGGTTGCCTATGTGTCGGAGCAAGATAACGCTACAAATTGAAATCAAGTTGGAATACGTGTGTTTCGAATTGATCCTATGGGCTGGTCTTCATTCTATGATGCTCCCCACAAGTCGCTTTTTTTCTATAGATTAGGTAGATATTTTGACCTACGATTAAGTAGGTAGGTACGTGATATAGAGGCGTATTTAAAAATTTGGCGCCCCGGGCCAGTTACAATAGCTTTGCCGCCCCATAGAATTACTAGGTACATACAGGGTGGCCCAAACCTTGGCGTCAAATTTTTTTTAGATTCCTCACGTCGTGAGCTTTCAGAATATAAGTACCCCTTGTATGTTAGCCGATTTTTCGTAGTTTTCGAGTTATGAATTTAAACTTTTCTTTGCTAAGAAATTCTGAGCTGAAGAGTGAAGCAATTTACTTATTTAAAAAAATTGTTGAACTTTTTTGAATGTTACGTTTTGTAACATAATCCTGGAACATTCCCAAATTAGAAATTCATAAAAAACCCGTTTTGTTATTCATAACGTTAAACAAACACATACGTAGTATACTTAAAATTATTTAAACTGTCCGAGTTTTATCAAATTAATCCATTCAAAAAGCGACTTTACTATAAAAGCAAGAAGGTTCATAATCTAATGGCAGTTTTCTAAAAAAAGTCGGACATCTTAAATAATTTCATCTAAACCTAACCACAGAATTAACTATTTCAAAACAATTTGTATACAGTACCATGTTGATGCATGTCATATATTGTTTTCGCAAAAGGAAATGTGCATAATTTGAGTAGAATGCAAAGACTACAGTCCCCCATTTAAAACATCTAGTGGTGTGAGAACGAGCTACTCTAATTATGCGACATCTAGTGCGGAAAAGCCAAACTAATTAGCGTGTTACTTGATCACTAGATGGCGCTAAAATTAATGCATAAGATCTGGACATCTAGCGGTGAAAAGCCAAACTATGTAGTTTGTTTCTTGTTCACTAGATGGCGCTAAAATTAATGTATAAGACCTGACATCTAGCGAAAAAAAGCTGAACTATGTAGTTTGTCTTTACGTCACTGGATGGCGCTAAAATTAATGAATGTGTCCTGTCATCTAGCGGTGAAAAGCCAAACTATTTAGTGTGTTACTTGATCACAAGATGGCGCTAAAATTAAAGTATAAGACCTGACATCTAGCGGTGAAAAGCCAAACTATTTAGTGTGTTACTTGATCACTAGATGGCGCTATAATTAATGTATAAGACCTGATATCTAGCGGTGAAAAGCCAAACTTTGTAGTTTGTTTCTTGTTCACTAGATGGCGCTAATATTAAGTTATGTTCTGACATCTAGCGGTGAAAAGCCGTACTATATAATTGTTTTCACGGGCACTAGGCGGCGCTACTAATGCTACTATTAAGTTATGTTTCGAGATTTAGCGCTGAAAAGTCATACTATACATATAATTATTTATCTACACCCATATAGTAAATCCTCTTTAATAAGTTCAAAAACCGTAGATAAGACCCCGCTTTATAATATACCGTGCAGGAAGCTTCATGGCTTCCCGGGGCTGAGCGCGCGCTGAGAAACTACAACAAATATAATACCATTACGAGGTCACATATACAAAACGCTGCAAGTGCTGCAGCGGTGGCGTCGCGGTGCGGAGGCGGTACCGGTTGTAATATTCGAACTAATATGAAAGGGTCCGCACAGGAAACCGGCCGGGAAAAAAGCGTTCTGTGCGGTCCCTTTCATATTAGTTCGAGTCACTACCGCTGTCAGTGCGTTTCGAGCTTTTGCCACAACGAGCTGCGGGCTGGCGGCGGCGGGCGGGCCGGCCTACGCCAAACTGGCGTACGCCGGCTCAACGTGCTCACACGAATCACGTCATGAAAGAGGATTTCATATATGGATGTAGATAAGTAAAGTAGTGTATGCAACTGTACATAATTATATCAACCTACATGCATTTCCATAAGGTTCAATGTCATTTTGTCGTGTGAGAGACAGCGTTTGTATTTGACAGAAAAGATTAAACGGATATCAGTTTACTAATACCCTAACTAATACCCTAAAATGCAGTTAAATAACTACGTATTTAAAAACTGGCTGTAGGTATTACGTATTAAAACGATACTTGCAGCAGACTTACTTAAACGCTAAATTTGTCGCAACGAGACGAATCGCTAGAAAGCGTTATGCAGAACAGGCCCCGTGAAATGCAATCTTCCGCTGGCTGCCTCTCGCATAAGCAGCTTCCTGGCAGGCAAGCAGCAAGAAATAGCGTTAATAGAACCGACACTACTTTGAAGTTTGAATTTGAATAAAGTTTGGTAAAAAAAAACCAATATAAACTATAGGCACCACGTGCCTGTAGTTATTTTTTTTAAATAGGTAACACTTTCGCTCCCAAGCTTTTGGTGTCGCTACGCTATATCCTTTACATACGGGGAAATGCACAGCGCATCGGCAATCGGCAAATCTTACGAGCCGTGAAATGGTCATGCAATTGTGTCTATCTATGCCTTGTTTTTATCTATAAAGTAATGCCTTAGTAAAATGTATGGCGCGTTCATTTGTTTCTTGCGAGTTCTCGCATAGAACTTGTATAGGCTAAGTAGTTTATAGATAAAAAGGCCAAGTGCGAGTCGGACTCGCGCACGAAGGGTCCCGTACCATTATCTATAAAAATGGCAAAAAAAACATGTTTGTTGTAACTGAAATACATCATCTGTGAAAATTTCAACTGTCTAACTATCACGGTTCTGAGATACAGCCTGGTGACAGACGGACAGCGGAGCCTTAGTAGGTAATAGGGTGTAGGGTCTCGTTTTATCCTGTGGGTACGGAACCCTAAAAAAACAGTATATAGCTGTCGTCACATATCCTCAAATCAAAGTACGTGGCTATCGCTATTGTGATTCTTATGGACTCGCAAGCGTCTATAGGCTACGGCATCAAGCAGTCTGTAGGCTTGTTTGCCCCGTTCTTATATAAAAAATGCTTCGGAAAACTTCGCACACACCTTCGTCATTGCACTTCTGCGCGAGAGCATATAATATCTAATTCCCCGGACCTGCGCAATTAGCTGCGCGGTTCCGTATTGTGGTCCGAATGGTGTAACAACAATAACCGCCATGCTTTCGATTTCGTTCGTATCCGTGGACTGACAAAGTAGTCGTAGGTGTAGGTACCGCCGGCGGCTTTTCACGAGGACTTACGAAATGAACGGTTTACGATTAAGCGGACTGTATGTTGAGTGTAATAGTAGTATACTTACCTAGTATTATATTCAGTTTTAATATAAGCTGCACGTTCATTGTTGAAACTGACCCTAGATGTGACGACAAAGTAGCAGATAAAACCAAGTAGGTACCAAGTTGAGTTTTGTTATATTTTTATCCAAAACTCACAATAAATGTACTGGAGCAAAGTACCTATCAAGCTATCACCCTAACTACATATAGCCTAAGTACTATACTCTATTTCCAATCATCGCCGTATAGTTAGTAGCAGCCGAAATACATAGCCAAATATGTCGCAACACGACTTTATTACTTTAAAAATTCATAACGGCAAAACCATAAGTTACTGCGGTGTTTCCATAGTCGACTAAAGTGTCGCCGAACTTGTCGCCTAAATATAATATGTTTTAGTTTAGTTTATTTAGATATAGATATTACATTTTAATTTAGTTTTATTTCTAGGTCTAGTTTTAGTTGTTAATATAAACAAGGTAGGTATTATGTAAACATAACCATAGGGATTTAACTATTGATTTACATTGTAGGTATTTAAGTTGATAGAATTCCCTCATCACAACTCGTTAACTGTATATGCCAACGGAAATACTTAGCATGTAGGTACCTAGTTCATGTTAATTAGGTGAGGTACTGAAATTTCTAGTTTATCGTTGCGATCGAGCGCCTTTTCCAAAGCGAAAGAGCGATGTCGTTAACTCTACCGGCTGTGGCAAGCGTTGCGACAGGCTAGGATGAATAGATATTGCAAATATCTGGGCATAATTACACTTACACCTTACCTATCTATTCTAAAAACGTTTAGGCCTTGTTGTGAGCCACCCATCAGAACTTATTGATTGAAAAAGCCTTACCTATTCGCCCCTGGGCGTAAAAATACAATAAAATACTCTGTATTGTAGGTACACATCAATCAATAAAACTAATGAGTAGAGGTAACTTTTGTCTCACAAGATTTTTACCAAGTTTGTGTATACTTAAACTTAATCCGAGATCAGGTTTAATTTGGATCCGCCAGGACTTCACTAAGTTGTTGTGTTGTGAATATAACGGGGCATAGGGTGAACTTTGGTGACCTAGGTGGAGCGGTAGAATCGCGCCATACCGGAAAGCGCCTGAATCAAAATATCAATTACACTTACCTGTAAATTAAAGCATATTTCGCACCAAATGGTTTTCCTTCCCCTGTGTGTGCCGTCTGAGAAGGCGTTTGTGACGGGACAGGGGCAAGACGGAGACGTCAACTGCACCGTAAGTAAAATAGAACACAAACATTCTACAAGTATTTTATATCCATAGTGTTACTTTTTCGAAAGCAGAGCAACATTCATTTGTCTTCAAAACGACACCACAGAAAATTACGTAAATTGAAATGAAAATGTAATACCTAGCAATTGGAACTTTCGTTCAGTTTAATGCATCAATTATTTCACAGATACAATGACGTAACTAAATTCACGAGATTTTAGGCTACGAAGTGACAATTAATAGGCGCTTGAGTCACGAAAAGGAAATAACAAGAAACGGCAAGACTAATCTAACAGACTCCGTGACGATGCTAGTGGAGGTGTCTTTTTACTTGTTCTTCGCTGCTGTGTTTTAATTTTAACTCTGATAGACAGTACGAGCTTGTGGGAGATGCGATCCTAGCAAGCCAAACAAGTGAAATCCGAAAAGTCTGAGTAAAAAAATTAGGTACTTTAAGTACCAACCTAATTTAAAACATAAGTTATGATTAGGGTTTGCGGTCCCAGGATTGGTTTGGATGCGGGACTTTGCATAATCCCGGGACTTTTTCATACAGTATTCTAAACCCTAATTATAAGAGTCGGGAACACGTACGACGACGACACTTGACCATAAAAAATTATCACTTCAAAGCTCAATATCACGCCAACTAATTCTTTAATCAAAAAATGCTTTCAGAAACCTTGTAATATTTTTGAAAGAGCTATCCAACGATACCCCACACAATGGGGTTTGGAAGAAAAAAACCACTACTTTTTTTAAAGATTTTAGTCTACCGTTTTATCGGCGTCATCGATATGTATACTCATGCCAAATTACAGCTTTCTAGTACTAACGAACTTACTGAGAAAAACGGGGGACAGACGGACGGACGGACGGACGGACGGACATGGCGAAACTATAAGGGTTCCTTGTTTACTACGGAACCCTAAAAATAGGCGATACAAGAACGAGTCACATATTAGTTGCATTTATTTTCCCAGAGAATCTTATATAAGGCGCGTACCCCCATCCAAAAACACATGTCTGTTTTTAATTTTATTTTACTCAAAACCACATTGCGACTGCGCTGTTACTCCCCATAACTGAAGCTCATATACCTACTCCCAATGACGACATTCAGCACAATATTGTATCTTATTCAAGTTATTTAAAGTAGCATTTTCAAAAGCACATCGTAAAGAATAAAGATACGAGGTTGGCGAAGTTATTAGTAAATTTGTAAACTCGCCTCACGAAATCTGAACGCCATTCCTGCAATTTACAATACTCAATTACCGTTAACCTAGATATGATTATGGGTGTGATTGCTAAATATTGATGAGTTTTGATAGCATACTGAGGCTTGACTTGAGTGCTGCATGCGTAGCGGTTAAAACACTATTGTAAACTGAGAAATCTTTAAATTCTAGTGCAGATTTAAAATAACACAAAACGATTCATGCACGGCGCGTGGCATAAGAAGGAAGACGACAAAGGGTAGTGGACGAAGGATCGGGGCAGATCCCTGCCGCCCCCCGTTCAATCATATAATTATTGAAATCGAATTGTCAGGACTCGAATTGATCTTATTCTTAGGACCTTAACAGTATGTAGGTACTGTGCTCGTACTTGTACAGTCAGCATCAAAATTAGCTACGCATATGAAGCCGTCAAAAGTCTTTATTACACGGGAATAAGAACTTTTGAACTCTTCATATGCTTAATAGATACTGCTACTGTTATGCGTTTGATGCTGACTGTTGTACCCACTCCGTGGTAAACTTAATGTGTGTACTATTTTATAAAAGTTACCTACTTACGTACGTAATACCTCTATCCATAATCTTTGGTCTATATTAATTTCCTAGATACATGGAGAGACGTAGACGAATAATGTTAATAAGTAAGTAAGTACGTTCTTTATTGCATTAAATGTGGTTAACAAATGGTCTTATGTATTATAATTTACAAGGATCACACATTTAGCTGAATTGCAGCGTGCAAAATGTAAGTCTTAAATCTAAAATCTCTTATAGCCTACAACATGCACCTAATTTTATATAATTGAGATGTCTGAGAGTTGAGACCAGGAACTTTAATATGGAATGAGGTAGAGCGTACTTAGTTTACAATAAACAAGCCAGCAATGCAACACGTGTTTTGATGTAATAAATAAGTTTATCTGCATCGGAAACACGATACGCCGAGACGTATGGAAACGATCCGAACTTTCACGTGCATTGCCACTTCGCACCGCACCGAAAGGACCGATTTTGGTGAAGATATTTTGTTATTTACGTCTTTCTGATCTACATTGCAGTTATCCATTATTAAGAGATTTATGATTGTCTCAGAAAGGAACGAGTATGAAGCGAAAACCGGCTACGAATTAAGACATCCTTTAACTTTATACATATTTGATTTGACTTGGCTTGCAGAGTTGAAGCAGTCAAGCTATAAGTACCTAATTGGAGTAGTGACCAGTAGTGGCTGGGTCTGAAGAACCATTGGCTAACACACTCATGGTTTAACGTTGTCTAATATTAACACCTTGGCTGGCCACCCTGAAAAATTAAGAGCTTTTGATCCCACCGGTGATGCTCTGCATGGCAGCCAACGTTTTAAGGCTACCTATCAGTGGCGGAGCGCCCATACAACTCGATTCCCACCAGCTTGCCTAATTTTAAGCCAGTCCAGTTCTTTTATACGGCTCATGATGTATAAGAAAGGCTAATTATTTCCGGCTTCCCTAAGAATATTTTTGACGCGCCGCCACTGCTACCTATACCATACCGTACCTATCCAAAATTTTACTCTTGTCGCCCGCGTGCGGAAACTTATGAAAAAAAGCATTGACTTATAATATTATTACAATCATCAAGTTGCATTTTAATTTATTGAAATTAAGATCGCTTTTCCGATCAAAAATGCAGTAAAATAAGGGTGACTTGGTGAATACATTTCTTATAATACATTTTTAACATTATGAATTTTAAGGAAAGCCATGACGCTCTTTATGCCCGGCATATGTTAATACATACATATAAAACGGTTACAAAGCTACTCATTGTTAAGAGGCCTTACAAGTTTTAAATTTTTTCTTTTCAAATTTTGACAAAAGTATTGATAATACCAGTAAAGTGATTATAGGATACGATGATTTTATTAAAGTTTTAGATAGTAACACTGCCCTTTATTGATTTTATTGTGTGTAGTAGAATTTAATCTGAAAAAAAAACAGTTTTTAGCTCGAAAATGGTCGATTTTAAGTGATGTTTGAAACAAAATATCTTAATGAAAAATGCAAGAAATTTATTTAAAATTTATGTCATTAGGTAGCACTAGCAAAAGGGTCATTTTCTATACTCGATTTTTTTTGTGTCCGAGCTGAAAATCGTATGGTAGCATGAGATAATACGTACCATTTATTTTTTTTCATAAAGAATACATGTTTCCACGTTGAGGTCCACTCAAATTCACGGACTAATTTATTTTTAAAATACATTAAAAAATACCTAAACGCTCAAATTAAGACTCCGTGCCCTGTCCGGCATCGAGTTTTGAATCAATCAAAAATTCCTATCAAAAACTGTACATTAGAATCACTGATTTCGTGTCAAAAACTTTAACTCGATTATATTTACTATCACTGAGCACAGACACTATTCACTTCACTGTGGTGAATAACTTGTAATTGATGTTCAAAAATCGTCCGAGCGCGAGAGTTAAATTTTGTCGGCAAAATTCAAAGGTCCCTGGCAGCCATCGTTTACATTTGATCAGCTTCGCGTCCTGCTTCACATGTACTCTCAAATGTCAGCTATTATATATAAAAAATCTATATATAGCAAACCGCATTAAGTTCGAGTAAACCACCTAAGTACTTCGGTTTCTGGGTGGGCGACAATTTTTTTGCTTTTGCTTGCAATTTCGGTGGCCCTTAGAAATTCAAATTTTACATAAGTAATCATTAACATATGTATGCATTATAAAGCACTTTGGTGTCTCTATATAAACGATAACTTAAAATATTATTAACATGCGATTTGAATTTTTTATGATTATTTTAATATAGATTTCCAATTCCCGTGTCCTAATTCCCATAGCTTGTTTACCCAAAACAGCTGATTTTGGGACACGGGAATTGGGAAGGGTGACTTATTTTGTTAATAAACCTCATTTAATAACAATAATTATGGATGAAATGCATAAATAAATATAATTTGTACTAAGTATATCGATTAGAGTTATAGTTTATGCGTTTATTTAAAGAAAACAGGCCAACTGCTACAATTACACTTAGCTTCTTAAATATTTGAAAAGAGTGACCCATGATTGGTAAAATTAGGCTAAATAACTTCGATACAACTGAACTTTATAATTCTTGATAAATAAGATGGTAAATAATAATTTTAATAAATTTTTTTCTAAGAAAAGGCAATTCCCATGGACAGATAAATTCCCGTGCCCAGGTCAAATTTTCAAATTGTAATAACTTCCGTAATTTTATAAGTATAAGTACCCCGTAAGAAAATTTGTGTTTATTAATTTTTTTATCAAATTATCAGCATAGAATTTTCTATGTATTATTGGTATTTCTAAATTCCATGGGAATTGGACAAAAATGCCCGTTTGGTGAAATTCACTCAATAGTCCTGTTCTAGATAGTAACATTAATAAAATGTCAAGAAACTTGTCAATTAAACAGAAAATGGGCTTAATAGATTAACATTTTTTACCTTATAAAGACCCTTGATAATTTACAGTAGGCTGATACGTCTACAATACTTTACTAATTCGTAAATTTTTTGGATATCCGATATATCCGCATCTCCAAACCTAATCATAATCAAGGATCACGGATTAAAAAAACAATGATAACAACATCGGTGGAAACAACTTAAACATGCCCAAACTGAACTACACTATACTGTACTAGTTCACCCGAGGATGCGAGTGAGCGAGTTGCATAATGCATTATATCCCTAGCTCTCAACACAACGAATCCTCAGGTCAATAGAGGGTTGGCAACGTGCTTGAGGTTCTTCTGAACTTGCATCTGGAGCAGGCATTTGTCACCGTCGTATAAAAAACCGATATCAAATTTTACACGTTTCCTTTTATTTCATGATCAAAATAATGTCTAACCTAATCTAAACGTTTCTACAATTTCTCCTTTTCTCTTATCCGTAAAGCAAAGCGAACATGCCAAAAAGGGAAGTGATTATACTTACTAGAAAATATTGTGAAAGAACGTTTGGTATTCGTCGTGCGTATGTACGCGTATCTATCATGCTTGCGGTCTATTGGACTCAACGTATAAGGTTTGATATCATATTTACGTTGGTTGCTTACACCCCTCCTGACATATGATAGTTTAAAAAAAAAGGCTAACCCTATGAAATGCTCGTGGAGGGATAGGTATACCAACGACCAACAAACTTTGTTTTCGTTTCGTAGTCCCCAATCTGAATCTTCGAGCTGTCGTGCAATATGCCGTGGGCAGCGATGGATGGGAAAAGTATTGAGGTTAAAGTTAAACCTCATTTGCCGAAGGGCAAATTCCGACGAGAGTAAAGCCATTACAACGAAAATGTCGATATTAATGATAATGTGGGAGTTAAAATTAAAGTAATGGTGTAATAACTTATGGCTTTTAGGTACGTTGAATTGTTCAATCCATCAGCTATGACAAAATCAATTTGCTACGAGGTATATAAGTATATATATATTATATACTTACTTATGTTTGGTTCATTACAAATTTAACAGCTTACATAGTGAGCCAATGTCCTATTTTCATCTGTGTTACGCGCGTTTACCGTTTACCTCTTGGAAAAAGCTGGCGAAACGATTAAAAATACCATCTTGATGTGAAAAAGATGACTACTAACCTAACTACTATCACCAATAGGTATTATATAGCGACGAACATCAGTGCTTCTAAGTTTGCCAGATCAGCGTTTACGCGTTTGCGTTTACCCAAAATTGTCGACACAATCTCAAATATGAATTGTATACATTGTATAATATATTTATTTACAGTGCGTGTCATCAACGAAGGCGCGCCCCTCCAATTTCGTACAATTGCGACATGTACTATAGAGAGTAAGATAAACAAATGTTAACCTTATCGGTATCTCGTTTGTATACCTCTTCTGTGGTCGCATTCGCAAGCATCCACATTGGGCATTCCATCAGGCAGGCTGTATGCTTGTATTGCTTGTTCACGACCTCAAAATTATAAACTTTGTAACTAAATCACAATATGCGCTTGTAATCTCCAGAATAGATCATTAGCTGCGTGAAGCAAGATGACGAAACAAGTCGTTAATTAATATATTGTGTGATAAAACATTGCTCTACTTACCCGCTTGCCAATGTCGCGTGAGCATCGTTGCAAATGTTTAGCTACTAACGTTTACTAAGCATCGCATTTTGCATGTTAGTATTAGCCTGAAATCTGAATTAGCCCTTCAAGTGGCAACTTCCCGCAGGGAATGGACAAAAAATGGCGATAACTGGCAAACTCCATTTTGTAAATTGTGCCATATCTGGCAGAGGCTTCGTGGGCACCGTTCAAGACTAGGCTTTTTAGAATAACTGCAATTAAACTGTTTTTTTTATTACTCTCTATGCTGAACTGAACCACAGGGAAGGCGACGAACGTCATATGCGCGATTTATGACGCGGAGATGTAGCGACACACGGTAGGGAGCTCTAGTGCGTTGATCCTCATGAGTCATCTACAGTCCTATCAGGTTAACTTCCCCTACCTTCTTATCATAGTCCTTTTTAGTCCTAGTCCGGATTTGGTGATATGTTGTGGACCCTTGTAGCTCCGGTGATGACACATGCTCGTTGATGTCAGTTTCAAAATGAATAAACTCGTTTCTATACTGTAACACAAACACCTCGAAAATTTCTAAGTACTTTGGCACTTTGTTAGTTTGAGTTTGAGACGTTTGAGCTCCTTCTTTACACTACACATGGCATAGTGGTATCTATGATATAATTCGGTGAGCAACCTTCAGACTAGAATTTGCATCCGGCTGTTTGGCTTCACGCTTAGGCTGAATATGGAGCTAGGAGAGCAAGCGAAGATGTCCCTATTGGAAATTGTTGTTGTTGATGGCCTATTCAAAGTTGTATGTGAAGATTGTGAAGTCCCCAATCATTGCCACATTGGGCCAATCATTGCAATAGAATAGGGACCACTGCCCTTTCCCTCTCATCCATGAGTGGAGTCCTATGCCCACTATGCCCAGCACTGGGACAAACATAGGCTATAGGCTGATGATGATGATGGCCCGTGTTACTCCAGTGGTACAAATCGTGCCTACGCCACGAATCGTGGTCCTCAATAGTGAATAGCGATCCTGGCCTTATCCCTTTTATCAGACCCCGGGCCTGTTGAACGTACTGGAACGAAAATATCAATATCTACCTAGTACCTACGCTGTTGCACCTAGTAGAGTGGTATTGAATGGTTAAACGTCAAACTCCAAAATTATAATAACCCAACGTGTTCCAAATAATATATTCATCTGTTATAAAGTTACACGGAACGCTGTACCTCGTGTTTTCTTGCATCCAAACCGGATTTCCTCACTAGTGGGTGGCATATGGCAAGCGCTTATCTCCGAAGATGCTGGGGCTCAGCACCCGGGGGTGAAACGGGCGCCTTTGTTTACCTTTAAAGGCGGTAGCGCCCGTACAAAAGTGGATCATGTTCGACCGGACCCGAGTAGAAAGTGAAACCGCTTTGTCGAAAGGTTGCTATAAAAATTGTAGCAGCTGCTATAGCGAGCTCAGTCGAGGCGAGCGCGCCCTGCAGTGACGTAGTGAAAACATAGCGGCGGGCAATAATGGTCAGTTGCAATTCACTTTTGTTTGTTTGTTTTTTAAGAATTGGCGCATTATGTAATTTGAAGTTTTTGCTAGTGTCGTTCGTAACTAACCGTAAATTAATTAGATTTGGCTCTATTTTGGACACGTAACGTAAAGACAACGTTTAATTGAAATTAATGAATGGTGTCTAAATGATGAAAGTGGAAAACCTAAATTTTGATATTTTTTAGACGCTTTTCCGTACCTAATCAATATGCTATCATTAAGTTTTTTAAGTTTGTTTACAAATAGGTACTTAATCATTGTTATGCGAGTATAAGTACCAATGTATATATGTAATTACAATGTATGTATGTAATTTATTTACTCAAGTTTTTCTCAAATATTTTTTAGGTTTCTACAATGATGACATAAAAAAGAACAAAGTTAAAAATAAATTAGTCTATTTGCCAATTATTATCCTAAGTACCACCGTCTCTAATTACATAGCTAATGAAGAATCCGATTCCATGTTATAATTACCTAGTAGCATTGTTATAATTATTTATTGCGAGTTAATTAGTCAGTTAGTAGAGCGTAAACACAAGGCCATCACACTAAATGAACACTTTACACAACTTGACGTGAATTTTTACCGGTGTCTACTAGAACAATGCTTTCATAATCAAATTATTGTTTTCATGCTCAATGAATATTGTTTGTTGTTAAAACATGTTAATGGTGCATAGTGATTTATCGTTTCGCCAAATCAATGTAAGTAATCTTGATGGGTAATATTCCGAATACCTATTCGGAAATTGTAAAACCACTAACTGCATCGTACTTGTGATGAAAGAATTAATATAAACGTATAAACAATTTGAATCGATCTAATTACCGTTGCGGCATTAACATATATAACTTTCATAATATTACGCTGCTCACGCTGCTGCACGGAAATGCTACACAATTTACAAAATTACAAAAAAAATAACCGTTACGATACTGAAGGCCTAAAAATAATTAGATTATCAAAACCTGAAAATTAATAGTATATCAAGTATCAATTAATTACTACACTTGCTAATTATGCAATACATGTCGATAATCTACTTCAGGTGCAACTAAAAATGATCTCTCTAAAAGCACACTTGCCTAAGTAACGTAAAGTTCATCAACTGTAGGACTTTATCAGGGTGCTTGCTTGCTTTTTTAAACGGGTACCTAAACTTAACACTTAATGCACGCTTGAAGTTTGCAAATTTGTAAATAGGTTACAGTGATTATCGTCGGACGAAACCGTGAAACGTGCACTTCTTGGCCACCATCGTCATTTGTCATGTTTCAGTACAAACTTAAAATTATCTACCGTAGTACTTAATTTAGCAAATACTTACCTACAAAGCTATAATCAGTTTTTGTCATGCGTGCTAAATACAAATCTGAATGTTGAGTGCTCGTCAAATCAACTACTTTTTATGTTAGTATGAAATTTGTAGGGAAATCGGTATCAGTGATGGCACCCCTTTTCTATGGTCAAACAGCGTCCATTTTATTAGTGCAGGTATTTAGTGAAATTGGTGCACTAGCTTTATGTACGATTGTTGCTGTTCGTTTTCCTTAACAAAGAAAAAAAAAATTATACGATTTTACACATTTAAAAAGGTAAAAAATATTAAACGTGAAGTTTTGCGAGTATTTTCGTGCGTTTGGTTTATTGGTATTGGAACAGGAATTTTAGTTAATTATTATTGTCTACTTGTCACAGGTAACAAGGTCAATAGGTCATTTTTAAAAGTACCTACGAGTATTAAAACTCAATAACAACGATTTGTCACAGACACAGTTCTCAAATTCCATCTAAAAACACAATCAATCCCACAATGGACACAAAAACTAACCTTGATACCGTTCAAGTAAATTGATATTTTACAACACTCGGTTCCACAGGTACGGCCTTGGTTTTCTTGAGTATTATTATATTATTGTCCAGATATTGCTGTCCTTTCACTAGTCGGAAACAAGCGAAGGCAATCAGGAACTTACGGGCGTAGGTCTGAAACTTGCTCTTGGCTTAATAACCGGTTAAAAGAGAATCATGTAGGGTGCAAGGTTCAATTTGGACCTTATAAGAACTAATTTACGGTTGAAATTGAAATGGGCGTGTTATTGAAGTTAGTGTACTTTCGCTTTCAGAAAACTTGCTTATAACAATAGAACCAGATAGATCGTTTCATTGACAAAGTAACACACAATATGATTTATTTTGTTAGTCAGCCTTTTTGTATGCTATTAAGCACATGTACAGCATGCGCCGTTAAAACTTCAGTTTCAGCTGCACAGCTGCTGCAACCTTCCCCAAAAGAAACTTCTAATCAAGGTTACATACAGAAAAACTTTGCAACTACATCTATGCAAAACTATATAATAAACAATATTAACAAGAAATAAAGTTCTGATTGCAGTTCCATTCAGAGATACGAGTTTGAATTACCTTAGCTACTTCTTAATGTGAATGTGTTATGTTAATCAGCTAGATAATGTTGCAAAAAGCAAAGTCAAGTTCTAGGTTTTGCACGCCAGCTACCATATCCTGCTATGCTATCGTGGTCAATCCTACACTTTTTTTAAACATTATTTATGTACCAAAAAACTTAAAATTATATTTATTCAATTTAACACACACATTAGTTCTCTAAATATACATTCAGATACTTAAATTGAAACCTAATTTTATAAATAACTTCTGTTAACTTCACCCATTTCGATATCGAGTCAAATAGAAATAATAAGCATCAAGAATACGTAATTTAACGCAGCTACTTACCCGGACCACGAAATCGAATTTACATCTACTTACTACTTCTACTTTCTAAAAGCAAATATCATTGTGTTGCCACAATTTCAAAAGTAACAGCAAACTGGCAGCGTTTTGGCGCCAAATGGGCCGTGATCTGGCGTTACGTAAACCAATTTCGTTTTCAAAACACACTTAAAGACAGTTCGAAAGCAAAAAGCAAGTCACTTGCAATTGAAATTTTACTCTGTACTCGTTCGTTTTACGATACCTCTTTACATAAGTTTAAGTAGCCAATTTGTTTGCTTTCGGCGAACGAAAGTTATCTGAGGTAATTGCATTACGGCCAATGACAGTACTTAGCACGTAATGTTACGTTATAGTAAGCAGACTGCTGAATAAGGGACTACCTACGACATATTAACATGCTTTCAATGTTTACAAACAGTGACTTAGGAGGTTGCTTTTCACTTGCAATTCTTAGGTTCCTATAATATACATTATGCCATCAGCAGTTGTAATATGGAGCTGTGGTAACAAAAAGGAGGGTTTTCTACCTTAAAGTCTCCTTCATAGCTGCAAAGATACTTAAACAGAGAGCTGGGCTGATTACAGGGTGAGTTCACCCGCGAACCTGCCTATCTGCTATATCTAACTTACAATACTTTCTAAAGGCATTAGTACCCGGGTACTTTTAGCAAAATACATGCGTTTTATGGACGTTAACCGAGTAAACAGCGGCAATCTACGTTAAATATGCTCATTTTCTATTGTCCAGTTACTCATGAGAACACCATCATTAAAGTCCGTTTTTTGTGTTAATTTATGATAATTAATGTAGGCGATTAATAACTTAGCTTTCGATAGTTGGGAAATGCAAAGGGCAGAGTGGGCGGGCGATACGCCTACGTACAGTCGAGGGCATACATATGTATACATTTTTGGACCTTATTTCAATGAAATAAGGTGAAAAAGTGTATACATATTGGTGCCCTTGACTGTACTATGACACTAATTCAATCCCGGATAGTATTTACTGTCTAATGCCTACCTCCACTTAGCCAGGTACTAAGTAACTATATGACCTTAATATTATGGAACCATTAACTGCAATAAAACGTTAATCGATACTTTAAACCAACGACACTTGAATTTTAATTCATTATTTACCTATCAATTATAATAAACCTATAACTAACAATTTTTTTAGCATATACGACCTACCTCAAATAGTCAACGTTATCGTCTAGTATAGCTCAACTTGCCGGGGGCACTACCGTGCCCCCAGATAGTATACATAAATGACAGAACTTCCTCCACGCAAGCACCAGAAATTACAGTTCTATTTATTTCCATCACTAAAAATATGTTGTGTGATTGAGATATAAAAAATGTTTTCACTGTTCTAGCCCAGCCAGATTATCACACTTCCGTCACTTTTAGCAATTTCGGCCAAACTTCAAACCCGTCACCAAAGACTACTGTCACTGTCGTTTCATTTAAATGAGCTATCAATTATTGCTGTCACAGACGCCGGCGCGGTGCATAACGCAATGTAACTGGCCGCACGATCCAATTGCCTACCATTGCGCAACGCTGGACCTCATTGCGACGTAAGACGGTTACCCGTGCCACAAATGGGCCTATAAATGTTGTACACTCCTATAAGCTTTTTCAATCAAAACATTTTACAGCAAAAATAACAGTTTTATATCAAAGAGTTAAGAACTATATTCGTCTATATTCGTTGAGCAAATCTGTATGTGCAAATATGTCACCGCAAATCTGCGAGTAATTCGTTCGGAGATTAGGGTAACCGCGAGACAGGTACAACTTGGTTGGCATTAGTTTGCATGTAGTACTCACTACTCAGCTATGTATCTGCCTTTAAACAATTAAACATATTTGGGTTGTAAATTGCTATTAGCAATAGATTCAACGAGGTACATATGAGTAGAAGGATGCGTACTTACCTTTTTATTAATTAAGTAACCTAGGTAAGTGATTGATTTAATAATTAGAGACTGAATTGCGATAATAAAGCAATCAGGATACTGATGGATACAGTGAGTGATTCTTCAAGGACTGTTGAACTAGGTGTTTAATTTGACATGAGTTTGAAGTCGAATTTATATTGACGATAGGAATATTTGTTATACTAGGTTATGGGCCCACTTATTTTTACTGCCATTCTGCCTAAACCAATTGCAAAGCAATTGTTTAACAATGGAAGTGTGGAAGATTAATGACTTTTTGACTAAACGGAACCTAGTCAAAACTTCAATCCGACGTTCAGTTTAACAATTTAATTAAAGCAAGGGTTTAAAAAAAATCACCGACACGAAAAATAGCTAACAACCATCTCAGTCATCAAGACTTTCGATTAAAAAAACCGCACTCAAATCCGTTAGAGAGCTACGATGCCACAGACAGACACACACACCCCTCTTTTGTTTTGCGCGTCGGGGATTCAGAAGGTGGTTTTGTAAGCACTATTGCTATAAATATAACCATATTGCATCTCGATAGTTATGAACGGACGAAATTCTCCCTCAATATCAACCTTTTTTTATTTATACGATGGTGGCAAACAAGCGTATGGTCCACCTGGTCGTAAGCGGACACCGCAGCGTATAGAATAGACACTCGAAAGAAGTCATATGCGCGTTGCCGACCCTTTATAAAATTTCATCAATCAATTCAATATCATTTATTTATTTATTTTCTGTTTTGTCTACAGCAAGCACTCCTGCTCCTGGCCTTATCGGCCGTGTGTACCGCCATGCCGTCTTACATCGCGGTGCCGGCCGACCAGATCGCGTTCGTGGACCTCTCCGCGCTGCGCGTGCGTCGGGTCCCTAGGCAAACCCTCACCCCGCCCCCACCACCACCGCAACCCTTGTATAGGGACTATAGGGAATACGCACCAGTGCACGAGTTAGCGCCAGTGCAGGAGTTAGCGCCAGTGCAGGAGTATCCAGTGCAGTATCAACAGCAACGTAAGTCTTATTTTTTGTTTTTATTCAGTGGCAAACAAGTGTACGTTCCACTTGATGCTAAGTGGACACCGCTGCCTATACACGCCCGCAACTCCAAAGCAGTCACGTGCGCGTTGCTGAGTCTTTATAAAATTTGAGGATTTACTGGGTTGACAGCAGACGGGATAAGTTTAGGTTAGGTTGTTTAGGTTTAGTTTGTTCACCACTAACTTAATGGCTGTATTCGTGGACTTATCGACGTTGCGTGTAGGACGGGTGCCGCGGCAGACGCTCGCACCGCCGCCTCCAGAGTTACCGCTGTATAGGGAGACGGCACCAGTGCAAGAGTTCGCACCAGTGCAAAAGTTCGCGCCAGTGCAAGAGTATCCAGTGCAGTATCGTCAGCAACGTAAGTTGTATCTGTTCATCGCCTGATGTAGAGAATTTTGGTGTACCCCATTCGAACTCTATAGTAGGATTCAATAGATTTGTTTCTGAGGGACAATTATAATATTTATAATTATAGACAGGGTAGAAGTCGTTAAGTATTAGACACGCCGTTTATGAGTGCGATAGACTTGACATTGACATTTGACATAGAGTTGCCGGTGACAAAGACATAAAATACAAAAGAATTCCATCATGGAAGTCGACTCTCAAACTCGCTGTACTGCGTTTTTAATTAATTATCCAAGTATAATTTTAAGGAGGTAGGTCATTTTCAATTACACGGTTGGCTAAATCAAATATTGTAATAAGTAACCTCGATTGAGTATCGAATGTTAAAATTACATAACGAATTTTCTAAATACCTATAACAACTAGGTATAATATTTTATTACCAATACGCAATCGTTGAATTGTTTTGGCATTGGATTTTACCTATGTAGAGGTAGAAGATTTGAGGTTAAAATTTCGCGCAATGGCGTCACAGCATCTTAGGTCATGGCGCCGTGCCGTTAGCACTAAATTCCAGAGCAATAGGTACCTATAATCTGACCTTTAGCCAGACATTAATATTACAGAACTCTGTAATCACTCTAATTCTATCAATCAATCATACGATCACTATCACACTCGCTTTTGTAAACCAAAGGTCACGCCAGCAACAATCAACTTTCCAAATTCACAAGCGGGACCAAATGTCAAAGTCAAAGAGAGCGAAATGAATTCATAATCTGCTCCGGCCGTCAAGATATGATTTCCTGCCGCTTTCACTAAACCACAAAGGATTAGCTTTCTAGAACACCGATACTGTGGTGTAATTAACTAGTTCCACACTCAATAGCTGCTTACTGACTTGATTATTACGTGAAACTTTTTTGACGCAGTTTCAAAATGAACAAAAGGCGGACGAAAAACGTTCCAACTCGCTTTCTTCCATTGTTCCCTTGGAAAGATAACATCGCATCGGTCACGCTAAACTGCTTATGCAATAGTTGAACAATTGATGTCTACATGCAAATCATTTTGAGATTCTGCTAAGTGCGCTAAAATGTAGTTTTCGGCGAACCTGTAATGGTTAGAGTAAACTGTTATGGGTATTATTATATACATAACAATGGCGTCTGTCATTCGTTTATTATAACACCAGTGATTCAATAATAATTTAAAGATTTACTTCAAAAATCGCTTTTCATCTACTCGTATTTAACAATTTTACCATAGATACTTAGGTTTCGTAACAAAAATAGAATTGCTCGAGTTGCTTGTGAAAATTGTATAGATTTTATGGACATTATGTCTTTTAGTGGGCACAAATTCATAATTTGCTTGTGATTCTTCTGAAGTCGCAAATCTCCATAGGCTACGGTATCTGCTTACCACCAAGCAGGCCGTAAGTTTGTATAGTCGTCATTGTATAAAAAATCGATCGTCAAGCGATTCTCGGTTATACTGCCAGCCTACGGCGCCAACCCATAAGAACACTCATCTTATTGTAATATAATAAACGGGTCACTCACGTCTTTAACGTCGAATATCGTTCGACATGTTTCGGACCAATACCGTGGTCCTTAATCATGAGGTGTAATCGCGACGGCCTCGCGTCTCACACTGCGCGACGTGCGAGACGTGAGTGACCCGTTTATCAATATGTCTCACTGGTGTTTTCCATTAAAAACACCCAACTTATTAAAATTCTCTATTTCAGAAATCGCATTAGGCCCAGAACCAGAAGCCCCTGCAAGGATAGTACAAATACAGACGCCCGTGCAACCTGATGTGGCGAGGGCTGCGTCTGCACTGGATGAGAGACCCCCGGACTTCGGCGAATACGTCGACTTCGGCGCTCACACGGGGGACAACGGCGCCTTCGGCTGGTATGCCGACTACCCCATCAACGGCCATGTCGACTCCAGCTACAGGAAGTAGCGTATAGGTTAAACATACCCGACTGCGATGATAGATACCCAGTAAAATATAGATGTAGTATACTATAAAGATCTGGCCCACAAGCGCACCAATGGACATATTTGTAAGAGTAATCAATTGGCCTGCTACATATGTGGAAAGTGGAAACCAATGTCGGTCCCGGACTGGCTTGAATAGTAACGACAGCTGAGGCTGTTCAAAATCATCTAACCAGATGAATGAGGCCCGATGATATGAAAAAAGACACTGTGATATGTATACTGGGCTCAAAATGATGAGTATTAATTTGTTTATGCATTATACTGGGACATTTCGCGCAGTCGGGTATACACCGGCCAAAATCTAGCACTTGCCAATTGATATACCCTATTTATTCACTATTAGATTATCAACAAATGAATCACTAACTTATGGAACATTAGCAGCAACGTTCCTTTGAACTGGGTATATTTAACATGTTATTTACTTTAGTAGGAGTATTACCAAAGACAGTATTGATTCCAAGTGATATATTAGCTTAGTAGAGCAGAATTACCGCACATTTGTTTCAAACGGTTAATTCCGCATTGCACTTATTTTATGTTTAATGTTAGTTCGTTATAGGGTTAAGAATTTTTAAAGAACACTGTGATACGTACCAAGTTAGCTACTTCTATGTCTATTTTCTTGTTTTTCACTATTTTTCTCAATTCTAGCAATTACTTCATCATTTTCTGCATTTGGCTTCAACATACTTTTATTTTTAATTTCTGCTTTCTTCTTCCACATTGTTAATTTTATGTACAACTGCAATGTTTCGTAACTACAGCAATTACTATATCTGTATAATCACTATAAACGACTCTGCTTTTTCCTAAATGTATGTTTGATACTGTTTGTTTCATTCTTCTTCTTCTTCTTCTTCTTGATATATTACTCTCACTGCTAGTTCTTAATTTCACTTTTATAACACTCACTTGTTGTTTAAAAGCTTTATTGTTATTACACTTGTTTTTCTTTTCATCTGTCTTTCATTAAGTATTTCACTCCAGCTTTACTTACTGCTTGCTTTTACTTCACCGCATTTTCTATTTTATTCAACGAATTAGTTACGTCTACATTTGTTCTCTCTTTACAGAATTCGTTCTTATATTTCCATTTACAACCTGTATTTTTATCTTCAAATTCACACATCAGTAAGTATTTTTTAATCTCATAGTTTAGTATTTTTCCTCTTATAAATATTGCTACTTATTGACACATTTCACATACCTTCCTTTAATCTTCATCTCTTTACCTATCACTTTCTTCTCTATTTCTTTGTCATACTTCTTCTATTTTATAAAATACTACATCTTACTTATTATCTACGTTTTCTATTTTTTTTCCACCTCTTTATCTACATACAAATTTCTTGTCTTTTTCTTCGACATAACTCGCTGTCCAACGACACCTCTTCTATCTTATAAAATACATCTAACTTTTTAATCTGGGAAATAATGTAATCTTTATTCCCTTTTTTACCCAACTGCATTTCACTCTACTACTATTTAAATTAGTACCACACACCACACGTTATCGTAGTTTAACCTCTCTCTACTCTATCTTTTCCTCTTTTTATCTGATAGAACTATGTTGTACCTTAATTCATTTTTTTACTATATTGCGTAGTCTCTGACATTTAACTCTTGTCCACATATTCACATTTTACTTCACTTCGGTTTTCTTTTCCCTCTTCTTCTTATTCTACAACAATTTATTTTTATCTGCTTTTTATTGCTCGCTCTATATTGTTAATAATACATTATACTGTTTTTTATATTTTTCATTATTTAATTTTTACTGTATACTTTTTAAGTTTTGTCCGTGCATTCCCTGTTTGTTATCTAATCATTCCCATTTCATCCTTCAATTTCTTTTACTCCTTTTCGTATTTTCTACTTTATTTCAATGCAATTCAAACATATTTTCGTTTCTATATATTTTTCATATCTATATTTTCATTTTATATCTATTGTTTCTTGAATTATTATTCAACTTTATTATAATTTTTTATACTTTCATACGTTTTCTTTCTGTGTACTTTCACTTTCATATCAGATATTTATTTTCTTCAACACTTTGAAATGCTCATATTCTAATTTCTCTTCTTGGTCTCCTACGTGAGCTAGCAAGTCTTTAAATATTGACTTCCACTATCCTCATATTTTTATTCCTCGTTACTTGACTTACTTATCTAATTTTTCTTTTTCTTTTATATCATTTTTTTCTTGCATTGTTATTCAACTTTATCATCATTCTTTATGCTTTAATACGTTTTCTTTCTGTGTACTTTCATAGCAGATGTTTATTTTCTTCAACACTTTAAAATGCTTATATTCTCATTTATCTTCTTGGTCTCCTACGTGAACTAACACGTCTTTAAATATTTTCTTCCACTATCCTCGTATTTTACTTCATCGTTACTTGGCTTACTTGCCTTATTTTGCGAACTCTGAAGTTGTAATGGTCGTATCGTATTCCAGTTGATAGAGTGACTGAACTTACTATATGAATAGTAACACGCAAGTTAGAGAGCAGAGTTAGACAAATCAGCAAACTAGTGAAAAATACCTAGTTTGAGAAAGTGTTTTTTTTTTCATCAATACTGTGTGCTCCCGGGTTATTCTATTCACGAGCTTTCTTCTTTACAAGTAAGGTTTTCTTCATCTTCTCTATTTTTTAAAAATATTTTTTGCTTCCGAAACATAATATCTAATAATATTATGATCTTATTCTTACTCTACTTATATCTGAAAACTCTATGTTCCTTTCACTTTATCATAAAATGCATTCACTTCAAAAACCATATTTTTTTAATTGTATTTGACATCTTTATAAAATATGCAGTATAGCATGTTATGTTAGTTTTCAAATTTATTACTTTATTCTATCCCAATTACTCGACTTCTTCCTATTACCACATACAAATTTAAAAAAGCTTCATACTCTACTTTTTTCATTTATTCTCGTATTATTACCCTGTTTAAAAATCTTAAATTCTTACAAACTTCTGTTTTGACCTTAATAGATGTCACCAACACATACGATGCTATTTTCTGCATGAATCACTGTTTCCTGACTTTTCTCAAATGTATTTCATTTCTTGTCATTCGGAGCTACACTTTTCACCGTCATTTACACATTTCTCTATACACATTTTTAATGCATTGCATCAATTCTTGCTCGTTGATCCACTCGCTTTATTCGATCATACATATAGTACTTTATCACTACTCGTTCATTGAGTTGTCCTGTCTCCAATATCCTTTACCTTTCATCTTTTCATATAGTTTTCGTTTATCATTATTACTCATGCCGAATGCCGATCATTGACATTATATACCTTTCTCCGATATAGTCGTAACTTATAAAACCTTGTTCGTGAGTATAATATGACTACAAAAGGTGTACTCAATACACTGACCCTACTTTTCCCCCTCTTTTATTAAAAATGGGATTGCTCTTGGTCAGAAATGTCAGCATCCAATTATTCATTGCCTTGCCTTCTTTTCCTATACTTTATTTACTTTACTTCACTTGCCACCATTTAATATTTTATCATTATCTTATCTTTCTACTTGTCTTCTTACGATATTTCTTTTTTCATACTACTCTTTGTTTTGCCTCCTTTGCTAATAAGTTAATACCTACTCTAACTTTCTCTCATACACACACATTACTACTTTGTATAAGTACCTCTTATCTAAGCGATACACATCTCATTACATAAGCTCTTCTCATCCCATCCGTTAGTAATTGTTATGAATTTATGATGGTGTTCGTAACTTCTTATGTAATATCACATTTACTTCTCCTTCTATACTTATCCATCACTACTCTTGCGTTTTTTACGTATTTTCATATTCACGCTATCTTTGTCACACTCTTGCGTTTTTTACGTATTCTCATACTCACGCAATCTTTTTCACACTCTTTCTTTTCTCTGGCGTTTTTTTTACTTATTATCATATTCACACTATATTCTACACACACTTTCTTTTCTTAATAAACAATTACATTGTTATGATCATGTTCTTATGCAATATTACATTTACTTCTACTTCTATTACTTATCTGTCACTACTATTTCGTTTTAACTTATTTTCATATCCATGCCATCTTTTTCACACTCTCTTTTCTTATAGACTATAACATTGTTATAATCTCGATCTTATGCAATATCGCATTTATTTCTCCTTCTGCCTATCTATCACTACTCTTGCGTTTTTACTTATTTTCATATCCATGCTATCCTTTTCACACTCTGGCTCTTTTTTCAATACTATTTCATTTTCTTACCTATCTTTACTATCTTTTCTATACGTGTCTATCACTACGTTTCCTTTATATTTCTACTTTCACACTTTTTATTTTCCTTCTCTATATCTATCTCTGTCTCTCACACTCGTACATTACCTTATCTGTATACTACTCCTTCTATTACCTACTTCTATCACTTCCCTTGCGTTTTCACTTGTTTCCATATTTGCGCTCTCTCATTCACACTCTTCCTTTTTCCTTCTTTTTAGAATACATTTTCTTATCTTGTCAAGACCGTAACCTTTGTAATTCTACCTTCACACTATTTATTTCTATATTCACATCTCCTTCATTCTCACTTGCATCATATAAATTTCAGCGTTTGCTTATCTTTTGCCACTACTGTATTTCAGTCTTCGATTTACTTCTTTGATTGAGTAGTACATGACGAATTCTTCATATTCTATTTCCTTTTCTTTACCCTATTTTCACTTACACACTCCCAGCGCTGTATTTTATCCTTAAAATTTTACTTTTCTGCTTAATATATACATTTTCTCAATCGCTTGCAACAGTTACTTACAGTACAGTAAGTAGTAATGCCTATTTGCACTATCGTATTTTCGTTTTCTCAGTATCTTATAATACACAATAAACTAGGTACCTATATACATATACTACTCTATTGATATCTAGATTCATTTAATACATCTTCCCTGAGTTACCGCTTCTTATCTTTTCCTTGTGTCTTTTCTTTCTTCGTTTGATCAATCTATTTTAATATATTATAGTAAACTAAAATTTATGTAGTCAATTTTATTGGTTTCCATAATTCGATTTCGAAAGCTCATACTTTAAGTATCTTTTCAATTCTTGATTTTCTTCAAATTTCCATATTTTCAACTACTCTTATTTTAAAATGATTGTATTTCTTCTTCCTTCTTTCTCTCTTCTTCATTTCTTTTGTTCTTGACTAACTTGGTACGCCTTAGAAATGTTAAAGTCTGGCACACAGTATTGTTATTTTATTGTTGTTGTTTATTAAAGATTGTTACTGTTATCAAAAGCATTATTATTTTCTGTACCAACATAAAACCAAATTGATGAGTTATATTGTGAAATGAACCCAACACCAAGACCAGAATGATTTGTGTTTACTAGGTATCAATTACTTAATTGTCCCGATGCAAGTTTACCAATATACATATAACGTACAATACACTTTCGTCTTTAACCATCCGAGGACTTTCAATAAAATGGTACCATCATAAGTTTTGCATTTTATTTTCATACAGATAACATATATCTTCGTACAATGATATTTAAAATAGATTCTTTTTATCTTGTTAACAGTACACAGTTATAGAATAGGTACTAACAAGGTTTGATCTACAAGGATAATTTACTATACACTTAGGGCGGCCATAGACGGACTGCTTAGAGCAGTCGAGACCAACGGCACGAGTCGTGTTGCGGTTGGAACCGACTTCATTCCGAATGCTCCAAGCAGTCCTTGTGCAACCGAACTCGACCGCACGCAGACTGCATTTTAGCTGCGACTACAAAGCGAGAAAATACGAGCGCTCCGTGTATTGAGAATGACAATTTTGTATTGAAACTGCAGATCGTCCAACAGCGACCGCTTAAAGCTGTTGGCACTGACTGCTCTAAGCAGTCCGTCTATGGCCGCCCTTAGATGTACAACCATACATTATACACTAACAGTAGGTATTCAATGTGAGTGAGAGCCGAAGAAATCTAACTTTCATATCAGAACAGAAGGTAGAGTCACCGAGGAACCGACATTTGCTATACACTCTAATACTTTGCTGTATAATAATAAGTATACAATAAAGTTTTCTTTATGTTACTACGGAATGTAAGTATGAACATCCATTCGAATCGTTGAGCAATAACAAAGCCAGATTAATAAATAAAGAACGACTTCTCTTCAAACCAATATACACTTAATAGTCGTTACCAAAAGTCTATTTGTGTGTCATGATTTAAAGATATATATCGCATCCACGGATAGAATCGATGCGTAGTATCTAAGTCGGATACATGCCCAATCGCTTTAGGGTAGTTGTTGTTGATGGTATTAAAGTGTACAGCAACTTAGGCACTCGATTGTTGAAATATAGAATATTCATCTCGTTTTGTGAGGAAATTTTACAGGAAAATTTACCATAATCACAAGGAATTTTGAACATTTTCAATCTCATTGACAATTAGCCAAGTTGTTTGGCACAAGTTGATGAACACTAATTTTGGAAACTTATCTGCTATAACATTTAACACGGGTACATTAAGTAATTAATTTATATATCTGTTCATCGTTAAGGCTCTGTCAAACCTTCCGCGGAAGTGGGCCGAGCTGATAGCACGGTGATCTGCGCTAGTTTTAATGCACAGAATATTTTAAGTCAGCAACCCCCCTTCATAGAAGTTTTGTATGCACGGGGGGGTCCCTTTTCTCTGTTGCTGACTGTACCTAATGTCAGGCAATAGCGTAGACACGCGCATAACGCAGACGTATGCATATGATGATGAGTTCCTGTTATCGCTCCTTAGGTACAATATAAGATGCTTGCGTAAGAGTTCTCCATTTGTCACGAACCTGCGCGACCTCTTCCGGCTTTTTGCAGCCGAGGCCAGTAGAGCCAGCCTCTTTCTTACCTCACAGATGCATAATAGTACATTACTTAACAAGGGCCGTAAAACAAAGAATGTCTCAGATCGCAGGTATTTGACGCCCGAGCCGAAGGCAAGGGCGATAAATATGCTATCTGAGGCTTTCTTTATTACCGCCCGTGTTAAGTACAAAATTTTATGTCACCCCCTGGCCAGGAAGTGGGATTTCCCGCGCGCGGAGCGTGCGGTAATTGCCGCTTTATGGCCAGGTGTGACATAAAGATTCTTGTATCGTAATTAGCGCGGGTCAGTGCGCAATGTAGGTACTTAGTCCGCCCCTTTTCTTTTGATGGTCTGACTGAGCCTTTATAGTTACGTAACTGAATTAAATTACATTTTTACATTTCGTTTTCTTCGGCCGAACAGATGTCTATAAACATATAGTTATTCATCTATTATATATTTTACAATATTAAATACATTGGAACGATCAGCAAATCATAAGCACCTTAAGCAAACACAACCGTTACTTTGATAAATTTGTAAAAATAAGTACTATTTAAATATTCGAGTTGAGAGGCCCGAATTGCGAATTTAGTACCAGCTTATTAAAATACTATACTAAATATCTAGTGTGCGTTGAACACAAATAATACTGATGATTAACTTTTGAAATACTTAGTTAAATAAATAAAAACAACATAGATCAATATTAGATTCTTCTCAAACCTTTACAAAAATAAAGTTAAAAATGAGATCAACAATAAAACATGACTAGAAAGATCTTAAACAACACAGTATCTGTCTCGCCACGTAATTCCTTCAGAAAATGTTGTAAACTCGACCTAATTCCCACGAAATAAGAACTTCAACAAATACGTCCACGTGAAGTGAGGTGTTGGTATATTCTCGAAACCAGATGCGTAATTACGTAACGTTTTCAAGCGCGCATAAGGTTGAACTGAACGTTATTTTCCACGCTAAAAATGGCAAGGCGGGCTACCCTCCTTTCGAGCATCTCAGCAGTTTGCGTATTTTATGAGAACTAAATGCAAATAACTACTCTTTCGAGAATACATCAGTCACGCCATACTTACGAGTACTCTACATCTCTAAGGATCTTTGTCATACCGATATGCTTATTTAGGTTTAGGTGTATACACAACGTACGAGTATTGGCGGATCATGAGTCTGGGATACTTTGCGAGATTTAAAAGTAATAAAACCTTGTCATGTCGTTGTTGTTACTGTTAGTGGACACTTTAAGGCCCGGGTTTATAAAGGCCAGTTACACACGCGAGACTCTCGGTAAGATTGTACCGAGCAACCAAAATTTGATCTGACATTTGGAGTCGCTGCTACGTTGCTATAGATGCGTTGGTATCCACCTATCATATTCATTGGTTCAAATAGCATAGCACCGATGGAAACGGAATTACATTACATCTTCGCAGCATAGCAGAATAGCATAGCTCTGGTGTGACGGTTAGACCAAATGACAGATAAAATTTTAATCGGTTAGACTGTAACCGATCTTTGTAAAACCCACCCTGACTGGTTAATTCACCAGTCTATGAGACTAGGTTACATCACTATAAAATCTCCCAAATAGTTCCAAACACGTTCCAAACCAAACGTTGTATAGTTACCTATATGTTTAACCGTTCCGTCGCCACTAATTACTAACCCACCCGTAACAGCATTGTATACAATACAACAACACTATCTTGAAATTATTTCCCGATAATAATCGACATAAGAGTTGACATATATAACAAGATACAGAAACATTGTTTCTTAGGGACTTAACCGTATTTTAACATCATTAAGGTTTTAAATAGCTTAGCTGTACAGATGGGTCCCGTGCCCAGATCGATCCTGCACAAGCCTACTTCTATTCTAATAAGACACTGTCACACAATCACATCGTGTTGCAATTAAGGGTATTACAAACGTAACAATTTGTCGCAACAACTAAGAGAGACGCGGCTATATGAGAGATAAATATTGCTTTCTCGTTTCAGCTATACCTACGACTTTATCAGTTGTTGTGACAAATTGAATCGTTTATAATGTGATTTACATTCCAATTCAATTCCACAGACTAGGAAAACATGAGCGATGAGATATCATTCATAGGTACTATATCCACAAAATGCACTCTTAGAGTGATTACTTTAAGGTTCCTTTTCCAATAAACTATCGCTTAAAATATTGTCGATAGATATGTCATTCGTACAATACTACATTCAAACTGTCTCTTTGCTAAAAACATTTCCTTACGAGAGCTGTTAGATGAAAAACAGTACAGGTTGTCCCAAAACTATACGACATTACCATGACTATGGGACATCTTGTATACGTCAATAATACAGATGACAAACATCATAATAAAGGATCAGAATATAATCGGAATAAGTACATGGTATACATACAAAAATTTGTACTCATTAAAATATTTGGGTGCTATTAGGTTATCAGAGGTCTTATGTGCGTATGTTATTTAAAATTTACACTATACATCAAATACACATATAAACGGCTAATTTCAAATAATACACATATACAAATACATCGCTATTTCTGCTTATTGATATGCTGTGGTAGAAATCAAGTAATACAATATTCGAAAAGATAAGGTATTCCATGAATATCAAAATAATATTAAAAGCAGAAAATGCATGAACAAAAAGATATAATGAAAAAAATAAAATTTAAACTACTCAGTAAACAGTTCAGAAAATACGGTTTGTATTCGAAAAAAATATAATAAAATAACCATAGACTAAGATTATCGAGCACCATAATTTAGAGAAGTATGAGCAATTTTTTATTACGAAATACCTATTACATCGGCAAACACCTATTTTTATACAGCAATCCTTTAAAAAAACTTAATTATAAAACATCAAAATCATTGAAGCTTCCACGTAAAAATCTGACCTGTTGCAGTACTTAGATATAATGTAACTAAGGTACGTTAATAGTACATTACTTACCAAGGGCGATAAAACAAAGAATGTCTCAGATCGCAGGTATATTACGCCCGAGCCGAAGGCAAGGGCGATAAATATGCGATCTGAGGCTTTCTTTATTATCGCCCATGGTAAGTACAAAATTTTATGTCACCCCCTGGCCAGGAAGTGGGTTTTTTCGCGCGCGGAGCGTGCGATAATGGCCACTTTATGGCCAGGTGTGACATAAAATACATTTTTGGTGCCTAAATATAATAGGCATGTATGAATATTGAATAATTGCATGAATCTTCATACTTATCGAAATAAATTGAATAAATAACGCTGTAAGTGTAAGACTCCTTAGACTCCCAGATTTGTACAGAAGAGCTTAAAATCTTCATTTATCGGTAAAATCTCCAAGGCATTTATGCGTTAGTTCTTTACGAAAATAGACTCGGAAAAATCCCTGTTACCTTTATATCGAAAAAATATATAGGAAAGAGATCTGAGCTAGCCGCTGCGGCGTATATTTATACACATGTCCTATGCATATAATTAGCCTATGTCGTTATATTGAACACACAGTTACAATCAATTTTAACATCTCTAGCTTTACGGCAGGGTGTAGAATGCCTTGAGCTAAACACATTTGACAGATTCTAAAGCCACACATTTATTGCTACCTACATATTCGCTATATCTGTTACCATGTTGACACAAAATATGATTTTGAATACCTGTCCACTTATCCAGTCCAGTAAAAGAAACATATATACTATTAGGTAGTAAGCATATGTATACTTTACACGAAATGTCATGGTATATTATTAAACAAACATAATGTAGATACCTACATCCATCCATACCAATGGTCTTTTAAATGTCAATATACTGTCTAAGTATTGATCTAAACATTCTAAACTATAACACAGAATTTTTCTAAAAAGATCTTGGATCCTTCTGTTCATCATATAGGCGCATTAAATATACACATAACTTTCCTCAATCATTTATATAGTCAGAGTCCAATAGTACATTACTTAACATGGGCGGTAAAACAAAGAATTTCTCAGATCGCAGGTATTTGACGCCCGAGCCGAAGGCAAGGGCGATAAATATGCGATCTGAGGCTTTCTTTATTACCGCCCGTGTTAAGTACAAAATTTTATGCCACCCCCTGGCCAGGAAGGGGGATTTCCCGCGCGCGGAGCGTGCGGTAATTGCCGCTTTATGGCCAGGTGTGACATAAAGTAATTAACAGGTAACCAAAGTACTTAAATTAGGCCATGTTTGAAAACACCCATTACTAAATTTCATAATTAGTGAAAATACGCATTAGTGTAAATCTTGATTGGTTGAATATTGACATCTCTAATGCATGATAGATTCTTCTCTGTTATCTAATTACAGTTTACATTTAGTACATATACAGAAAAATACCATTATCTATACAAATATCAGCAGATGCCAGTTTAATCCAGTTTTAATTATTTTAATACTGCGTTGGACAAGACAGCTATATTTTAGTAGATTTTAAGGCGAATAGGTCGCACTTTTTCTAGATTGACTTCATTACAATTATGATACTATTGATCTTGGAGCGATCAATAAATTAATCCCCTACGTTTCATTTTTAAACCTTGGAATATACAATATATTACAAGGCTATCATACGCACTTGTCAGAGTTATTTTAAATAAACTTCATACTTCATATTTATTACCTAGGATAGACTAGCTGTATCGAGTATCGAAACAACGAGACATTTAATAACAAACATTTGTAATTGTTGTTGTTCTTTGAAATCGTATTTATATGTATATATTTCGGGCTAAGTTTCTTTCATATGTTTTACGCCATACAAATTACGTTATAATAGCACTCTACTGAGAGAAACTCCTTGAGACGGAAGCAAAATAAACAGTTCTCCAATCTCCATCTTAAATCACATCTGACACTTTCATATCTAACACAATACGTTTACTTTTTCATTCTGTTATCCAAAATACTAAGAATCAGTGGAGAACTCTACAATACTTGGCTTGGCCTACTTGGCTTCCTATCCTCAGGCCAGGTTGCATCGACTCTATAGTCGAGTATATTATTATTTTCCTGACAGGTAAACTGTACTTATGGCACTGGGAGTTCTCATCTTATAGAGAGCTATCCAACTTGCCGTACAACCGATTTTAAAGTACCTACCTTACGATTACCAGCAGCTTTAAACTATTGAGCTTTTATCTGCATCGTAATAATCCAAAATCTTCTTATATTCATCTAGTTTCACATCACGACAAAAATCTTTTCATTCCTAGTTTATTCGCTAACGTCTGATATACGAGACAAGGTTATAGTGTAAATTACATCTTTTTTTGATTTAGATAGATAGATAGATAGATTCATTTATTTCCTTTAGAAAATAACATTATTATTTTACATTAAAATAAAATAAAATGGATTCATTAAAGGATCGTCTACAGGTATACAATTGGAATTAAAAATAATAATATTGATAATTTAAAAAATGTCAGAACATGAAATAATAAAAAATTCTCTAAATGTAGGTAGGTATACATGACTAGGATATATCCTAGGTGATGTCAAATATCAATTTGAAATAATAAATAAAAGAATTTACAAGACTAATTATTATCAGAATGTCAATAGATGCAATGTCAAAAATATAAAATACAATCGTAAGTGTCCAAATTAATAATATTAAATAATGATAATAACAATTTAAAAATATTCAAATATTAAATAGTTCCTCGTTATATTCCTTTACGGAATATAACGGTTTCGAGGATAAACATTTCTTAAGTCGGTGCCTAAATTTATCGTCAGAGATTTCGTTTTTGAGAGTAGCGGGTAGGCGCTCATAAAATGCAGGGCCAACTACTCGCGGATTTTGGTCGAGCAGCGCGAGTCGACGCCGCACGGGCAGTAATCGCCCCGTCTGACGGGTGATTCTGCCAGGAATATTTGCCCGTTTAAATAAATTAATATTTTCACGTGTGAACATTATAATCTCATATACGTAAAGTGAGTAGTGGGTCATTAAATTGTATTTTTTAAATATATCTCTGCACGAGTGCCTCGGCTTCACTCCCGCCAATATTCGTACAGCTTGTTTTTGCAATTTAAACACTTTGTCTGAGTCGGTCGAGTTTCCATACAAAAGAATACCGTATGACATAAGTGAGAAGAAATGGGCATAGTAAATTTGAAGCAATGCGTCACTGGAGACAATTGGTTTCAGTTTGCGCAGCGCAAATACTGCACTACTCAGCCTTCCACACAAGTTGTCAACGTGTATTTTCCATTTCATCCTGGCATCGATAGTGAAATCGAGGAACTTGCACGAGTCACAGCGCGGGATCGGACTCTGTATCAGTGGAATTTTTGTAGGGCATCCGGCTGAGAACAACATCACGTTGGACTTCGTGGCATTGAGGATGAGGCCGTTTGCTGAGAACCACTTATGAAGTTGGCTGTACGTTTGCGATATTATATATTTATGACAAGAGATGAAAATTGCGAGTACTTTTATAACGATCGGCGGAGAGTTAAGTAGGTATCATCACTCACCACGTTTGAGTCGATCCTTCACACCACCAAAATCTTTCTTTCCCTTTGACGTAAGAATGATTCACCTAATTAGAATTATCGTTCGGTGCGTGCTATCCTTACGGAAAACTCCGGAACAGAAAGAGCGAGCCAGTTCGGTCTACCTCCGTTTACATCGCAGTAGCTCGCCGAGTTTACTACGCCGGTTCTCGAGGCAGAGGTTTATTTTCCGAACCGGTGGTAGTTTCTTAACATTCATACTCGTAGGTGCATGTAATATGCCTTAAATTGAAGAACAAATAACTTGGATATTGAATCGAACATCGTAGCCGCGTTTCCAAAATGCAGCCATCAGATGACTGAATAGATTCTATTCACGCTCGGCTACTTTATATCAGCGCCATCTGTCCTTCCCTTTGCTGAACTTACCTAGTTAGCCCAAGCCATAACGACCTTACTGAAGGGCACGAACATTGCCGTGTGTCCCGCCGCCGCGAGGAAGTACCGGCGGCCGCGATACGTGCCGTCGTTGAGGGGGAGGCCGGGGCAGGAGGAGAGGGGAAGTTCGGCGCCAACCACCACGCCGCTCGTGGCTGCCGTGCCGCCGGCGATGCCCACGTAGCTGTACCGAGGGATATCATTATGTTGATTATTATGTCCAGAATCAAGGCTTGATCACGCAGCGTGCGCGACGTACGCAAATGTACGGTAATACTTAACAGGTTAGCGACGCCACACAGGCTGCGCGACGCGAGCGGGACGGTTTCATGCATTTTGGCGCGCAGCGCAGTGTCCCGCTTGCGTCGCGCAAGCGGTGTGACCAAGCCTTTACTTTTGGCTGCATTGATGTACAGACAACAAGTTCAGCGAAAGTTTATTCGACACTTCAGATATGGAACTTGTCGCCTGTACGGTCACGGGTTTTAATTGTTCAGCCATTGGTCGCTTTTATACTTTACCGTGAACTTCTACGGAATGATAAAACTCTATGGTTTCATTCATAATTAGACTAAAGTATAGAGTCTATGGCCTATTTATAAATGAAACCATAGAGTTTTACCGTTTTTTCCGGCGCGCAGCGGTCGCGTCGCGAGGACGACGCGCAACGCTGAGTGACAAAGCCTTTAAGTGAACTCACCGGACTCTACCAACGGCTATCCGGCCGTAAGGAGCGATAAGTTTGACGGCGTGGCCCAAGCGTAGCTGCCGGGGCTCTGACGGCACGTACGGCTGCCCGGCTTGACTTTGCACTCGATCCTCTGCCGACATAGATAATAGTACAGTACTTTCGCATAAAACTTAACAATAATATTTTTAAATCTGATAGAGATGTAGCATGTGCCTTTGAATATTTTTTTTCCAATATTGCAGTCGTAACAACTAAGCAATTAAATTCTAATGCCAGTGTAGCCGAATCTCTACTTGTTACTAGTGTTGAGGAGTGTCAAATCCCGTTTAATTTTAGTCATGTAACCTCACAGCAAATTATAATTATTTTTAAAAAACTTAATATTAAGAAAACTAAAGATTTATGGGGTATTTCAACTGATCTTCTTAAATCAATTATTCATACACTTTCACCCTTTTTAGCTTTCATTTTTAATAAATGCATTGACACAGGACAGTTTCCCGACTTAATGAAGTATAGCAAAATAATACCACTTTTTAAGTCTGGTGAAAAGAGTGATCCATCGAACTTTAGACCAATTTCAATTTTACCGGCCTTAAGTAAGATCTTTGAAAAAATAATGTTTCAGCAGATATTATCACATTTCAATACTAAGGGACTGTTACATGAAAAACAATTTGGTTTCACAAAAGGCAGGTCTACTACAGACGCGGGTGTGGCTCTCATTAAGCATATATTAAATGCTTGGGAAAAGAAACAGGATGCAGTGGGTATTTTCTGTGATTTATCGAAAGCCTTCGATTGTGTCGACCATCAGACTTTACTAATAAAATTAAAACATTATGGTGCTTCAAATAATGCTCTGAGCCTTATAGGATCATATTTAGTTGATAGAATCCAAAAGGTTAGCATTAATGGAACTAATTCTTTTGGCGCCCCTCTGCAAATGGGAGTACCCCAGGGCTCAATATTGGGCCCCTTGTTGTTTCTAATTTATATAAACGACTTGCCGTACTTCACTTCTGGGCTCTGCGATATAGTCTTGTTTGCTGACGACACCTCTTTAATTTTCAATGTAGATAGGTGTAAAGAGGTGTCCGAAGTGGTAAACAATACCCTCTCTAAAGTATTAGATTGGTTCACAGCCAACAATCTCTTACTTAATTCAAAGAAAACTAAATTTGTTAAATTTACACTGCCCAACGTGAAACTGGTCAACACTTGTATTAAAGTCAACAATGAGCCCATAGAATTAGTCAACTCTACTACTTTCCTTGGAGTCACTATAGATTCAAAATTGCAATGGGGGCCTCATATTGCTTCCCTGGCAGGAAGGCTTAGTTCAGCTGCGTATGCAGTTAAAAAAATAAGGCATATTACTGACGTTGAAACGGCGAGGCTAGTTTATTTTGGTTATTTTCACAGTGTGATGTCATACGGTATTCTGCTGTGGGGTTCCGCTGCAGATATTCAAACAATTTTTGTACTTCAAAAAAGAGCGATTCGTGCCTTATACGGCATCAAACCACGAGACTCGCTGAGAGATTTATTTAAGGAAATTAACATATTAACAGTTGCGTCTCAGTATATTTTTGACTGCATTATGTATGTACGCAAATACTACACCACTTTCCCCAAAAATTCTGACCGTCATAGTTTTAACACCAGAAACAAACATAGACTTGCCGTTCCATGCCTTCGACTACGTAAAACCAGTCGTTCATTTGTAGGCTTAAGCATAAAATTGTTTAATAAATTACCACAAAATGTGATTGACTTACCTGAAAATAAATTTAAAGTTACTGTAAAAAATTGCTTAGTAAAAAAAGCATACTATAAAATAGAAGATTACATTAATGACAAAAATGTATGGACACAGGTAATTTGCTCTGCCGCACCAAACTGCACCTAATTGCCAGAAATATTATTTTAAGACTGACATTATTTTATTTTTATATTATTATTATTATTTGACATTTTGAGACCTTTTACATCTCCATTATATTAGATTTTTAGAAAATAGGCCAGGAATATTATTTTAAGACTGACATTATTTTATTTTTATATTATTATTATTTGACATTATGAGACCTTTTACATCTCCATTATATTAGATTTTTACCTTATATATCTTATTGTGAATTTGTTATATTCTGTTTGATGTAATATAAAACTGACGATTTAAAAGTGCTTGTTGGTAGGCCTATTTGAATAAAGAATATTTTGAGTTTGAGTACTGCAGAGACCAGTAAGTAAGCCATCCTGGACGAGTATGAGTTAGCCGGCCGAGCCGAAGGCGAGGTCCGGCTATAATACGAGGCCAGGATGGCACTTACGGTCGAAGCTTGTATAGTGCTTTTCTCAAAAATGAAACAAGTTGTATGAATAACAATATTTAAATAATTTTCGACAATTCCGCCTCGATCGTTCTAAAATTGTAGTTAAAGAACCAGCTGTGGGCTGGCGCGCTCGCGGCGCGCGCCGGGCTGGCGCCGGGCGGGCGAGCGGGGGACGCGCGCCGCCAGCTCCAAACTTATGATATGTAATGGGATTTACATACTTACTTCCTGGACAGTAGGTGTTACTTCCTGGACACTTCTGGCAACTGTCCAGGATGAGCCACTTTCGGATACTGTCTTCACAGATGTTATGAGAACATTACATACTATTTTTGAGAAAACATTTTTTCAATTTTTGATAAGACTATATTGAAAGGGGCCTTATGGCGGCAGGCGCTTACGCTGCACCGATTGGCTATAGTGTTCTTGTACAACGGTAATAAAGGCGGAAATGCCGGCCGCCGTAAGGTGCCTTTCAATACACCCTTTTCCTTCTCCTTAGTTTTCCTTTTATATATATACTTTTTTAGTCATCATACAAATATAAAAGCGTTTATTTTTCACTTTAAATTACAATCGTGTATCGGTTAGTAAGGTGTTACTTATTATTGACATGGAAAATCGGGTCAATCGTTAGTTAGAATTTAGATAATAAAGACTTTTGAGGTCTTTGCGTAGCTTAATTTTTTTTTACATCAGGCACTTACCTATTCAACGTTCTTCCATACTAACTGTCATACCCTTAATGGATGAATTCCGGGATAAAGAGTATCCTCTCCTTCCCCGGGACTCAAATTATCTCCATACCAAATTTCATCTAAATGCGGTTCAACGGGTTGAGCGTGACGCGGCAGCGAGCCGCGCCACAGACGATACTCCACAGGAACTGAACACTGTGGACTGACCGTCTCTGGCGGTGGAGCGCAAGTTGTCGATGGAGCGGCGCAGGTAACTCTCGGCCTCCTCCAGCAGTGAGTCCGTGTCGTCGCGCCGCACGTCCGGCAGCGAGCCGCGCCACAGACGATACTCCACAGGAACTGAACACTGTGGACTGACCGTCTCTGGCGGTGGAGCGCAAGTTGTCGATGGAGCGGCGCAGGTAACTCTCGGCCTCCTCCAGCAGTGAGTCCGTGTCGTCGCGCCGCACGTCCGGCAGCGAGCCGCGCCACAGACGATACTCCACAGGAACTGAACACTGTGGACTGACCGTCTCTGGCGGTGGAGCGCAAGTTGTCGATGGAGCGGCGCAGGTAACTCTCGGCCTCCTCCAGCAACGAGTCCGTGTCGTCGCGCCGCACGTCCGGCAGCGAGCCGCGCCACAGACGATACTCCACAGGAACTGAACACTGTGGACTGACCGTCTCTGGCGGTGGAGCGCAAGTTGTCGATGGAGCGGCGCAGGTAACTCTCGGCCTCCTCCAGCAGTGAGTCCGTGTCGTCGCGCCGCACGTCCGGCAGCGAGCCGCGCCACAGACGATACTCCACAGGAACTGAACACTGTGGACTGACCGTCTCTGGCGGTGGAGCGCAAGTTGTCGATGGAGCGGCGCAGGTAACTCTCGGCCTCCTCCAGCAGTGAGTCCGTGTCGTCGCGCCGCACGTCCGGCAGCGAGCCGCGCCACAGACGATACTCCACTGGAACTGAACACTGTGGACTGACCGTCTCTGGCGGTGGAGCGCAAGTTGTCGATGGAGCGGCGCAGGTAACTCTCGGCCTCCTCCAGCAGTGAGTCCGTGTCGTCGCGCCGCACGTCCGGCAGCGAGCCGCGCCACAGACGATACTCCACAGGAACTGAACACTGTGGACTGACCGTCTCTGGCGGTGGAGCGCAAGTTGTCGATGGAGCGGCGCAGGTAACTCTCGGCCTCCTCCAGCAGTGAGTCCGTGTCGTCGCGCCGCACGTCCGGCAGCGAGCCGCGCCACAGACGATACTCCACAGGAACTGAACACTGTGGACTGACCGTCTCTGGCGGTGGAGCGCAAGTTGTCGATGGAGCGGCGCAGGTAACTCTCGGCCTCCTCCAGCAGTGAGTCCGTGTCGTCGCGCCGCACGTCCGGCAGCGAGCCGCGCCACAGACGATACTCCACTGGAACTGAACACTGTGGACTGACCGTCTCTGGCGGTGGAGCGCAAGTTGTCGATGGAGCGGCGCAGGTAACTCTCGGCCTCCTCCAGCAGTGAGTCCGTGTCGTCGCGCCGCACGTCCGGCAGCGAGCCGCGCCACAGACGATACTCCACAGGAACTGAACACTGTGGACTGACCGTCTCTGGCGGTGGAGCGCAAGTTGTCGATGGAGCGGCGCAGGTAACTCTCGGCCTCCTCCAGCAGTGAGTCCGTGTCGTCGCGCCGCACGTCCGGCAGCGAGCCGCGCCACAGACGATACTCCACAGGAACTGAACACTGTGGACTGACCGTCTCTGGCGGTGGAGCGCAAGTTGTCGATGGAGCGGCGCAGGTAACTCTCGGCCTCCTCCAGCAGTGAGTCCGTGTCGTCGCGCCGCACGTCCGGCAGCGAGCCGCGCCACAGACGATACTCCACAGGAACTGAACACTGTGGACTGACCGTCTCTGGCGGTGGAGCGCAAGTTGTCGATGGAGCGGCGCAGGTAACTCTCGGCCTCCTCCAGCAGTGAGTCCGTGTCGTCGCGCCGCACGTCCGGCAGCGAGCCGCGCCACAGACGATACTCCACAGGAACTGAACACTGTGGACTGACCGTCTCTGGCGGTGGAGCGCAAGTTGTCGATGGAGCGGCGCAGGTAACTCTCGGCCTCCTCCAGCAGTGAGTCCGTGTCGTCGCGCCGCACGTCCGGCAGCGAGCCGCGCCACAGACGATACTCCACAGGAACTGAACACTGTGGACTGACCGTCTCTGGCGGTGGAGCGCAAGTTGTCGATGGAGCGGCGCAGGTAACTCTCGGCCTCCTCCAGCAGTGAGTCCGTGTCGTCGCGCCGCACGTCCGGCAGCGAGCCGCGCCACAGACGATACTCCACAGGAACTGAACACTGTGGACTGACCGTCTCTGGCGGTGGAGCGCAAGTTGTCGATGGAGCGGCGCAGGTAACTCTCGGCCTCCTCCAGCAGTGAGTCCGTGTCGTCGCGCCGCACGTCCGGCAGCGAGCCGCGCCACAGACGATACTCCACAGGAACTGAACACTGTGGACTGACCGTCTCTGGCGGTGGAGCGCAAGTTGTCGATGGAGCGGCGCAGGTAACTCTCGGCCTCCTCCAGCAGTGAGTCCGTGTCGTCGCGCCGCACGTCCGGCAGCGAGCCGCGCCACAGACGATACTCCACAGGAACTGAACACTGTGGACTGACCGTCTCTGGCGGTGGAGCGCAAGTTGTCGATGGAGCGGCGCAGGTAACTCTCGGCCTCCTCCAGCAGTGAGTCCGTGTCGTCGCGCCGCACGTCCGGCAGCGAGCCGCGCCACAGACGATACTCCACAGGAACTGAACACTGTGGACTGACCGTCTCTGGCGGTGGAGCGCAAGTTGTCGATGGAGCGGCGCAGGTAACTCTCGGCCTCCTCCAGCAGTGAGTCCGTGTCGTCGCGCCGCACGTCCGGCAGCGAGCCGCGCCACAGACGATACTCCACAGGAACTGAACACTGTGGACTGACCGTCTCTGGCGGTGGAGCGCAAGTTGTCGATGGAGCGGCGCAGGTAACTCTCGGCCTCCTCCAGCAGTGAGTCCGTGTCGTCGCGCCGCACGTCCGGCAGCGAGCCGCGCCACAGACGATACTCCACTGGAACTGAACACACCACTTTGAAACCAACTGAACAGTGAACGCACCATAACCTAATAAATTAAAACCGTGGCACGCGCGGGGGGGACACAGAACAATTGCTTACTATCCGGGGGTGCCCGACAATTTGACAAGTATCTATGAGATTCCAAAAATTCAGAATTCTAGAATTGTTTATTACATAAAAATTGCTTAATGTTTTTGTTGTTGTTGTTGGGAAGCACCGCTCTTCCTTAAAACACACAAAAATATTAGGTATAACCTGTTGTTTGCCTCTACTCATTGTCATTATGCTTCACTGCTCAATTCTCACGATTAATGTTTACATGTAGTACTGCTTCCAATTCACGGCCATCATCACGAATTATTTAAAGAATATAAGCTAAACTCTGCAAAAAATAAGATTAGTAGAACCTACTTTGACTACCAAACTCTTCGGCCAACAATTGGCACTGTCACCCGTCCGTCATATTTACCTCATTAGCTGTTTCGTGATTTACGGCTGTCACGCGTAAAATAATTTTAAATATTAAAAATTTGGTTTTGAGTAAGTATATTAGAGTATCCCGGTATAAAAATATGGGAAGAAAACGTAAGCGCCGCGAGGAAGAGATTTTGAAAAAAATACGTCGGTTGGAAAAAGAAGTTTTAAATAATCGTCACCGCTATAGTCATGGTTCAGTCGGTTCTGAATCAAGATCAGGTGAGTGTTTTGTACCTATTCTTTCATGAAAATTTCAGCCATTTCAGTTGAAACTAAAGGATGTAAAATAGTCGTGACGGGCCGGTCAGCAAATTCTTCGTTACTCGTTGCCATGGTCACATAAACTCGAAAATTACGATTTAAAAGGATATTTTTTCCTAAGCAAGCGATTCTAAACAATATTCAATATTTTTTTTTTGTGTTGCGGAGCATTCATAGCATGTCGGATAATTCCGTTTCTATTATCACCTGGTTTGCCGGGACGGAGTGGCAAGAGCGAGTAACAAGCGAAAACTTGATAACAATGATAACCGACCCTGTATATACATATGAGTATTAGATTAGTATTGCCTAATAAGCTATCGCCGGATGCAATTTCGGCACGAATGTGTGTTGGTCGTCTCCTACATACCTACTGATCAAGAAAAGATTACCCTGTCAAAATCTGTATGTCATATATGTTGACATTAGTTTGATTTTCGCCTGGTCCGCTATTTTCATTGTTTCGATGTTACTATCAAATTCAAACATGGAAGGTGAATAAAATAGTGATGCGAACTACACGTAGGGGTAGTTACCTTCACGAAACTAGTGGTTACTAAATCATGGTACCGGTACGTGTGATGCGAACAGTATGTTCTAGGACTGTTACCTTCACAGTTTTCTGTCAATACAGTACAGATATTTAATTACCTGAGTACCAATGTGATGCGAATGGTTTTCGGGATCATTACCTTCACAATTTTCTGGCAATACAGATATATAAATACCTGGGTACCAATGTGATGCGAATGATTTTCGGGGTCATTACCTTCACAGATAAATAAATAGCATATTCACTCTATTCCAGACCAAGAAAATGAGATCCCTTGCGATACCGAACCTGAAAATATAAATGGCTTTCTTAATGATGATGCCTATTATGAGGCTTATTCCCATGCAAGTTCCCCTCAACAGCCCGATAATACTGAGGTACCACAGACGCCCTTAGGAAAAGAGGCGAAACCTGTAGATAATGCTCAGCTGCTGCCTGGCACTTCAGGTAAAAATGATGAAAGTGACGTCATTATACAAGAAGTTACGCACTTAGATGATGAAATTCTTACCATATTGGGAGACCCGCCTAAGGATGAATTTCCTGTCGGTCCAAATGTGCACAATGATATTGCGTCTAGATTACAAGATGTTTTGCTAAATGGGCTCAAAAAAGATCAGAAACACAAAATGATTGAAGATTACCCCATTCCGGGTAACTGCCCATTCTTCGGCGCCCCGGTACTGAATGCAGAGGTTAAGGCTGCGATTTCCGATTCAATGCAAAAGAAAGACGCTTCATTAGCAGCGCGCCAAAGGCAGGTCGGTTCAGCTTTGACTGCCTTAGTCAAGTCGATGGACATACTAGTGAATGATAAATCTCACTCTTCACAACAAGTTCTGAAACATGTCAGCAGCGCTTGTCGCTTATTATGTGATTCACATTTTATCGATACAAAACTGAGGCGAAGTTTTCTGATTTCGACCTTAAATAATAAGCTGAAGGATACGTTAAAGGAGTCAAAAAGGGATAAAAGTCTTTTCGGTGAAGACTTAGCTGAAAAGCTGAAGGCTACCAAGGCTATTTCTAAATCAAGTCAAGATTTGAGTTACAATAAACCTAAGTCTATGGTGACTAGGAACCCGGCTTCTACTAGTACACAGTCTAATTTAAACTGGAAGCGCCCGCAGCCGTATTATCAGAATCCGAGCAGGAGACTGCCTCCATCACATCGGACTGCGGGAGCCCAAGCGACGTCTCACTACAGGAACAGAGCGGAAGCGGACAGCCGGCGCCGCCCGCCGCCGCCGCGTGCTCGGGCGAGTGCCCATTACAAGAAGAGACAGTAGATTTACAGGTGATGTTGCCTTCAGGCAGATTGCAATATTTTTATAACGTTTGGGTAAAGCTTAATGCTGATCAGACAGTTTTGTCCTGGATTAAGGGTTACACTATTCCTTTTATCTCCCAACCCGTACAGACTGATTACCCGAAAAATAGACCTAGTAATCTTGACGAGTTTCATGATTTTCAATTGGAAATCAATAAATTAATTAGTAAGGGTGCAGTCACACAATGTGTAAGAGAAGAAGGGGATTTTTTATCCAGTATCTTTTTAGTGCCCAAACCAAACGGTGATAAAAGATTTATATTAAATTTGAAAAAATTAAATAAGTTTATTAAGCCCCCACACTTCAAAATGGAAGATTTCAGAACTGCTGTAAAACTAATTTCACGTGGTTTTTTCCTAGCAAACTTAGATTTACAAGATGCATACTTTTTAGTAGCAATTCATCCAGATTATAAAAAATATTTGAGATTCGAATTTAATAACATTATATATCAATTTAATTGTTTACCTTTCGGTTTGAATACAGCTCCTCTAGTATTTACTAAAATTATGAAACCAGTGGTTGAACACTTGCGCTTACACGGGTTCCTTTCTACAGTATATTTGGACGACATTCTGTTAATTGGTAGTTCCCACTCGGAATGTGTCACTAATGTGAATACTACTATGAAACTCTTAGAAACTTTAGGTTTTTTAATTAATTACCAGAAAAGTAACATAAAACCTAGAACTAGCTGTACTTTCCTAGGTTTTGTTTTAGATTCCAAAAATTACTGTGTAAGACTTCCGCAAGAAAAAAGGGAAAGAATAAAGGAAGAAATCGCTTATATTAAAAATTTAGACGTGTGCAAAATCAGGGTTATTGCAAAATTTATTGGTTTATTAATATCTGTCTGTCCTGCAGTTGAGTATGGGTGGTTACATACAAAATTATTTGAAAGAGAAAAATTTGCCAATTTACTAAAGTATAATGATAATTACGAAAGTATTATGAAACTGAATAAAGATGTTTTAAATGAAGATTTAGATTGGTGGTATAAAAATATTGAGAATTCGGTAAAACCAATCCGCAATAATAATTATGAGATCGAAATATATTCCGACGCTAGTAAAAGTGGCTGGGGCGGATCGTTTGGCGATAAACGAGCTCATGGTTTTTGGACCAATGAAGAAAAAGAATTGCATATAAATATTCTAGAATTGTTAGCAGCTTTGTTCGTTTTAAAAGTATTTGTTAAGAACGCATATAACACCCAAATTTTAATTCGTATTGATAACACAACTGCCATTGCCTGCATCAACCGCATGGGTAGCGTGCAATTTCCCCATTTGAATAAAGTATCGCGTGAAATATGGAGTTTTTGTGAGAATAGAAGACTTTTTATCTTTGCGTCATACATTAAATCTAGCGACAATAGCATTGCAGATTATCAATCTCGTAGAATTCAGTCGGATACTGAATGGGAACTAGCAGACTATGCGTACACGCAAATTATTGATAAGTTTGGGGTGCCGGAAATAGATCTATTTGCGAGTAGGTCCAACGCTAAAACAGATAAATATGTTTCTTGGAGACCTGACCCATATGCTTACTGCATTGATGCTTTCACTCTAAACTGGTCAAAATTAGATTTCTATGCCTTTCCTCCTTTTAGTGTAATCTTAAAAGCCTTGAATAAAATAATAATAGAGAAAGCAACTGGTATTGTAGTGGTACCATTCTGGCCTACTCAGCCCTGGTTTCCAATATTTAAAAAAATAATGATTTCTGAAATGATTTATTTCAATCCAAGCTATGACTTATTAATTTCTGACGATTCCAGGTCCCGACACAGTCTACACAAAAATCTTACCCTGGCTGCAGCCAGATTATCAGGGAGGCACTACTTCGAAGAAGTGTCCCACCTTCGTCTATAGATATAATGATCAATTCAATTGCTCCAAATACTCGTAAACAATATAATTGTTATTATAAGGCCTGGTTTACGTTTTGTCAAAAACAACAATTTGATTATTTGAATGCATCAGTTTCAAACATATTATATTTTCTCACACATTTATATAACTCAGGATACCAATATGGTAGTCTCAATTGCAGTAGATCAGCGTTATCATTTATTTTAGGTAGGAATATCACAGATGATGACAGAATCGTTAAATTTATGAAGGGTGCTTTTAGATCTCATCCACCTTTACCTAAGTATAATTTTACCTGGGACACAAATATAGTTTTAAATTACTTATCAAAGCAGTACCCTAATGACAGCTTGAATCTAGAGATGTTGTCAAAGAAATTAGTTTCCCTTCTCGCTCTCGTGACTGCTCACAGAGTTCAGACTCTGTCGCTAATTCAATTAAAAAATATAATTGTAACCCCCGGTTGTATAACTGTATTGATTTCGAAACCGATAAAAACAACTAGACCTAATTGTGATCACCCTATATTGAAAATACCTTTTTATAATGAAAATGAGGCTATATGTCCTGCAAGGACTTTAATTTGTTATAGAGATAAAACATCACCTTTAAGGGCACCTGATGTTGATAATTTATTTGTTAGCTATAGGAAACCTCATGGCAAAGTGACAAGCCAGACTCTTAGTCACTGGATAAAGGACGTGCTCCATCGAAGCGGCATTGATACATCTGTATTTAGTTCACACAGCACTCGTCATGCGTCGACTTCGAAGGCAAATCGTGTCGGAGTCAGCGTGGATATAATAAGGAAAACTGCAGGATGGAGCGCGTCTTCTTCGGTTTTCGCTAGATTTTACAATAGGGAGATCGCTCCTTCTCAAGATGAAACCTTTGCTAGGTCTATTCTTAACGGTAATTAATTTAGTTATTTTCCTTTATGGCATGATTAAATTGTTCTAAACAATTACGTTTTTTAACATGTGCCTTTGTCTTTGTCTAATGAAGTCATTGTTTTATGTTTTATTTTCTTGAGTGATTATGGCATTGAAATATAACTTTCAAGTGTCAGTATTTGTTTCTTTTGTAAATACTAGTTACGCTATCAATCCATTAATACCTAGATAGTTCGCAGATTTTTCTTTTCCTTTGAACATCTACATGTAAACATTAATCGTGAGAATTGAGCAGTGAAGCATAATTAATGATAAAACGAACTTACCTGTACGTGAAGTTCTATCATAATTATGCGAGCTGCTCAATTCGAAGCGATTAAGAGATATTCCCGCCCTTTACCCTCCCTAGAGCAGCAAATAAAAATCTGCGTCCTAGGTATTTATCCAGCACGCTTTAAACTTAATGAGGTAAATATGACGGACGGGTGACAGTGCCAATTGTTGGCCGAAGAGTTTGGTAGTCAAAGTAGGTTCTACTAATCTTATTTTTTGCAGAGTTTAGCTTATATTCTTTAAATAATTCGTGATGATGGCCGTGAATTGGAAGCAGTACTACATGTAAACATTAATCGCTTCGAATTGAGCAGCTCGCATAATTATGATAGAACTTCACGTACAGGTAAGTTCGTTTTATCATTAATTATGTACTGTTATGTGTTATTTTTGTTGAAGTTATGCAATAAAGAGTATTTGTATTGTATTGTATAACTAATTACGAACTAAGTATATACATAGGTAGGTAGTTTTATTTCAATTTTAGATGCAGCTGCTGGCGTTATATTAAACGTTGAATGTTGATCGGTCTGTAATCTCCGGCGTCATCTACCGGTGATATATCTCCGGGCACATACACGAAAACACACTAATAAACACAATACAAGAAAGCTAAGTATTGTTTTTTTTTTTCACCGGGAGAGGACGCGACGTAGACTGTAACTGAGCGGTTCTAGAGGGCGCCGAGCGTCACTCGGCGCTTACTAGAGCATAGGTCTCTCTTTTCGTACGCCACTCGTCCCGGTCCCTTGCTAATCTCATACAGGAGTGACCGTGGGGGGCTCGGGTACTTCTACTGTTTTGCACACGGGCACTATATGGGCTAGAAACGCACCTTTAGAAGTGGTCGTGTATGAATGTGACAGGCGGTCGTAGCTGCGGTCGACGCTCGCGCACGGCGAGCGCGACGAGCGAGACAGGAACTTGGAGCAGCTGTCGCAAAATACACATTATTAATGCGGGATTTACATTACGAAACTAGTTTCATGCATTTTTGATTACATTACGGGCTGCGGACTGCCGAGGTAAGACGAGGGCGATCAAAGCCCGCAATGTAATCAAAAATGCATGAAAGTTTCGTAATGTAAATCCCGCATCATCACCAAGGAAGAATTTCGGCCGAAGAGAGTCAAGAGCCAGCGTTTTCGCGGTCGGTTACCTGACACCACGAAGTTGCGTAACGCATCGCAGTTTTAGTATCTTTATTTGCGCTAGTTTTTTAAGTTATAATTTTTGTATGTAATGTTAGCTTTAAGGTATTTATCTATGGGCCTTTGTTGCCTGAAAATAAAGATTTTATTATTTATTATTATTATTATAGGCCTTTACATCTATTGCAGACGATTCAAGCATTGCCATGTACACCGTTTTTGGTGACGGTATTACGGTGAAAGTTCCCGTCAGAAGCTCTAATTCCGATTTACTGACTGCGCAACTTTTACAATAAAGTAAGTATAAAGCGGCAATTACACTTCGTGAACACACAACAACGAAGTGTAAAGAACACGTTAGTCGGCCGCATTTGGCGATCGACAGCTGCCATGACGCCGTAGTGGGCGGACAGACTAGTGTAAAAACGACGTTCGTTGGCCTAAGTAGCAATACATACTGACATAGGTATCTCCTATGCCGCATCACATATTACACTCGCGGACAAAGAATACGGGTCGGTAAAAAACCGTCATAATTCCTAAAATACTACGAGGTTGTAAAGTTTTTTTAATTATTTCATTATCTTTATTTAATTTTACATCTATACTGCAAAAGTAACAGCCAAAAAAGTAACGTTTCCAGGTTTAAATCGGACTCCAACAACGTTAACGGAGCGAGATATGGCGAAAATCGCCATTTTAGGACATTGATATTTTTATGATAGGATCCCGGAAATTGCTAATACAGTTGGGCAATACGAAGAATAGTGTAATATGCAAATAAAACGAGTGTAATATGTAAAATAAATAAATAATTAATTGATTGATTGATTGTAGAATATTTAACAAAACATATTGAGGCTATAAACTAGGGTGACCTGAAATTTTCGACCGTGAGTGTATTTGTCACCAGACTGACATAAAGGTACTGCCATTGGTGTCACCACATATATACTTAAAATTATTTGAACTGTCCGAGTTATATCAAATTAGGCCGTTCAAAAAGCGACTTTACTGTCCAGGCGTGAAGATTCAAAGTCCAATGACAAGTTTTATAAAATTTCAGACATTTTAAGTAATTTCTCCTATACGACAAAAGATGAAATGACGGTTTAATAGTGTTGAAGTTATCTAGACTAGACTCACTTTGTGGGCTCCGACGGGACAGACTCGAGGTCCATGGAAGCTCGTAACCCGAGCGCCCAAATAGGGTCCGCCGAGCGGGACAACTCGGGAACCATCGACGTGAACCCTGGGAACCACAATTACGGCATTGTGTTTTAAACTCTACGGTGACAAACCTTAGTGTAAGGCAGTGGACGCTCGGAGCGGAATGTTCGACGGGGCGTGCCGCGGGGCGAGCGAGCGTCCATACTGTTGTGCGGCGGCGACTCAGGATCACAGTACGAGCTTCAATTGTTTGACATGCACGCCCCGCTGGACGCCCGACTCGAGCGTCCACTCAGGTTTTACACTTAGTCTAGTTATTGGAGGCCCTGCCTACGAGGCTGGAGGTCCCGGGTTCGATTCCCAGTCAGGGCATTTATTTGAGTGATGAACACGAATATGTATGTATGTCAGCACTTTATATATATATGTACCTGTTATTTTATTGTACAATAAAAAGTACGAAGAAGTTGACTAACCGATGTCGCAGAGCAGCACGCGCCTGGAGACTTGTCAATGTGTTGCGTGTGTGAGTATGTGTGTGTGTGTGTGTGTGTGTGTATAAGGTATCTCGATATTGAGTGTATAAGGGCAGTGACTAACCGATGTCGCAGAGCAGCACGCGCCTGAAGACTTGTCAATGTGTTGCGTGCGTGAGTATGTGTGTGTGTGTGTGTATAAGGTATCTCGATATTGAGTGTATAAGGGCAGTGACTAACCGATGACGCAGAGCAGCACGCGCCTGGAGACTTGTCAATGTGTTGCGTGCGTGCGTGTGTGAGTATGTGTGTGTGTGTGTGTGTGTGTGTGGTTGTGTATAAGGTATCTCGATATTGAGTGTATAAGGGCGGTGACTAACCGATGTCGCTGAGCAGCACGCGCCTGGAGTCTTGCGCGGCGGGCGCGGTTTGGGGTTGTCGCGCGCCGGCGGTAGCGGTGGCGGCGGCAGCGGCGGGCGTGCACAGGCGACGCGGCTGCGACGAGCGGAGCGGCAGCGTCGGCATTATGCGACTCGACGGCAGGGGGATCTGGGGGACACGATTATACTAGTTTATGCGAATGTTACATAATGAGGGAAACACTCGTGTTTTGAGACCTCATTATGTATACATTTGCGTAATCATTATGATGATAACGACGCGCATTATTAGCGAGGTCCTGCTACTCGTCCGAGCTCAAGCGAGGCTGCAACGCGCAGACATCAGTCTGGGCTTTACTGTCACGATGCGAGCTCTCAGCATCGAACGAGCCAAAATTGATTATAATCCGCCCAAAGGTATCCCCCACTTCAATAGAATTCATATATATTTCAAAATTAGAACAGAGTGGCATTTGTTTTTTTATTTCGTTCAATTGAAAACAAAAAAACTACTCTATTTCATTGACCGAGTGCAAAAAAGGCGCGCCTGGGGGGCCGATTTTTGAGTGTCGAATGCTCGATTTTTCACTCGACATCTGTCAAAGACATCTGTCATCTGTCTGTAGTTTTTTGACAGATCTCGAGTGAAAAGTCGAGCGCTCGACGACGCACCTTGTTAGCGAGGTACTGCTCCGAGCTCCAGCGAGGAGGCAACGCGCAGACATCAGTCTGAGCTCCGTTGTCGCGGCGCGGGCCGGCCGCGTCGCGCAGGACGGGCCGAGCGCGCCCCGAACCTATGGCGCCGGCTTTCCTGTAAGGTGAGGTTAATGATGATGACGCACCTTGTTGGCGAGGTACTGCTCCGAGCTCCAGCGAGGAGGCAACGCGCAGACATCAGTCTGAGCTCCGTTGTCGCGGCGCGGGCCGGCCGCGTCGCGCAGGACGGGCCGAGCGCGCCCCGAACCTATGGCGCCGGCTTTCCTGTAAGGTGAGGTTAATGATGATGACGCACCTTGTTGGCGAGGTACTGCTCCGAGCTCCAGCGAGGAGGCAACGCGCAGACATCAGTCTGAGCTCCGTTGTCGCGGCGCGGGCCGGCCGTGTCGCGCAGGACGGGCCGAGCGCGCCCCGAACCTATGGCGCCGGCTTTCCTGTAAGGTGAGGTTAATGATGATGACGCACCTTGTTGGCGAGGTACTGCTCCGAGCTCCAGCGAGGAGGCAACGCGCAGACATCAGTCTGAGCTCCGTTGTCGCGGCGCGGGCCGGCCGTGTCGCGCAGGACGGGCCGAGCGCGCCCCGAACCTATGGCGCCGGCTTTCCTGTAAGGTGAGGTTAATGATGATGACGCACCTTGTTGGCGAGGTACTGCTCCGAGCTCCAGCGAGGAGGCAACGCGCAGACATCAGTCTGAGCTCCGTTGTCGCGGCGCGGGCCGGCCGCGTCGCGCAGGACGGGCCGAGCGCGCCCCGAACCTATGGCGCCGGCTTTCCTGTAAGGTGAGGTTAATGATGATGACGCACCTTGTTGGCGAGGTACTGCTCCGAGCTCCAGCGAGGAGGCAACGCGCAGACATCAGTCTGAGCTCCGTTGTCGCGGCGCGGGCCGGCCGCGTCGCGCAGGACGGGCCGAGCGCGCCCCGAACCTATGGCGCCGGCTTTCCTGTAAGGTGAGGTTAATGATGATGACGCACCTTGTTGGCGAGGTACTGCTCCGAGCTCCAGCGAGGAGGCAACGCGCAGACATCAGTCTGAGCTCCGTTGTCGCGGCGCGGGCCGGCCGCGTCGCGCAGGACGGGCCGAGCGCGCCCCGAACCTATGGCGCCGGCTTTCCTGTAAGGTGAGGTTAATGATGATGACGCACCTTGTTGGCGAGGTACTGCTCCGAGCTCCAGCGAGGAGGCAACGCGCAGACATCAGTCTGAGCTCCGTTGTCGCGGCGCGGGCCGGCCGCGTCGCGCAGGACGGGCCGAGCGCGCCCCGAACCTATGGCGCCGGCTTTCCTGTAAGGTGAGGTTAATGATGATGACGCACCTTGTTGGCGAGGTACTGCTCCGAGCTCCAGCGAGGAGGCAACGCGCAGACATCAGTCTGAGCTCCGTTGTCGCGGCGCGGGCCGGCCGTGTCGCGCAGGACGGGCCGAGCGCGCCCCGAACCTATGGCGCCGGCTTTCAGCGGCCCACGGGGCAGACGGTAGCCGGCCGGTCTGAAATAGTAGATTGTGTCACAAGGGAGCAAAATGACATATTTACGGCGTGGGCGTAAATTGAATCCTGAACGAAGCGAAGGATTATATAATAGAATCCCGAGCGTAGCGAGGGATTCTAAAATAGAATCCCGAGCGTAGCGAGGGATTCTAAAATAGAATCCTGAGCGTAGTGAGGGATTCAAGAATTAACGCCCAAGGTGGAAATAATTTTGCTTCCACGTGACACATACTGCTTTTCACATCACCTATTGAGGATAATAAAAGATCTGAAATAACAATGTTTGTGCATTTATTTTATCAAAATCGATACAATACTTAACTATCAAAATCGATACAATACAATTACTCGTTACAGAAAAGTGCCACTTTGATCCCTCGTAGCAGGGAAGAAAAGTGCCATTTTGATCCCTCCTAGCAGGGAAGAAAAAGCCCTTATCCGAATAGGTGATGTGAAATAGTCGATTGTGTCACGAGGGAGCAATATGATCTATTTACGGCGACGGTGGTATAATCCTGAATGAATCAAAAAAATCTACAAAAGAATCCTGAGCGTAGCGAGGGATCTAAAGTAGAATATTTATCGTATAAACACTTGCAAAAACAAAAGTCGTCTCTCCTGTGGTCAATAGTTAACGGCTTATGAGCATGTGAGTTATGATTTTATTACATGGATTTATAGAACCGGAGACGCCGCTTATGCAGGTTACTAGACCAATCCAAAATTAAGCTTTGTAGCCCTTAACTTTTGATATGTCCACAGGAAAGACGCGAACCTAAATCTGTTTATGACCCGTATGACGCCCATTACGGGAATATTCTTGCTACCATATGACACGTACTGCTTTTCACACCGCCTATGAAGCCCGCTGCTAAAAACATAAAATGTCTTAGTAGAAATATAATAGCTATAGACACTGGTGCGGCTAATAAAATTACTTGCTCAGTTATGTAGGTTCTAGGTGTTGTGTTTGACTGTACTATGTCAAGAGGACGCTATTATTCTGATTTATATGGCAACAGACTATAATGTCATTTTGATTTGTTTACCTATAAGCTCTAATGTTAATTTTGAAATGTTTTTCAGCGAAATAGTTTCATGTCTCGAACGTTTTTCTTTCATCAGTTTATTTTAAATATTATTAATAATGTTCCGCTCTTGATTATGAATCGTTTTGAACATTTGTTGCAATCCTTCATTTAATATTCAACACATTATTATGATTTAAATAAACCGCGACAGTGATAGTGACGTGCTGAAAAACTGTCATTAAAATTATTGCCAGTAATTATAATTAATATAAGAAATTAGTTCCAACGAAATTCCGCAACAAGGCACATACTCATATATTCCTGGTCGGGCTTTACCTGTTTAGTACAAGGTATAAGCACATCAACTAACCTGAACTGAAACGGATTGGGGCAAGTATTCCTCCTCATATTCATATTGTTATACAAATCATCCTCCGAAGTCCCACATTTAGATATATCCCTCTCAGCGAACACAGAAAACCTGTGCCCAAAATGCCCCATCTTATGAAAGCTGTCCACGCTTTCGTCTCGTTGAAGTATATCCATGCTTGAGCCTAGCTCGAAGCTAGAAGACTTGGTATTGTCGAAGCTTAGGCCTCTGTTGTACTCGCAAGTGAGACTGTCTACGCTGTCTAGCCTCCTGGTACTTGCGTTCGGGCTGCGCTTGTATAAAGTGTTATCTGAGCGATTATCGCAGCTCTTTAGAATCCCTCTGCCTGGTAAATCCAGACTCCCTTTACTGTTGAAAGCCACGTGTCGAATCTCTTTATCGTTTGGGAGGGAAACTCTTTTTATTTTCAGCGTGGAGTCAGCTAGGACCCCCTGCAAAGTGCTGTTTTCCTGGTTCTCGTTTTCTGCGTTATCAGTGGTCTCGCCCGGCTGGAAGTCAGGGTCTAGAGTGTGGAATTTGATGAGGACTGGGGTAGAGTGCGTCGTTGAGGCCGAAGGGGGTCCCCAGTGGTCGGTCTCTCGGATAGACACTAGGTCCTCCTGTGAAAAAAATTATAAAATTAATTAAGAGATTTTGCAACAATCGTTAACCAGTTCGTCTCCTAACCTGTATGCCTTAGCATAAATACTGCCCTTAGTACTGCCTTTATACTAGGTACTCACTCAGTATTGCTGATCAGATGTCCTCGTGGACAAGAAGGAATTGCCTACATCACGCAAGCCTAGTCCGGACTGAGAACTTTTAATTTAGATAATTTCTTTGAATTTATTTGCCGTGCAAATTTTCTGCAGAAATCTTTCTTCGACCAAAAGTTAGCAGAAGGATGCAGGAAGAAAAATATTGGCACAACCAGACTCTTAATATTTTTCTTTATTTTTTAAACGTCGGTGGCAAACAGATGAACAAGCCCACCTGATTGTAAGCAGTCTCCGCAGCCTATGGACGCTTACAACTCCAGAGGTGTCCCATGCGCGTTGCCGACCTTCTAAAAAAAAGGTTGATTGAATAAAGCTTTTCTTAGAGACTTACCTGCAAATTGCTCATATCCTTCGACTCGTCAGTGGTGAATATGAGCTCGATATCGTCGACCTCCTCTGACTCGTTACCACTGGCGTTTTCCGTCTCTTTCTCGTCGACGCGCGGGTCGATTGGCGTGGTTACACCCTCGCTGAATACAGAGTTGTCGCCTTCGGAGAATGACCTGGAAATTTAAAAAAAAGATTGTTTTAGATACGACTTTTTTTTAAACGCTACGTTGACCGTTCTCTTCTTCTTCTTCTTTGAAACGCTGATCTGCCCAGTCGAAGAGACAATAGGTAATGATTTTCAGATATATGATTCTTGACTATATGATTTTGTTTTTGACAATATTCAAGTTTCATGATTGCTCAAAACTTTCTCGATAGAAAAGAATCCAAAGTTGAGGTCTATATTTTCCTTTTTTTAACCAGCCTACTAAAACAACGCATTATTAAAAGACACGATTAAGTTAATATGATGGTATTTTACCTCATCTAAACTCTGTCAAAGAGGAAATTTACTAATCAGTAATCAGTAATCAGTAATCAGTAATTTATTGCTACTAAAACTGCACACAGTCAGGTATTTATCGAGATTTGTCTAAAAAACCATTCCCGACGAGTGTTGCATCCCGTTTTGTCGTGAGCAAAAACATAAGCGCGTCTCTTTCATTTGGGGGGCGTGATCGAGCGAATCGATTAAAACGCTGAACAGATTTAGATGAAAGTTGGTAGAAATAATTTTAGCCCCGGTAAAGGACACAGGATACTTTTTATCCCCGGAATCATCCCTTAAGGGACTGGAAATTTGTATCAAAGTGCGATAACTAGGTAAGCGTCTGAAATACTTTTATTTCAGACGCTTACCTAGTTATCGCATTGCTACCCTTTGGTAGCAGTGTTATTCTAACGCGATGAAAGAGCTAGTGAATAAATATTTAATCATTCAATTACTCCTAGGTTGACCAAGAATCCCCATAGGACAAGTTCAAAGTGCATTTGTGTCTTTCATTTAGTTTGAATAAACAACAACATGTACACTAATTTATAATTGAAGTTGGAACACAACCCCAGGATAAGCAATATCATATACTCGTATAAAATACTGTGCTACTCTGTGATATCGCACTCTCATGGGAAATTACTGTTAGCCGTGATATTGGCAAACTACGCTGCTGTTTAAAGAAAGGAACTAACCTATTATATTGTATTTGTAATATTTACCTCAAACTCAAATCATCAACATCCAAGTTGAGTGTATCTTTCCTCCGGCTGCGCTCCACATGCTCCTTCACCACGAGGTTCTCCTCCGACGTGATCCGGACCTGCACATCAAACTTGTCTGTCTTCTTAGCATCACCGTCATTCGGCACGGCCATCTTCACACTCTCAGAGACTGTGTTCACTCTACTCGCCTTAATATGTTCTGTATCTTCGTAATGCTCTCTATGGTCTTCGTAATGGAATGTAGCCTCTGGATCTCTCTTCTCTGTATCCTTGTCTTTCCTACCCTCAACAGTGGAACCACTCTCTGATGTTGTGCTTGAAAATTCTGCACCGTCTTTTAGTGTTCGTACTTTGATCTGAACATCGAATTTGGAGAGGAGCTCTAACTTTGTTTGGAAACTTGGATGGCTGTCTTTGGATTCTTGTTTGTTATAGCTAGTTAGGCTCACTGATTCATGCACCGGTGAAGGTTGTTCTTCAGCTTGTGATTCTTGTTCTTCAACTAGTGACGGTGATTTATCTGATGTAGCATGTATGTTTACTTCCGTTAAGTTATCATCACTTTTAATGTTATCCGAAGAAACTTTCTCCTTGTATTCAGGGTCAGGGTCAAATGTCTCTATGGTACTATTTATTTCACTATGAGCTGTTTTGATCACAACTTCACTTCCACTATAATCATCTACATTCTGAGAATGAGGGCTGTATGTCACTTCAAGTTTCACTTTTTCAGATCCAAAATCCTCCGGATCAGAGTTTATTATTTTACGCCGCAAGATATGATTTTCCAAGGTCAGTTTCTCTATAACATCAGCATACTCTATGCAATGAGAATGTTGCTCGTATTTCTGTTTGAGCTCCTTCAATTCGTTCTTTGATATTTCTAGAGCTGTCCGCAGAGACACTACAGTCTGGTGCAGGGCCCTCACAGTGTCCAGATGCACCGTCCCGACCGGGACAGCCTCCAGCCTGCCGCTATCCATTCCTTAAAACCCACAGTCAATCCAGCCAGCATCCCATACATGACTACAGCTATTCTTCCAAAACACTTCAATTCACGAGCTCCGAAGCCTCCATCGCCCCACCGATATTATTAGACCTTTAATAAACAAACAAATAATAAACCCACAACAATCCTCGCTCAACTGTCACTAAATCGCACTTTGAAATTACTTACGATTGACCCAATTTTCCGTTCGACTGCGACAATCAGCGACGATACGCGACGCATTTTTAGATGCTTATCGTGTCTCGTACTAGTCTCGAGATCCACTACCGTATCAAGGTACAAGTGGGGCATGCAATCGATAAAACAGCTCTACCCAGGCAGAGCTAATTAAGCTTTCAAAACCCTCAAAAGTTAGTTCGGCGAGGCGCACAGGTGGTACGGACAGCTGATAAGGTTTCAACACGTAAAGTTGTAATTAAGTCGGGATATTATCTTTTAATCGCTTTCGCAAGGTTGTTGGACATACCTATAATAATAAGATGCTTGAAAGATCTCTTAGTTCACTCCTTGTAAACAAATCAATAATCCAGTTTGCTGTTCGCGGGCGCAAATGTGATGGAGAGAGTACTATGCTCCATCTTTGTCTAACGCTGTCATTTTGACAACTAATCGTCTGACTCAAATGGATTGAAACACCATCACCATGTAGACGTTTAAAACGGTGGCTTAAACGGCGCGAGCCGTCCGGTTTTATTTCAATGGTCACACTGAACTTATCTTATCTTATCTTATGACTGTTAATGTCAAAAAAAGTGTTTGTATAACATAACCTAAAATAACTTATTTTGTTTTTATTTATCACGTTTATAAAATGTTATCCGTTATTAATATTGGTAAAAATGCTCAACTAAAAGCGTTTCTAGTACAGACTATAAGATACAAATCCAAAACACATTGGGTAACAAATATACCTTCAGTAAATATGTTGTAAAATTTGTAATTATAATACTCAATATATATTCAATTTATGTCTGTAGGCTAAATTAAAAAAGAAAAACAGCCCGAAGTACAAGGCTCAGAATCACTTTGACGAGTTCTACGGGTCCGTGTTCGGTGCGAAATGGCCCCCGATGAAGGAGGCGATGCTGCGCCGGTCCAAGTACGTCGCAGTCGTCAACAACTACGGCGACTCCGAAGAAACTGTTGAATATCTTACCGAGAGAGGTAAATACTATTACACACTAATTGAGGATACTTTCGAAATTAAATATAACCATTTTAATTTATTTTAGACCCATTTAACCACTATGTGCGTAAAGTTATTTAAAGCTCAATTATCTGAAGTCATCCGCTATAGTTTTATCGGTAAGCTGAATTGCTAGGAGTGTAAATATATTTTATCTCTACCAAAAAACTAACTTAAGTGACCATTTGTGGATGCTGTAATTGGAGGAGTTTCGCCATGTCCTGTCCGTCCGTCCGTCTGTCCCCCGCTTTTCTCAGTTACACAGTGTAGTTAATAATTAACAATACAATACAAATACTCTTTATGGCACACCTCAATTAAAGGACACAGTACAGTACAAAATTACAATAAGTAGAGGCGAACAACAGGCAGTCTTATCGCTAAAGAGTGATTTAACATGTTATTTTTAAAATTTATTTAGTAAATGCAACTATATCAACATTTTATCATAAAAAACCCTTATTTCCAGGTGCCCACTGCCTCAAAGCCCTCATGTCAGTGCAGCAAGAGTTTCACAAACAGTACCCTCCCGCACCCACACAAGCACAGCCACAAGACACAGATACAGGCAGCCGTCTTGACCAGTACACAGCTAAAGTGCAGTCAGATGATATATCCAGCATATACCCGCAGACAGATATGCCGGAAAAACTAGAGTTAAGTGATATGACTTTACGGAGCAATGAAGAAGAAAAGCAGGCTGAGAATAAGTGAGTTGAAAAATGAAGATGGATATTATAATTTGGTTGTAAAGATTGTTTAATTTTCAATTTTCACGGTTCAAAATAAATGTTATATGATAAATAAATAAGTACAGTAGAATCCGGATACAGCGACGGTCAAGGAACCGGCGATATTACGTCGCACAAACCGGACTGATTTTCTTTGAAAATGTTTGGTAAGAATCGTAACGTCGGTGATTTTGCAGTCGTTAAAAGCGGTCAAATGTTATATGCGGAGTCGTTATAAGCAGATTGTACTGTATGATTCTTATTACATTTCTGTACTTACGATAAGTCTTCTAAGTCGTCTAAGCTTAAGGTACCAAGGTACAAGACATAGTCACAAAAATCAGGAGACTCAAATGGAAGTGGTCTGGCCACACTATAAGAGGCAGTGACAAGTGGAGCAAAAAGGTGACCCAGTGGTACCCAAGGGGCTGTAAGAGGAAAAGAGGAAGGCAGCGCAAAAGGTGGGACGACGACATAAGGCCAGTTGCTGGAGCCACATGGAGCAGGGTCGCCAGAGACAGGCACGAGTGGAGAAAGCTGGAGGAGGCCTTTGCCGATTGGCAAGTGGACATCCAGGACAAATAGAAACGAAAACTAAGGAGGAAAAAACATAAAAATAAAAAACACCTGGATGGACAACATGAGGCTATAATAAATAAATAAAAAAACTTACAATAAGTCACAAACATTATTAAATTAACAACATGCTTAAGTAAAATCTCATTTTCAGATCACAAAGAAACATGACTCTCGAAGAGTCTCTGGCAGGGGCCCAAATGGACATGTCCCGTATAATAGACGCCTCAATGGGGGTGACGTCAGAAGCCCTATACCAGTATGTGCCTGCAACCCAACTCAAAGGCATGGACGAATGGGTGCCAGAGTCCTTACATTACTCTTATTATGCCAGTAAGTTACGTTTTTGGTCTTTCAACTATTACTAATTAGGATCAGTTATATCACAAGGTAGAAAGTTCCCTAGACTGATGTGTCATATGACTCATATGCAGTTGAAAAAACAACAAGTCGTCCCTCCTATATGGCTCCTATGGTCAACATTTAACAGCTGTACATGGCAGTTAAGTCTTTATTTCATGGATTTATAGTAACGGAGATACTGTTTATGACTAGTCCAATCCAAAATTAAGATCTGTAGCATTTAACTTTTATATGGAAAGACGCGAACCAAAATCTGTGTATGCCCCGGGTATATGAATCCATTTTCGAGATAATAACATTAATAACAAAGGTGTTTTTTCTATTATTGCAACAAAACTAATCAAAGGGGCATGAAAGCATTTTCCCCTTCTCATTATCTTGCAATAAGTTTGGGAATTATTGCATTGCATAACTTGTTACTTTACTAAAACACACTTATATGTATATCTACATTTTTCAGGAGACAAAGACTTCCCCTTAGCAATGGAGCCTGAGACAGAGTTCAGTTATCCCGAACACCTCAAAGTGTACACATATGAAATGGGCAGCGATTGGAACTTGTTCCCAGAGCCAAAGAGATGTAAAACTAGTAAGTAAAGTTATTGTTACGGACAGCCACCTAGAATGCGTGCACATAGGGTTTAAGTGAGAAACAAGCAAAAAAGTTTATAGGTAGCCTCATCGCAATTATGCAATTTAGGACAAAACGCCGTTAGCCAGTTTGTAGAAGTAACAACGACATCTAGGGGGACATTTGTTAAACTGCAAATTGGTTATGAAAACCGATACTACTAACGTCATCCATCGGCGCTGGAAGTAAACATTAAGTAGTGCCATCTGTTGGCGAGTAGAATAAGCTAAGTACTAGAAAGCCCGCCGGAATTTGAAAGTTCTCGAAGTTTAAGACAGAGATCATGCTGTCCTTTTCTAACTTTTCTAGATTTTTCTTTTCTTTCTAGATGTCTCGATTTTCTTGGTATAAAAGCGAGCAAATGTGCCCCCCGAAGTCAGTTTCTGATTATAAGCGGTACCGTAAAAGTGAAAAGAAGAACCAGGGAAGAAAAATAGCAAATAGTGCTCAGTGTAAAGTGTAATATTATTGTGAGTACAGTTAGTTAATTGTTAGTGCTTAGTTGCAGTGCCTAGCCTAGTGTTAACCATAGTGCCTTGTATATATGTTCAGTCTGTAAGTAATCAGTGTAAATAAATCAGTGATTTTATTCAGTGGTTTAATTAAGAGGATTCTCGGTCCTGTTCATATTAGTGTGTGTTGTGGTGTGACAAGAGCGTTGCTGGCAATTTCCTCGGCGGAACGCAGAACCTTGGTGAGACGCGACCGTGTTCCACGAGACGTGCCGGCGGAACCCTACGCTCGCGTGAGCTATCAAAGTGATACTACTGTGGCCCCGCGTCGCCTACAGTTATCTTAGTGTACTATGGCCACATCACAAGGGATAAACAAGCAAAATGGAGTAAAATAATAACAGATTGGTATCCTAGAGACAGCAAACGGAGCCAGAAAAAAAACCTCAACGTTCGGGCCCAGAACTGGAGGATGGTGGCCCATGACAAACTACAATGAAAAGTGCTAGAGGAAACCTTTGCCCAGCAGTACACTGAATCAAGAAACATACTCTAATTCAGAATCTAAGGGCTTAATTAATAGATAGAGTTAGTTATACTGGGCATTTTCCGCAAGTCGACATCCAACGTGCCTATTTTGCGTGAAAAAGGGGGTAGCGCTACTCTAACCATCCTAGTTCCTGTATGAAACCTATCAGTGTCTTTGTATTGTTTACTGCTTCCTGCAGTGTGTTCGGATTTCCTAGGTGTTTCTTCCTGTATACTTCTACCTGCTTACAGTCTAGTAGAATGTGTCTAGCAGTCTCTTCTGCCTCCATGATATATGTAATATAATAGAGTGTACTGTGCCTATGTACACTATGAATGAGCACTTGCCTTTTTTCAACACGTATTAAATCCATCGCCGTTTAAAGCGCGATATTTCTGAATGATCAAGTTTTAACCACGCGATAAATTGGATTGAGGGAATTCGAGGCATTAAGAATTAATTTGAGCGGTTAATATCGGCATAAACTCTAATCGAAACGTGACTCCTTTGGTGTTGTATCGGGTGCGGTGTCGGCTTACCATCAGGTGGACCGTACGCTTGTTTGCCTCTGTCGTTGTATAAAAATCCGGTTGGATGCTATAGCAACCTCCTAATACTTTTATTGCAGAAGTATTCAACTACTATCCAATGGACTGCGGGAGCGTGCTAGCAGTACTAGCCCTGTGCCTTTCGCCTGGTGACCGAGTGCTAGACCTGTGCTCGGGGCCGGGGGGCAAAGCCCTCGTAGCGCTACAGACCCTGTTGCCAGACGTCGTGGTGTGCAACGATTCGTCTCTCTCTCGAACCAACAGGTAAGCTTAGATTCTTAGATTAATTTTTTCACGATATACACTGTCATTTTAAATTATAAATAGGTACTTAGTCAATTTTGAGGGGCAATTTTGATATTATGACTCATACTCAAAAAATTAATTAAAATAAATAAAAAATTACTAGTATCCAATATAATTTATGTATTTTGGAATGCTCACTGATTTAACTATGTTTAGTATAAATTCTCATTAAGTGAAATGTATAATTTATTTTGAGAAATAAATTCTTTAAACAGATTTATGTTATACTAATGCATAAGTGAAGAACTTAAAAACAGCCACGACCACCCACCCTGACAAGAGTTTACGACTGAGAAGTTATACTAAGTTTATTGTGCTTGTGCCCTGACCGCGCGTTTCAAATGTGTGTCTACGCCAATTTTGGTATTAGGTAGCGGACCCCAGGCATCCTTCAGGATGCAACTGCACTGGGATAACGCTAGGAGGATGATGATGATGTTTTCTATATTGCATTGATTGCAGGATTAGTCGCGTGTTCCGAGACTACCTGATCGACTTCGACACGAGCAATCTTTGGCGTGAACGTGTCATTTTGTCCACGCGAGACGGACGGGATTTCACTGACGACATTAGCTTTGATAAGGTAATTGCCATGTTACCTGGATGACCACAGAGCGTTTCAACACTTTCAACCGCGTCTTCCCGTATGTTACTAAATATTCATATGTGGATTTGGCTTATTTATACGATGACAAAAGTATGAACTTTTGTGAAGGCAGTCAACCTGTAAACACGCCGTATTTAATTCTAAGAAATTTTGAGGCATTAGTCCTCGTATACTTCGTTCCAGATTAGATGACGAAAATGTCTTACAGAATAGTATGAGAACTTTTCGTCATCTAAGAATATTTGGTAACGCAGGGGAAGGCGTGGTTGAAACGCTTCGTTGCCTTACCCACCTAAGAGTACAATCGCTATCGAATACATTTGCACACATCAAAGTGTTATAATCTGAATATGCACTTTAATGCCTTGATAATAAAGTCGTGTTCCGATTTTCTGAGCACCTTGAAATTACTTACGCAGAATATTCCGATTTCCTGCACCGATTTTAAGTGTCTCTGTTTGGCCCGGTTTTTGTCTGGTAGAGAATGCAGTTTGGCATTTAGTCCGCTAATAGTACATTATATTTTTGAGCAGTAAAATTAAAATAGGAATGACTTACAATTAAAACAGGAATTAACTTTCATTGATTGCAAGATTCAATAATTATATTGTCTTTGGGTGGATGCCATATGTATATCACATACATATATAACAACTTATAACCACACAATCAGTAAACAGAAAAATCTGTCGCTCATTTTCACTTTGTACCTTCTGATTAGTGACATATTAACGCACGTTCATACCATACCCGGTCTTCCTAGTTATTTAGAATCGGTGTATGCACGGAACCCTCAAACCATGGTCCGCCCTAGGTATTGGTGGACGCGCCATGCACAACAGACAGACGCACGATCAACCAAGACGCGAACCTAGTCTACCAACTCTACCGCGTCAAAGATCGGCTAAGCTTGCCCGACGTACAACCTTACCTACTGTCGTAAGTATACTATGTTTCACACTTTCACAGGTACTTGTAGACGTGCCGTGTACGACGGATAGACATACGATGAACGAGGATGAAAATAATATCTTCAGGCCGGACCGTATTAAGGAAAGATTGCGGTTGCCAGAGATGCAGTCACAGCTGCTTGCGTAAGTGACTTTCCCCCTTATTCATAAAACTGAACGAACCCCAGCTAACTAAAATGTCTTCTTTTAGTAAAATCTTCCATCTACAATATTCAAGGTACTTTCCCTGGATGGCCCATAGTTTTAAAGATTACGGGTCGTTAAAAAACCGTCATATTTCCTAAAATACTACGAGGTTGTAAGTTTTTTTTTTATCATGTCATTATCTTTATTTAATTTTACATCTATACTGCAAAAGTAACAGCCAAAAAAAGGCACGTTTCCAGGTTTAAATCGGACTCGTAAAACCATCGCGAAAATCGTCATTTTTGTACATTGATATTTTTATGAAAGGGTCCCGGAAATTGCTAATACAGTTGGGCATTACGAAGAATAGTATATTATGTAAATAAAACGAGTGTAATTTATTTAACAAAACCTATTGAGGCTATTTAAACTAGGGTGACCCGAAATTTTTGACCGAGAGTGTATATACATAATGTTTTTGTTTTTAAATATTATGGGTGGGTTGTACCAATCAAACCATCTGTAATAGTAAGTTGTGTTTATTTAAATCTGATTGTATGCAAAATTTGTCACGCTTGAATGTAATGACAGCTGCCGGTGCCATAAAAAACGGTGCTGGTAAAAGTCCCATTGCGGCCTACTTACAGAATAAAGTTAATTCTTTTTTTCATACGTTGGTGTAAACTGCCCTAAATGTTTTCAAGTCTGCCTACTTGTAGAATAAATATTTGTGAATTTCTTTTAATGGGTTTATTACGAGTACTAAACTAAACGAGGTACTAAATTAGAGAATAAGTTGACTTATTACGCGTTTGTCCCTAACACCCTATATGTGTTTCATATTGCAGCAACGCCCTGAAACTAGTGCGGGTGGGCGGCGCAGTAGTGTACTCCACATGCTCACTCAGCCCCGTGCAGAACGACGGCGTGGTTCACATGGCGCTCAAGCACGCCTTCGAGACGAATGGCATCGTCAGCACGGTCAAGTGAGTGTCTATTCGTATTTATTTTATATTGCAGCAACGGACTGAGACTAGTGCGGGTGGGCGGCGCAGTAGTGTACTCCACATGCTCACTCAGCCCCGTGCAGAATGACGGAGTGGTTCACATGGCGCTCAAGCACGCCTTCGAGACGAATGGCATCGTCAGCGCGGTCAAGCGAGTGTCTGTTCGTATTTATTTATGTTACATTACAGCCATGGCCATAGACTAGTGCGAGTGCGCGGCGCAGTAGTGTACTCCACATCCTCACTCAGCCCCGTGCAGAACGACGGCGTGGTGCACATGGCGCTGAAGCACGCCTTCGAGACGAATGGCATCGTCAGCGCGGTCAAGCGAGTGTCTGTTCGTATTTATTTATGTTATATTATAGCCATGGCCATAGACTAGCGCGGGTGGGCGGCGCAGTAGTGTACTCAAGCACGCCTTGGAGACGATGCATCGTCAGTGCGGTCAAGTGAGTGTCGAGATTCTGTTCGTATTTATTTTATATTGCAGCAATGGACTGAGACTAGTGCGGGTGGGCGGCGCAGTAGTGTACCCCACATGCTCACTCAGCCCCATACAATTTATGTATGTGGTGTTGTATTTCTGGTGATGAGGAACGTCGCGAGAGCTCCAGAGGATACGCAGTGTTAACAATTTATTTCTCCAAAGTCTAAAAGAATACAATAATTCACTTATCAAGTATGTTGAGTTGAGATAGTATGTATCTAGTTTTCAATGTCAACACAATTTTAAAGAGTCTGTAACACATTTGTGATTCTTCTGGAGTCGCAAGTGTCCATTTGCTACCATATCTTCTTACAGTCAGCCACGCCCATGAGGCCCGCTGCTAAAACATGAAATGCCTTATAAATAATTTGCTACCGAGTGGCACATACTGATTTTCACAACTGCTATGAGGGAAAGAGTCATCGTGGCCTTGAAATGAGGGAAGAAAAGTACATGATTGATCCCTCATTCCTGGTCAACAATGACAATGACTCTTTTCTGCATAGCAGGTGTGAAAAGGTTTTTGTTCTTTTGCAGAGACTTGTCTATCCCCTTCGCGAGCCTAGCGGGCACACTGTCACTAGGCAAAGGCGACGTGGCACCGCGGTACGGCCAACTCGTCACGCCCACGACAGAAGCTAACTTCGGACCGTCGTATATTGCCAGGCTGGTTCGCGTCAAGTGAACGTACAAGTTAGTCAAAACTGGACTTTTCCACGTCTTTAGTAGAGGGAGAGTTTGATGGTTTAACACAATCGCTGCCAGAAGTGCCAGACCACGCCCACTATGAACAAAATTGTATGGACGTGAACTATAGATGTAATATTATAGAACTAGATTCACAATCAGCCGAAAAAAATGGCCCCCGTAAAAGTACCGCCCGCACGACTCCGGCGGTACATTCGTGTTGGTATTTATGTTTACAAATTTGACACTTCAGACTAACAGCTGTAAGTCTTTTTGTACGATATCTTAGGCGTTGTAGCTCTATGGATAAGTCGTTCCGCCAGCACTATAATAATAATAATATATCCTTTATTTCCATGCCTTTAAAATAAAATAATAAATGCTTATAGTGTTCATGAAGACGTGGCCCCTTCTCGGGTATAGGCCTCCAACTGTCTCCATCCTTTCCTATTTTTTGCCTTCTGAGTCCAATCTATACCGGCAGTTTTATGTATCTCGTCGACCCAGCGGTCTTTAGGTTTTCCTACCATTCTGTTTCCGCTTGGACCTGTCCATGTGGTGACGTGTTTTGTCCATCTGTTGTCTGTAGTCCGGGCAATGCCCTGCCCATTTCCATTTTAATCCTTTAGTGCCGCTATTTATTTCGGCCGGCATTAATTATAGTGTTCGCAAATCAAACTGCACTATCTCTTGCAAACTTGCACCATGTTAGTGAGTGTTTCTCAGATTTTATAAAACCCTGGTCGTCAGTTGGTCAGTTTGGTTTGCGGAAATTTATAGTATATAGGATTTTTTGTATATACTTGTAAATACATTAATAATTGCTATACGTAGAAAGTATTTTTATTGTTTTTCACCTAGCGTGCTCAAAGGCAGTCCTTGAAATACCTATGAAGAAGTAATTTTATTCATCACGAAGTCTTTTCCTTAAAATAAGACCCATTAGTCACTTAGGAAACATAATTTTATTTTGTAATTAGCGTTTGGTTTCACTGGCACAGTACAGTTACATACGAGTATATGGCGAAATGTACCTACTTATCCTATTGCATTATACAAGATGCTAAAATTAAAATAGTCTATTGAAGTTTTAAGGCCGAATATAGGTACTGATAAACCATATCTTACAGTCTTTAACTTACTGATTGCGTTTGGATTTAAAGTAACATGGAGATTCATGTATATTTATATTTTAAATTTTTGATGACCATGACCCAGACAAAATACTTTATGAAATAGCGCCATAATTGAGCTGCTGTGAGAAAATTAAAATATGTATAAAAACCTTAATTAATGTCTACTTACTTAAGGTATGTCAATGTCTTTGGCAAGCAACCTCACGTTACAGTATAAATAGATAAGTAAAAATATAAGTACTTAGAATGAACAGCAAGCAAAAAATGCGTCTAAAACCTGAGTAGGTACACTAGGTACTATGTACGCTACGAGTATTAAGCTTATGTGTATAAAATCACGTATAGATAGTTACACCAATTTATACATAGTAAGTACTTGAACTGTATATATAATAGTAAATGCACATCCAAAGCGTCTTACCTAATTGATTGGTATTCTTACATATAAACACTCAGAGTAATAAAATTACACTCTTGACACATGTTGAGAAAAACACGTAAGTACTAGGTTTGATTATAGCTGTATTAATTATAACACGTACTGACTACAAAGAAAACAGACGGACATACAGAAAAAAAATCTCGGTTGATGTAGGCTTATGTCCCTGGCCAGTACTCACTATATAAAACAGATTATTAAGTACTTATATTCAAATTAACATTATAAGTTATTTCATTTAATCTAATGACATCAAAATTATCAACTTACACGCATATATGCAGATTCCATAAGATTTATACCATAAAATATATATTAAGTCACAAGAAATTTCTAAAATTAAGGTTATTAGTAAACTAATTCATTTCTTAACCATATATTATGATAATATAATACGTAACACACATAATACCTATCTATAAATTGAATCTCAAATATTCTCACTCGACTTAAATTTGCTGCATTTTACTCATGAAAAATTAGTGCAAAAAGTACTAAATGACCCAAATAAACTAGCTAGTCAAACAGTTCAGTTACCTCTCTCGATATATGGACGTACAGTCGAAGTCAAGGACATGTATAAAGGTCCATTTACACGATGCAAGAACTTGCATGCGATTTTCATTACATTGCGGTGTTTGGTCGCCCTCGTTTTACCTCTATCATAGCCCGCAGCAAAATGTAAACAAAATTGCATGCAATTTCTTGCTCTATGTAAATCAGCGTTTTAGCAACCAAGACACATGAACGTGTGCGTTGTAGTCGGGTCATTATCTAATCTAAATTTGTCAATTCTATAATCTAAATTTTGGAAATGAACTATGTACAGTCAGCCCATGAAAATGTTGAGCATACTTAGAACCTTGTCACATCGAAATCTAAGAAATATTTAGACTGAAACGTCATAAAATTTGAAATCTCTTTAATTGACAAAGTACTAAAGTGCTCAACATTTTCGTTGGCCCACTGTATTTGTATGATCCTAGTTGGTCGAAATAAAGATGAATTTAATTTAATTATTCGCGCGTTTCAACCGCCTCACTTTCGTGGACACGTTTTTGACGAATTGGTTGTAGATTTGGTGGTGTTTCTGAGTTAGGTGGTAGATGTCCCGTACTTTTATCATATATAACTGAGAACGGCATTGAAATCTTTATCCAAACTCAACAAAATAGTGAGCGGTGTCCACGAAAGTGATTTGGAACAAACCCCCGAATAATGACCCAGTCGTTGGTTTTTCGTTTCATCTAAATCGACTTAATGAACAAAAGCTTTGTTTACTTAAACCGCAAAACACCAGAATGACCATATATCAAAAAGTCGTTACAGCCACCTAGAAATTTCAACGAATTATCGACTCTATCTCCGTAAGCAATAGGTAACCAGTGCAATAAGATTAAAATGGGAGTCCAGGTGGCCTACTTGTAATTTTCAGCTGTGCAAGTAAAACGCCAGGTGGTCATACTACAAACGGCGTCTAACATTCCAAGTATAAAAATAAAACGAAAATATATCTTAAAGCCGGAGCCCCACTGCTGCGCACGCTACGCACGCACACGCTATACACAGCACCCTCGTGGGCCCATTGGTCTAGATACGTGTGTCAACATTTCTACAGCAACCAATGCACGCACACGGCAAACACGTCTCCCACGTGGGTACATTGGTCAGCTGCGTGTACCCACATTCCCCACTGCGGTGCACGTGGCCCACGCTACGCATGAAACGGGCCAAGTACACAGATGGGTCACTGCAACTCATGGGCAGCTACATCTTTTCGAGTGATGTCTCTATATATAGGGTTCAAATTCATGGGTAATAACCCGTAAACACCCCCACCGGTAGATAAGGCATTAGTCCGTAGCGTGGACAGCGTGGGTCGCATAGGGCTTCGCCTGACACGCGCGCTAGCGTGTGCGTGGGGGGCACTTCGGCACAGGCCACGCGTGTCTCAGTGACGTCATTTCGTGCGTAGCGTGTTCGTGCACTGCAGTGGAAGTATCTACCTACATTTTAATACGAAGCGTTTTTGTACCCACGTGCGTAGCTCGACCGTGCGCAGCAGTGGCGTTCCGGCTTTAATATTGACTGTACTGTACCTCAAAACGAAAATATATCTTTAATACTGACTGTACCTCAACTAACAAGTCTACAGTGGACTCTACACGTGTGATTTCTCAGTGTCGTTATTCAATGGTTTGGTTTCAACTTGGTCCTCCGTATTTTGTTCGACCTTGTTCCACGGCTGCTCCTCCCCGGAGCCGAAAACTGTATACGCCACGATCTCGACCACGTACAAACATATGGTGACGAAGAATATCACACGCCAGGCCGATATGGTTTCCTGGGAACAAACATGGTCATCATCAACATATATTATCATCCTCCTAGCGTTATCCCAGTACAGTTGCATCCTGAAGGATGCCTGGGGTCCGCTACCTAATCCCAAGATTTGGCGTAGCGTAGGCAATAGTTTTTACGGAAGCGACTGTCATCTGACCTTCCAACCCCGAGGGGAAACTAGACCTTATTGGGATTAGGCTTTGTCAAGACAATCATCATCATCATAATATATAACTATTAATAACATCTTTATATCTTTAAACGAGCAATTCTTGTATAAAGGTATATTTATTTATATATAAATTTATATATTTCGGTGTGTGTTTTCGGGGACGACTGACGAGCAATCGATCTAGCTGGGTCTCTTGCCAGGAAAAACGCCGACCAAAGCTCGGTCGCCCAGATATCTTATATCATTAAACGAGCAATTCTTGTATATTTATTTATTTATTTCGGGGATCTCTGAAACGGCTCTAACGAATTTGATAAAATTTGGTATGTGTGTGTTTTCGGGGTTTTCTCATTCTCAATCGATCTAGCTGGGTCTCATGCCCGGAAAAACGCCGAGCAAAGCTCGTTCGCTCAGGTATTAACGGGGACACGGGGAGTGAATAAGATTACGGCAAAACGAAAAGAAGAGGGCCAGTCATATTTGACGACCGCTATAGCTTAGTTGGTAGTGACCCTGCCTACGAAGCTGGAGGTCCCGGGTTCGAATCCTGGCCGGGGCATTTATTTGTGTGATGAGCACGAATATTTGTTCTTGGGTGTTGGATGTTTTCTATGTATCGTCGCTTAGTACCCATAGTACAAGCTTTGCTTAGTTTTGGACTAGGTTGATTTGTGTAAGATTGTCCACAAACATTTATTTGTTATTTATTTATTGCATTCGGCCACATCTATGTTTCTTGTATTGCAGTCTATATTGTAATCAGTGCGTCATTTGCTTGAATTGTTGAATGCTGACTGGTGTTCAATAACATTATGTAAGCTCCGTATTTCCCTGAGGAAAAACGTAGAGGTAAATAGTACATTATTGCCGTGGCCGGGAAGGAAGCAATTGCAGGCTGAGTGTTTGTTTAAATGGACGAGCTTGCGAGTCCGTGTAATTATAATACGAAGCCTGCAATTGCCATTCCGGCCGAGGCTAATATAGTGCTTTTCTCAAAAAAGGGGGAAATATGACAAAAATTGATAAACATAACCTTAAAACGTCAAAAACATCATGCTGTCCCGCTGTTTCTTTTTTTTACAGAATCGCAAGCGTATTTTTCCACCAAAAAACGCAAATTATTCGAGACACATAAAAAAACGTCGCGTTTTCAACAGAAAAATACGAGCTGAAATGGATGAATACGACCTGTTCCTCCTTTTATATGACTTTTCTACTTTTAAAAAAGTTTGGAACTCGACAAATAAAGGTATTTATATTGTAACATTGCAGGCGGCCTGCAATGCTTTTTACTTTTTAATTTGGATCTGACCTTAAGAGGAATGCCTAGCTGACCAACTTTTCAAATCTTGAATTTTTGACATAATGTTTCTGTCGCGCTGCTGGGAGCGGGAACGGGCGCTGTCTATGTGTGAGCGCACGCACACAGGCGCGAGACGCGAGCCCGCGAATTTACTTACTGACCCAGCATACGATAAATTAGGCTGTAGGTACAGATCGCACCATAGAAAAAGTCCCCCCTTGAGCACTTTATGAAAACTGTACAATAATTTCGTCAACTAAAATCAATCTACTTTAGCTCAGACGTTAACATGGTTGACACGCAATCAAGAGGTTCATGGTTCAAATCCAGAGATTAACAGAAATTTTTGCTTTTTATTTTTCTTACCAAGTAAATTAATGTAATGCTTTTATAATAAATGTTTATTTACGTCAATATATTGATAGGAAAATGAAATAAAATAACGCCTAAACTTTTTTTTACTTTACCAACTTGAAATACTTAGCAATATCATATTGAAAATAATAGCGTTTTATCTTGGCATAAAAATATGTATATCTCTCTTACAACAAACATATTTTTTTTATTGCCGTTTTTATAGATAATGGTACGGAACCCTTCGTGCGCAAGTCCGACTCGCACTTGGCCGGTTTTTATTTCATTGTATGGAATCCAAGAGTGCACCATCTAAGTATAATCATCTTTCACCGGTCTCCCCCATTGAAGTCAGTTTTTTTTAATTATATAATATGTAGATCTATAAAAAAAATTAGGTTTATCTACACCCATATAGTAAATCCTCTTTTATAAGTTCAAATACCGTAGATAAGACCCCGCTTTATAATATACTGTGCGGCTGTTGCGTGCGTCCCCTATTAGATCACGAAATATAACACTTTAACGAGATCACGTACAAAATTAAGACACAGCTGCGGGCTGGCGGCGGAGGCGCGGGCCGGCCTGGCGACGCAAACATGGCGCACGCCGGCGAGAAGTGCCCACACGAAACACATGAAAGAGGATTTAATATATGGATGTAGATAAAGTAGTGTATGCAACTGTACATAATTAGGCATTAAAACACTCGTGTGACCTTATTATGAAACTCGCCTTCGGCTCGTTTCATAAAACACACTCGTGTTTTAATGCCCCTCATTATGTACCAGTTGCATAAACTACTATTATTTCTATTACATATCATTTTTCTTACTCTTAATCGCCACGAGTTCTACGCGGACGAAGTCGCGGGCAAAAGCTAGTGGGTTATAAAAACCTATAATTCGTGTATAACTTTACCACTAACTAAGTAGCATTTATTCCTATATCAAAGACAAGGGTTCCCAGGTCACCTTTCTATTCAATATTCTTCCATTGTGACTCAGGGTTTTTCTTGTGATTAATAACTTTTCTGGTAATAATGATTTATCGATAATTTTTCACCACTAGCGTATCGACAATATATGTCAACGACTGTTGCCCATCCCTATTCCTTCTGTGTACGTATATTTAGAAACTGACTCCGCCACGAATTCGTGCGATAAGGACAACTGCAGCTCGGACTAAAATTCCCTTGCAAAAAACTGAAAAATCGAGGTTTCGTTCTCGACTGTTTCCTCATCCAAAACGCAACCAATCATGATAAAATTTTGGAAACTGCAAGAGCAAGAACTAATCTATGCCGCTACGTTTTGATTTTTTGGATATTTGTTGTCATATTTGTATACTGCGCCTTTTTATGGAGCCAATTCAACTAAGCCGTTTTTGCGATTTTTGGAGGGCTGTAACTTTCTTTAAAATAAAAATAACCAAAAAAACAAAACGTAGCGGCATAGATATTGATGATATTGATCTTATTTGAAAAAATCATTGCTCTAGGTTCAAAAACCAGGGAGGAAACAGTCGAGAACGTTTGTATGGGAAAATCGCAGCTAGGCATTCCTCTTAACTATATATAACTATACACTTTACCTTCCAATATGTAGCGACTAACGTCCAGTTTGCGAGCCATTTTTGAAATTGCAGAGATTGTCAGTTATGTATTTACCATTTATTAACAGCGTGTTATTTTTGATTGACTTAAAGCTATACAAGTAGTATAGGTGTATACTTAGGTCAGATGTATGGGAACGAACAAGGTACTCACAAATATCTGACCATAACTTGAAATGCACTAGCCTCCTGAGGTTCAAAGTGATACTAGGACAAGTTCACTTCAATGGAATTTATATCTTTCGAACTTGAAACAGAGTTGCATTTGTTTTTTTTCATGCAGTTCCAAAACAAAACGAACTCTACTCTATTTTCTGTGACAGGAGATTCAAATTTCATTGCCAAATTTCCTTGTATGGCGGGCGCTAGGAGGCTAGGTATACTTAAAATTATTTGAACTGTCAGAGTTCTATCAAATTAGGCCGTTCAAAAAGCGACTTTACTGTCCAAGCATGAAGATTCAAAGTCCAATGACAAGTTTTATAAAATTATATAACTTACATTTCCTTTAGTTATAGCTCCAACGAAGATAGGGACCACGATACCAGGGATCGTGGCTACGGTGTTCGTTATAGCCATCAACGTTCCTGTAAATATTTCATACGCGGTTAAAATTACTAAGTTATCTTTTTAAGAGGAGGGGTAGGGCAAGCTCTCTCCATACAAACTTTGTGCAGGATTTACTTCGTTTGTGTTTGCATTAAAGTTATGATTTTTGGTCAGTATGCTTATTTTTCTCATAGCTATTTCGTGATGTAATATATTTTTTTTTAATTTTGATTTTTTTTTTTTTATTTATTTAAAATGGGATCGCTCTTGGCCAGCATCTAGCCAGGGGGCAAAGATGAGGCCGACGATGAAGCGAGCTCACCCAGAAGATGCCTATTCACTCGAAATATAAAATAAATAAAATATTTGAAAATTTTCACATCACGATCTTCGCATATCTAATATTTACAACCAAAAAAAAATATGTATTTGTTAGTGCCAAAACCGACGAATAAAACCTGCACAAAGTGTGTATGGGGAAGGCCTTGCCCTACCCTGCGCCTTAATAAAATTTGATGTGGGAGTTATTTTTTGATGTTTGCGAAAATTTGATGATGGCATGGTACATTTAGGGTGCCTTTCCATTAGAGCTATGCTACGCTACGGATGCGCGCTACGGATGCGCGTTACGGATGCGCGCTACGGATGCGCTCACGCTTCCCCCTTCACCGCGCTGCCGCTCCCCGCGCCCGCTGTCAATACAGCATCGCATAGCTCGAGCTGCGCATCTTCCTCGCACAGCTACCTCGCGGCTGCGCATCTTCCTCGCACAGCTACGTAGCATAGCAGTAGTGGAAACGGTCACATAGTTTCGTAGCTTTCGCATCCTCGCAGCATAGCTGCATAGCATAACTCTAATGGAAAGGCAGCCCGCAGCCAGTGACACTGACCTGCGTAGTTAGGAGCGATGTCAATGTGATTAGACAGGAATCCGCAAAACATGCCGCCGACGCAGGTCACCCCTATAGCCATGAGGGCCACGGCGGCGGCGCGGTTGCAGCCGATGTAGCACACCGCCAGTAGACATACCGCCGGGACCACGGATGCTGTGTGAGAAAGGTGACTTATCACAAAGCTTAGTATATTTAGGTACTGAACCAATGAGCTAAACTATTACTGAACCAGTGAGCTAAGCTGATCTTGTCGTTATCTTTACTTTCCGTCAGATGATATATAGAATAAGTGCCAGTTGCACCAACGTACGAACACAGACCGGTCATCGTCAAATATGGCGCCGGCAGCTGCCATCCCATAGAAACTTGTCAAACTTTCCATATAATCAGATTTGACGAACACCGCTTACGATTACAGACGGTTTGGTGCAACCCAGCCTAAGTAAAGTAGCCAGCCAAATTGTTTAACCTATTCACAGCCACAGTAGATTCGAGTCGTTCCTCACACGCCAGTCTTCGTAGCAAAAGACTGAAATGAACCTTACTTGAATGATTGCATGTAGCTTGCATTTACATCGACTTGATTTACATTGGCGTGTGGGGCACCTAATGTCCTGACTTTATATCAAGTCAATGGCGGTGAAAAGGTTAATGATATCAAGGCACGTAACGCAAATACTCTACTCGCGCAACAATACAAAACAAATAGGTACTCTTTACTGCACACCTCAATTAAAGGACACAGTGCAGTACAAAATTGCAAAAAGTAGGGGCAAATAACAGGCGGTCTTATCGCCAAAGAGCAATTTCTTCCAGACAACCTTAGGGCAGCGGACGACTCGCGCAATGTAACATTTCTGGCATATTCTTCAGTCGTTACAAAGGCACCTAGACTCTAGTTTTCTTTTGCATTTGAATACGAGTATGTGCTTACTGCTTACCGAACAGTGTGCCGATTTTCCTAGCGGTCGTGGTAGTAATTTTGCCCCTTCCTCGCAGCCAGTCCAGGGTCTTGCTGAGCCCCATGCTGAAGAACCAGAGCGTCAGGAAAGGCAGGGCAGTGATAACTGCATTCTGCAAATAGATTTAGTCTGAAATTAACACTAATTTATAAAAGTACTCAGGTAGTTTATTGTTCAAATACAATAAGGATTCTTAGGGTCGGTCGAGTTTTCAAATGCCAGTTAAAATTATCCGTCAGTTAAAACTATTGCTGTCCCTTTCTAATTCTATATGTAAGAAAAGGAGAGAGCTAACCTTTATCTGGCGGATTCTTTTATCTGGGGATTGAAAAATTGGCCCTTAGTGACGTTTAACAAACTACACAACAACTTTTTTAGGACAGTTATTTGATTATAGAACAGCAGCTCGATGTGCATGTACTAGCCCCAGTTGGATCATGCGTGTGATACCAGAATGGCCAGGAATGGTGACGTCATTGGCAAGTTCTATACATGGACTGACCTCAGTCATCTCGAAATGGAGCACTTGCTTCATGTAGAAGGGCAGCTCGATGAGCAGCATGTACCAGCCCCAGTTGGAGCACGTGTGGGAGACCAGGATGGCCAGGAATGGTGGTGACGTCAGCACCGCGCGCCAGGGCACTGGCAGGTTCTATCGAAAAAGAAACGTCAAAGATTCGAGTATGGTAGAGAGAGGCTCATTTCTTCTAGCGCTATATATGTATAGGTAAGCGCTATATTCAGAGAATGCGACAAAAGTATGTACCTTGTAGCTAAATGACTTTTGTTGTCCTAGTGCCAGTTGCACCAACGTACGAACACACACCGGTCATCGTCAAATATGGCGCCGGCAGCTGTCATCCCATAGAAACTTGTCCAACTTTCCATACAATCAGATTTGTCGAACATCGCTTACGATTACGGACGGTTTGGTGCAACCCAGCCCTAGTCTGACTTTCCTGACGTTACTTATAAATAGTGACAGACAGAGACCTGACGAAGACTTGGCACACAAAGACTTCTACCAAAGTCTACCTCAACATTTATAAGGCGATATCAATAAATTAACAAGTCTAACATCCGCGCTTACCTTATGGCCGTGGTCATCGCTTTTTCCACCCAGAGAGGTGACAATCATGTTGCGTTCTTCAGCGCTGATGAGCGGCTGCTCCTGCGGGGAATCTTGCACCAGCACCACCCATAGCAGGCACCAGATGGAGGCCAGTCCACCCATTACGTAGAACACGCTTTCCCATCCTGAGGATTGGGAATATATCATAACTGTACATTTATATGGTTTCAGCTAACTAGGTCTAGGTAAGTACAGACGGCAGAGGCTAATGTTAGATCGTGTTTGTCTCCAAGTAGACAAGAATACATGGACTCGACATCGTGTTCATGAATACAGGCGCAGCTGTTATATTTACGAGTATACCTACACAAATAGCAAAATAGTGTAGCGTTATCCACAACTGAAAGGGAGTTCATAGCTGCCTGGGCAGAATAAGTAATTGGTCTAAAACAAACGAGGGCATTGGTATGGCGAGTTATCGTAGGTATACCTAGATTTGCAGCGAGTACGCCAGCCAATAGCATGGAGATGACAGTTCCGAGTGATGTCCCAGCGTACACTAGAGCTGCCATCACGCTCCGCTCCGCAGGCGGCGCCCATTTTGACAGCAGCACATGCATCGCGGGAAACGTCACGCCCTGGGAAACAGTCGAAAGCTTTGAGAATCCTGACCATGTTAAAGATAGTTCGTACAAAACTGTAAGGCCAAGTGCTGTCAAATTAACTCAAGCAAATATTAACCTTACAGTCCGAGCTCTAAGTCTAGTTTTGCTTGCGTTCGTTTGACAGAATTTAGCGAACTATACCTACAGCATAATATATTAAAATAAATTAGAAATTTACTTCTGGATTTTAGGCATGACCTCGCAAATGCAGGCTTCTTTTAGATAAAAGAAACGGATCCAACCATCTGTATTGAAGCAGTAGGCAGGCTCTAGCTACCTGTGGAATTTATTGTATCGACGATATTGTATTTACCCCGCCAATCCCCTCGCCGATTCTCATGACGACGGCTGCGGCGGCGGAGAGCTCGGCCATGACAGGCGTCAACAGGGTGCACACTACGTTGATAGTCACGCTGAAGAACATCACCCATTTGGCTGAGAACAGCTCCGCAACTCGCGCCCCTGGAAGATCATGACTTTAACACTCTTTGATGCTAATCTTCGACATGAGTGGGCATATATCTACGATATTAAGCTAATTAAATTACTGGAATAAGATAAATCTAATAACAACCAGTAGCTCTAGTATAAGTTTTTTCGAAACATTAACTAATTCGAACGCGTTTGCGTTTTGTCTCAAAATGTATGAAAGTGGTATGAAAACGTGAACAGCGCCTCTGCTGGTCACTAGTGGAAACTAAAACAGCGAGTATAACATTTGTTGCTAACCGATGAACGCGCGTATTTCAAACTCGGTGAGAGCATTTTCATACATTTTGAGACAAAACGCAAACGCGTTCGAATTAGTTAATGTTTCGAAAAAACTTATACTAGAGCTACAGTACGTAATAAGTACCAGTCTACCAGTGCCAGTCAGCGTTTATTTATACTACGACGGTGGGAAACAAGCTTTACGGTCCACCTGAGGTAAGCGGATACCGCAGCCTATATTAGACGCTCGCAACTCCAAAAGACTCACGTGCGCATCGCCGACCCTTTACAAAATATGAGGATTCACTGTGTTGACAGCAGCCGGGTCAAAAGGTCCCTCGCTCTCAACACAGTGCATGTTGAAGCTATGGGAACCTTGCTCACCTCCAGGAACACAACACTACATACTTGTATAGTAATAGTACATTACTTACCAAGGGCGATAAAACAAAGAATGTCTCAGATCGCAGGTATTTTACGCCCGAGCCGAAGGCAAGGGCGATAAATATGCGATCTGAGGCTTTCTTTATTATCGCCCGTGGTAAGTACAAAATTTTATGTCACCCCCTGGCCAGGAAGTGGGTTTTTTCGCGCGCGGAGCGTGCGATAATGGCCACTTTATGGCCAGGTGTGACATAAATAATGTTATTTATGGTTGCGGTTTTCTGCAAAGCGGAGGTACCTACCTACTTCCTCAGTTGGGCTGCTCCAAATCCGAGCAAGGGATGACATATTGTTGTGCCTACCTCTCTTGAAAAAAAATTATGCTAATAGAGCCTTAAATATTGGCTGTAAGAGGTGCCCGTTGCCAACATAAAAGAATGTAGATCGAATTTGAAAGATCCCTTTTAAACTTACCAGGAATCTGTGAGACGAAGTACCCCCAAAAGTAGGAACTCATCACAATGCCCTGTATCGTGCTTGGCCATACTATAGCGCCATCTACCTGAAAATGAAAATTATAATGAAAAACATGTATTTAAAACTATACAAGTTTCGTAGAAGATTGGGACCTCCTTAGTAAGTAAAGTATACTTGTATCAGGAGGACCCCCTCTTCCAACAGCAAAATAGGTATTATTTAACCCAACGGACGTAGAATAAGGATTTAGAAAGTTTATTATAACTCGCGCAAAATGTTTTCTTTCATATTATATGACCTGCTCTGTCCACGCTCCCAAAACCATTAAATCTATTAAAGGAGGAATGTCACACATTAACAGCTCTCATTGTTTGTACACGATGTCTCCTCGTGAAATATCGACGAGCCTAATTTCGCTACTTTGACATCAACCTTAATTGGTAGACCATTCGTTTTGATTTAAATTTATTGAAATTTGACGCGCAGAGTTCAGTTCAGAAATAATCGAAATAAACTTTTATCGCCCCTGTCACACAGGTACGACGATCAGCAGAAGAAAAAAGAAATGATCAAAATGATCTTCAGCCAGAAGCTCGACTAAATCGATGCCGATCAATTTACCTTCTCAGGCGAGGCGAGGCTTACGTACGTAAGTAGGTTTTTCTATTGTTGACTGTCCGTCGCGAATATCTAAATATGTCTGAGTGCTTATTAATGTAGATATTTTTATTTTGTAGCTAAAACATTATCATTCCTGAGAAAGAACTCCCGAAGAGTTCGAAACATATTAGTTTAAAAGATTTGTTTAAACGGATCTAACGCGGTATTTATGTATTTACCTTTTTTACCGACGTTTCTAGTTCGAAACATGTCGCACGGATTGACAATTATATGTACAATACGTGAGTTCATTGACAGACTTCAAAATCAAAGACCCAAAGACTGTGGCGACGAATTAAATAAACCCATTGGAATGATTCCAAAATTATTAAATTTTGACTCAAATACTTGTTCAAGCCCATACTGATTTTGCTGCTTTTTCCGAGCTTGTATAATACCCCTTTTTAATATCCTCAAATAAATCTTCAAATTTTACGACTGCTCCCATTGCCAAATACACAATATATTTAACAAGTTTAAGAACAGAGTTACGTACTATTACGTAGGTTTTCTTTTCCAATCTCAAGAGAAGTCGAATTCCTTTACGATTATCAGTAAACAATAAGCAATTTCTAAGAAATTATTTAACTTTGGGTCGCCTTGATTCGGCAGAGCCTTATGAAGTTATGAACAAAGAGGTTCGTATCGAGGCGTTCAATTTTTTAATTTTCACATTGATTTAAAATTCTGTCTTATTTAGTCTCGATACTCACCCCATCCGTTTCAAAATCGTAACTATAAGTACTACGGAAGACGCGACAAATGGAGGTCAGACATAAATGGTTCACCAGGCGACCGTCGACCAGTGATTGTGAATGCCAGCCCAGCTGCGCAGAGTGTGTAAGCGCATTGCGTGGAACATAAAACTAAACGGGAATGGGAGCACAATTGACGCAGACGACTGCTCCAACCGGCACATTGACGTGTTCACGACAACAACGAAGATAGCCTCAATTCGCCAATCAAATACTACTCGTAATGTTGTTGACGAAAGCGATTCTGGGTTTATAGTAGGTAAATATAATCTTTAAAGCCCGAAACGCACTGACAGCGGTAGCTGGGCGGGGCATCGCGGTGCGGAGGCGGTACCGGTTGTAATATTTGAACTAATATGAAAGGGTTCGCACAGAAAACCGGCCGGGAAAAAAGCGTTCTGTGCGGACCCTTTCATATTAGTTCGAACATTACAACCGGTACCGCCTCCGCAGCGCACCGCACCGCCGCCGCCACCGTTGTCTGTGCGTTTCCAGCTTAAAAGAATGCTAATGCCCGATAGACTAAGACTGATGGATGACTGAGCTGAGACACCTGAAAGACTTTATTTTTATATGCCAGTTGCTGTGTAAATATTGCACCAAAGTAATGCTTTAGCTGTTTTTGTTTAGAAGAACGTCGAAAAGTCGATAACCTGAATAGACGAAAGAGCGGAAGGCAACCTTCGCGTTACGCCAACTTTCAAGATTTGGCCTGTACTTTGCGATGCAGTTACATCCAAGAGAACGCGGAAAAGGACTTCTAAAGAACACGACCGGTATAAGGAAGAGATACCTACTTTATGAACTTTGACCTTTTAGATAATTTATAAATATCTTACATATCGTGCTGTGTCGAGTTACTCCCACTTGAAGCACAAGCATCAGAGCTGCAGACGGCCACCCGTGGCCGCCGCCTCTTCGTCTTGCGCCTTAATGGCAGTGATAATTTATGTAATTCTTACATCGTGCTGTGTCGAGGTACTCCCACTTGAAGCACAAGCATCAGAGCTGGAGTCGGCCGCTCCGTAGCAGCAGCCTTCTTCGTCTAGCGCCTTAATGGCAGAGATAATTTATGAAAAATCTTACATCGTGCTGTATCGAGGTACTCCCACTTGAAGCACATGCATCAGAGCTGCAGTCCGCCGTGGCCGCCGCCTTCTTCGTCTAGCGCCTTGAAGACAGAGCCTATAATTTACGTCGAGTTACTTCCACTTAAAGCACAAGCATCAGAGACATCAGAGCTTGAGTTGGCCGCTCCGTGGCCACCGCTCTCTGCATCTAGCGCCTTGATGGCAGAGATAAGTTATGAAAAATCTTACATCGTGCTTTGTCGAGTTACTCCCACTTGAAGCACAAGCATCAGAGACATCATAGCTGGAGTTGGCCGCTCCGTGGCCGCCGCTCTCTGCATCTAGCGCCTTAATGGCGGTGTAGTTGAGCATGCCGACCATGGCCACGGAGAGGTTCACCTTCAGCCCGTATACTATGGCCATGGCTATCGAGCCGAGTATGGCGAGGATGTACCGCGCTGGCAGTACCCCTGGGAACAAGGCAAGAATAATTCTTATTGTAGTTTATTGTAATTCAACTAACCATTCTAGATTATCATGAAATGAAACTCGAATTGTCGTATACAAGTCTTTGTCTTTTTTGCTCGAAACTACGAACAGTCGAAGTCAAATCTACCTACACACCGAGATTTACCTATGTAAGTATACGAAAGTATACGAAACTATTATAAAGGGACTAATATTAGCATGTAGATTCTCAACTCCCCTTTCATTTCATTTCTCTCGTCAGAGCAGCTATTAAATTAAGAAAGTGCACTTGGGTCAAATTTTTTATCTTTAATTTTTATTATATACCCCTAGAAAGTGCAACAATTCCTTAAATTCTAATTCTAACTTCAACAATTTCTACATTTATAATATCCAAAGGACTTATATTTACGTAAAGTTTCATTTAGTACCTACCTACATGCGCATAATATTATGCACCTAAAGGAATTTTGTTCTAAGTGTAAGTATTAAGATTGACTGCCCATTTTAAAGTTAATAATAACGTGACGATATAAATATTATCATGAAGTAACACCTATTCACCTACTTACTGCCTATCCTTGAACTACCTACAATGCAGTTCAATGCACTATACTTGGAATGCACCAAATGATTTGTCATGTTACGGAATGTGTTGATAAGGATATAGTTCAAACAATAATATTAAGGCGAGGATGCGATTTTTACTTAACTTATTGATTTGAAATCAGTTTAATATTTTTCATTTTGTCGGTTTTGACTTCCGCCTTCCGCGCCAAGACGTATTCGTGTCAGAGAACAGTCTACTATAGTCTATCTATACGTTTTTTATACAACGACATTGGCAAACAAGCGTACGGTCCACTTGATGGTAAGCGGACACAACTCCAAAGGAGTCACGTGCGCGTTGCCGACCCTTTAAACTTCTTTATTACTCTAGGATATCAACCTATTCTCAAATTATCCTATTACACAATACACCCTAATGTTACTTACTTAGTAGGTACTAATGTTACTTAGTATCTAATGCCAGGTATAAATTGTAACAAATATTTTCTTCCTATTCAATAATTGTTTCATATCGTGTCTCGTAGCGACATCTAGTGGGAGCCTCGAATATGTCTTCGCCATTGAAGTGGCAAATTAGCTTAATGCATCGATTAGGATCGCTCGGATTAGTTCCCGATTTCGACACGCCTGATGGACAGACGGGTAGCGCTAGGTTGTCTTTCTGTCGGCGGCTCCGATAACGAGCGGACGCAACCAAAATTATTCAGATTTAGAAAAAGAAGCCGTGATTCCAACAATGGCGAAGCTCGCCACGTGGATTTGGTACTTTAAGTTGAGGCCATGAAGCCCGCCGTTTACCTTAATATATAAAAACGGCAGTGTGACAACATTAAGCAATGTTTAAATCCCAAATATGGGTCCGTAGTCCTTAGTCCTTAGTCTTCAGTCGAATTCTTTTCTACAAACCTTGCAAGAGCCGGTCTTCGGTGGAGTGATGGAAAGGATCACCTTTACGGACATGTGCCGCGTGTGCTAGGGGTGACTCACACTTGGATGGAGCGAATATGAACCTGCTTCCTTGCTGCACCGCTGAAGACTACCAGTGTTTGTGTTAAAAGTGTAAGAACTAGAAAACAGGTCAGTGTCACCGAACTTTATTATTTAATCCTCTCAAGTTTAAAAACATCCCTTAGTGTACTACTCTTTAAAGGACCTCCATATTGTGTTTTCTATTGTAATTATTAGAAATAAATAAGTTGCACTGTCACATTCATATTTTCATTTGAAATAACTCCCCAGCAGTAAGGCGCCCTGAGGTTTATTATTTTTTAATCAATTAATAGTTTCATGCCAACCGAACTGGATAGTCGGTGAGTAATCTCTTTTTTAAGGGGTTACAAAGTGTCTCCCAACGTTTGGCCTCGATTGCTGCTGGCTTATTTCAAATGAAATTAATTTATCTAACCATTAATGTTAAAACTCTTAGCTTAAACTTGATAATAGTGAACTTAACTGTTTGTGTAAAAAATAAAAGGGTAGATTTAAGTTAAACTCCGGACAAAGAACATTCCGGAACTCGTAACGGTACTTTGTTGAAAGCACGTGTTCTAATGTTCCCTTGAATAAATTTAAGGTTAACTTAATTTGATTTGTACTTAATTAAGCTTTATAAAGCGCCAGTGGTTTTAAACTGCTTAAACTTAAAATATAGACTTTTAAAAATGTCGATCCAAAAATACTTGGACTCTTTACATAAAGATGAAATCATTTATGAACTCAATGTACTTGGTATCTCCACAGATGAAAATGCCACTACGGATGCAGTAAGGAAGCAGATTCGTCAGGTTTTCAAACTGGTACGCCGGGGAAGCATCAAGTGTGAGCCACTCAAAGCGCCCGTGACCACGTCAGAGATAGACATTTGCACTCCGAAAATTGAACACCTGGAATCCCAGCTGCGTTCGGGTAACGTAGATGACCCTAATCTTGTTAAAAAAGTTACTCGTCGTGCTAACTATTTGATCGATAGGCTTGCTCGTATTTCTGAGACGAACGTACAGGTTTCAGACCTGCGTAGTCGGTTAATTAAGATTTTGAGTGAAATTGATAAGGGAGATAGTGACACAAGTAGTGAATACGAGGAGTCCCAGGCATCACGACATGTCGAAAAAGAAGAGAGTAAAGTGGTGTACATCAAAGACAAACCAGTTAACTTAAACTCCTTGAATTTAAAATTTGATGGTACTACATGTGTTCGCGTTTTTATCGAACGACTTGAGGAGCTCAGGCAGGCGCGAAACATCTCGGAAGACCACATACTCTCAGCTTTTTCGGATTTACTTGAAAATTCTGCATTACATTGGTTTAGATCCAATAAGAATAGTATTTTTACCTACAAGCAGTTAATAAAAAACTTAAAAAATGATTTTGACATTCCGGACTTGGATTATAAACTTCTTGGCGAGATAAGACAACGGACCCAAGCTAAAAACGAAACCATTGTTGTATATTTATCAACCATGCAGGGAATGTTTTCTCGTCTCACCAATCCACTATCTGAAAAAGAACAATTAGAGATATTGATGCATAATATTCGCCCAGAGTACATGAAAGAATTAGCGCTCCATGATATACCAACAATAGACAAACTTAAGTTTTATTGTAAACAACTTGAATTTGCCCGATCTCGCTCCGATCAATTTAATGAACCTAACTTTAACAACTTTAAAATTACCTCTGACTTACATAGCAAGTCGCTTTCCAAATCAGTAGGTAAACAAATTTCGGCACTGAACGAGCCTAGCTCTTCGAGATGCGTAGATAAGAAATGCTTTAGGTGTAATAAAAACACTCATTTCACTAACCAATGCAAGTCGAGGGAACTAGTGTGTTTTAAATGTGGCAAGAAAGGTGTGATACGATCGGAATGTGAGAACTGTCAAGTTCAAATAAACTAATTCGCACAGAATTATCCAAAACATCCCCTAGTAATAGGTCTCCTTCTACAAAATAAATAAAGGGATAGTTCTGTGTAAAAATAACAGAGCACATTGCAACACTTAATTCTGCCGTAAATGAGACTACGAAATTTAGCCCATATTTCCTTGTGCACGGCCGTGAATTCATAATAGACGGAATGTTACACAGCTTAGTCTCAGATCAGCCAGTTCAAAGATCCCAAGTTACAACTGGTGATCCACAGACATATAGTAACAAGATACTTGAACTTAATACAATATTTAAGAAAGTGCAGAAGCACATTAAAAGTGCTCACGATAGGAACGTGAAGTACTATAACTTGAGAAAAAGAAATATGGAACTTAAAGTAGGACAAATAGTTTATAAGCGCACGCATTACTTATCTAATGCTGCGAAGAAATTTACTTCAAAGTTAGCCCCAAAGTTTCAGAAATGTGTAATTACAGCAAAGTTATCACCCTTAGTATATACCTTAGCAAATATGGACGGGAAAATATTAGGTAACTTTCATATCAAAGATATTCTAAAACAGGATGATTAGTAGGTAATTATGACTGTATGAGAAGTATGAAAGGAGTATGAATGCAGTTAGTAGTAATTATTTTTCAAAATTTTGTGCACAATTGATCTTTCTGTTACAAATAAGCTATGTATGAGAGCGAGGAATGCAAGGCATGTTTACCTATAAGTCCAGCCTATTGGAATATGCTCGCACATCTGGGCGCATTAGATAACAGACGTGTTTACTATTTTATACGGTACTGCTCATTAAGGAATAAACGACCTTATATTTATTAGAGTAAGAACCTACCTCACTTAACCAGCTTAATTGGTTCCAATGTTGTTTACTTAAAAGCCTTGACCTTGATGCAACCAAATAGAAATCTATTGTGGTTAATACTTAATACTTAACTAACTTAACGACATGTTGTTTGATTCGCGAATCATAAAATAACAAATGGCCAATAGGTATTTGTTATCCAGGTTAATAACCTGACTTAACGTTTTAATTACGTAATGCCTCTTAGTGCAGGCTTAAAACGCACTTCATATTTAAATTTGTACCTCAAGTATGGTGTATAAATATTTTGTGGTTACTGTTATTGTTGTTATCGTAAATAATAGATAGCACCAGTTAATACTCACTGTTAGGTATAGTTATTTATGTTCCGTAAATAAACCCATATGTTTAGTTTAAATTATAGTTTTCAAGGTTAGTATTAAGTACCTACGGAGTATGGATAGATAAGCTGTTGTTTTTGTTAGAACCTTGTAGATATACAAAAATAAGTAGGTTAGGGAATGCGCATTTCACTAATTCCACGCATTCCACTTTCATGAATCCTAAGTTATTCATCACTTATTGTTAGGTATAATTTTGTGTACAAATAACTTATTATTTAGTAGTAGGCAAACATAGACATTAGGTATTTATGCATGATATCCTGATGCCTGAGATTACACGTAAACGCTATTGTGTCGTGTGTCACTTCTAGATTTTTAGGGTTTTATAGATGTATTTATAATCTTTAATTAAAATAACTTGGTAGTCTAAAGGTTTAAAAAAAAGTATCTTCAGTATGAAGAACTTTTTAATCCAAGGAAGGGAAATGTGTAACAAATATTTTCTTCCTATTCAATAATTGTTTCATATCGTGTCTCGTAGCGACATCTAGTGGGAGCCTCGAATATGTCTTCGCCATTGAAGTGGCAAATTAGCTTAATGCATCGATTAGGATCGCTCGGATTAGTTCCCGATTTCGACACGCCTGATGGACAGACGGGTAGCGCTAGGTTGTCTTTCTGTCGGCGGCTCCGATAACGAGCGGACGCAACCAAAATTATTCAGATTTAGAAAAAGAAGCCGTGATTCCAACAATGGCGAAGCTCGCCACGTGGATTTGGTACTTTAAGTTGAGACCATGAAGCCCGCCGTTTACCTTAATATATAAAAACGGCAGTGTGACAACATTAAGCAATGTTTAAATCCCAAATATGGGTCCGTAGTCCTTAGTCCTTAGTCTTCAGTCGAATTCTTTTCTACAAACCTTGCAAGAGCCGGTCTTCGGTGGAGTGATGGAAAGGATCACCTTTACGGACATGTGCCGCGTGTGCTAGGGGTGACTCACACTTGGATGGAGCGAATATGAACCTGCTTCCTTGCTGCACCGCTGAAGACTACCAGTGTTTGTGTTAAAAGTGTAAGAACTAGAAAACAGGTCAGTGTCACCGAACTTTATTATTTAATCCTCTCAAGTTTAAAAACATCCCTTAGTGTACTACTCTTTAAAGGACCTCCATATTGTGTTTTCTATTGTAATTATTAGAAATAAATAAGTTGCACTGTCACATTCATATTTTCATTTGAAATAACTCCCCAGCAGTAAGGCGCCCTGAGGTTTATTATTTTTTAATCAATTAATAGTTTCATGCCAACCGAACTGGATAGTCGGTGAGTAATCTCTTTTTTAAGGGGTTACAAAATGCGCCACATCGCATCTCAGCAATAGCTTTAGCTGTAGCTATTTTGAAATCATGTTGCAATAAATGACCTCCAGTGGCGTCAGGATGTCATCAGATACAATATTACCATCAATACATCAACAGCCTTAAACACCATCATCCGAACATGAAAAGGATTATCACAAAGGATTATCAGGATTATTATGGAAACAGAAATCCTAGACCTTTCTTACTCCAATGTCGGCGACCTCTTCTCATTGCAACCGTACGACCTTCAAACCCGTCAAGGATGTACCCTTAGAGCGCGTACACATAGAAATTCCGTTTATAAACAGAGGGCCTACTATTGCATAATTAATTGTAACTTATATTACAATGGAGGTCTCTTTTCAACCCCTTACATTCGAAAGAGACTTCCGCTTAAGAGGCCTCTGCTTAGAGCTGTTGTACGTACAAGCGTAGGGTTGTACCACCCTACGTGTGGTCCTTCGAACCGGATTGTATCAGATGATTACAAAAGATACTTCGGATTTTGAACAAAACGCATGGCCCTTACAAGACAAATAGGGATGAACTGTTATATCAAGCTAAATTTTATACTTAGGGCTAGGACAGACGACTGTCGTAGGTTGGAACAAGGAACACAGCAATGAAGAAGACTTCTCTATGCTATGCCAAATCGAAGAGGGTCAATGAACTTTAAAGTGCTATACACTAAATATGCCTACCTACTGTTAGACTTGTTTAATACAGCCCTCATGGTACATATTGAAGAGATACTTATCATCGCAGCAAAACAATAAAGGTTCCTATGTGTACTGCATAAATTAAAAAAATATGTAAATGGGCGAGTGTGGACATGGGAGGATTCATTCAATACTTACATATTTTTGCACTTAACTTTACCAAATATCATCAATAAAGTAAAATTAGAGGTAGGTACCTAGGTACCTACCTAAAGTAAAAATTATGGCGAGAGTTTAAATAATTTTCTATGTTTTAATATCCCCAGCGCATTTCTCTCATTTATGTAAATTGAATTCGAATTATAGGTATTAGGTATAGGTTCCCCGTGACCTCGAATGCTGAAAAGGATTCGAAACGCCGGTGTTCCTTTGCGATAAATGTAGGTACGCAATACTATAAATAATTTATATAGATAGGTACATTGTTTTTATATGCCATCAATTAGCCGGCCAAAATTCACAAGAAATCCGAATGTGAATACTTACGTCCCAGAATATTTCCTTTCGCTGGCACGTCCATGTTCACTTTTAATAATAAAGTTTATCAATAGTTCGATAATTTCCCAAATTATTTAAGTAACTTTTAATTCACAACACTACGGCGTGGTTACTAATTTATAAGTACTGAAATTACGCGCAACCATCCAGTAACATGGTGAAATCGACTCTGACTGAGTTTAAATGTATATTTACGTTAAATATCAATTGTAAAGTAAACCGTACGTGCGCGTCGTCAGGTCAGGCACCGGCTATGGCGCTTCCCACAAACTTGTTCCCATTTGAGCTTTCGCGCTCAAGGTGACCTTCATGAAGGCGGGATCAATGAAAGCGTTTTCACAATCAACTTGATCTATCAAAATACTACTATCGTAGTGACTAATTTCTATAAATAAGATAAACGAGGTATGTGATCTTGTATTTTAGTTTCTGTACACGGCCAATAATGCAGAATGATTTAGTTTTCAGGCGAATCCTGAAGTTTTAACCCCCTCTTCGGGAAATGGTTTTCCCTTGGGCCTTGCTCAAATGCCATACATCCTGAGAATATCCTAGCTCCTACAGTCAATGACTGCCATCTCTCGGAATTTTGCCGTAACATCTTTGTGCTCTCTTTGCAGATATAACACACTAGTTATACCAGAAAATAATAGATGTCACTATTAGTAAGTTCACTACGTTCCGATTTACGTAGTCAATGATTGAATTTCGTAATCACAATAACTGCTCCTTAGTATGGTATAAAATTTTAAATCGGTTATTTTGAACTCCATAAATCCATTCAATTTGCCATAAAAAAAAACGAAAATTAATTATATTTGTTGTATTTGTTTATTGTCTTTGACACATATACGAAACGGAACGCACTGCACCTGCTGTCTGCTGTCATTTTTGACAAACTGCGATTAGAAGGTATGTTCTTAATTACTTTTTTTCTGAAAAATGTACATTATTGTCATTTATTGGTCAGTTAGTTGCAATTCCAAACAGCGTTTCTATTTTTGACCAATGATAGGCTGACAAATTTTCAAGTTCACCGTTATGATAATTGAAATCGAAGAAAAAGTTTTATTTTTTTTATTACTTCGAAAGACGGTAACGGGAATGTATGTATCGTTTGTTGTTATATTCAGAAAATTTAAGTTCGTTATTTCCTGTAGCCCGTTGAATTCGTTTATTATGTGGTGTTACGGACGTTAAAAAAAATTACCTGAGTTTATAGTGAATTGTTGTGTTAAAAAAGTTGAAAGTTGTTCCAAATATTTGGAGGAAGCTACGGACTTAATTACCTGATTGCTTTGCTTGCAGGTGAAAGTGCCGATGAGCGTGCCAAATGACCAGTGAATAATGAATTAAATCAAGAATTTTGAGCACACCATGGATTAGTGCTGGCCGTGACATAAATAATATCTAACTGTAAGATATTGTTAACATCAAACGGATTAAAAGTTTCTCGTAAAAAAACGGTAAACATGGCTTTAAAATTGGAACAGAAAAATGATCTTGATTTCATACTGAAGAGTTTGCTGGCTGGAGGTGAGTTATTTTATTGTTGTTATTTTTTTACATTATAGGTACTATTTTCATTTAAAATTGTGTAACTAAACCCTTGGTTCCTTTATGATTATTTATTGTTCCTTACTATACACCTGATAAAATCCTATTGGATTCATATTGAATAAGTTGCAGTTTCTTGTAATAAAGAGAACTTCAATGAAAATGTTATCTACAGCATTAGATAACTTTCATTGTCACTGCAAATGATAATAAATGATAAATATTGGGAAAATAATTTATGGATATTCAACAATCTTGAATTATCAGCATTGAATTATCAATCTGTTTGTTTACGTATTCTCATTATTGGCATAATTATATTAGGTTATAGGTATAATAGAATAATGTAAGGAACTCATCATATTTATTAAATGCAATAATTTTTAACTGTCCTACTTGTAGGTAAAATATCACCTAATGAATATTTATGGAGATTTTATATTTAGTTTCTACTTATAACTATTCATAACAAATTATTAATAACAAATTATTTTTTATATGAAAATATTAAGTTTAAAAATATAATGCTTATAAATTTGATATTAAGTAACAGATTTGTGATTTTTGGAGGTCTGTATCAGAAACAAAATAAAAACAAAATTTAAATTTAAATAATATATATTACTGCTAAAAATACATGAAGCGTTTACGAAATTCTGTTAACCTAAATAACTCTTACTAAATTGGGTAGCAATATACCTACTGGTTTGGGGCCATTTCGTGTCTATGCTCTGTGTTGTGGTGTTTTTGATTATTTGTTTTTTTCTTACTTTATTAATAGGTGTTGCTGGCATGTGTGCCAAGACAACAGTAGCCCCTCTAGACCGGATCAAGATCCTGCTTCAAGCGCAGTCCGTGCACTACAAGCACCATGGGGTCGTTGGCGGGTTGGCTGCCATCGTCAAGCACGAGTCACTGCTAGCCTTATACAAAGGAAATGGCGCTCAGATGGTCCGGATATTCCCATATGCCGCTACACAGTTTACGAGCTTCGAGATTTATAAACGGGTAAGAACATTGATTGAATATTATTATTATATGTTATGAAACAAACCACACATCCCTCATTTTGATGTACCTTGAAATGTTTAAACAGGTGTTACATAATAATCACATTATGAGAACATGATGCGCTATGGATATCATAAAAGGTACCATTGCCATCTTCAGTATTACTGAATGAAGAGGGTGAATAAATAATCTGCATTATCCTATAATTTCAAAATCTCAGAGGCCCAGAGGCCAGAAAATTAAAGAGCCAGACAGATTTTGAAACTAAACTGTTTTAAAATTAGGTGCCTACATTACTTCCTTTTAATTCCTAGTACCTTTTAAAATTCTACAGACAAGGAGCACAATAGGTCTATAGAAGCGATTTATGCTTATATTCTATTTCTTAACATGTTCTTATCTCAACTGATAATATTATGCATAACAGATAATCTCTCGTTTGTATTCTGTTCTGAATAAACAGGAAGTTACCTACTACAAACAATGTTCTTTTCTTGTATTGAGCATTATATGTGTCCATATACTTAGATATTTCCATACTCCATAGTGCGTTTGAACCGCATCATATTGGTTTCCGGTATCCGCGTACAGTCAGCATCATATAATGTAGGTACAATATGATTACTTTGAGATTGACACTGACATATGCTCTTATTTCATTAGATATTCTACTTTAGCACCAAAGTAATAGAGTCTATGTTACAAACATACGATTTTAGACAGTGTCCATGTAATAGAAACTATTACATCAATGTTAGAATATCTCATGGAATTGCCTTACCTGTATTCACTTTTTGACCTTTTTTCTGGATGGTAAAGACTTATGTTTACATCATTATGATGCACAGTGTACCCACTAGTAAAATTACATCCTATATATTGATTAAACTAAAACGAAAAAAATCACGAAAAAAAACCGCAAATTAAAATTTCAGAAAAAAAAAACAGAAAATTACATCCTGCTTGTTTCCGCAACGCCGTACGTCTGCCACGGTTAGCGTGGTGGAAGGTCGTCGGAAGGCGGATAGCCCGAAAGGCTCTCAATTATTGTCCATGGAAGACTAATTATAAAAAAATACTACGAATTTTCGCCAAATTGCTATGCAGTTTTTTTTTCGAATCTATTTTACAATCTTCACTTTTTGCTTATTCTACCGTACCGTGCTAAAGATAGGCATAATTATACTTTGTATAAGCTAAGTTTTCTTTGATATACATACATATTCATTCTATATAATCACTAGTCACTTCATAGTATAAAACAAAGTTGCTTCCTTCTGTCTGTCCCGTTGTATGCTTAGATCTTTAAAACTACGCTAGTAGGGTTTGACTTGTAAAAGTGCCATTGCGGCCTACTTACAGAATAAAGTTCATTTATTTCATTTATTTATTTCTACGCAACGGAGTTTGATGCGGTTTTTTTTAAATAGATAGAGTGATTCAAGAGGAAGGTTTTTTTTAAATGTTTAATTTGCACCCGTGCGAAGCCGGGGCGGGTCGCTAGTAACGAATAAACTACAAATTAGTAAACAAAAGTACCTGTACTCACCACTCTTCTATGTCTATCAATAGCCATACCTACCTAGGTACAGTCAACATCAAAAGTAGCTTGGCATATGAAAACGTCAATATACTTTATTACAAGGGAATAGTATAATAAGTTCACTTTTTTAGTTTTTCGTTAAAAACTCGTAAACGGTGGCCCACAGCAAAAAATGTTCTGAGAGATAAAAAATGTACAAAAAATTCTCCACAAAAAAGGTTCTACACACTTTTTCGCTAGAGTGAATATTTAAGGAGATTTTCAAGGGGCGATGTTAATCAAATATTGCTTCCCATTCTTTTGTTTTTCAATATTTTTGATAACAAAAAATACAGTATTTATGCCATCAACGAGCTCTAAACAACGATACCTCACTCGATGAGCTAGGTCAATTTATTTTTTTCGGGCCCCCCTTTCGCAGTTTGGGAGTCCCCCTTAAAAATAATTAATTTTTTTTTTAATAATTTACGTAGCTTTGGGTCAACACTATTCTTATACTGTGAAAATTTGAAGACTGTAGCTCGCACCGTTTGGCTGTAAAACCTGTGATTCAAGCAAAGCAGACCACTAACTATATATATACGTAAACTATAACTTTTATAAAAACCGTAATACTTCCGTAATTAATAGTAAAACTTCATTTTTTCCCCAATTAATTACTAATCGGTTTTTTAATTCCTGGTGGTGATTTTTTTCTCAGTGTAGTTTACACCATTATACTCGTACTAGTTGTTTGCTAATGTATTCCGGATAAGACAAATTAAGTATTTGTAGTCATTAATTGAAGTTTGATGTTCGTTTTGAATCCGTCACGGGATTTTCTAAGGTGGTTGTATAAATTTCCGCGAAATTAGTTGCTTTTGATGAGTAACTCGAACTTGTAATTATATTTAGGTAAAATACCATTAAAATATAATAAACGGGGGTCACTCAAGTCTTTAACGTCAATATGTCTGAGGGTATACTGTTATTTCGGCGAAATCTTTTTCGTCAAATTTCACTTCCCAAGTAACTTATTGCAGTAGTTTTAGTTGGCAACCCCACCATTGGCACATTTACATTAGGCAAATTTTTAACTTGGTCAAATTCTTATTTGGCAAAATATTATTTCACCAAAGTTTCATTTAGACAAGTAATAAAAAAGAAAATGTTTCATTTAACCAAAAAAAATATTGACAAATAATGTTTCATCAAATTTCTATTTGGCAAAATATTGTTTGGCAAAATATTATTTTACCAAAGGTTTATTTAGACAAATAGTAAATAAGCAAATGTTTCATTAAATCAAAAAATGTATTAACAAATAATGTTTCATCAAACTATAATTATTTGGCAAAATATTTTTTTACCTAGTTTCATTAAGATAAACAGTATAAGCAAATGTTTCATTAAACCAAAAAATATAATGACAAATAATTTTTCATCAATTTCTTATTTGGCAAAAAGACAAGAAATATATAAACAAAAATAGGAAATTTTTGACACTTAGTTAAATTTTATATCATTTGCGTACTTTTTTGAATGTTTAAGTGCAAGCATTTGTTTGGAACGAGTTAATTTGTTTTTTATCAAAAAAGTAAATTAGCACAAAAACCTGGCTACCGGGCGAGCGAGCGAAGCGAGCGAGCAAAACATTCCAGAGCTATAATTTTGGTTTAACGAAGGTTTTAGTTCCTAAAATTCTTATTCCATAGAAATTGTTTCACCAGTTTTAAAACTTACAACAAAGTACAATCAAAGAAACTTGGCTACCGGGCGAGCGAGCGAAGCGAGTGAGCCAAACTATCCGGGGCAAAACCGACTCTGTTAGGTTAGGTTCAGAAGACGTTAGGTATTTTTTTTATGTGCCTTGAAAAATTATGCTTGCTTGCTCGTTTGCATACATGCATGCGAGCTTATTTGCTTGCTTGTATGCATGCATGCGTGCTTGCTTGCTTGCATGCATGCATTTGTGTTTGCTTGCATGCATGCATGTATATTATACATATATTGTTAAAATAAACAATATAAAAAGTAGAGATGCAACGGATAGTTGTTTGGCCGGATACCGGATATTCGGCCTCATCACCGGCCGAATATCCGGTATCCGGCCGCCGAATATTCGGCCGGCCAAACGATACCTACATTTTAGTTTGGCGGCGGGCGCGTCGTGCAGGTTTCAACCTGTTACATATTGTAGGTCGCGCAGACCGTTTTCTAGGCAAGAAACGAATTTTATTAGGTCAGTACGTACGAAACTATTTCGTACGCAGTACACGTGCACCCGCCTATTTTTCAAAGTTAAATCCAAAGTAGAATACAAAGTTAAATACCAAACAGAATCACTATTCGGTATCCGGCCGGATAGTGCGCAACTATCCGGTATTCGGCCGGATAGTAAAATAATGGCCGGATAGGCCGGATACCGGATAGAAACCGGATATCCGTTGCATCTCTAATAAAAAGTGTCATTTTAAAGCATCGCTAAGTAATCATTTGCTAAACAAAAATTTTTCAACACGATACTTTGGGATCAGTATATTATTCCAATAGACACATTCGACGATATAAAAAGTGACATTTTAAAACGTTGCTAAGTAATTATTTGGTAAACAAGAATTTGCCAAACCATACATTTGCGAAAACAGAAATACACCAAATGTAGTTTTGCCATATGATCATTCGCCGAAATGAATTTTTGGGACATGTAGTTTGGGAAATTATAATTTGCTATTCATTTTTCGCCGATACATTAGTGAACCATGTCTGAGACTCACGGGAGTTTTCTATCTAAAACAGGTACCATTACACCACGCACAGTGTCGCAGGTTATGCACCTAATTGCTTATAACTAATCTAAAATATAACTCAAGATAATTTACATTTAACTATTATCTGTTATGTAATACAGATTTTTCAGAGAAAAACGAGTGACATTTATTGTTTATAGGTATTATACATATTTTATTTCGCAGACGAATAAAAGGACTTAGATATGTGCGCTTCTTCCTGATATAGGTACAAAAACACGTGCATAAACATGTAAACGAAAAAACTGACGTCATTGCATTTCATATATGTACATATTTTTATTCAATCGTGTCCAGCTTTGTACACAAATGTGTACCCAGGTGCATATAATTGGCTTGAAAATAAGACAAGACACAATCTAGGGTAATAATTTTAATTTAAATATTTTTAGTCAGAATAGGGCCAAGTAGTGTTTTTACGTGAATTGTCTCATAATAGGTACCTATAAGACAACCAACAAATCCTTATTGGTACTTCTACATCTCGCTGTTCAGATCAAACAATGCAATTCACTCCTAATCTAAATTAACATAAGGCTTAAATCCACTTGGCTAATGGTTAGTGCAAACAGATATACCAAACACCGAACCACACTGGCCGAAATAATGTCTACATTGCACTCTAGGCTGAATTGCACTAAGAATAGAGTTGAATGTCAGAATTGGAGACATTGGAGTGCAAACAAGCGGTGTTCAAAGTGTTCAAACACCGGACGGCCGTATTCGGTCACGGTCGGAGCCGTCACCGTTATTGCGAATTGCGTGTACAATACTACAGTGCAAGTGCACCTACCGATGCATTTTTTCAGGACAATACCGGAGTATAATCCGTACTAATATTATAAATGCGAAAGTCTGTCTGTCTGTTGAACCGAATTAGATGAAAATTGTAATGGAGATAGTTTTAGTCCCGGAGAAGGAAATCATCCCTTAAGGACCTCCTCACAGACAAGATTTCTATGTATGTGGTATGGTGTCACAAGCCCACTGACCACTATTACAAGCAACATGTATAGATAAATACAGTTGTGCTAAATACACCACAAACTAGGATGGAACTGTGACAGCTAGGCGGGCCCGGGTCAGCTTGCGTGCCACACTTGTACCTACAATAATATGATCTGGCCGAGTTTAATCAAATTTGTCGTACAAAAAGCGACTTTACGATCCCAGCAAGCCAGAAGGTTTAAGATCCAATATCAATTTTACAAAATGTCGGATATATTCAATAATTTGAAATATACCTAAGTAACCTACCTCTGTCTCTACCACCTCAAACGTTGACAGAGAGGCAGAGAAATCTTGTTGTATAGTTCGTACACAACTCTATGGCCAAATTCTTTCAAACGATCGCAAGCAAAACTCGATTTAGAGCTCTGACTGTAAGGTAGATTTTTGCTTGCGTTAATTTGACAGCACTTGGCCTTACAGTTTTGTACGAACTATACCTAGAGGTACTAAAGTTTAGTGAGAATTGACAAGCATTCGTCAGTGGGTTGCAGGTCCGACGAGGCTCGTGTGATGCGTCCTACTTGATTTGCAGTTACGGCACGTACCATTCACTATAAATGCTAATATCTCACCTACGTATGGCTAAAGTACATTGGGTACCCAGAACTTAATGTACTTATATTGAAGTAAACGCTGAAGACGTTTCTCAAAATGTTCCAACGTCTATTAACGCATGCTTTTTCTTGTTACGCTACTCAATATAAGCCAGTCAAATAAAGTTCACAGGTGGCATATAGATACCTAAACGAACTCTCATTTCAAAATACGTATACCGACCGTGGTGCCATGTAGCGTTCGTTCTTCTCTGGGAAAATTCCAGCTCGGCCTAGATTGTTGTCTAAAGTTTATTATGGCTTTTCCTAGATAAGTAATGAATTCCAATGTAGGGATAATGTAGGTACCTACCAGTACAAGGCTGAATCTATTCAGAAAAAGAATATCTACATATTACATACAATAGATAGGGGGACACAGGTATAAACGACAATAGATATCTCTGGGTCTGGGACCGAGGGTCAATGAGTTGTTTCGAAATTGTAATTTAAAGGAAAAATAAACGCATTTGTATTTGTATTTTTGAATTGTATTTATACAACTGAGGGGAGATGTCAAGTATGTAAGTGTGAGAGGAACGAATGCTATATGTCCGTCATATATGTGATCATCTTAGCACCTCTGATTTATGAAACGTCGATAGCGCGATTGAGAATAGATAATACGTCAGATTTGACAGTTGACAGCAGTGCCGCGTACCGCCACATTTCAAATAAACTATTTGTATACGTCAACGTTTTCGTGGGGCAACTATACTTATGTCAATTGACCCTATATTTGCAGCACGCTTTCGGCGAAATCGAAAGCGTAATATGAAAGGAAAGTGACTCGTTGTCCATCGGCGATGAGCACGCAACAATACTACGCAATGACGCACAGTTGTTGCCTTTTAACATATGTCGTTAGTAATGTCAATTTTATTGCTTTGACATATACCAACGCCAGCGTCCATACAACTTGATTCCCACCGACTTGCCTAATTTTCAGCCGGTTCAAAATAACTTTTTAATACATATTATTTATTAACTAAGGAAAAAAAATATTTGACCACCAGATTACAGTGTGTCGTCATAGTTTTTAGGGTTCCGTACCCGAAGGGTCAAAACGGAACCCTATTGGTGACGCCCAGACGTCCGTTCGTCGTCTGTCACACAGGTTTTACAGCCAAACGATTGGAGCTACAGGCTTCAAATTTACACAGTATAAGCATACAGCTAAAGGGGGGCGCGAAATAAATTTTTATCCTACCCTACCGAGTGGGGTATCGTTGTATAGAGCTCATTGAGTAGATACTTACTATATTTTTAAATTAAAAAAATATTGGAAAACAAAGGAATGAGAAGCCATCAAAGTCAGCTTTTATTACGAAATTTTGTTCCGAAGAATTTTTTACTTCCCAAATACCTATAAACTTAAAATTTGGTAATAATGTTTGTTGCTTTGCTTGCTTATATTTTACCAACAAATACTAATATATTGATTAAATTAGATTTTTTCTTCGAAATTTCCTTATCTTTCTTATAAAAACCAACTTAACTTTGCGGTCGGTTCGGAACCCTAAATGTGCGAAGTCCGACTCGCACTTGGCCGGTTTTTATAATGAGAAACTACTATGTTCAAGTCTTTTATATCCTAACAGAATATTGTGCAAATATGAACACGCTGATGAGTTTGCTATGGTTATTTCTATTGTGGTTCCGTAATTATAATTCACCCGACTGTGCAATACGTGATTCCATTGTTTAATAACAAAGCATTTCTGTCCTTCACAACGCTTTTCGAGTTTAGAACTCTATATCAACTAACATAAGCCCGTTTTACGCATGTCTAACGGATTTGGAACGGAGTGCAGATTTCGTATATCAGATAAAGCGGAGACTGGATTGTGATATTATCTATAATAGTGTGTACGCTTCAGTTTAAAAATAAAAGCCGTTATGCAAGCGATGTAATGATGATGTATTATGGCACGGTTGCCAAGAAACGTCACTTGGAGTTCCGTCCAACGTCCACTGAAATAGCTTCCTATATTACCAAATAAAATACGCATGCGTATGACTATGACTACACACGACTATTAATAGGTAAAGTTCGGACACAACTCTAAGGCTAAATTCTGTCAAACGAACGCAAGCAAAACTAGACTTAGAGCTCTGACTGTAAGGTAGAGTTTTGCTTGCGTTCATTTGACAGCATTTGGCCTTACAGGTTTGAGGAACACTATGAACTACCTTTACATCCTATGACCTAAAATGTGTTTTGTCTTCTTATTTTATTTTGTCAGACAAAGACAGTACCTAGATGGTATTACAATACAAGGGAGTAAAATGCAATATTCCATCGAGGTTAACGTGTTGAATCCCGAGCGTAATGAGGAATTTTAATACGGAACGCTGAGCGTAGTGAGGTATTAAAATCGTAAAATAAGATCGTTTTCATCAATTGACAATCGTGGATAAAGGTGAATAAATCAGGAGCGCAGGCGCAGGAGTGATGATTTCTTAACTGAAATGGTACATTACTTTACCTCAGATCATAGAAAGTATTTTTATGTTCTGGGTTACTTACCAAGGGCGGTAAAACAATGAATGTCCCAGATCGCAGGTATTTGACGCCCGAGCAGAAGGCAAGGGCGATAAATCTTTGATCTGAGCTTTATTTATTACCGCCCGTGGTAAGTAGAACATTTTATGTCTCTCTCTGGTCAGAAAGTGGGATATTCCGCGCGCGTAGCATACGATAAGTGCCACTTTATGGCCAGGTGTGACATAAAGCTATATACCTACTTAGGCCACTTTGCATCGTTCAACATTCAGCAGCCGGCCATTCAACCCGTTACCGTGACCTTTCGTTCAAACTTGTTTATTGCTGACTTCTACGTCATGATATAAGTAATAAAGACGAGCATAGATTAGACACTCGCGTTTCTTTAGGGCGAAACTCGACTTATTTAATAAGTAGAAAACTAAAAACATGAAGCCATATGACAGGACTTTTGTAAAAACAAGTGCACTTTACAAAGTTTGGGTTTTTCCTATTCAGAATAATTGAACTATTGATTTGATTTCCTTAGTTGTGTCGTGACTGGCAACATGAAATGTCGCCGGCTGTGTAAAAGTCACAAGCGCGGGTTGGCCATTGTTGTAGTTGTGACACATTAAGTATACGAACACATAGACAAAGTGTACTCATAGCGCCTACGCTGCGCACACATAGACAATGCAATGTGCATGTATAGCTCAACACACAACCATGGTTCACCCCTGTTCGTGAAATAAAAGTACTCTATCAGAAATAAATAAGTGTCAAATGTCTCATGGTCAGTTAGAATTCAAGCTCCCAGCTGGTCATATACCGTTGGTGAAATTCCTGAGTGATGACGTCACTGAGGTCGCGAGGCTCGAATCGCAAGTCGAGTCGCGTCGCGTGCGCACCGCTAACCTCATTTCTAGCGTTTTTTACCAGACTGCCGAACGAGAGGAATGTATTTCGAGTGTATGCAGTCTGAAACGTTTATACATATATACTGTCCCGTCCTCAAAAGAAGCGTCTCGTATCAGTTCCTTGACAAGGTGTAGACAGACTCAATATTAAAATGTTAAGATGTGTGAATCTTTTAGCGATAAGCGGTCACTCCATAACGTCCATAAGCTATGAATGAAACAAAGGAGGAGAATTCTTTCCTTGATCTGTTGTGAAATATGGTTGCGATGACGGCCGAAGGATGAATGAAAAAAACCTACCTCAATCCCCCGTGTTAGACCTAGAGTATACTTACATACCTACCTGTTGCCCACACTCGGGCATTTTATTTTATTTATTTGGGGCATCAACACCATTACAGTAAAGTTATACAAGACTTAATAGCTAATAACAAAGAGAGAGAGTTATAGATGTCCATAGTCCATACAAATACAGTTCAATAAATTTTCAAAATTAAGAATTAAAACATGTGCGCACGTACAGACTAACTTATCAAGACAAAATTAACAGCAGACGGTACTCCACTTGAAAGTGATGTGTAGTTGCGTGTGTGTGTGTGTGCGCGTGTGTGTGTGGTGTGTGGCATTATCCTAACCACTTAATTTTTTCCTTTCCAGTATCTAACCGGCCTGCACATCCCGCTAGTCCAGCACGCTGACAAGTTCGTGGCGGGCGCAGGCGCCGGCGTGACCGCCGTGACGCTCACGTACCCGCTCGACACGATCCGAGCACGGCTCGCGTTCCAGGTGACCGGCTCGCACCGGTACACGGGCATCGCGCACACCGCCGCCACCATGTTCCGCACGGTCAGTACCCGCGGTGTAGCGTCACGTGACGTCACACTCACACCGCTCGACACGATCCGAGCACGGCTCGCGTTCCAGGTGACCGGCTCGCACCGGTACACGGGCATCGCGCACACCGCCGCCACCATGTTCCGCACGGTCAGTACCCGCGGTGTAGCGTCACGTGACGTCACACTCACACCGCTCGACACGATCCGAGAACGGCTCGCGTTCCAGGTGACCGGCTCGCACCGGTACACGGGCATCGCGCACACCGCCGCCACCATGTTCCGCACGGTCAGTACCCGCGGTGTAGCGTCACGTGACGTCACACTCACACCGCTCGACACGATCCGAGAACGGCTCGCGTTCCAGGTGACCGGCTCGCACCGGTACACGGGCATCGCGCACACCGCCGCCACCATGTTCCGCACGGTCAGTACCCGCGGTGTAGCGTCACGTGACGTCACACTCACACCGCTCGACACGATCCGAGCACGGCTCGCGTTCCAGGTGACCGGCTCGCACCGGTACACGGGCATCGCGCACACCGCCGCCACCATGTTCCGCACGGTCAGTACCCGCGGTGTAGCGTCACGTGACGTCACACCGCTCGACACGATCCGAGCACGGCTCGCGTTCCAGGTGACCGGCTCGCACCGGTACACGGGCATCGCGCACACCGCCGCCACCATGTTCCGCACGGTCAGTACCCGCGGTGTAGCGTCACGTGACGTCACACTCACACCGCTCGACACGATCCGAGCACGGCTCGCGTTCCAGGTGACCGGCTCGCACCGGTACACGGGCATCGCGCACACCGCCGCCACCATGTTCCGCACGGTCAGTACCCGCGGTGTAGCGTCACGTGACGTCACACTCACACCGCTCGACACGATCCGAGCACGGCTCGCGTTCCAGGTGACCGGCTCGCACCGGTACACGGGCATCGCGCACACCGCCGCCACCATGTTCCGCACGGTCAGTACCCGCGGTGTAGCGTCACGTGACGTCACACTCACACCGCTCGACACGATCCGAGCACGGCTCGCGTTCCAGGTGACCGGCTCGCACCGGTACACGGGCATCGCGCACACCGCCGCCACCATGTTCCGCACGGTCAGTACCCGCGGTGTAGCGTCACGTGACGTCACACTCACACCGCTCGACACGATCCGAGAACGGCTCGCGTTCCAGGTGACCGGCTCGCACCGGTACACGGGCATCGCGCACACCTGAGATGTGGAGCGTTACGGGTTATAATGATAAGACGAGACTCGAGGAAATACTGATTTAACACTGATTTATTGAGTAACAATTACACTGCTTTTATACTAACAGTTTGGTATGTGAAATAGAACATATGGTAATACTATCTTCTTGGAATCAATATCAAGGTCTCTCGCATTCCTTTGTTCTGAGAAAAGGTACAAAGGTTAATATTAGTTAAGTTTCCATCAGATGTGTATCAGCTGTGATCAGCTGAGTTATTAGGGTGTGACTACACCACAGCTTCCCCGTTTTTTTGAGACAAAAAATAGTAAAATACATAACTACTATTTTTTGGCTTCTGTAAACTTAATCAACTTATGTCTATGGTTTACATGGTTTCTTAACTAACTTAAGTCTATGGTATACATGGTTTCTTAATGTATCTTAATGCTACTTATAATGTTTACATTTCTTGTTCCTTATATGGTAGGTGGTATGCGATCAGATGGATTGTCATTATCGTTTTAGCATCGTAATGTAAATTTTAAAGTAAACATTGTTATTTTTTTTTGTAGTTAATACACTTATTTATACTATAAGATTATACATTTATTAAACTAAAATTTTTAAACTAAATATAAATGAACTTATTGCTAAATTAATATTAATTACGAAAAATTAAAGAAATCTCATTTTACTTACTGAAATTATTTCTTTTTCGAACAGAATGAGAAATATTTATTAAAACGGATACAGTAAATAAATTAAAACTAAACTAAATCTAAAGATACAAAATTTTCTTTTTTCCATTCTAATATAACTGGAATTAAATGCACGCTTTGATGACGACGCTTGTTTGTTATATATTTTCATTTATTTTTTAAATAGGACATAAATTATGGTATACATTTATGCTACCATTATTAGTTTGTGTCTACGACGTTGTATCATGTCGTTATTTTTCTCTTGTTTGTATTTATTTTGTCATTATAATAACTAATATTGTGTACATCAATATTAATTATTATTTATTTATTTAATTTTTAACTATTTAAAAATAGTCATTGTGACTTGCAAGTTCATTTTTCTCTTTTAGACGTCATAATTATATATATGTATTTTTATTTGTCACTTAGTATTTTACTTGTGACATAAAGTGTGCAATTTTGCATCACTTTTTGCTAAGCTTGCTAAGCTTGCAAAGCTTGCTAAGCTTGCTAAGCTTGCTAAGCTTGCTAAGGTAGTAAGGTACACGGCATGCATTATTTTATGGTCGGCCGACCCTTAATTATAACTCAGTAATACAAGGATTTTATACATAAATTGTATACATAAGCGCGCGTAAATACCATTTAGAGGTAGGTATATATACCTTTCAGACAGTGCTTTTAACACTACATTATACTATGTGTCCAAGAACTTGCACGATTGATGCTCGATCGAATCATGTTCAAGGTTTCAAGGATTTGCTGCCTGCCTTGTATTTCTGGTGTACCTTGCTAATAATTATGTATCTACCTACTCGCTCAATGGCACCTCTCGGGTTTACCACTGATTGCGGCGGGACACGATTTTTATATTTATTTAATCCTAGTCATAATCATCCTCCTACGTAATCTCATGATTTGGCGTAGGCACTAGTTTTTACGGAAGCGACTGTCATCTGACCTTCCAACCTGAGGGGAAACTAGACCTTAATTCGATTAGGCTTTTGTCAAGTAACTAAATGGGCAAGTTGACTGTTAGAAATTCTCAAGCCTCTAACTTGGCTTAACAACTGCTATCATAGACAGCTGTTGGATAAATGGCTTAACGTGCATTCCAAAGCACGGGAGCGCTCAGTTACTAAGCACTCAAAGACAAATAATGAAAGTTGTTTAATATGACTCTATGACTCGCTTATCATCGTTATCACTTACTTTTGAGACACCTTTAATTATACATACTCGGGATCTGCAGTACCCGGTTTTACATTTATTTATACATTGAGCTATACTCGTAGCTAATAATACACGCGGTGTCGTCATTATATAGTATGCCATATGCATACATTTTTATTTATTGTGCCTTGCAAAACATACCTAATTCTCTCGCGGGGAAAGCTCGTTCCGTACGCGATTGAGTACTAGATTCGACACACTATTAGTAAGGATGGCGAGTATAAAATAATATTATTCTGACTGGTAATACAGTCTGTTTGTTTCATTATTTTGTCATAATCTCGTTTATTGAAACTTACTTAATTCAGGTAAATTATTTGGTTTTTAAGAATTTCCACTATTCTTGGTTGATCAGACCTGTCATAGTTGGATTTTTTTTATACCTTATTGTCATTATTTTAAAACCATTCAATATTCTAGTATATTATTTTAATATTTTATTTTTATATTCTGGGAATCTATTTTTATTTTGATAAAACTGATCCTATATTTTTGCTCGATACGTCTGTGTGTATCGTGAACGTATTGTAACTCGAGAAGTCCAGATGTTGTTGTACAGGTGGACTGTTTTAGTTGCTATTTTTAAATTTGTAAATCTTAATCATATTATCACCTCGTCATCAAGCGGCATTATTTCTTATTTACTTAATTATTTATAACATAAATTGGTTTAATACCATAAAGTTTACACATTATTAGATTTTTAAAAAAATATTATTAACAATTTGATAAAATTTATTATTAACTTTCTTTATTATTAATTTAAATTTTACTTTAAAAAAAATCTACGTCACTCAATAGTTAAATATTTTTTTTAAACATACTACTTACATTGTAGTAAAAGCTTTATAAGTACCTTAATTAATTACTTCTTCACGTGGATTGATAGTCAGCTGGTGATCAGCTGTCTGGCTTTTATGGACCTGAAGTCATCTGTGTGGTATCAGCTGTTGAACAGCTGGGCTGTTGAGCGGCGGCGCGGCTGGTGCTGGCGACGCTCTGCTCTGGCTTGTTCGGCTTCAGTAGAGCTGGCTGGCTGGCGCAGTGGATCTGACTGGCTGGCGTAGCGTAGTGGAGCTGGATGGCTGGCGCAGTGCGCCGTCAGTACGGCACAAGGCCGCACTGGCACTTGGTTCTTCCTCTAATAACGTTGGCAGTGCGATGCTGGAGCAGCTGACGGTGACTATATCGGGGCTGCCTAGAGCAGACCGTCTGGAAGGGTCGCCATGAGAGGCGCCCTCCACTTAGTTGTTCGGCATTGGAAGGGTCGCCATGAGATGTGCGGTGCTCTGGCAGGGTCGCTGATGAAGTGACCTGCTCTCAGTATCTTGGTTCTGGCACTTGTTCACTAATTCAGGGCTGCCTGTGGCAGCCCGCCTGGCAGGGTAGCCATGAGATGTGGAGCGTTACGGGTTATAATGATAAGACGAGACTCGAGGAAATACTGATTTAACACTGATTTATTGAGTAACAATTACACTGCTTTTATACTAACAGTTTGGTATGTGAAATAGAACATATGGTAATACTATCTTCTTGGAATCAATATCAAGGTCTCTCGCATTCCTTTGTTCTGAGAAAAGGTACAAAGGTTAATATTAGTTAAGTTTCCATCAGATGTGTATCAGCTGTGATCAGCTGAGTTATTAGGGTGTGACTACACCACACACCGCCGCCACCATGTTCCGCACGGTCAGTACCCGCGGTGTAGCGTCACGTGACGTCACACTCACACCGCTCGACACGATCCGAGCACGGCTCGCGTTCCAGGTGACCGGCTCGCACCGGTACACGGGCATCGCGCACACCGCCGCCACCATGTTCCGCACGGTCAGTACCCGCGGTGTAGCGTCACGTGACGTCACACTCACACCGCTCGACACGATCCGAGCACGGCTCGCGTTCCAGGTGACCGGCTCGCACCGGTACACGGGCATCGCGCACACCGCCGCCACCATGTTCCGCACGGTCAGTACCCGCGGTGTAGCGTCACGTGACGTCACACTCACACCGCTCGACACGATCCGAGCACGGCTCGCGTTCCAGGTGACCGGCTCGCACCGGTACACGGGCATCGCGCACACCGCCGCCACCATGTTCCGCACGGTCAGTACCCGCGGTGTAGTGTCACGTGACGTCACACCGCTCGACACGATCCGAGCACGGCTCGCGTTCCAGGTGACCGGCTCGCACCGGTACACGGGCATCGCGCACACCGCCGCCACCATGTTCCGCACGGTCAGTACCCGCGGTGTAGTGTCACGTGACGTCACACCGCTCGACACGATCCGAGCACGGCTCGCGTTCCAGGTGACCGGCTCGCACCGGTACACGGGCATCGCGCACACCGCCGCCACCATGTTCCGCACGGTCAGTACCCGCGGTGTAGCGTCACGTGACGTCACACTCACACCGCTCGACACGATCCGAGAACGGCTCGCGTTCCAGGTGACCGGCTCGCACCGGTACACGGGCATCGCGCACACCGCCGCCACCATGTTCCGCACGGTCAGTACCCGCGGTGTAGCGTCACGTGACGTCACACTCACACCGCTCGACACGATCCGAGAACGGCTCGCGTTCCAGGTGACCGGCTCGCACCGGTACACGGGCATCGCGCACACCGCCGCCACCATGTTCCGCACGGTCAGTACCCGCGGTGTAGCGTCACGTGACGTCACACTCACACCGCTCGACACGATCCGAGCACGGCTCGCGTTCCAGGTGACCGGCTCGCACCGGTACACGGGCATCGCGCACACCGCCGCCACCATGTTCCGCACGGTCAGTACCCGCGGTGTAGCGTCACGTGACGTCACACCGCTCGACACGATCCGAGCCCGGCTCGCGTTCCAGGTGACCGGCTCGCACCGGTACACGGGCATCGCGCACACCGCCGCCACCATGTTCCGCACGGTCAGTACCCGCGGTGTAGCGTCACGTGACGTCACACCGCTCGACACGATCCGAGCACGGCTCGCGTTCCAGGTGACCGGCTCGCACCGGTACACGGGCATCGCGCACACCGCCGCCACCATGTTCCGCACGGTCAGTACCCGCGGTGTGGCGTCACGTGACGTCACACCGCTCGACACGATCCGAGCACGGCTCGCGTTCCAGGTGACCGGCTCGCACCGGTACACGGGCATCGCGCACACCGCCGCCACCATGTTCCGCACGGTCAGTACCCGCGGTGTAGCGTCACGTGACGTCACATCGCTCGACACGATTCGAGCACGGCTCGCGTTCCAGGTGACCGGCTCGCACCGGTACACGGGCATCGCGCACACCGCCGCCACCATGTTCCGCACGGTCAGTACCCGCGGTGTGGCGTCACGTGACGTCACACCGCTCGACACGATCCGAGCACGGCTCGCGTTCCAGGTGACCGGCTCGCACCGGTACACGGGCATCGCGCACACCGCCGCCACCATGTTCCGCACGGTCAGTACCCGCGGTGTAGCGTCACGTGACGTCACACTGCTCGACACGATCCGAGCACGGCTCGCGTTCCAGGTGACCGGCTCGCACCGGTACACGGGCATCGCGCACACCGCCGCCACCATGTTCCGCACGGTCAGTACCCGCGGTGTAGCGTCACGTGACGTCACATCGCTCGACACGATTCGAGCACGGCTCGCGTTCCAGGTGACCGGCTCGCACCGGTACACGGGCATCGCGCACACCGCCGCCACCATGTTCCGCACGGTCAGTACCCGCGGTGTAGCGTCACGTGACGTCACATCGCTCGACACGATCCGAGCACGGCTCGCGTTCCAGGTGACCGGCTCGCACCGGTACACGGGCATCGCGCACACCGCCGCCACCATGTTCCGCACGGTCAGTACCCGCGGTGTAGCGTCACGTGACGTCACACCGCTCGACACGATCCGAGCACGGCTCGCGCTCCAGGTGACCGGCTCGCACCGGTACACGGGCATCGCGCACACCGCCGCCACCATGTTCCGCACGGTCAGTACCCGCGGTGTAGCGTCACGTGACGTCACACCGCTCGACACGATCCGAGCACGGCTCGCGCTCCAGGTGACCGGCTCGCACCGGTACACGGGCATCGCGCACACCGCCGCCACTATGTTCCGCACGGTCAGTACCCGCGGTGTAGCGTCACGTGACGTCACACCGCTCGACACGATCCGAGCACGGCTCGCGCTCCAGGTGACCGGCTCGCACCGGTACACGGGCATCGCGCACACCGCCGCCACTATGTTCCGCACGGTCAGTACCCGCGGTGTAGCGTCACGTGACGTCACACCGCTCGACACGATCCGAGCACGGCTCGCGCTCCAGGTGACCGGCTCGCACCGGTACACGGGCATCGCGCACACCGCCGCCACTATGTTCCGCACGGTCAGTACCCGCGGTGTAGCGTCACGTGACGTCACACCGCTCGACACGATCCGAGCACGGCTCGCGCTCCAGGTGACCGGCTCGCACCGGTACACGGGCATCGCGCACACCGCCGCCACTATGTTCCGCACGGTCAGTACCCGCGGTGTAGCGTCACGTGACGTCACACCGCTCGACACGATCCGAGCACGGCTCGCGCTCCAGGTGACCGGCTCGCACCGGTACACGGGCATCGCGCACACCGCCGCCACCATGTTCCGCACGGTCAGTACCCGCGGTGTAGCGTCACGTGACGTCACACCGCTCGACACGATCCGAGCACGGCTCGCGTTCCAGGTGACCGGCTCGCACCGGTACACGGGCATCGCGCACACCGCCGCCACCATGTTCCGCACGGTCAGTACCCGCGGTGTAGCGTCACGTGACGTCACACCGCTCGACACGATCCGAGCACGGCTCGCGCTCCAGGTGACCGGCTCGCACCGGTACACGGGCATCGCGCACACCGCCGCCACCATGTTCCGCACGGTCAGTACCCGCGGTGTAGCGTCACGTGACGTCACACCGCTCGACACGATCCGAGCACGGCTCGCGCTCCAGGTGACCGGCTCGCACCGGTACACGGGCATCGCGCACACCGCCGCCACCATGTTCCGCACGGTCAGTACCCGCGGTGTAGCGTCACGTGACGTCACACCGCTCGACACGATCCGAGCACGGCTCGCGCTCCAGGTGACCGGCTCGCACCGGTACACGGGCATCGCGCACACCGCCGCCACTATGTTCCGCACGGTCAGTACCCGCGGTGTAGCGTCACGTGACGTCACACCGCTCGACACGATCCGAGCACGGCTTGCGTTCCAGGATCATACAGTCTATAAACACAGTCTCACTCTGTTTCTGTTACTATTTCTTAGAAATCTTTTTTTGTGTGTCTTTTCTTTATCGCGTGATTGACGCAAGTGTAGTTTGCATTCTACGTCTGTTAAACGAAATTAAACCTTACGACAATGTCACAAAGAATGACAAACCAGTTTCTCCGTTCTATATGTTTCAGGAGGGCGGTATCCGCGCGCTATACCGCGGCTTCGTGCCGACGCTGTGTGGGATGGTCCCATACGCTGGTTTCAGCTTCTACTGCTTCGAATCCCTCAAATTCTTCTGTATGAAGTACCTGCCCACATCACTGTGCCGCAAGTGCGAGCGGAACACGGGTCAGTACAACCTCAGATTCGGTTGAATGAATGAATGAATGACTTATTTATTTGAAACCACGACATAAAATATAGGTAGCTTAAGTGCCAGTTGCACCAACGTACGAATACAGACCGGTCATCGTCAAATATGGCGTCGGCAGCTGTCATCCCATAGAAGCTTGTCAAACTCTTCATACAATCAAGAGTTGACGAACACCGCTTACGATTACAGACTGTTTGGTGCAACCCAGCCTAAATGTAGGAAATACACATTTGAGGATGGTCTCAAAAAGGAGTCCTCAGAGTTGCTGGGTGCATTGTGTTGCTAAAAGTGGCACGGGAATTATATTTCATGTGCTCAGCCTACCCCTTATGAGATTTCGGTCGTGAGTTTATGTATGTACGTATGTATTCTCTACCTTGTACTGCTGCCCGAGCTGATACCCCCAAGAAGATCCTAATATCTCAATGGCGTAGGTGGGCCATTTTACGGAAAGTTGTACACTCGACTTTTTTTTTAATTTGGATAAAATCGGGTTTTTTCTACTCAGAATCGAAAGCACTTTCGAATGATATAGTGGGAAAAAGAGTGTCCCAAATTTTTTTTTATTCCATTCCGTTACCGTTTTCATACTAAGTTTGTAATGCTTGTATGGTGGGAACGGAATGGAAAAAACCGAAAATGTATGAAAAATTTGGGACACTTTTTTTCTCCTATTAGGTTCGAAAGTGCTTTCGATTCTGAGTAGAAAAAACCCGATTTTATCCAAATTAAAAAAAAAACGTCGAGCGTACAACTTTCCGTAAAATGGCCCAGGTACTTGTTTGTGGCAGGTGGTCTAATGCGTACTTGTTTGTGGCAGGTGGTCTAGTGCGTATTTGTTTGTGGCAGGTGGTCTAATGCGTACTTGTTTGTGGCAGGTGGTCTAGTGCGTACTTGTTTGTGGCAGGTGGTCTAATGCGTACTTGTTTGTGGCAGGTGGTCTAGTGCGTATTTGTTTGTGGCAGGTGGTCTAATGCGTACTTGTTTGTGGCAGGTGGTCTAATGCGTACTTGTTTGTGGCAGGTGGTCTAGTGCGTACTTGTTTGTGGCAGGTGGTCTAATGCGTACTTGTTTGTGGCAGGTGGTCTAGTGCGTATTTGTTTGTGGCAGGTGGTCTAATGCGTACTTGTTTGTGGCAGGTGGTCTAATGCGTACTTGTTTGTGGCAGGTGGTCTAGTGCTAACAGTCCCCGGGAAGCTGGCGTGCGGAGGGTTGGCGGGCGCGGTGGCACAGAGCGTGTCGTACCCGCTCGACGTCACAAGGCGCCGCATGCAGCTGGCGTGCATGGACCCCGCCACCGCGCAGTTCGGGTGAGTCTTCTTTCTCTGCCGTGCCGTACCCCAGCGGGCGTCGGTGGCCCGCCTTGCAAAGTCCTTCCTATTCTTGGCCAGTCTAGCGAGCGTTGCCGCGTCCTTAGTGCCTGTCCTTTTTTTATTTTGAAGCCAGTACATCCCCCTCCTTCCCCGTTTACCCTCTATTTTTTCCTTCTAATATGACTCTCAGTAGATTGTGCTTCTCACACTGAGCCCGCGTTACGCAAATGTATGCAACGCATTATGAGATCTGACCCCTGAAATTGTTATGCTTAGAAAGACAGTGAGTGTGAGTGTTAGTGTCAGTGTTAGTGTGACAAGTGTGTTTCTACGCCTACAAATTTCAGTGTCCAGATTTCAATAATGCATTGCATACGTTGCGTACGTGAAATTGCCTAATATGACAAATTATGGACGCCTCCATTCCGTACGCCGTAGTAACGTAATAGTTAATTTGGTTGGAAGCACTGGTATAACTTACATTGGCACAATTTACATTTAGGTTTTGAGATATAAGTGAATTTAGTGAATAACACACAATATTTTTTATATACGTTGAGCCCCTGTAACAGCTATTGTAAAATATATCGTATCTATTGTATATTAATTAACATTTTTGTGACTAATTACACAATAATGCGGAAAGAGCTAAGCGGTAAATATTAAGTAAAGACTTGGCCTTTATGCCTGATATTGAATTATAATTTTGAACATCTTGATTATTGCTTGGCTCTTTCTCCAGGTTGGGTTGTATTATAAATTACAGCACATTCATTGCGTATCCAAAATTTGTCTTTAGCAAATACATATCTTAATCACTTGTAATATGACACCATTTTTAAAGATATAAAACTTGAGTAATAAAATTTGACTTTAGCAAATACATATCTTAGTCACTTCTGCCCTTTCATGGTAGAACCACGTAATCCGGGTTACGTTGTTTTGTCGTAACTAAGCTTAATCCATTCCTGATATTAGCATCTACCATATAAACCATCAAAAATATTTTTTTTTGTTTTCCGGTTACGTTATTTTGCCGTGAGAGGGCAGACTTGTAATACGACACTATTTTTAAAGATATAAAACTTGAGTAACTTTAGTTTGTAGTCTATATAAGTATTATGAGTTAACGAAAACGCACTGAACTGATTATTCTATAATCCTTATTTCTATTGGACAAGGTGTACTAACCCTCGATGAAGCGTTCCACTCTCTCTCTCTCACTCTCTGCGCACTAGTTTGTGTAGTTACTGTCCCAGTCGGTAGCAGAAATAGCTACCCAGGCAAAATGATCTAAATTAACTCTTATTGCCTTGTAATAGAAACCTATGTAGGTAATTAAGACCTCTTCCTATACGTACTGTCAAATGGGGTGAAATGGGCCATGGAAAACCTTGCAATGCTTTCAACTTTCAACCCTTGAGACACCTGTTTTCATCAGGACTTACATGTGTCAAAAGCAGATTAACCTAAACGAATGACTTCGATGAAGTAGTATGCCTAAAATTTGAAAACAGTGATGTTGAATGCGTGCATGTCACGCTTGGCGCAGTCCTTATGACGCAGCATCGACCTACCGACGCTTCTTTTGGCATCAGCTATGGCGCCAAACTGACACACCAGTTTCAGGTGCAAACGGGCCATGTAACCCATCCGTGTCCCATTTTATCCCATTTGGTAGGTACCAGTGGCGGAGCGTCCATACAACTCGATTCCCACCGGCTTGCCTAATTTTTAGCCAGTCCAGTTATTTTACTACGGCTCATGAAGAATAAGAAAGGCAGACTACTTCCGGCTTCGCTAAGAATATTTTACACGCGCCGCCACTGGTAGGTTAGGTACCTACTGTCAACTTCTGCTACCGACTTTCGATACAAGAGGGGGGGCCTATACAAGTGGGGGTGCGTTTGGCACTATAGTGGTAATGGTTACTTGTATTAATTGAATATTTTATGGTCTGATTGCATGACTTTTCACATGGTGATGGCAACATTGCAGAAAGTAAGTTATCACTCTTTTTATACAAATTGTCTTATAACCTACTAATGTTTTTTTTTTAAGTTTCGTACCGCTTAATACAATTAATTTACCAATTTATTTTTTATAATATCAACATTGACTAACCAAATCTTAGTCGTGTTACTAAACTTGACCTAATTGTTGTTATCAATACTCGCTGGATAAGTTTACTACAGAAATATATCGCTTAATTGTATTTATTTATCTAATCATTTTGAGCAACTAATTGGCACAGTGGTACAAAAATAGTACGCAATTTAACCTTTGCTAATATCCTGGAAGAGATAACGGCTGAACTAGATATTTTTAGTTTTTAGGGTTCCGTACCCGAAGGATCCAAACGGAACCCTATTGCTGTCACTCACGCGTCCGTCCGTCCGTCGTCTGTCACAAAATAGTTTTATAACTTCCCGTTAACCTATGAACTTGAAATTTGGTGATTATAATGTTTATTTTTCATAGATGTACTATAAAAGAACTAGATACACAGTCAGGCGAAAAAAATGGCACCCTCAAATGTACCGCGTTGCGGTACTTTCGTGTTGACGGCAGACAGTGACAGTGACAAAGCGTGTATGCAACAGACAGTGTCAATCAGTGCCACATTTTCCGTCATTTTTGTTCGGCATTGTGTGTCTATTTCTATATTATAAGTCAATGTTATTATTACGTATATTTTACCAACAAAAACTAAATCAGATTTTTTTTTGAAATTTTCTTATTAAAACCAACTTAATTTTGCGGTTCGTTTGGAGCCTTAAATATGCGAAGTCCGACACGTACTAGGCCGGTTGTTTTGTAACGTAATATTATATTAAATGATGACGCATGTATACTATGTATTCCCACAGCACCGGTATGATCCGAACGCTAACGCTCATCTACCAGGAGAACGGCATCGCCCGCGGCCTCTACCGGGGCATGAGCGTCAACTACATTCGCGCGATACCTATGGTCGCCACCTCATTCTCCACGTACGAGCTCATGAAACAACTGCTGCAGCTGGATACCGGCATGAAGGTGTCGTAACGCCGTACCATTCTACATCCCAGGTACTACCGCAACGTCTACCGCGGTAGCGTCAACTACATCCGTGACATAACTATGGCCACCTCTTTCTCCACCTACGAGCACAGCTGGATACCGGCATGAAAGTATCGTAATGCATTGCCATGCTCCAGCCCAGGTACGACCGCTACGTTTACCGCGGTAGCGTCAACTGCATCCACGACATAACCATGGTCACCTCCTTCTCCACCTACGAGTAAAGCTGGATACCGGCATGAAAGTATCGCAACGCTGTACCATACTACAGCCCAGGTACTACCGCTAAATCTACCGCGGTAGCGTCCACTTGTCCTCCGTCTACCGTACTAGAGGGTAGGTACTATCCGTATCCCGTAAGCCCTGTTCGACCAAAAAGGTGCATTTTGTGTTGACCAAACTACAAATGGTGAGGAGGCACGAGGTCCAAAACAGCAAGAAATTCATACGAAAAAGTATTGAGACTGATCCCGCAGGATATAATTGTAACGTGTGGGGTTAATTAATCTATTGGCTTAATCGTAAATAATATACAGAAGAATCTCACTAATCCGGCACTTCAATAGACCGATACGTCCAATAATGCGGCACCCTCCGCCCGCGCCTCCCTCGCCCCTCTACGCCTATACGCTCCGTCGCAAGTTGTCGTCTAGCAAGTCTGTCAAGTAAACGGAAACAAACTATAACTCTATATGCTCTATAATAATCCGAACATTCCAATAATCCGGCACCCTCTGGTTTTTAATAGTGTCGGATTAGTGAGATTCTTCTATCTTAAGTAGATAGATAAAACAAAATGATTGAGAAGTTTTGCAAAGACATAAAATATTAGCTAGGATAAGATAAAGCTCAAATTGGTTTAATTATTTATAAAATATTGTCGCCTCTTATTTATTTAAGTATTACTTATTCAATTTGCTATTTGATAGCTCTTTTATCGCTACGACGCAAAGTAGACCTACTTATACTACTAGGGCATTTTATTAACCTTTTAATCGCTATGATGCGTAAAGTAGCCATGCGTTGTCTGATAGCGCCAAAAAAAGAAGTCATTGCGTACTCTGTAGTAAGTACCCTCCGTGACTTAATTAAATTCATGTTTTAGCAGTAATATGGCTGCATAGTTTTGTTACTTACCCGTGTGAAACTGCTAATGTAATGCACAATGACCTACCCGCATCAATTTATCAGTGCCGTGAACTAAAACTGTTTGAAACGCGGCAGTATTATCTTTTTAAATCTTATAATTTATAATGATAAGTATTGTATACTTTTGTTCTTTATAGGGTGACACCACTAATTATGGACACTTTAAGCACAAGTACCAATAATGGACACTTCAACCCTTATTCAAAGATCATACGGTTTTAAATTGATTGTTGTATAAAAAATTAATCACTCTTATTTTCTTTTACATAAGAGTTAATGTACATCATCGGGCCTTGTCCATTACTGGTGGTGTCACCCTACGACAGTTATATATATATATTTTTGTTATACACCTGCCTTCAACGTATCTGTTACCCTTGTACTGTGTAAGATAACTTGTGTGTACAGTCAAGAGCATAAATGTGTATACATTTTTGGACCTATTTCAATGGAGTAAGGTGGAAAAATGTATACATATTGGTGCCCCTGATTGTACCATAACATAACTGAATAAATAAAAACTGCGTGTAAATTCAATACGAGCAATAAACTTATCCGGATATAGGGTTTAGTATATTATATTATATTTATTTTAAGTAATTGCAAGCCTTTTTTTGCCTGAAACACAGGGTTTCTTAGCTCAGGCACGTGCTATTTATTACCATCTAATTGTAAGCTCCTAGCCTATAGTTATTATTATTGTACGACATGTTTTTCAATAAATTATACTTAAGTATACTTACTTATACTTAGTAGTGTAATCAAATCATTCTTTGCGATGTATTTTTTTTTCATTTGTATTTCCGAGCATCATCAATGACACGAGCATAAGTAATTGACATTTAACACCCTGTATAGTATTGAGCTGATCTGTAGCTTTAATAGTGTAAGATACCTTATGTTTGCACTTGTCTAATCAGAATTATTAGTTTAAATTGATAACTTCTTGGATTAAAGACTGCGAGTTTCAGATGTCATAGGTACTTGCAGCATAATATTATAGTTTATTTCATACCTGGCCATAAAATGGCAATAACCGCACGCTCCGCGCGCGGAAAATTCCCACTTCCTGGCCAGGGAGTGACATAAAATTTTGTACTTACCACGGGCGGTAATAAAGAACGCCTCAGATCGCATATCTATCGCCATTGCCTAATCTAATGCACAATAACATCCCTCTAATCCCAACATCCTGTGTACCTACCTGTTTCACAAATAAAACATTCTGATGTCTGATTGCCTTCGGCTCGGTCGTCAATTACATGCGATGGTGCGATCTGACACATTCTTTGCCGCCCTTGGTAAGTAATGTACTATAATATCGAAATAGGCATCCCTTCCTTTCGTACTTAGATATTTCGTTTCAAAGGTACAGTCAAGTGCAAAAATATGGGTGCATACAACTTGCTCAAAAATATGTCCCATAGCTCTTATGTCGGTGAATTAAGGTTTAGTACCATATTTATAAGAGGATACACTCGCTACATATTTTTGCACTTGACTGTACCTTATTTAAATAAAAAAATTGACATTATTGTATATATCCAATATATTGTACGAAGTAGTTTTAAGTTTAGTCTCTTAATAGTCAAAAATATTAAATAGATCTTAGATTCATTCCAACATCGTCAAACGAATGTTTAATTCCAACAGTGAAAATTCTGAGTTTTTGTCATGTTATTATTTAGAAATTTGTTATTAAGTTGTATTTTATTTTTAGAGAAGTTATTAACTTTTTAAATAAGATCGCGTTTGTATGATTTATATCGGTCGGAACTCGTCTTGTATTGAACAATTTGTGTCGACTTAGAATGTCTCAATACCAAAGATGCGCACGACAGACCACGAGCCTTGACATGTATTTATGAAAATAAAATTATTTTCTTATAAGTATCCAAACGGTTTATTTTTAAAATAACTAAATCACTTATCAATTTAGAAGGGTAGAAAAGAAAAATCTTCTTAGAATTAATTTTATTTATTATCTAATTCCTATCAACGGGCATAGTACAGTTGTAAGAATAAATGTATGTCTCCAGTTGTTTACATTATTATTTACTGAGTGGGCGACTCCGGGTTTCTCTATACTTATCATTAGCGTATATATTTGCAGTACCCTCGAGGCTTTGAAATAATTCAAAACTCGGTTCTTACAAAATGTCATCATTATAGTAACAGATATTTTATAAATTATATGCCGTTTGTAAGGAAAGCCTTATTGTAAATTTTATTCGAGCTTCGGTTGGGGGAAATAACACTAGAAAATTTAGCAGTCAAATTAACCTTACGCGTACAGGAATCAAGTTCTAAATAGTTTATTTCGCTCAAACGAAGCTCCGCATCATACATACTCTTTTTTTGTGTTTTTGGGTAATATAATTACTTTTTTTACCTACAACTTACATACTTAATACTTAGATCAACGAAACGTGTGGCTTCAGGTGACATTGGTGGGTAAAGTCTTTGTATAACTTATTACACACGCGTTTCAATCGAAGTGCAATTTTAGAAGTACATAATAAATCATTATTTTACCCTAGTTTTCAAGCCAGGAATCACAAATTAACCAACGAAAGCCGAGACAAACGGTCCGTTACAGACTTTATGTCAAAACAAATAATGGAATAAAATTGATTTTTTTGTAAATAAATTCTAAGTGAAAAGAAATGCCTCACTAAACGCTGAACGAGTGATCCGACGTCGGTGGTCGGGCCTGCTATGCGATTCACAACCTGTATCAACTAACCACACCAATTGTAACTAGTATAACTAACCCCGAGTTTCGCAGCAACTGAACGTAATCGGAGGTAAGTCTTATACTGGTCCATCTTGGGCGAGTTGTGGGAATCGGCGGGCACAGACTACCGGCGTCCGTCGGCGCACTCGGCCCGATCTGTACAAACACTCCCGATTTCAATACTCCACGCATCCATCATATAAAAATGTTACCATTATAATTTTATATACTTACCTTGCCTTTATATAGTTGGAAATTAGGAATTTCGGGAAATATTGGGAACTTATTATTAAATAATAACAACCTACGTAACTTCTTGATCTTTAGGTATTTACAAGTTTACCTAAAATTGATTATAAAATTTTAAAACAAACTATAAAGCTCCACTCTTGCGAAACATTTATTGTGTGGTACAAGTACTGTGGCACAAGAAAAGGAGAATTTAGTAAATTAAACTTGAAAATGCAAGTCGCTTCCCGTCTCCTGGCAGAATGGCTGCACTGGGCTTGTTCCGAAAATAATATAATGCTACCGCTACTCATCTAAGGACTTATCGGGTCACATAAATAAAATTCTACATAAAATATTTTAAATGCCATTCTGTCATGAAACAAGCGCTCCTATTTTTTTTTCCACGAAGCCCATCCCAGCATGTCGATTCTAGCAGTCTTCAAGATATATATTTACAGTGAGAGAGTAAACTTCTCACTTGAAGCTCGTCAACGAGACTTATCTCGAAGGCTGACAGAATCGGACGTCAGAGCTAGAGTTAACGCGCAATATTTTATTTTAACCAGTCTGCATGTAAAACAAAGTCCATAATATATTAAAATTTACTATCAAACAATTACATTTAATTCAATAGTTCCAATATAAAAGTGTTCGACTAAAACAAAATATATAAAATGGACTTCACAGGATTTGATCTACAGTAACCTATCATTGAAAAAAATATATAAACATACAGTATTATGTGGTGACACGATGCTCAATGGTCACAAGCGTTAGGGTGTGGTGAGAGGCGTGTCAGAGTCACCAGAGACAATATGGTGGTATGTCCATTGATGGCGTCCCGCGGTCAATGGTGACTGTCATCGGTAGCGAAATAAAACGACTGTGATAGCAAATGCACGCTGTTTAATGAGGTCTAAGTGTCTTTGATACATAAGTATACATACAATAGGTCTGTCGGACAGGTTATAATGAACATACCAGCATAAACTACCGCGCGGGCCGGGGCAAGACGCTGAATAATTAGACACAAGTACAGGAATTATTCTAAAACTAACTCGCGCGTCGACAACATTCTGTCGACGACGCGTCCACCCGCTCCATCACCGACAAACGTCTACGAACAAAAAACGCCGCGTTTTTAAATAGTCGTCATTAGAACAGACGTTTGTACAGAAATTCCTATGTAAAGCTGTAGCTAGCCAGTAGGTCAGTGACGACGCGGGCATACGCCGCCCGGACACGATCAGGTTATTCCCATATGTCACTACAATTTTGATACCAGTGATAACAACCGATTATTTCCCCACGTGTTCCTGATTACAAACAACAGGAAAAAATCCCAGCTGTTACCACTAAAGTGAGTTGGTGGTATCTTTTTACACACTTTAGTGGTAACAGCTGTTTTTCCCAACTGGAAGCAGATGCGGCAAAAATTCGCAGCTATTCCTAGTGTTCAAAAATTGGTGATAACTTGTGGGAATAACCCACGCGATCATGTGCATGCGACCGTCAGGCGGACAATGAGCGGAGCACTGGCCACACTCCCGGGGAACGAAGTGTATACTACTTTTGCTATCTCACCGCCAACATCAAATGTAATCTTCACGAGTACCGTTTCATGGACCCACGGTTTTATGTACGTTTCCTTTGGCAAGTTACAGGCGAAACATGCGAGGAAATTAGATGACCACAAACAATTTTAAAGCAAAAACACAAACATTAGGTTAATAATGAATGCTTAACGGCAACTACTCATGCAGGTGAAGCGTTACTCTTAAGGTTTCTATCTGACGCAATTTTATACCATTATGTAGTATTGGATTATGCGTCATAGACAATTTGAATTGGGTCATAACTAGCGTTTTCAGGCAGGTAGCAAATATTGTTCTACGAATCTGTGTACAGTGATATGGCATTTACACACTAGGTACCGTAAGAGATATGAAACAACTCGCGGCAGAGATATTGCATTAAAAATTAACAGTAATAAGTCTATGTTGCGAGATTTTCCATTTATCTGGGCGTTACCGTTGTGCGAATTTTAAGTTATTTGCCACGATTTCAGATCAGAAACGTTAGGATTTGTAGCTGTAGAACAGTTTAGCATTCATATTATTTGTCCGCGATTAAAGATACATTTTAAAGGCCGACTGTACAGTTTTATTAGATTAGTTAGTAAATGTTTGTGAGCATCTCCTAATACATGGTGCATGCAATTTTGATTGCATTGCGGGCTGCAGACCACCCAGGTAATCAAAATCGCATGCAAGTTGTAAATGGGACTTTACACAAATGTATGGCGAGGGTAAGATAACAAACGATAACGCGTTAAACCGAAGGTGCTCATGGTGTTTTAACGAAGTGTATATTTTACTATCTTCGATTTCAAAAGAATTGTGTATCATTAGTATTATTGATTTTGGTCTTCCCATTTATCACTACGCGACTTTTATATGCCTACATTCTATATTGCCGGACGCGTAATCAAAATTTGAAAAATTAATAACACTTGATTTTTGTCTTGATATTAGATGGGTCAATCAACTATTACTTCGAGCTCATTGTCATGGTTACCCTTCACTCCTGGTTCACTCTTTAAAACTACTAAACATGATTTTAGCGACGATTATATACCCATTCGGACGTGGGCCAATTCTTGAGCAAGCTAGAACTCCATATTATAAAAAAAAATCTAAGTATCTCGGTTACTGTTGTCTCCTGGCTGATGGGACAGAATAACGACAAAGAAAAGTTGATCGACCTAGACAATAATAAGACTCAAGATTCCAAAGGGATACTCAAAGTTTGTAATTATGAAGAATAAAGTAAAATATACAATTTGTAAAAGCACGTGTGTGTATGTGTGTAAATATGTGAGTAATGTGTGTCCCCCGGTGTGCCGCTGTGTCAGACGGAGGCGAGCCAGTGCGCGACCCGCGCGAGCCCGAGCAGCCGGCGCGCGGCGCGCGACACGTGCGCGGTGTGTGTGTGTGTGTGTGCGCGTGTGTGCGCCCGCGCTCGCGCTCGCGTCCGCTTGCCGACGCCGCGCGCCCGCGCCCGCGCCTGCACCCGCGCCACCCCCGCCACCGCCCCCGCCCCGCCCGGCTGCTTCGTGTGCGCCTCCGCTGCAACAACGACCATCTTTAGTATCATTCGTTGGAACTGGAACACTTTATGCCGGAAGGTTTCGGCCGACGCGCCGTCCTCCCGGTAAAAACTACCAACATCCAGCCGTGTAGATCTCAACACGTTTCCCCGACTACCTTGGAGCAATTTGTACAGCCGGCATTAGGCACGTAGCGGCAAATAACCCGAGTCGATTCGCTACAGTACTCTACACGCCCTCAGTTTACGCCTTTTTTTGAAACCCACCCATTAACTAAGTTTTCAGATCTTGGGTGCTATCAGCGAGTTAGCAATCGAATCTCTGATCGTCCAAGGCGCTCCAGTTGATAGCATCATTTAGACACTTACATCCCGTGTCACACAATCGAACGTCGAATCCATGTGGTCTTAAGAACGCTTTATTGTGACATAATTTGTGGGATTAATACCTACTTACATTGTCTCAACGACAACAGTTGTTAAGCCGAGTTCCAAGCCTTCGGACGGCTGGAAAACATCTCAGTCAAGTTGCCCACTCACTTAACAAAGCTAATCCCAATATTAGGTCTAAATTCCCCCTTTAGTAGAAGAGCCGGTGACACTGAACCTAGTATGATAAGATTCCCAGATGGCATATATATAATTAGGTGCGTCATTAGTCGGGGAACACGAAACGGCGATGCTGCAATGCGAAAAACCTGGCGAAGCCATTGAAAATTAAAATTGAAAAATGATGAAAAATCCGGTTTCTAGTATGATAAGATTCCCAAGTTTCGTTTGTTCCTCGAAATAGGGGAGGGGTAGGACTATACGATAGTGCAGTGCTGCAAGCCACCCTGGCTGGCCTTGTCAGTGGCAGCAGTACGATAAGCGACCACTTTTCTGAGGTATCTAGTATGATCGGATTCCTGAAAAAAACAGGGCTCATCTGAAAGATCAGCACTTTCTGTGTAAGAAAAACCACTGCTGCATTTTCCAAACAGTGGAGAAGGTGGTTGCTGCAGCGATTAAAGGAGCCGACAACACTGAACCTATTTCGATAGATTCCCAGATGATATATATATAATTAGTCGCGGCATTAATGGGGGTACACGAAATGGCGATGCTGCAAAGCAAATGAGCAGGCAAACCTATTAAAAATCAAATTTAAAAACATAAAAAATTAACGGTTTCTAGTATGATAAGATTCCCAAGTTTCGTTTGTTCCTCGAAATAGGGGAGGGGTAGGACTATACGATAGTGCAGTGCTGCAAGCCCTCCTGACTGGCCTTGTCAGTGGCAGCAGTATGATAAGCGACCACTTTTCTGAGGTATCTAGTATGATCGGATTCCTGAAAAAAACAGGGCTCATCTGAAAGATCAGCTCTTTCTGTGTAAGAAAAACCACTGCTGCATTTTCCAAACAGTGGAGAAGGTGGTTGCTGCAAACGAAACTTGAGAATCTTATCATACTAGAAACCGGTTTATTTATGTTTTCAAAATTTCTTTTTAATAGCTTTGCCTGCTCATTTGCTTTGCAGCATCGCCATTTCGTGTACCCCCATTAATGCCACGACTAATTTTATATATATCACCTGAGAATCTATCGAAATAGGTTCAGTGTTGTCGGCTCCTTTAATCGCTGCAGCAACCACCTTCTCCACTGTTTGGAAAATGCAGCAGTGGTTTTTCTTACACAGAAAGTGCTGATCTTTCAGATGAGCCCTGTTTTTTTCAGGAATCCGATCATACTAGATACCTCAGAAAAGTGGTCGCTTATCATACTGCTGCCACTGACAAGGCCAGTCGGGAGGGCTTGCAGCACTGCACTATCGTATAGTCCTACCCCTCCCCCATTTCGAGGAACAAACGAAACTTGGGAATCTTATCATACTAGAAACCGTTTATTTTTTATTTTTTAAAATTTGATTTTTAATAGGTTTGCCTGCTCATTTGCTTTGCAGCATCGCCTTTTCGTGTACCCCCATTAATGCCGCGACTAATTATATATATATCATCTGGGAATCTATCGAAATAGGTTCAGTGTTGTCGGCTCCTTTAATCGCTGCAGCAACCACCTTCTCCACTGTTTGGAAAATGCAGCAGTGGTTTTTCTTACACAGAAAGTGCTGATCTTTCAGATGAGCCCTGTTTTTTTCAGGAATCCGATCATACTAGATACCTCAGAAAAGTGGTCGCTTATCGTACTGCTGCCACTGACAAGGCCAGCCAGGGTGGCTTGCAGCACTGCACTATCGTATAGTCCTACCCCTCCCCTGTTTCGAGGAACAAACGAAACTTGGGAATCTTATCATACTAGAAACCGGATATTTCATCATTTTTCAATTTTAATTTTCAATGGCTTCGCCAGGGTTTTCGCATTGCAGCAGCGCCGTTTCGTGTTCCCCGACTAATGACGCACCTAATTATATATATGCCATCTGGGAATCTTATCATACTAGGTTCAGTGTCACCGGCTCTTAAACTACTTGGGCTGTAAAGTCAGATGGAGGTCGCTTCCGTAAAAGTGCCTACGCCAAATCATGCAGACCCCACACGTCCTTATGGATGCGACTGTACTGGAATAACGTTAGGACGATGATGATTGTCTGGATTTCAAGCATATCTTTCAAGTACCTTCACGTATAAATCACATTTTATTACAGTTCTCTCCCGGCGAAAAAAACAAACAATGAGATTGTTTCGTTACGTGCCCTGGTCCCTTGCTGTCAAGTCGTATCTCGCGCGACTCAGCAATTCTTGTCTCGCTCGAACTGTGCGAATTAGAAAAAGGAGGGTAGATTTTTCCCTAATCGCGTCGCAGTCACAGTTGTGCTAGCCCCGCTGGAATCCCAGGGACTGGTAGACAGTAAATGTAAAATACTTACGTGCAGCCTACATGAAGTAATCCGGCGTTCGCCGCGTGACGTGCGGCTCCCCGCGCCGCGGGGCCGGGTCGAACTGAAGGCTGCAAACAAACAAACAAACATGTCACTGCAACTCACAACAAACATTACTCCATACAAACATGACATAAAGGTCATATAAACTTCAAATATCCATTATGTAACCGGCAATGCCGATTGGAATTCGATCACCACGATCAAATTCGCGTCATCACTTTGCGCTGCTAATCATTCCATATTCCGGTAATACTGGTTTAGCTTGAATAAATTAAACTTGTGTTAAGGAGTTTATGTAGTGCGGGCTTTGGCTCAGGTCATCATGTGACGAATAAACTATTACTATTTCTACAAATTTCCAACATCGACGGCGACGTCAAACTCTGCATGTCTACACTACCCGCGAATTCGACAGCCGTTCAACAAAACGCACACATATTTACGGATAAGTTCGCCTTCGTATTTTATTTTATTTTTATTTTATTTCTTTTTAATGTTTTTTTATGCGCAGCAAAGTGTCATACATACATGTATATTGCATGCTTGGAACACACATATTCATTACAAAGAAAACAAAAGAAAGCAAAGCTCTTCATTGAAGGAGTGAACTCTAGCTGGACCAAAAAACTTTGGAAATGCAGCAGGAAGCATCTCAGGATCATATCTGGGGTGTTCACAGGTCACTTCGGGGTCAAAGGACTATTGGCCAAGATGGGACTATGCGACAACATGGATTGTAGGATGTGTGGCGAGGATGACGAGACAATGGAACACTTGCTGTGTGAATGTCACGCCCTCGCCAGACAAAGAATGAACGACTTTGGCAATGGTTACCCAGAACCAAAGGAATTCAGAGTACTCCCGTTGAACTCCATCATCCGGTTTGTGGAGAGATTGGAGAACAGCTTGGAGTAGGTATAAAGGAGGGGGCAATTGCACAAAAGATCCCATTGGGTCGAAGTGCATCCGCAAGGGCCCTCATCTAGATAAGATAAGATAAACAAAAGAAAAAAATACGGCATTGAGTTGTCTGATAAGTAATAAATGATAATAAATAATTGTTAACATTCACTAACAACACTACCTATCTTGCAATATTGCTCAATAAATATAATTAGTAATGATAAAGTGATACTTACAATGAGTACTTAAGCGCATCATCCAACTCCATAATAGCGGCTTGATTGCCACACCTGCGGAGAAACAACTTCGTTAGACAGGTCCATTGTTGACACGCGTACGAGATAAACATGCATAAAACAATAGACAATACTGTAAATTCATCATAAATTCGTTCATTGACCTGGGATATAGCCTCGTAAATCCTTTCGTACTTGTACAGGTACAGTCAGCATCAAAAGTAGCGCTACATATGACGACGTCAAAAGTCTTTGATACAAAGGAATTAGAACTTTTGACCTCTTAATAAAACAGTCAAGTTGCTCACTCACTTGACAAAGCCTAATCCCAATAACGTCTAGTTTCCCCTCGGGGTTGGAAGGTCAGATGGCAGTCGCTTCCGTAAAAACTAGTGCCTACGCCAAATCTTGGGATTAGGTAGCGGACCCCAGGCATCCTTCAGGATGCAACTGTACTGGGATAACGCTAGGAGGATGATGACGTGGTTACAATTTTGAGAAACCCTGTCCTGCCTGAACGACTCACCTATAGCAGTAGTTGGGCGCTGAGAATATAGTGACTACATTCCGATCGTGGCACCAGTTGTAGCCCTCCATGACGAGCTGATGCGCGCGCGACACCAGCGTCAGCCCGTTGCTGTGGTTGAACGTCTCCGAGATGTCCTGCCCGAACGTGTAGCCGGCGCCACGAGGCGATATGCCCCATCCGCCTCTGTAACAATGATTAAGTATGACATTAACCTCTAGCCGCTCACCGTACAAGAAAAATTTACAAATACAAATAATTTATTTCAGACTCTTTCCATAAACAGCCTAAAGGGCGCCTATATGCCGAATGAGAAACGAGGCAAAGATGAAATTTATAGTTCGTACAAAACTGTAAGGCCCAGTGCTGTCAAATTAACGCAAGCAAAAATCTACCTTACAGTCAGAGTTCTAAGTCTGGTTTTACTTGCGTTCGTTTGACAGAATTTAGCCTTAGAGTTGTGTCCGAACTTTACGCGGCGGTATGAATCGCTCCACCCTGTTTTAACGTTTATGGAAGCATCTAGTCTAGATAATCTGATCTAAATTCATCAGCCGAAAGACGTCCTTTGCAGGATATAGCCTCTTCGATTTGATTGATTCCTTTGATAGTGCCATTTCTGTTAATTACGTAACAACTTGTATTTCATCAATCTCACAGATAAGCTGTGAGAAATAATAGACAAATTAGTTAACTTTGGTTTTACGACGTATTTTCATCGATTTTTATTACACCAAGTTAGATGAACACCAGTTGAGTCTTCGTCTCATTGCTTAGACAAGTTATGAGACTAACCTCGTTCAAGAATGAAATCCTAACGGGTTTATGTTTTCAACAGTTAACATAATATGTTTATATTGAAAACTAATTGCTTAATTCCGTCGGCTCATTCTGTATTACCGCATGTTTCGAAATGACTTCGCAAGGCACCTGTCTTCATTTGTATGGTTTAATTTATTTATACCTACTGTTCTTTGAATTGTTCTATTGTTATCTAAGTACAGATTTCTTTATTCCCTGTTTGTAAAAATATCGAACTGAATAGAGAAATTGATCGTGTTGATTTGTCTATCGTTTGGTTCCTATTCTCCACTCAATTGCTCAAAGGTTAACTGGAAGAGATCCCTTACAGGGATAAGTTCGCCTTTGTACATGTATAATCTATTTTGTCTGTATTGTTTCTTTCTCTTGTCTTGTGTACAATAAAGTATTTACATACATACATTGATTTGAAGGTTATAATTTACTCCAACGGCATTTCCCATAACCTTGATGTAACGTCCTGTGATTTTTATTAAATTATAGCCCTGCTATTTTGTTAAATTGTTGTATTAAAACTCTCAACACAAACGTCTATAGCTATCACCACAACGGATCCTCGGCAACGCGCTTGTGATTCTTCTAGAGGCGCAGGCGTCCATAGGCGGCTTACCATCAGGCAGCCTGTTAGCTTGTTTGCCACCGCCGTAGTATAAAAAAGACGTCCATCCGTTTCATGACACGTGTGTATTAAAGTGTAATTACTAATTTGTAATAATTAGTAGTGTGTTTGTATTGTGTCAGATAAAACGAACCGCGGAGTTTTCCAGCGAGAATCGCTGGCCGATTGTTCACGAGGCGCCTAGGTGCTAATCATCGTAATGAAATGACCCACTATAGTGCAAATAAGTGCAGCGTAAGTGTGGCTAGCCTAGCTCCTCTTAGAAAACAAATACTCTTGTGACGAAGTTCTTTATAATATCCTATCGCGTGTTATTTTTCGTAGTACTTACAAAAAAAGAGCAATCAACGCCAATATCATCTAAAGGTGTCGTCGTGTCTATGGAGCCAAGAACAATCTGTACGTGTTTACAGTATTTACTGTTATATATTCAGCCGACACGCACTTGGCCGGTTTTTTAAAATAAATTACAAGTTCAATGGTCCAATGCCATCAGAGTGGAAAAAAAGATATTGCACCGTAATTAGCTTCTTATCGTGAAAATAACTGTCTGGAAGAGGATCAACAAACTCATCATAAAAATCGATACAATGGACGCTTTCATCACGCAGATACCTTATCGGCAAGACACAACAAAATAATCTCGAGGGCTTTATCATGGCTAATTAGCTCAGACATGCCCTTGACTCGTACTATTTCATTCACTCGTAGAAGTTTAACACACAATTGTTGGGTAACTGACATAATTTATCAAGGAATGCCCAAGATAACAGAAAGAAAATAAGCCAGTCTCAAAACGTTTCTATTTTTACGTATGCACACCGTTTGATAACTTCTTACAAGTTTGATAATGATAACATTGATAACATTTGACCTGTCTCATTCACCTACATAATATGTCAGAAGAATTAGAATTAGTCAACCATAGCATCGATTTAATATACCCTAGATACACTATCCGCCTGTCAAAAACGTCCGCGCTCAAGAGTGCTTAAATGCCTTGTAAGCACTCGTGTGCTCGGAGTTGCGCGCTAGCCACCGTCTTGTCAACATGCCGAAGTGCTCCGTAAAAAAAATGCAAAAACAACACCTTAACGACTTTAAAAACGCATGAAATTTCGTATTTTCGATGAGTATTTCTTTAAAGTTTCATATTTTGATAAATATATAATTGTATTACGCTTATAACAAATATTATTTAAAGAATTTGAAAATAACAGGCAGACGCCTAGCAACGCTACTGTCTCTTTCCCCCGCGTTTAAATAGCTGTATATCGAAACGAAACGGAATATTGTGGAATCGGCCTATAGTAAAATTTCGAATGAATGGAGTCGCAGACTGAGACACATTTTTAATCAAAATGGACAAGTATTAAAGTATAAGTAAACAAGTATTAAGTTAAACAAGTATTAAGGTAGTAAATTAAGTACATAAATTCTATCGCGATGAACGAGTTCCACGCGGACGAAGTCGCGGGCAATAACTAGTAGCTCATAGAATTAACGCTTCTTTTTGAAGAATGTAGGTAGGAAGCTCAAACACTCCTAAGCTATACTATTTTATTGCGGATTTCCGTTGCCTACCTTCCGGCCTCAAATACCAGATCAGGTCATTGGTAATTTAGCAGTACAGCGGAACCATTTAAACCAGCCTCTCCATCGCTTCAGCCACCCATGAAACACTAGGAGTTTTGGATAACCATCCATGGTCTTCGTCATCAGCTCCTGTTCACCAAATGCTAGTTCTGAATGCTCGATTTTTTACCGAAAATACTATAATCGCTAAATGTTTCCCTTGTATTTTTGAAGAGTTCCCTCAATTCCTCATGGCTCCCATCATTAGAAGGTATTATGGTATGTAAGCTTTCAATCAATCAACGAAATAATTTTCCAAATCGGTTCATTAACGCTGAGTTCTGAGGTAAAAAACAAATATAAGGTATTTAAAAAAAAATACATATATAATAATGTCAAAACATTACCACTGCCCAATCCCCCTCATTTATGAGAGGAGGCCTGTGCCCCGCAGTGGGACGTATATAGGATGATGATGATGATTATAATGTCAAAAAAATATTATTGCTTTAAGTTTATTATTGCCGACTGTACTTACTTTTTTTTCACAGTCATCACATCAACTACTCATAGAGACCGTTTCATTTCAATGAGCCCGAACATGACGAGTTGTGTAGTTTAGGAGTTGCTATGGCCACCTCGTGTCTCCATCATCAGATCAGCTCGATGGTACCATAATATTACACTGTCATCCAAATTAAACGTGTATACAAAATTTGAGCTCAATCGGTTGAAGATATCTGCTTACGTTAATTGGAAGTTAAATAAAAGCTTGTAAAAAGAACCAACAACACCGGTGCAGTACCTGTTAAAAAAATAAAACAAAAAACATTTTCGACTCCATCCAGACTCTGTTCCAATTTCATCCCTAAGTCCAGTGTTGTCAGTCCAAAAATGAGTGGAAAATTATCGTAGACAAAATTGAACTTAACTGTCTTGGACTTACGGTGTACAATCTTTTAAAATAATTCGGTGTATTTTTAGAAATTTTCCACAATTGTACCGTGCAATCTGTAAGGTTATAACCGCCAAACACTCTATTTAAAATACAATCGTATGCTTGATACATAAGGCTGAATATCGAAAAAAAAGAAATTCATCCCAATTGACTTATGTTTGTGTAGTGTATCTCCGACACGCACACACTCGCAATGACGGCTGGACACTATTTCTTCTTGAATTTGTAGGTGATAGTGTATCTAGGGTATATTAAATCAATGAACCATAGTCATAACAAGGTTTTTCAGCGAATACCTTTCTTTAGTTTCAATCTAAAGATGAAATCGGAGATGTGACATTTTGTCAGCGTGATTGATTTGTCATTGTCACGCCAAATTACTGATTTCTAATAGTAAGGGTCATTGAGCTAAGCCGCGAACGGACAGACTTCCCTTCCTTGTTTACTATGTAACCCTACAAACGAAAAACTACTTCAAAATAACGATATTTCTAGAAGGGCATGACTGGTATTAGCACAGAAACTCTGTAGGTATGTTTCGCGGGTTAGACTTCCGTAAGTGCATTTACTTTGCATAGTGTAACGGTATCATCCTTATCGTAAAATTACCGTCTAGTTTTCCGTAACTCGTTAACGTTTTTCGTGGAATATTTTTAGGACATGCCACATACTGCCCGCTGATCTTAGACTTGAACCATCTGACGATGCATTTCGACGCCGCCTGAAACGCCTCTTATTGGAAAATCCATTATACTCTGTTAAAGAGTATATGGACCTTAAGTTACTGACGTGTAAATAATAATTATTAAATTTGTATTAAATTGATTTATATTTTGTAAATGGACTTGAACTTGTATTTTGACTTGATTAGTATATTGGAATTTGTATTTTGAAATGGACTTTGACGATCCCGAAAGGGAGATGCAATTATTTTATTTTTACTATTTATCATTATCATGTGTTTTTAATTTTGGTTGACATTATGTTATTATCCTTTTTTATTTTTTTATTTTTCCTGTTTATGACGATCATGATAACTATTCTTGTAATTTTGACATGTGTACAAATTTATAATGTAATTCTTATCATGAAATAAATGAATCTAATCTAATCTAATCTAATCATATGAACTCAAACTAACTTTTTATTATTTTTTATCGTGGGCTTATTTTGTGGCGTGCTTTTGACCGGAGTTTTTAACGAGAACAGTTTTTTAGATTCAGGGGTGTTTCGTGGGTGGATACTTGGTCAATAAAATGACAGTCAGGCCTGTTCCTCGTGTCACTTCGGCTAAACTCTGCTCCAGCACACACCACTGACTCGTCGGTATAGACAATCGCGCTAGGAACGAAAGAGCACGTGGCTTGCGCCTAGTGCGAGTGACTGGGATGCCATTTCTAGCTTCTGTACGTAATTAGGTACCTACTATTATTCTGTGCCTAAGTGTAATACGTATACTCCACTAAAATTATGTCGGAGGGCTGACCTGTGGTGAGCGAACCCACTCTTTTTCTTTCCAGTCACCGTGGTCGTAATCAGCCAGGATAATGATGATGATAGTAAAGGGTCTACCAGTCGACGCGGAATCTGCGTTAGCCGATCAAAAAACTCTTTATGTCTACGCAATAAGAGCGAAAAAGACGTCGATTGGCTCGGCCGACGAGCGACTGCTGTCGTCGGCGATTACGTTGTGGAGTAAAGCACTCGGCTTATGCCGACTCCGCGTCGATAAGTTTGGGGAGACCCTAAGTGCCAGTTGCACCAACGTACGAACACAGACCGGTCATCGTCAAATATGGCGCCGGCAGCTGTCATCCCATAGAAACTTGTCAAACTTTCCATACAATCAGATTTGACGAACACCGCTTACGATTACAGACGCTTTGGTGCAACCCAGCCTAAGTATCCAAAATGCCTTCGCCCTCACCTATCGTCGGGGTCGCTCCAGAGCAGGTCGCACATGGGCCCCTCGTGGGGCACCTCCTGCAGGCGGTCGAGCGCGCGGATGTGGTCCAGGGTGTCGATGGACGGGCTCAGGCCGCCGTGGAGGCAGAAGATCTGGAAATATTATACATTGAACTCCTTTGCCCTGGACCTAGGCAACTATTGTTCCAAGTGGGGTTTTCTGGTTATTGGATCTAGTTCTAATCATGGAGACTTAGTATGTATGTGCACAGTATGCACCTATTGCACCTTGTACTTTTATCTAAGAAAATGTCACTTTGCTAACTGTTCCGTACGGGCGGAGTGCCGGTGCAAGACCAATATTTAAAAATTGGGCAAGGTACATTTAGCGAGGCCCTCTGTAGTTCTAGTATAAGTTTTTTCGAAACATTAACTAATTCGAACGCGTTTGCGTTTTGTCTCAAAATGTATGAAAGTGGTATGAAAACGTGAACAGCGCCTCTGGTGGTCACTAGTGGAAACTAAAACAGCGAGTATAACATTGGTTGCTAACCGATGAACGCGCGTATTTCAAACTCGGTGAGAGCGTTTTCATATATTTTGAGACAAAACGCAAACGCGTTCGAATTAGTTAATGTTTCGAAAAAACTTATACTAGAGCTACTGATGGCGCAAGAAGCAATGTTATTTCGTCCGAGTTATGCGTATTTGAGGCGCGAGGCCTCTCAGACCGCGAGGTCGTAGCCACCGCTGGTTCCTTAGATTGTTCAGAGCAGTGTTGAGCTACTTGAGCGACTTCATCTATTTATTTATAGGAGTCTCCACACAAAATTGGTGGCTATTAACTGCGTTTTAAGTGGCCAGTCATTGGCGGTGTACCGCACCTGTCCGTCGACGAGCGCGGTGAGCGGGAGGAAGTCGAAGAGATCGGTGAAGTGCTTCCACACGGACGCGTTCCCGTACTTGCGCAGGCACTCGTCGTAGAACCCGTACACTTGCGTGATCTGGCGCGACTCGTGGTTGCCGCGCAGGATCGTTATTCTCTCCCTGTACCGCACCTGGAAGAGGTTCACTCTTTTAAATATGTACAGTCAACGTTAACTCAGGAAAGCATCTTTATAAATCGCGTAATAATCAACTATGATAGACAATACAAGTTTAATTAGCAAAATAAATTAAACGCATGTTGTTTTGAACATCACATGGTCATTTCGGGTCATCTACCGCGATCCCGGAAAACTCGTTCCACTTTTCGCTACAAAAAATTTGGTGATATATATGTATAATTGTATATATCGGCCCTTTGTCTTTGTTAAATCAAGTGTTAACAGAGCTAAAAAACTTATCAGTGACTTTGTGTGTTGCTGTTGACGAATATAAATGTATATATTTTCCTGTTCCACTTTCTTGAATAAGTCCTGGATGTATTGTTCGAAATAATTGCCATAGATAAAATTAGTGCAACAATACTTTATATAAACAACAGCATAAACTTAAAAAGCACAATCAAGGGTTTCAATAAATTTTGTTGCTGCCTTTGCAGTCTTAATTAGAAATTGTAGCATCTCAGAACTTCGACAACTTGCCAATATAGACTGATGTAATATACAAATATTTAGCCTAGTTTTTTATCATTTTACTTATTATAATTTCAAAATGATAGTTCACAACAAAATGTGATACATTTTCACTTTTATTTTCCCAGTGAAAGACCAGATAAGAGCCGATAAGAAGCAAAGATTAGATTCAGGAGATTTACGAGTTAACTTACAACTCTTCGGGGCGTGCCCGAAATCTTGTCAAAAAGCAACAGCTATGTATACAGTATTACAGCTACAGAGTAACTATCTCTATAAAATACTTAACTAACAAACAAACACCGTATTTGTATATTTTGTATGACATCACTGCATGACATGCCGCCGTCGTAATCTCATTTCGTACAAAACAAATAATAATACCATTTACACGCTCCGCAAATCAATAAACAGCTACTCATGAGTACCTTTACAAAATTTCAATGTCATGCCTATCTTTTTATAATAATCTACATTACATTGCCGAATTAGCTACGTTGCGGGCCTGTGGGTCACCGCCTTCTATATTTAAACCGTACGTCGGTCCATTCATCGATTCTAGCTACGTTAAGGTCCGACGATCACGCGAGAATACCCTGCATTAGCCAATTTAATCTCTCAAAATATAGGCGTGGCCTCATAAACGTAAATAAACAATTTCGGCTTCCAACGTAATGATAAATATCAAAGTGTTTAATTTAAAGAGAGATAACGAGTGATTTCAACACCGCTATCAGAGATAAACGATAAGAAAGCGAGTTTCCTCTCACGTATTCCGACTGTGGTTGGTACAATGTGGAAATGCAACCGTGTATTACCAGAAGAAGCCTTTTTTCATGCCAGTAATCTAGCAGGTCCTTATTTCTGAACGTTGGGGAAATGCATTTTCGTTTTGCATCCCGTCTGGTAACGGGACCAGCGCGGGTATTAGGTATAACGGACAACGCATTACCGCATTCAACGCAATGTATTAACGCAGTATGTAGAAACGCTGCGTTTGACGCATAAAAGCAGATCCTAGCATTTGTATATAAAAAAACTAACTTCAGTTTTATAATGATATGGATAATGGGGCTATTCAGATTCATAATGACCCGTGTATAACTTTAAGGTAATACGTATTCTCAATTATTAAGCGCAAAGTACTGACCAAGTGACCAATGACTCAGCCTACGCATAAAATGTATATTAATAACGCTAGGAAACGGAAATTTATTCAGATTCTTTAGAAACATATTTGTAGTTATTTTCCGGAGTACCCGGCTGACGGCGCGTCATCATACTAATTCGCGGTACCAATAAGAATCTAGTCTGATTTAAATATTAATGAATTTATTTGTACGTAATAAACACTTATAATGGCCGAAAGAAGGGAAATATATCAATTTGATCGTTCCTTCACCGGCCTTAAGACGAGCGTCCACGCGAGGCCGCGTTTTTCGCAAAACACCACTAATTAGTTTCGCAAAGCGCACACGACTTTAATATTACCCAATTTGATTACAAAAGGTCACATAAATGTCGAGATCGACTGGGAAGCGCTAGAGCGTACAGCTGTTTCTCTAAATGTGTACAAAGAGCGTGAGAAAATAACGCATCGGCGCGCATCACTGCAAAAAGAGGATGGAATGAAGTGGAATGCCAACTGCACTTTAATTAAAAACAAACATTGACTGACTGCTTGTTGCTTGCTAGTGTCAGCCTACAGCTACGTGATAATGTTAACTTGATCTAGAGGACGCAGAACAGATATTGTATAATTTTTAACAGGTGGATATATCTACATTAAAAAAATACTTCTATAAGTACCTTGCTTCTTTCTAAAAGTAATTTTTTTTTCAAGACTTCAAAAATAGAAATGATATTTTTTTTATAAATTAAAATTGTTATCTATAGGTAACTATTAAATATAATTAAACGAGCAATTATTGTATATTTATTTATTTCGGGGATATATGAAATGGTTAACGATTTCAATGAAATTTGCTAAGAGGGGAGTGGGGGTGTTTGGGGGCGAACAATCGATCTAGTGACCTAGGTCTCATTGCCGGGAAAACACGCTTTCTACGGAAGAACACCAAAACGCCGATGAAAGCTCGATCTCCCATGTAATACTATTTTGGATTTTTTAATTGAACGTTGATCTTAATACCCTTTTATTGAATATCCGTACGGAAAATCGTATGTTTGCCGCAGCTGGGCTCTAATGAAATCCTAAAAGAAAACTTCACGAGTAACGAACATTCACTTGACGTAACGAACTCGGCCATCTGGCGCTTCCGACTACAAACAATGAAAACATGCGAAAACTATCGATTTACATAACGCTGCGATTAATCTGAAACGGGATATAATTAAACTTTCGTTACCGGGCGGAGAAATACACATTGATACGGTTTACGGAGACGGTCAGGCAGGAACTTGTATAAAAAGTTCGCACATAATGCCATTGAAAACACAAATAATAGAATTTGAACTTTACAGAGCTTTGTTTAAGCGAATCGCCGATTATCCATGCAGAAAAAAAGTAAGTTAAAAGTAATGTGCAAAGATGCAAGTCGTTACGTAGATGGGTCATAAACACTTGAAAAAACAAAAGTCGTCCCTTCTGTGGTCAATAGTTTAGTCCAAATCAAATTTAAGCTTTGTAGCCCTTAACTTTTGATATGTCCACAGGAAAGACGCGAACCTAAATCTGTTTATGACCCAGATGACACTGTTGCTTGTTATGTTATGACTACATACCGGTTACCGGTTTACTACATACCGTACGGTTTACTATATCGTCGTAAAAGCTATTATATTCAGATTACTAATCGGCACTGATGCTATTTTGAGGCACTTATCTATATGACACTGTTCCGAACAAATTCATTAACGTTTTGATACTACTTAATCAATATATGCTCCGCATAAACTCAAGTTGTTCAAGAAAATGCTTGACAGCCTACAGAACTTAAAAAATATTATGTTAAAATCAACAATAGCTAATCATTCAACAAAATTCAACATCAACGTAGAAGGCCATCTAAAATACCAAAAACAATAATTAAAGAGGCAAATCTGAATTCCCAGTGCTTAGTCCATTATAAGATTTTAAGCTCACATGATCATTTACATTAGAATTACGATTAAAAACGGGATATTTACCATGTATATTTGTGGTATTGAGTTGCCGATATTTCGGCACAGTTTTAGTTGTGCTCTACCCACACACCATAGCAATCTACCCTCTTCTTGGTTCGCTTTTTTCGCACAGTGTCATTCACTACACTACTATTGGGGGAATTAGTTGGTGTTCGGCGAGCGTTCGCCGATGTTAAACAGCAATCAGGTCGTGGGATCGTTGCGCCACAGCAGTAAGTAAGTGCTTACCTTAAGTGCGACAAGCAATGTGACAGTCTCGACGCTGTAGTACCCGCGATCGACGTAGTCCCCCATGAACAGATAGTTGGTGTCGGGCGAACGTCCGCCGATGCGGAACAGCTCCATCAGGTCGTGGAACTGTCCGTGGACGTCGCCGCACACCGTCACGGGGCATTTCACCTCCTGGACGTTAGACTCCTTGGTCAGGATCTCCTTTGCCTGAAAGAAAAGGGATTTAGTAAGTATACACGCTAGGTACTATAGGGGTTCGACGTAGAGGTACGGTTGAGGGATCTAAGAGAGGGTCTTAGCTGCAATAAAGTAAATAGGACTAAAAGGTTGTCCTCGGGATCATAGTTGGGGGGGGGGCTGCTATCGTTCCATGAGAGATCCGAGAGCCGTCCGAAATGGGTTGAGGAGGACAATCAGGGGGTTTATAGTAGGCGCAAGTCCGACATAAACTACGCGCTGCCCCGCGGTTTGGAGGTTCCCCACGTACATACAAAAACCGGCCAAGTGCGTGTCGGGCCACGCGCAAGGTAGGGTTCCGTAGTCGTCCACTCGTTACATTATATGGACTAAAAAGTTCGCAAACTTATATTTACTATGTTTTTGACAGAATTAACAACATTATCTAAGGTATCAATGGAAATTGTACGAAAGTTTGCGTTAACTAGTAATGTCTACTTAGCTGTGATAGTTTTCCTTTTAAATTCATCGTATATACTACTACCATGATTTTTTTCACATGCCTAGCAGCCACCGTTTAGCTGGCGGGGGGGGGGGGGGACACTTGACCATAGCAAAAATTATCACTTCAAAGCTTAATATCACGCTAACCAATTCTTTAATCAAAAAATGCTTTTTAGAAACCTTATAATAAATTTAAAAGAGCTATCCAACGAACAGGCGACAAAACGAGTAGAATTACTACGTGCCTAAGATCGCGGTTATTGTACCAACTTATTCGAGCACAGGAAAAATGTATTATTTAACCCTTACAGAATCCCAGTATGACGCGTGCGTGTAAATGAGCTACACCAAAGTATCTGTACACACGAAATTATCCTGCTTCAATCTCGCAACCCGTTGTAAGGTTAACTACGTAATGTACAGTTGAGGGCATAAATATATATACATTTTTGGACTTTATTACAATAGAATAAGGTAAAAATATGTATACATATTGATGCCCTTGACTGTACGTATGAGCGTTGTAATAAAAACATCTCATCTAAGTTTATATTACAACATTTGAAGTCACCTTACCGCTTGGTTACAAACACTAGCAGACTGCTAGTGTTTGTAACCACTGAGTGGTTTGTTAAACTTAGGGTTCCATAGTAAACACCCTTGTAGTTTCGCAATGTTTGCGAGTTACAGAACCCTACATTGCGCCCGACACGCACTTGGCTGCTTGTAAAATCCTCAGCACAAATCCCTGAATAATTTTAATTTGTTTTCAAGGCTACACCGCAGCCCTAGAATTCAGTGGCTTCACTTGTCTGACAGAACATTAACCTCTGGATTGCGGGTCGAAACAAAAGCCCCATTATAGGTATATTGGATGACATCCGGATTCGCACCCCTGGGAACGATTTATTTCCAAGTAGGGTCATGCATCCGACAATTTTACTGCCATTATCGATAACCGTTATTATAAATGTAGTTTGGTTAAGAATACTGCGTCGCATCGTAAATTCGAATTCAAGGCTCTTTGTGAATTAATGTTTCAGCGGATAATTTTACAATACAGTGAATTTAACGTGATTAATAACTAGGCCGTAGTGAGTCTACAAAAAGTCGTATCTATTGATAATTGTAATACACAAGTGGAGCCGCGGGATAAATGACTGCCTAACCTGAGGTACCTACAATTTATACTATTTTATACTGGCGGTTTGCAGATTAACAAAGAATTTTGCGCGTATTTTTCGCAAGTAAAATATGCTGATTAGTAAAATGTCCTGATGACATACAAAGCTTGTAAGATACATTACTTTTATCAGAAAAAAATATTTTTAACAATGATAACTTCGGTGAAAATTCACTCATAATATTATACGCAACTAAATTGCAACAAAAACATTGAACAATACTTGTTGATAATTTACGTAACTTTCAATATAGTTACCGTTCAGTTAGTCGAGGACACTTGCATAAGCGGAGTATTTACAAACTCAAGACCAAGTAGGCTTTCACACATTTACACTTATTAAAAGAACAAAATCATAACAACAATCCTAAATGATAAAATACCTCACTCGTAAAAATGCATAAAAAGTCACTCATTTATAATCTGTTATCGATCCAATTGATAGAAATAGAAATATTTTTATTTGCTATAAATTTTATAAAAAAGGTGTTACAATTTCATTATCTTGTGACCATATATTTAGACTTTGAGAAGTCATGCAAAATAAGATTCCGCGGAAAAAAAGGAATGTGTACCTGTGTATATGTAAAGCATCCTATGAAAAGTGACACCATTAACACCTTTCTATTGTTTCAAAAAAGCCTGTTACCATTCAATAATTTAATGATGGGTATTTTGATCAAATAAGTGTCACAAACATGAACACATTTATCAAACATTCTGATTGTTGGACCAAACTGTAATTGTTCAATTATTGAGAGTTGAGATGGTGGTGTCAAATTAAGGTTGCCACTTGTCCAGAGTTGATTGCCTCAATTCAATCACTGCTTTGCTTTTCATTTTTTGTGTTTTTTTTTGTGTACAATAAAGTTATTACATGCATACATACATGCTCCAAGGTTAACTTACAAGATTATCCAGGACACTTGACAGAAATCGTTTTTATATCAAACATTAAAGTCAACTTTACATAAAATAACTAGTATTTATTTGATTAGGACAAACACTATCAGTATGTTAATAACAAAATTAAAAAATATGAGAACTAGTATTGGTAGATCAGGCCTCTATTTCACCAACTTGACAATTGTAACCTGAGAATGACAATTTGGTTTACATTGCCAGGCCAGTAAGTATTGATGTTATCCAACGACCATCTTTATGTGACGACTCAGAAGTGTACTTGGAATTGTCATTGTCACATGACAATTGTCTATGTGTGCCTTTAATAATATTGTCTGTTTTTGACACAAATGTGACCACTCTCCATTCTATTAAAACAATTATGCAGTATCTTGTAAATCTACCCTATGCACATTAAATATTTTGTTGAATGAATTTGTTGTAATTGTATAAGTAGATAAATACCTGATAAAAGTTCTGAATACTACCCTTGCATAGATACAAACTTTAACCCTCTACAATAGGAATATAGATTAATAGCTATAGATGAGCGACACACATTGCATGTTACAGGACTAGAAATTAATGAAGGTGCCTTTTTCTATTTAACATATCTGTGAATGGCAGCCCACACAGCATTTTGACCATGTTGCATGCATCTGTATTAGTCTTAGTATCACCAAGCTGTTGTTATAGATAGAGCACCTATTGTGATTCATCATAATGCTATTGTCAACCCACCTATAATGATTCAGTAGAGAGTAATATACCCACCACAATTTAATACAGTCCACACATGTACAGTAGAATCCAGATACAATGACATTGACAGTCAAGGGACCAGTGATATTACGTCGCACAAAACGGACTGATTTACTTTGAAAACGTTTGGTATGAAAACTATCGTGAGGTGATTTCGAAGTTGTTAAAAGCGGTAAAATGTTATATGCGCAGTTGTTATAAGCGGATTCTACTGTACTTAAAATAAACCTAGAAACTAGAAACCAATATATTTAATTATTTTAGACCATAATCATATAGTCAATAAGGTTATCATTATATTGTAAGTTTCACCTATGAGTGTGAGTTAGAAGGATGTAAACACCTACTTATTACTATTGTTAGCTACACCTGGCTACACACTGGCTGTCAGCAAGGCAGCCATGTTATAATTAGAGGACTAATTGCACAATCACACTTGCTTTTAAGTTTAAATCATGTATGCAACACTACAAGATAGTTCACTTAACAAATCCTATCATGTTATTGATTTCATTATCAAGATAACATTAGAATTATGCAAGTATCTTCTGGTGGCATATGGTTTAACTGGAGCATAATGAACATCCTGTTTGATAACAGTATAAATGAATTCTGTAATTTCCTATGTTGTCATCATACATGCTTCAATTTAAGAATAATTATATAGGATTGATACCTTATATCAAATAGAATTGCTAGTCATAGTTAACCACTCACTTTCTTGATTTTATAATAGTTTGTAAAATTTAATATGTTGTCTTGCTCTATTTTCAAGGTGCATAATTGTTAATCTGTACTGTTTGGTTTCCACAGGACAGGCCCAGCCTTGTGTAGGACCATGGTCACTATGTTTTGAATTACACTTTTCGTAAATAAATATATTTTTATTTTTAAAACACCATAAAACCTCCAATATTTGGTATGTTTTGTATATCTTGACTAAACATATGCATAGCTAAGAAGCGGAAATCCTTACAAACTAGCAGCAGTGGTTGTGATTTTATAGGATAATAATCATTTCTGATTATGAGGTGAACAGATAAAAATTTAAATAATTTTATCTAACTATCCTGTCAGTACTTTAAGCTTAGCTATAGATAATAAATATTTGTAGATAGTAGATACTATAACAAATTTTCTGAAGTATTGCTCAAGTTGATTTAGAGAAGTAGTGTTAAGTGAAATAATTAACAAGTTAGTAAGCTGACCAAAGCATTTCAAAAATAACTCTGTTATCTGAAACATAACAGACAATATAAACTAGTGCTTTATAGCACTATATCATTGAAAACCCAATGTAAAATCAGCTACTTAAAAGTAATTTTACTCAGAGAATCCTATAGGTATGGTTGCATCAGTACTTATGACTACCTACCCCCTCAATGATTAATTAATCAGGTGAATAAGATGATAGACCCTATCAGAAAACTAAACAGGAATACTATTTTCGATTCGCGAATTAACAAATAGTCGGCATTTCCGCAAGTTGTCTAAAAATATCCTCTCCAATTAGGCTATATAACTGGAAGGATAGATGGCTGGGTGTGGTGCCCCCGGTACGTGAGTACCTCACGTCGCATCACAGAAGCGGCGACCCCCATACAACCCTCCGCAACTAAACAAGAGGCTAGCCTCCCCACGGATAGCCCCCGCTTCCACTAATGTCGGTATGCGTTATTGTTACTATTACATGTAGGTATATGAATCATACAACTATAGCTTCCGATGGAGCATGGAACATCACAACACTTCCACAAACATACACTAAACAAATCCTTACATATAAAACATAACTAACAAAGCTACGTTACCTTGTCGCATAACGTTTTCACTTGATTTTCTGTCAATTGCTTGCATTCGTTTAGCTGCTCTATCCATTGATCCAATTCCTTTAGCGCCGCCTTGTCCTCCATACTTTTGTTTTGTGAAATTAACGTACGAGACGTTAAGTTAGGTTTAAAAAGTGTCTTATCTTTTAAGCGTACACAAAACCATGCGAATAAACTATTTTTCACTCTACCGAGAAAATTGACTACGGCGGACACTTACAAAATGGCGTACCACTGGCGTGACGTCAGTTATTACGAAGAAGCTATTCCTACGTTCGAATAATCATCCGGTTGACGCATAATTCGCCAATAAATTCTACAAAATTATACCACAATAATGAAGCGATTTTACAAATTTTACGAAATGATCTCATGTCTATGTTGTTCAGTATACATTTTGTACATATTTTTTTATATACAATTGTGGCGGGTTTGACTATTAGCTAACTTCAATCTTTTAAATTACAAAAATACGTATATTCGTTATTATTTTTCATGTAATCACAGTTTCAAAATTTCACAGTAATCAAAATATGTGAAAATATAAGATTTATAATATTTGGTGTCTATTTTAACTAAAGCGGGTATTACACTGTCCTGAATCAGGCGTCCTAACTAGTGGAGGGGAGTTGAAGCATCTCGCTCTAACGTATAGGTCGGAACCCTTCTAAGTGTCCTGAATCCAGGACAGTGTAATACCCGCTTAAAGACTCAAGCTCGTGCTCTGATATCTGTGCTCCGTGCTTTTTCTTTACCTAAAAGTAAATAACTTGTCTATGGTGTATTTTGGATATTCCTACGGTTTCAATTTTTTAATCTTTTTATCAGTAGACACAAAACTATTTATTTATTATGTATTCATCTTACATATCAGTCGATAATATTCAAGAACAAAAATTTAATTCAATTTCAATAGTATCGACAATATGTAAATAAATAAATTTAAAAACAAAAATTATACAAAGCCTACCAACACACAAAACAACACGCAAATTCTTTCACTTGTCTGTGGCCAGGTTTATCTAGTTAGTTGTCTGTGGAATCTGTCTTTTTCCTTTCGATAGCGTTGCTGAGTGTCGTCGACCGGTGCTCAGCCGTGAAAAAAATAACAAAATGACTGAAACTTTGAAGCATAGAGGCAATCTTTGCGGCCACAATGGGTGGGTTACGCAAATTGCGACAAACCCTAAATACCCTGACATGATCCTGTCTTCTTCTCGAGGTAAGGTTATGATTACATATCACCCAAAATATCTTTCATCGATGTTCATCTACTCAACCTTTGCATTATTGTATTAATTGTAACTTCTATTTGTAACATATATCCATTTATTTCTTAATTCTAATAATATTTCTCTTGTAAATGATGACAAAAACCATGCCACGCGACTCCTGAGCGGCAGCGGATATGGGGCTGATGTTAATATCTCTATCTTGACATATGCCGCTGGCACAACGTACGTGTTACAACTAAGTAATTATTCTGTTTCAGACAAGACCCTGATCGTGTGGAAGCTGACCAGAGACGAGACCAACTACGGCCTTCCCCAGAAGCGCCTGTACGGTCACTCTCACTTCATCTCCGACGTTGTGCTGTCGAGCGACGGCAACTACGCCCTCTCCGGCTCTTGGGACAAGACCCTCCGCCTGTGGGATCTCGCCGCCGGCAAGACCACCCGTCGTTTCGAAGACCATACTAAGGTGTGATAAATTGTGTTAAAAAGTTCTAGTGTTAAGAGCCGATGCGCGGCAGAAGATAAAGTTTGCGCCTATACGAGGCAGAAGAGCTACGCTGGATCAGTGTCTGAGCGAGACAGAAGAATTATAACGCTATTACGCTGATACCTATTGTCAGTAAGTAGTAGTTTGTAAAATCACTTTAATTTTTAATTTAGGGAAAGTCCTCTTGGAACTGAATGTAACCTAACTTTTCTATAACAGGATGTCCTCTCAGTGGCATTCTCCGTGGACAACAGACAGATTGTCTCTGGCTCTCGAGACAAGACCATCAAGCTATGGAACACCCTCGCCGAGTGCAAGTACACGATCCAAGATGATGGCCACAGTGACTGGGTGTCATGTGTGCGCTTCTCTCCGAATCACGCCAACCCCATCATTGTGTCAGCTGGATGGGACCGCACTGTCAAGGTACCTATACATGTATATTATTTAGAACTCAAACATATATTGCTTGTTACATTTAGTAATGTTCACCAAGTTGCCTAATAGTACATTACTTAACAAGGGCGGTAAAACAAAGAATGTCTCAGATCGCTGGTATTTGACGCCAGAGCCGAAGGCAAGGGCGATAAATATGCGATCTGAGGCTTTCTTTATTACCGCCCGTGTTCAGTACAAAATTTTATGTCACCCCCTGGCAAGTTACTTTTGAGTAGATTTATAAAAAATAATTCAGTTATTTTATTGCCAAAGTTATACTTATAACTTCGTTTGACCATTAGGTCTGGCATCTCACCAACTGCAAGCTCAAGATCAACCATCTTGGCCACTCCGGATACCTGAACACAGTGACCGTCTCCCCTGACGGTTCCCTCTGCGCATCTGGTGGCAAGGACATGAAGGCTATGCTGTGGGACTTGAATGATGGCAAGCACCTCCACACCCTGGACCACAATGACATCATCACAGCTCTCTGCTTCTCGCCCAACAGATATTGGCTGTGTGCTGCATATGGACCTTCCATCAAGATCTGGGTAAGTTTTAAGTCTTAATTTATAATAGTTGGTAGATGAGATTAGTTTGAAACAGGCAGATAGGTGGTTGGCGCAACACCGACGAATATACCCGTCACAGAGTGCAGTGCGATATCACCCTACATGCATTTGTATAGGGTTCAACTTCACGTTTGAAATTCCCATGTCATGGCGTGTGAGTCACCTGTTTGTATTTGACAGAGCACTGAAAAGGTTTAATATGTTGGAGTTAAATGATTGTGTCTAATTAGTCTTTTTTATTAACAGGATCTTGAAAGCAAGGAGATGGTGGAAGAGCTCCGCCCTGATGTTATCAACCCGACCAAGGCTGACCCGCCCCAGTGCCTCTCCCTGGCATGGTCCACAGACGGTCAGACCCTCTTCGCTGGATACTCCGACAACATCATCCGAGTATGGCAGGTGTCAGTCTCCGCCCGATAAAGTGGTTTCATTTATTTTATGCCTCTATTTCAATATGAATGTCAAAAAATAAATGAAAGGACTGACAAAAATTGTTTTCATTACCATCCTTATCTTGGAAAATCAGACCAGATATTAGCATTTGAAATACATAGGTATTTTAATTCCATTGTATTATAACATTTACATTACAAAAACTTAGAATAGCTTACAAGTACTTCAGAAGTTATGTAATGGTATTTAAAATAACAATTGTAAATATAAGTTATTGTATTCTTAAGTTAGAAATAAAGTAATTTATTGTATATAATACCCATTCATCCACTTATTTATACCCCACACTAGCACACATCAGAATTTATAGAGGAAGTCCATTTTCATCCAACAAATGAGAGCCATCAGTGACTTCTGTAGGTCCTTCTCCAACTTTAGTGTGAATAACATATTTCAAGAGATCCACAGGTTCTGGTAGTAATCCTAATTTTTTCAAAAAATCCTCACTTAGCATAGCCTGATCAGAGTTGAGACCAGTCACAAAAGTTTCGGGGGTTGATGATGGAAATATATATTTTACAAGAGTAATTATCTTTGGCACTTCTTTCTCTAGGAGGTACAAGCAAGCATTTGGGCCAGCATCAAAAGTATAAGCAACTCTTACTTCACCGCAAGTCTCGTTATATTTGTGAATCAAATTGATTATCTTATGGGACACCTCAGTCATGTACACAAAAGGTGGATAAGAGTCGAGGCAGACGGCATGAAACTGGTTGCTATCTTTCATAGTTATTTCAGCAAACTTAGGAAAATCCTTTTCTTTTATAGCCTGGATAATATTGGCAGTTCTCTGTGGTACAACACACTGAATACGGTGTTTGAGAAGTTCCGAAGTTTCAGCCGTGATCTTCATGCCATTAGTTGAGCTGGTTTTCTTTGCAGTGTCTCCAACCACTAGTATAAGTGCTCGCATTTCAGGCCAATGGGAGACTTCTGCGATCTGAGTTGCGATCGAATCTTTGCCTGTGGGGTCTGATCCAGCGTGCCATTGCACAAAACCACCGTAGACACTTCTACAAGCGCTGCCAGATCCTAGTCTTGCCACGCAGCTAACATCCGATTTCACTTTATATAGTTTGGCTAATGCAGTTACTAAGCAGGCATATCCTGCTGCAGAGGAAGCCAATCCAGCAGCCGTAGGGAAATTGTTAACAGAACACACACGAACTTTCCATTTTAGGAATTCTTCGTCCACACTTTTCTCTTTAGCAGCTATAGCTTTTATTCCTTCAAGACAATTTACTAACCGCTTATTCTCGAACGATTCCTTCCTGCCGTTGAGCCAAATCTCGTTGATGGGTACTTTTGGGCCGGCAAACACAGATGTTTTGGCACACATAACACCTGTGTCCAAAGTAGCGCTAACGGAATCGTTTAACGGTAATATTAATTCCTCGTCACGTTTTCCCCAGTATTTAATCACTGCGATATTTACTGGGGCTATAACTGTTTGAATACTACTCATTGTGGAGTAACTTTAAAGAAAAACTTGATATATTAAAATTTAAGTTTAAAACACGTCTCCTCTGGCGCGGAAAATGACGATCTATAGGAAACGAGTAGAGTTGGAATTGGAAAGTGAAACAAACAAACGACGACTTTCAGTGTTGCCGACTTCAAATTATGTTTAGCGCTAAAAGTATTTACGAAACTGCTAAATTTTTTAATCATCCAATTCTACCATCCGTTGCTAAAAAGCAAGAAGTATAGATACATAATACATACTGGAGGTTGCGCGCCAAGCATTCGTTTGAAGCTAGAAAACATGGCCTTGAATGACGTTACTGTTATATTGCATCTCTTTCATTCTAATATAAGATGGATCTAATGAAAGAGATGCAATTCAACAGTGACGTCATTCAAGGCCATACTTTCTAGCTTCAAACTTCTTGCTAAAAAGTCTCAATTAATTATTTTTACCTGTGATAATATTAACACATCAATTTCCATTACATAATATACACTAAAAATCGTATCTAGATTGGATTTTCAAAGATAGCATATATTTTTAACAGAGTCATGAATAGTCATGACCTGAGAAAAATATGCTAAAAAACATTACACTCCTTTTTTTGGACAGTCGTGTAAAAATATGCTAATGTAAAATTTTACTGCTAAAATAGTCGAAAATATGCTACATTTAGCGAAAAATATGCTATGTTGGCAACACTGACTACTGACGTATGGATCTTGTAGGATTGTTCGAGGATTAATTTTAAACGCAGTTTCAAAAACCGTACCGTTCGCGTTTCCTTACGCTCACTGCAGGCTCACTGTCACTCGGATCGGATTGTTTTCGGTTAGCAGTAGGCTCAGAGCACTATATTATATACAGTACAGTAAGTATGCATAAAGACGAAAAAAATATCTCAGCTGGTACAGTCAAGGGCACCAATATGTATACACTTTTTCACCTTATTCCATTGAAATAAGGTCCAAAAGTGTATACATATTTATGTAAGTGTATACGAATTTATGGGACTATACTCATGATCCTGTTTATAGTTTTTTCCAAAAACCAAATACATGCGAAAATGTAAATATACCGGTGGCCCAATCCGTCAATCAATTGGTGGTCAATCGTGTACTGACCAAGTTTTCATCACAGTGACGGCCCAGCCTCATATGCAAGCTTGGTTGAAGTACTTATATGAAAACACAGCTTAGCACCTTCTCTGGTGGCCAGTTTATGCTTTTGTTAGTTTATTTGTGCCTATTGATTTAGGTAACTAGTTACCAAGCATTCTGTAGCTTTATATCACATCATATGGGTTGATTCATTAATTGAAAAAAAGTTGAAATTTACTACACAGGTAATATTATTTAAACGTAAACAATAATATTAGTATATTAAAACTATAGTTAATTCACCTTGTGAAATAATTGAGGTATGAGGGTAGTTCTGTAATACCACACCTCAAAAAGCCGTCCTCTCCCGGCGAAAAAAATGTACAATGCCTTTCTTTTGTTATCTGCCCTGGTATCCCAGGGACTGGTAGACGACGGGTTAATAATGAGGTAACTTAACAAACTATAGCTTAACTTTGCTTATAAAGATCACAGATAACAGTGATAATAAGTACACTTAATTCACTGCAAAAGCACAGGCTTTACAAAGCTCTCCCATCAGGCTTACATTTTTTATCTCTTTGAATGTGCTAGTCTGGAGGGATGATGGGTTCTTCTTGATGAACTTCAGTGCTGCAGTTTTTAAATCTTCAGAGTTAGACATGTCAGCAACAATGAGCACCTCAAGCACATTATCTATATTCAGTTGCTGTGCCAAAGCATGCTCGGATAACTCTCGCAGACCTTTAAGATCATATTTGTCTGCATATATCAGTAAATTAAACCAATTGCTGTTTTCCAAATCTGTAACAGTGCCAGTGTAAATGAATTCCAGGATACAGTGGAGATCTTCCTTTGTGACATCTAATGTAACAAAGTTGTTCTGACTCTCTGCAGTATCTTCCTTAAGCATCGCTTTAAACACTTCACTGTGCACTACCAACATTGCCTTGTGTACTTTAAATGTTTCACCGTCCAGTGATTTTATAGTAAAGTCACATCCAATTGACTCTGTCAGTATTGCTCCAAAATCATGACTAGCTTTTACATCATCAATTATTTCTTGATTGATGCCCTTGCTTTCTAGGTAAGAAAGTGCTATGTATAATCTCTTATCCCTCAGTAGATCAACATCTTGTTCAGAGAAGCTGTAGGTAGTCACATAGTTCACAGTTTCTTCTGGAGCATTGTCAAATTTATATTCTTTGGAAATTGATGAAAGGAAGGCCTTGCCATTTTTTCGGTCTAGTTTCAAGTCATTGCCATCATTTACTGCAATTTTGAATGACCCTTCATGGGTATTCCCCACAAATAAATGCAGTAGGAATAACGAGCCAACATTTTCAACTTTTACCGTGAATGTGTAGTCTAGAACGTCGTTGATGTAGGTGTTTCCAACATCGTAAAAATTTGGACGATGGAATTTTTCGTAGATCTTGTCTAGGGATAGCCATTTCGCATCCCGCGTTTGACAGGTCTTGTTACGCCAGCACACAACATCGGCACCCTCCTACAGGAAAATATAGGAATTTACAAACTTTATTGCTCAACATTATCATGATTCATCTTGGGATTACCCCAAAGGTTAAAACAGTTTCAATACTTTACCGTAGTTTCCATGGCATCTTCATCCATGTTTTCGACCGCATTTTTCCTATTTGTTCTAGGTATACTCATATTAGAGATTAAACAATTGCTTACAAATCAACTATAATTGACTATAATCCCAATATACTTTTTTACTATAAAGACTTGCGAAAACCCAAACAACGAAACAGAACGTCAACGCAACGTCAAAATCGTCAAATGCGAAAAACAACTCAATCACAATTAGACTGCGGGCCAACGACAGGTCACGATTACCAATCTCCTCTCGCATGAAAACTACATGGAGTGGTTAAGAAAGATGAATAAAAAATTACTGTGGACGTCTGCCACGATTCCGTTGGTGGGTTGAGGAGCAGCAGCCTCCCAAAGACGTAAAAAAAAATTAAATTCAGTCATTTCCTCTCGACTGAAACTAGGTTTAAATGATAGTTAAGAAAATACCTTAACGAAAAAAATCGTCTGCCACTTGTAGCGCGGTGGAATACCCGTCTGCCAAGCACGTGAACATGTAAAAAAATAATTAAATTCAGTCATTTCCTCTCGCATGAAATTTTGTCAGATGATAGTTTATGGATTATTATGAAGAAATAAATTCGTCTGCCACTTGTACCGCGGTGGAAAACCCGTCTGCCAAGGGCCTAAATATTGTATGGGACGAAAAGAAAAAAACAATGTACATCGGCATGTGGGGTATCTATGGATAGATCTTTAAAAATGATATAGGGGTTTCTAAAAAACTTTTCCATTTAATTCAACCGTTGGTGAGATATTCGCCGTGAAAGTCGTAAAAAGTTCATCGCCCTCTTTAATTTCTAAACTGTGAGGTCAAAAATTCTGAAAAAAATTGGGAGGTTGTAAATAAATAAAGAATTTCAAAAATATTCAGTTTGAATAAACTACGTCAAACGGTTTTTGGATAAACGCTGAAAAACTGTCTTGTTCAAACAAAACGACTTAAGCGACGTGAGTTTCCCATACAGATACGACATTTTTTGCTACGATTTATTGAATAGTGGTTTAAAATGTAAACTAGTACGTAACCAAACAAAACGACTTAAGTGACGTGAGTTTCCTATGAAGACACGACCTGAGGCATGTCGAATAACTTTCAAGCAGTCCTAGAGTGCGTCTGGGATCACTCACAATGAAGGTTTCCGTACCGGCACGTACTAGTTTACATTTTAAACCACTATTCAATAAATCGTAGCAAAAAATGTCGTATCTGTATGGGAAACTCACGTCGCTTAAGTCGTTTTGTTTGAACAAGACAGTTTTTCAGCGTTTATTCAAAAACCGTTTGACGTAATTTATTCATACCGAATATTTTTGAAAGTCTTTATTTATTTACACCCTCCCAATTTTTTTCAGAATTTTTGAACTCCCAGTTTCGAAATTAAAGAGGGGGGATGCACTTTTTACGACTTTCACAGCCAATATCTCACCAACGGTTGATTAAAATGGAAAAGTTTTTTAGAAACCCCTATAACATTTTCAAAGACCTATCCATAGATACCCCACACGCCGATGTGCATTGTTTTTTTCTTTTCATCCCATACAATGTTTAGGCCCTTGGCAGACGGGTTTTCCACCGCGATGCGAGTGGCAGACGAATTTATTTCTTCATAATAGTCCATAAACTATCATCTGACAAAATTTCATGCGAGAGGAAATGACTGAATTTAATTATTTTTTTTACATGTTCACGTGCTTGGCAGACGGGTATTCCACCGCGCTACTAGAGGTGAGACGTATTTACGGGAACAGGTTTTTGGAATAGGTTTTGGCATGGACGCGTAAGTACGCGATCCCGCTCGCGCGTCTTTTAGCGTATCGAGTACTAAGCGTACGACGACTCTGAAGACTCGAAACGTCTAAGAGTCTTTATGTTCCGCGCTATTCGTATTCGTCTGCGCGTTCGGATTCTTTCGGGGCACCTCGGGTCGGGGTCGGTTTAGCGCGTATTTGGACCTAGTCTTTGGATCTAGTCTTTTTGTGGACGCGTACTCGCAAGACTCAGTACGCGTTTTGCCTAGTACGTCTCACCTCTACGCGCTACAAGTGGCAGACGATTTTTTTCGTTAAGGTATCTTCTTAACTATCATTTAAACCTAGTTTCAGTCGAGAGGAAATGACTGAATTTAATATTTTTTTTACGTCTTTGGGAGGCTGCTGCTCCTCAACCCACCAACGGAATGGTGGCAGACGTCCACAGTAATTTTTTATTCATCTTTCTTAATCACTGTACAAGTTTTCGTGCGAGAGGAAATGACTGACGATTTTAACATTGTGGCCCGCGGTCTAAATACAATACGCCCCGCCCAGCCGATGCACAATACCTTCGCGTTCGGATACTACGATAAGTACGACATATATTTGATAATTATCATGTCAGTGTCAGCCACTGCGCACATGTATCATAAAATTTCACATTTATTCAATTACCATACAGTACAATACTTACAAAGTATAAGTAATTCCCAAAAACTTAGTGGTTATGTGTATTATCTTTACATAACTATTCAGCAAAATAAAAAATGTTAATTATGTAGTTTTTTTAATTGTGCATTTTAGTTTTGATATAATAATTTGTATGTCTTATGACAAAACACAGTTGAACCATATTTTATTACATTACACCTTTGTACCTGTGTTTAACAAATAAATTATTTGATTGATTGATTGATTGATTTGTAGTTTTTAAACGTTACTCCCTTTTTGACAGTTATCAGGTATATTTTTCTACTCGTATAAGGTTTTGTATTGATTTTTCTGAGTGGTAGAAAATTAAATAATAAACTCGATGATACTATAATAAATTAATTATTTATTGAACATTCTGTATCGGCTCTAGGATGACACTGCTGAACTCTTTCTTGTAACGAAGGGCCACCTACTTTACCCTTTAGTAAGAAACTAGAATAACATTTATTTAGACCATACTTAGACTAACTTAAAAACTAACAAAGATTAACTTTTTAGTAGAACAATAATTAGGATGAATTCATGGTAAATTAGAGTAAGGCAATGACATTACCTCTTTATGAGTTAATGAAGCAGGAATAATGGAATTAATTAGGAAACCTAAACAAGGTCCTTCAAGAGAGGGGATTGAAAATTATGGACATGGATGGAGAAAGGAAAAATATTCGACGAACGATTTTTATGTAGCGTGGTGTATATCGTATAATTCGTATAACATATTTAATATATTCTAAAACTACTTTTTCGTACACTTTTTATTAAAGTTTTTCTACGTAGTAGTTTTATTTTGTGTCAGCAGTTGTCAGTGACGCGCCAGTGGTAGGTTTTGGTACTACTGGTGTTTTTTTTTTAATTCGTCGCTGCCATTTTCGTTTTGTGGCACGGCTAGGCGGCGGTTTTAGCGTAAAAAATCGTTGAAATATCTGGCATTTTAGTAAAAGCTTTATAGATGAAAGTGATTTGTGTTTGTTCGGCGGTGGATTATTAAGTGCGAGTGACTTTTGCGTAAATTGCACCCAGTAATTATTGACTTCCTTGAGTGGAAAGGGTGAGTACTTCCTTCAATATTTCGGGCCTTATAGGATATTTTCATGTCTTCGGAACAGTTAGATGCGTCGCCTTCTTAGTATACTTTAGTTACGGATACTCATGGATCAAGTTAAATATCCACGGCGTATATTATTGAGCGAATCAACTTCTCGGCAAAATGGGCGTTATGATGTGTGTAGGTTTATCATTGGTAAATTGTCACCACGCCTTTAGACGATGTATTCATTCATTTAGTCATTCTTTATCTTAGACATAATTGTCTTTAAGATCGCTAGTGAACCATTAGGTATTATTGAGTGTGTAAGCCACCAGTATCTAGTACCATACTATGTTCTAAGAATCGTTTCTGTAGGTCATTCAATATGTGTGAGTTGTAACGTAAACAATAATGATATACATAAACAAATTCTGCCAAGTACCTATACATCTTTTAAGTTATAAAATAATTATTATGTTCTTGGGGATTATTTTGTTAACCATAAACTATGCTATCAAGATAATCCCTGGGAGAGCTTCAAGATGTTTACATTTACACCACTAATTTGGCATATTTATTAGTTTCTGTTTTTTTTTAAATATTTGTATTTTTATAATTTTGTTGTATTTTTAATCAGATTTGACATAAAAAATGGTTAAAGAACGGTACCTAAATAACAAAATTGCATACAAATTTTAAGTTTTCATCATGAAAACAATCTAAATGATTTAATAACAACCTGTCATTATATACATAATATCTGGGCGAGCGAACTTTGCTTGGCATAGATTCTGTGTCCTACATGAAATGAGTACATGATACAAGTTATTGTGTTATGACATATATTTCAGTGACTTATGAGTGAGAGAACATCTTTCACATAAGTATCTTGAGTTCAGCAAAACTTGACCGAGAATATAGTACATGGCAATCACAATAGATGAGTAATGGTTACTACATCTGGCTGATATAATTTGATGTTACTTCTAAAACTAGGGTTTTTCTCCATTTTTGCTAAGGAACCCTAAAAAGGAATTATTTCACTTCAGTTAACATAATATTTCGGTTGTTTGTTGTGTAGGGAAATCTAATAAATAATGCATCTTTACTCCTGAGAAAAAAAAATGTTTAATAAAAAATATATATTTCAAGTTGAATTCTTTTACTATACAAATGGCACATTACATTTAAAGACCTTTAAAAACAGATTTGAGAAAAAGGTTTACTTACAACTTAATTCCTCCCGCCCCTTTCTACCATCGGACGAGCAGGGATATGGCAAGGCGACAGCGTTTTACGGTGGCAGTTCCTAAAACTCGCACGAAGCGTTTTGCTTCCACTTTTATCGTGAGAACAGCCAAGCTGTGGAACTCCTTGCCGGATTCCTTGTTCCCTGTAAACTACAACCTTTCGGACTTCAAGGCGAGAGTGAATCGGTATTTGCTGGGTAAGAGCATTCCATCCTAGACCGCAATATCGCTTACCATCAGGTGATTTGTGGTCAAGGGCAAACCTATATTGAATAAAAAAAAGGTATATGTAATATTTTGTCATTAATTTATTTCTGTATCTCTGTTATCTTACAATTAATAGTATACAATTTTTGTATTTAAAATAATACTATTGACATACATTAGCTATGTAAATATAAATGAAAGTTACATGTTACATAAAAATTCTGATTTGCAATTTTAATCTGATTCAGATACTTGTCACCTTTTCTCTCATTTAAATTTGACCCAAACTTGCTTTATGTAATGACTAATGTCACTTAAGCTTAAGCCACACAGAGAGCGGGCGCGGGAGCGGGCGGTAGCGGCGCGGGAGCGGCACGGGAGCGGGCGGCCCGCTCCCGCGCCGCTACCGCCCGCCCGCTCTCTGTGTGGCTTAAGCTTTAATCAACAGCTCATCATTATTACAACTGCATATTTTATCAGTTGACCCAAAACATTGATATTTTGACCTTTTTATATGCTGAAGGAGGGCAGCGCCAGTAGGAGTATCTTAACTGATCCATACAGCACATATAGGTTAGTTACTACAAAACCAGAACTACATCACACTTTGCTATTTTAATGTCGATTTGCCGAGGAGGTAGCGAATGTGCCGCGCCTCGCAAGGCACGTGTATGTGGCATTTGATATTTTTGTTTTATATTGGCCTGGAGACTACTGGCTAGATTTGTTACTATTACTAGAATTGTGTAGGTGAGAAAACAAGGCGCCCACAAATAAGGCTGCCTGCCGCCCTGGGCCATGGCCCCCTTGCCCCTAGGGTAAATACGCCCCTGAGTAGCATGTACCGTATCTGCACTACAGTTCCATAAGTCATGTAAAATAGGTATTGAAGTTGAACTGTGTCACTTTGTAATATTGAAAAATAAAAAATAAAAACTCAATGAAATTATTTTCTAAATTGCTTTTTTGAAGTTAGAAATGAGGGATATCTGTCTACAATGGCATCCAAGCTTTGAATAAGCTTGGAAGGCACAACAAGGTGCAACTGGTATGGATACCAGGGCACGAGGGCTTCATCGGTAACGAGAGGGCTGATGAGCTTGCAAGAATGGGATCTGCGAGTCAATTCGTTGGTCCAGAACCGTTTGTGGGACTCTCGCAGGGAACCATAACAACGGCCTTAAAAGCCTACGCCAAAACCAAATACCAAGCCGAGTGGAGGAAGGAGGCAGGCCTAAGGCACTCAAAGCTCTTCATTGAAGGAGTGAACTCTAGCTGGACCAAAAAACTTTGGAAATGCAGCAGGAAGCACCTCAGGATCATATCTGGGGTGTTCACAGGTCACTTCGGGGTCAAAGGACTATTGGCCAAGATGGGACTATGCGACAACATGGATTGTAGGATGTGTGGCGAGGATGACGAGACAATGGAACACTGCTGTGTGAATGTCACGCCCTCGCCAGACAAAGAATGAACGACTTTGGCAATGGTTACCCAGAACCAAAGGAATTCAGAGTACTCCCGTTGAACTCCATCATCCGGTTTGTGGAGAGATTGGAGAACAGCTTGGAGTAGGTATAAAGGAGGGGGCAATTGCACAAAAGATCCCATTGGGTCGAAGTGCATCCGCAAGGGCCCTCATCTAGATAAGATAGATAAGAGGGATATCACGTATAATTTGTGGTATATTGTATTAAAATAATCAGCCGTTATGTGCAGTCTGGAGCAGGCCAATCTTGGTATGCTTTGAAAATTATTTATGTTGTAATTTTAAAATATGCCTGGAATGTAATGATGTGGTATAGTTTTAGAATTGCCTCAAAAAGCCCTTTCATATGTAAACGTAGTGTGTATGTGTTCGTGTGTATGTGTGTTTCATGTGTATGTAAACGTTAGTTATAAGAATTTTAAATAAATATTCTATTCTATTCTATATGATACTATTCTACACACGATGACACGATAGGTTTATAATTTTTTTTTATCCATGTAAAAAAAGTCTCAGCACCCCCGTAAGGGATTTTTTTTTAGGAACTGTGGGACAAAAGTTTTGTTTTGACCTCTTAGTATGCGTGTGCCAAACGGCTAAACTGTTTGATCTTTATGCCACCAATAAGAAAGGTGAAGTTCCTTGTCGCTTTTTTTAAGAACTGTAGTGAATTACATGATTTAAACTTTCACGATTTTTACAAATTCTAATTAGTAAAGCCCGAAACGCACTGACAGCGGTAGCGGGGCGGGGTGTCTCGGTGCGGAGGCGGTACCGGTTGTAATATTCGAACTAATATGAAAGGTTCCGCAATCCGCACAGAATGCTTTTTTCCCGCCCGGTTTTCTGTGCGGACACTTTCATATTAGTTCGAATATTACACCGCGCCGCCACCGCTGTCAGTGCGTTTGCAGCTTAAATGGGACTTATACAAATAATCACGTACGTAAATTATTCACTTTTTTAGATTACCCGACGTTTTGAACATGTTACCATAACCACGTTGGTCCCGACCGCGAGCTGACTAGCGTACCTAAAGGTTTAATACCGCAGCAGACAGCAGATAGCAACTGCACATTCCGCCGCACTCCAAATTGAACCGTAATCATAAGAATAAAAGTCCCAATTTAGAGTTTTAGAGTGAGGGCCGTGTCTGTTGCGACACTTCTCCGCTCAATTCAAATTGAGCTTTTTACGCATACGTTAAAATTTGGAGTGCGGTGGAACGTGCAGTTGCTGTCTGCTGTCGGCTGCGGAATTAATCCTTAAAGCTTAAGCCACACAGAGAGCGGGCGGGCGGTAGCGGCGCGGGCGCGGGCGGCAGCGGCGCGGGAGCTGCTTTTGGCGGTGGCGGCAGCACAAAGGAGCTCCCGCGCCGCTGCCGCCCGCGCCCGCGCCGCTGCCGCCCGCGCCCCCGCCGCTACCGCCCGCCCGCTCTCTGTGTGGCTTAAGCTTAAGAGAACTTCTTCTAACCGCACGGGTTTTTTGAATGACCCAAACTGGTTATTATCACTTTTACCTATGTACGCTTAGGCTAAGTTAGAGGTTTAATTATTTAGCGATTAACACCCGTTTACTGATAATAATGTTTAGGTCAGTTAGTGTCTAGATAATAAAACGTGGTTTATCAAAGCCACGTCAAGCTTCCGTTCGCGCAAATCCACAAGTTTCATTGTTTTAGTATTCACTAAACTAGCCTAAGTTTTATTGTAGTGTAGGTATCTGTGCAAGGGGACTACCCCTACAGATATAACCCCAACGAAATTAAATTTGTTGCATTAGCATTCCCTCCAATCGATACAATACAAACGAAGAAATATTAATTATATTTTTCCGTTTAAAGTTAAAATAAAGTTGCGTTAGACATGACTTGCGTGCTAATCGGCCCATTACATGATTATGAATATTATGATTATGTACTATATTGGTTCCACGTTCGCTCATTTACATTTAGGTGTGCATCGCCGGATATAGAAACGCTTATGGCTTTAGCACAAACACAAAAGGTTGTAAGAATGGATAACTTCCTAACTGCATTGTTTCCTTATGTCAAGAATATAGTTGATGTTTAAACGTAATGGCAACATTCTTTTATCTATCGCGTTAAGGATCGAAAACATAGTCCAAAGGTTAGATATATTTAACTACGGTTAATCTGTAGGTAATTAATCGTGTTTGTTTAATAAGCAGTGAAAGTTTAGGGAGCAAATATTTTATTAATCAAGAAACTTGAAACTTCTTTTAAATACCTAAAATTGAATTCGAATATTCAAGTTTCTTTAAAAAAAAAAAATTGCTCCCCAAACAAACTTTCAACACTTCAACTTTTCACCCATCAAAGGACAAGTTTTTATAAACGCTGAAAACAGTTTACTTCCATTTTAATGCTTAATCAATTCGCGAAGTATCAAGATTCAAAAAAATATTTTTTCCCCATGCGTCCCCTTTCCACTCCACCCCTAATAAATTTAAGATGACCGACGGAGGAGTTGGTTCCTATCAAAAACATAAAGCTATGTACTAGATCCTGAAAAAAATTGGTGCTTTTGTCCAGCAAGTCCAAATTATCACATGAAACTGCCTCTATTATATTAATTCCTCAAGCAAATCGTTAAGTGCGAACTTTGATATCATGAGTCCGAGTCCGACACTAATTGTATTTGTACAAACAGAATAAACTACTGATTAGATATCAGCCACATTTCGTTTCCTTATTTTGTAGTTAAAAAAAGCCAATGAACGGTATCAATGAGTCGTACACAGTATATTGAATTCATCTTTTCTCATGTGCCTCACTGCCTTTACATAGAATGAGACCAGACCAGACCTTTATTTTAAAGTACATAATTTTACATCTATGAAATCATCGACCAAATATCATTAGTTGACCTCAAGGAGCATTATGGTTCAGAATTTTGATTTTTTATGTATCGTATACCCAGTTAACATCACAGGATTTTCTCCACACGGCAGGTGAGTCGTTTAAAATCCCAGCGTTGTTAATGATCACTTCAAATTGTCCACAACTGCGTGGAAACATTTTGAGATGCTGTCCTCGCCGCCGACGTCGCATTTGATTAATGTCTTCTTGTCGGGGTATGTTTTATTCAGTTGTTCGGCTGTTTCTTTCCCTTTCGCCTCGCAGACACAGACATAGCAGAATGTCCATAATCCATATAGCTATAAATATGTTCTAGATTCATGAAATTTTACATCATTGAAGGCTAATACAGATATCTGGATATGTTATTATTTCATTGTTGGCGCTGAACCGGTGTCGGCACTTCGGCTGTGGGAAAAAATCGACAACGGAATCTATTTTTCACTCTCGCGTCGGAAATCAACGTATATGGCAATAAATAGCGATCCTACCAATTGTGCAAAAAAGCATTAAACCAACGGGCCGCTCTAGTTCTAGACGTATCAGAGCGATATGGTCCATAATAACATACCGTGCGTGCGGAGAAAACGTCGGGACGAATAATATTAGCTAGATTCATAAAAAAAACTGTATGCAACGTTCAGTTATTAGAGGCGATAGCGGATTACTTGCGGTTGCGTGTACTCCCCACATTAGTTATGCTAATCTGTCAATATCTGGCTGATCGACAACACAACACAATCTATTAAGTTTCTTTCAATTTCCCCATCATGATTTGATGTGATGTGACTGAACCTCACTTACTAGATGCTTTCGGTTAAAGTTAATTGCCCGTGTGTGTGTACGACAGCATAGGTAGACGGTAGACATGCTCCAAAGTAGGTAAGAACACTTCTTTGGTAAAAAACATGTGTAAAATATCGTAAGGTGGTCAGAAAACGGTTTGTTTATTTAGTTTAGTACCCAATAAACATTATGATAAGCAGAATCACACACCGCCATACAACCGCTATTTTATTTATTACTATCTAGTCATCTAGCTAGTGTATTGCGGTATTTTTTTCTGATAAGCAGATTTTTTTTAGATTGACAAACTGGACAATTGAAATTTGTTCACCTTGTCTGAGGTATCACAACACAACATCCTAGTAGAATCAGATGATGTCACTTGAAGAATAAGAACGGCAGATAGAAATATAGTAGAATCATGCTGTAAAGTTGTAGGTACTATTGTGTCTGTGTACCTATTTGTGTAACTGCGTAATGAATGATGTTTCTGAAACTGAATAATGGGTGTTCCTAATATTCTTAAATGTTTCCCTGTACGCGATTAAGGAAATTCTACTCGTATTCGGATTATATTTTTAGCCGTAAATGGCACGTTGACACGAGTGGGATCATTCGATTAGGGGACGAATGCGGCTAATTGAGGTCTCCGGTGTACCGTGTGATGCGACGCCTCAACCAAATTCGTCAATGTCATATGTAGAATGATCTGTAGCTTGATAAGAAAGGTAAACCATGTAAGGTTTGTAATTTTATAACTATTTTAGGCGTATTTGTTTGAAAAGAAATAATTAAACTTGGTAAAAGGGTGATTTCGCTTAGGCTCAATGCACCAGTTTTAGCTGAAGCTCAACACAGCCAGGACTCAGATCTGCAATTATGGAAACAACCTTAACGGAAATAGTGGTGACAATTCTGTAAAATGACTGATCTACCGACAGCGGGGTCGGGATGTATGATTTATGTCGTTTGTAGGTATGTAGACATATTCCATTTGTCCAGTCCTTGTCCAGTCCTAGATTTCACATGTTAATGGCAATTCGAATAGTAATTATGCTAATTGAATACTTCTTATTTATGTTTGTAGCTCAGAAATCAATCGTGTTCTAATGTTCTTGCACCCAAACCGCATTCACCACAGTATTTATCGCATTATCAGGTCGATGAAACATACTAGAATCGCTAAATGAATTGGTATTATACGTAGGCGGGGTAATTTATGAATGCTCACAGGAATATCGACGTCTAGCACAAATGTTATAACTGCTGGTAATGATGATAGATGATAGGGTATTTCTACGTTATTATTCTTTAGAGTGGCAGCGTATTGGCACTAAATAATAGTACTTTGGGGTCGCAGACGATTTGCTACGCATTTTCCAAATCGTTCATAATGTCCGCGTTATTAATGATGATGTCCAACTGCTTTGCTTTGTCCAGCACTGCATTGATTCCACTAAGTTCGTTGCAGACATGGCATTTAAGCTTAAGCCACACAGAGAGCGGGCGGGCGGTGGCGGCGCGGGCGCGGGCGGCGGCGGCGCGGGCGCGGGCGGCGGCGGCGCGGGCGCGGGCGGCGGCGGCGCGGGCGCGGGCGGCGGCGGCGCGGGCGCGGGCGGCGGCGGCGCGGGAGCTGCTTTTGGCGGTGGCGGCTGCCGACAAAGGCCGCTGCCGCCCGCGCCCGCGCCGCCGCCGCCCGCGCCCGCGCCGCCGCCGCCCGCGCCCGCGTCGCCGCCGCCCGGGCCCGCGCCGCCGCCGCCCGCGCCCGCGCCGCCGCCGCCCGCGCCCGCGCCGCCACCGCCCGCGCCCGCGCCGCCACCGCCCGCCCGCTCTCTGTGTGGCTTGAGCTTTAGAGATGTCATTTTTCTAATGTATATTAATGTTTTTCTTTGACTTTTGCCGGTTGTGCACGTGCATAAATTCTGACGCTAATTACGTAAGTTATGACGGCATACTTCTAAAGATTTGCTTGGTCTCCCATGTTTTCGCAAAAACTGAGGAACCTAGATCAGCTTGATAATGAATATGATGACATAATTATTATAAGTACTTAACAAGAATGAGTAATTTAATATACACCATCGTTTGAAGTTTCATCAGAAGCAATTAGCAGTGTCATTGTCTCAATCAATTGCTTTGTTGTGATTCGGCACACCCGAGTGGCACTGACATTCAGTAACTCCTGACTCGCATGCAGTGCCTGTCATTTCTGCTACGTACTTTAATACTATTTGCATACGATATTTAGCAAACATAATATGCCGTGCTACAGAAATAAAAGTAAGTTGTAGAATTAAATAATCAATGAAAACTATTATTCATTTATGTAAATTCCAAAGACACTTTCTATTAATTATCATATAATCGGTCACATTTTTCTTAGTTTAGAACTTTAGACTAAAACGGCCTTCAACGGAGAGTACCGCAATACAGTCGCTGTTGTCACTCGCCATTTGCAAACCTATTTAAAGCGTAAGTGCCTTTAGTGAGCTGGCTGCTCGATGATTAAATAAACAACTAGTTATCTGGCTGGGGATGTGCCGGTCGCTGCTTAGGAAGCAAAAGTAGGTCATCAACATAATAATGCGTTAATACATGAGATAAATCGAGTATGACCTCCACAAGTAGTGTCTTAAAAGCATCCTTCAATCCCTAATTATGATTTTATAATTCTGATGAGCTGTGCAGTTTAATTAAGTCAGGGAATATTTCAGAGCTTTATTATACAGTTTGTTTCGCGTTTTTACTGCCATTGTCGTGTATTACGTTATCTAAAATTTTCTTTGGTTCTTCATCTGGGTTTCTTTGAACGTTTCATCTTTCTTTCAGATACCTAGCTTTTCTTCAGATGTTACAAACTGTCTACATTTCTTGTTTAAGTACTTCATTATTTAGCGAATAGGCAACAAAATATTCGGATGTAGTCACGCCATGCGAGCCGGAAGGTGGCTTAATGGCAGGTAATTGCCGGGAACAAGTGACGGAAAGCGGCGAAAACACGGAAAGCCGGGTATACTTTACTCGCCACTGAGGAATCTTCCGGTTTGCCGTTTTAGGGTCGGTAGCATAATTTGCTATTTTAGTCACAGTTGCATAACCGTCACCGTTTATGATGACAGCGTGGTTTTAATTAATCGCATCACATAATATGCATAATTAATAAACATTAAGAATACGTGTCGATTGATGCTAATAAGCATTTTTAAAGCATAGAATAGAAACTGTCCATCGAAAATGCAATCTTAGACAGATGTCTAAGAGAGCTAACTTTCAAAAGAGCGGGTATTTACTGTATTTGTAGCTAGGATTCTTCAAACTAGTTTTTAGAAATCTGTTTCTTTAGGATGGAGGGGTGCGTCGAAAGGCACGTTAAGCCGTTGATCCCGGCTGCTATATTTATCCCTTGGGTTGGAAGGTCAGATGGCAGTAGCATCTTGCTGGCGAACCAGCGACAAAACTCCCACTGACACTTCAGATTCGGTTGAAACAGCTCAACCAAGCTCACTGGAGCGCAAACTCTTAGAGTATTCCAGTGTTTAAATCGCCCACGTGGTCGTGTCGGAGCTTTCCCCTGGATTTTTCCTCAGGCCACCCTCCAACCGTGCACTCCTATAGCTTTAATGGCAGTCGCTTCCGGAAAAACCAATGCCTACTCCAAATCTTTGGTATAAGGTACTGGACCCCGGGCATTCTTCAGGATGCAACTGTACTGGGATAACGCTAGGAAGACGATGTTTCTTTAGCATTCTGTCTATTGGTTGTCACTTATCTATTTATTGTTTCCAGTGATGGTGGTCCGGTAGGGCGCCAGCCATGCCGCTGCCGAAGCGATGCGTGGAGCCGGTGCACGTGTCCCGCGGCACCGTGCCCGAGCGGCTCGCGGTGCCGTCCGAGCTCGAGGCCGTCACCAACGGCACGCTCGCCAACACTGTCAGGTACCATCATCATCAGCCTGTTTCAGTCCACTGCTGGACACAGGCCTTCCCATGGCACGCCACTGAGCTCGGTCTTCAGCTTTTCTCCAATCCCTGCCCGCGAATATCATCGCCCCACCTAGTTAAGGTGATCGACATAGCTCAGCGAATTAGTAAACTGAAATGGCAGTGGGCAGGTAACATATTTATGCCGAAGAGCTGATGGTTGTTGGAGCAGACTGGTGAGTGGAGACCGCGTGTTGGCAAACGTAATGTAGGACGCTCTGTGTCAGGTACAGGTCTGGTACTTCACTCACTCTATCACTATATGTGTACCGTTTAACCGAGACCGCGCCTGTGACGAAAGAGGGAGGACAGGTGCCGGGAGGTCGCAGGTTCGAATCCTGCTCGAAGCTAAATTTTTTTAAATTTTTCCTTTATTTCTAAATTTGTAGTTTGCGTTAGCAGCGTTACTGCTTAATACAAAATTAAAATTTGCTTAGGAATCATATTAGATATTCCATTTGAAAGACGTTTGTTTGACACTATAGATTCACTAATCAAATCCGGCCAATGTTGCCGAAGTTCGAGATCGCCAAAGTTTAATTTATAAAACATGTACGAAATATGAAGCAGCTCCCCCTAGCCTCATTATGGAAATGGAATACCTCTGGATTTTTCCAATATTCCGTTCTGATTTGCAGGCAATTATCGTCGCTATCAAAGCATGCGGAGGACATGTTTGGAGAGCTGACGCGGGAGGCGAGCAACCTCGCGGAGCGCACCAACGTCTTGCAGGCGCGGATAGACAGGCTCGCCATCAAAGTCACACAGCTAGACTCGGGGGTTGAAGAAGGTAAGAGATCTTTCAATCATGGTTAGATTAGATCCTTAAAAAGTTGAGAAATTCCGTTTTAATGCATATGAAGAACGAGGATAAGACACTGGTCATTAAAATTACTTACCTGCGCTCACTTAACATTCTTAACAAGAAGCTTCATCAATCTGCGGGGCTAGCCCAACTGCCCCTGCGCGCTGACGTCGCGCAACGCTGTGTGACCAAGCCTTTAGTGCCAGATTGAATCTTGTTGATTAATCTTAACCTCATTGAATTTCAGTGTCCCTCCAAGACATTCAAATGCGCAAGGCGTTCCGCTCCTCCCGAACGTTCCAGCAGCAACTATTCAGCCGGAACTCGATGCCGACGGCCATGTTGGCGACGTACGCCCGCTGCGACCGCCCGCCGCCGCTCGAGCGGCTCAACGAGTTCCGGGACGACGGCCGGGACGCGAGGAAGTTCTACACCGACCCGGATTACTTCTTCGAGCTGTGGCGTAGGGAGATGCTGCAGGATACTGAACGCATTCAGCACGATCGCGGGAAGAAGGTATCTTGATGAATTGAAAGTCGTTAATATGTATGTACGTATGTATGTAATAACTTTATTGTACAGTCGAGGTCATTAATATGTATACACTTTTTTACCTAATCGAATGAGTCTGCTTACCAATTGTAGGCGACCGCATTCGATTAGGTAAAAAAGTGTTTACATATTAATGACTTCGACTGTACACAAAAACACGTAAAAAAAAAATACAAACAAATTAGGACATTTTACGACGGACGGGACGTTAATGTATTACTTTGGGCTGTGGTGGAGAGGAATGCTCAACATGGATGAAATTTCTCCTTCGGTGACGCGCTTAACCGTCTTGGCAAACGCAGGTATAAATACCTGTACTAAATAATGTATTTCCTGGTACCTGCCACTGGGTTTTTGTTTTATGTTACTTACCGATTAGATATACGGGTAATAATGTCGATTGTTTGCAGGTGCGCCAACCCCGAAGCGGCAGCGGAGCGGACGGTCGCGGTGCGAGGCGCGTGAGGCCGCCACACTCGACGCGAGAAAGACAAAAGGTATGGTTCAATAATTACCTCAATCTCATAAGAGCCTTATCACACTGGCGACTTGCGAGCGACTTGGAAGCGAGGCGAGCTGGCTGCGCGCTCGCCTCGATTCCAAGTCGCTCGCAAGTCACCAGTGTGATACGGCTCTAAGAGTTCACTAGTACAAGAGCTAGTAAAAAGGGTAGTTCAATATAAATTATTTCTTCAGAAAAGGTAGAACTCAGCGCTGTGATCAGTGCCTATCTCTCAGGGAACTTAGTAACTATATGTAATGTATTATTGTACGTAACGCTCGCTTGTCGATTCATCGATGCGTCATTCACGTGACAGCTGACGATAAACGAGCTGAGAAAATTCACACATTCCCTGTCCGGGTGCCCCCAATGCGGGGGTCATGAACTTTTTTCAGGATTACATGCTTGCATTGTGGAGTCACATCCCCATACCGAATGCACACTCCAACTGTCAGTTGGGCTTGTGATATTGTTAGATCGTTTTATATGGGGACAGTGAACGTGAATTTGCGTTATATTCTAAATCCAGCTTATAGTGATGTGTATAATGTAATGTAATGCGCAGGCGGCGGCAGTGACGCGCGGCGAGCACATCATGGCGCCGGCGCAGCTGCGGCACTACAACATCGACCCGCAGCCGCAGCCGCCGCCGCCGCCGCTGCACACGCAGCTCTCGCAGCACTCCATCCGCCAGCAGGACTCCGTTTATGGTGAGTTGACCACTTTTATGCTCAAAAGGGGTAGGCAGAGCACAATACATTTTATAACAGTGATACTTTTAGAAAATTTGGTTGTAATGTTGGAAAAAAGATGAAACAGGGATACGTAAAAAGTACACAACGAAGATCATTTATGAGACAGCACGATTTAACCCGTTGCATTAGTCAGGAAACTGTGGTGAAATATTGCTCATAGGTCAATAATAGCATACTCTTGAAGTTATACGTATACTAAGCAGAATAGGCGCAAAGAGAAAGTATGCAAGATGTCACGGCTGCGAGAACGTTCACTTTTGTTATTAATTTTATTCTTTATTGGAATAGTATAAATACCAAAGGCACACTTAATGCGATCAGGCATTTTCTACCAGTCAGCCATAGACAAGCAAAAACTTTCTTGGCAACTTGGGTGGGTGTTCTAAATTTCACTCTGACTCAACCTGAAGCATCTCTTTCACGATAGCTTAACCCTTTTCCAGGCATAGTACAGTCAAGGGCACCAATATGTATACATTTTTTCACCTTATTCCATTGAAGGTCCAAAAATGTATACATATTAATGCCCTTGACTGTACCTATATGTAGTGACCACATGCATGTAGTTAAAATTTCAACCTTAATACCCAAAGTTAAGGTTTAAATCGAATTGAATTTCGGCGAAAAGTTACAAGCGCTTAAATTAATTTCCAATGCGTAACTATTTTGAATATAAATCTTGGTTTTCGCAAAACGACGTAGGTAAGTGCGGCCTGGAAAAGGGGTAAATAAATTGACCTGTTGCAGCCACGAGTGTGCCGGACGGCGGGTACCGAGTGGGCCTGAACCGGGCCCCGTCGCAGCAAGCGGCGCGGCCCAACTCCATCGAGATCGAGAACCAGCAGAACCGGCAGACCAGGCTCACGGGAAACGGACACGGTAACAACAATACAATATACACAGAATTTGTCCGAATCGTACGTGGAGATGTTACATTCCAAGTATGATGATGATGAGTTCCTGTTATCCCTCATTAGGGACATAGGGCTCGCAGAAGAGTTCTCCACTTGTCACAGTCTTGCGCAGCTTCTTCCAGCTCTTCCTAGCCAAGGCCATTAGAACCAGCCTCTTTTTCAACTGAGCGCCTCCATGTGGTTCGAGGACGCTCCGGCCGTCTTCTGCCAGTAGATTGCCAGCGTAGGCCCTGCTTGGACAAGTGGTCATCCGACCGTCGAAGCGCGTGTCCAATCCATCGCCATTTCCGTTCCAGGACTTCTTGACTTGTCGGCTTCCAAGACATTCCAAGTATAGTACTTTTTATCTCATGAGCACAGGTTGGCCATTATTGTAGTTGTGACACATACAAACACAGACAACGTCAACTCATAGCTCCTACGTTGACGCACACATAGAAAATGTGCATGTTTAGCTCAACACAACGATGGCTCACCCGCGCTCGTGAGATAAAAGTACTCTGGCAACAATATAAAATACACAAAACGTGTCCGAATCTTACGTGGAAATGGAAACGTTCCATTCCCAGTAACCAGAGCGCTGAATTTTTTTGTCTATTTGAAGTTTAAGGTTTTTGAGACTAGGGGTTTGTTGTTATTATATATATTTTTATTTATATTGTGTGTTTGTATGTAGTGATGGTGGACGAGAGCCCATACGGCTCGGTGGAGCCGATCTACGGCGGCAGCCTGGCCGGCACGCCGCGCCGCCCGCGGCCCTCCGTGCCGCCGCCCGCGCCGCCCGCCGACACTCCCGGCAACCACACGCCCACCAGGTGTGTATGTGTAGTACTTTCATCTCATGAGCGCGGTTGGCCATTGTTTTGACGTGAACTCATAGCTCCTACGCTGACGCACACATAGACAATGTGCATGTATAGCTCACACAACCATGGCTCACCCGCGTTCTTGAGATAAAAGTACTCTAGTGATGGTGGACGAGAGCCCGTACGGCGAGATGCTCCACTTTTTACTAAGTTACCCAGTCATTAAATTAAACTATAGTTATGTACCTGCGTGATAGGCCGGGGGCGCAATGGGAAACGATTACCGGGTAGCGACCAAAGGATCTGGTAAACTGGTAAACTTGGGTCAGAGTTTCACTTCGGTGGTATCCCTTCTGTTTTCACACCCACATTAGATATCTAAGTCGTGTTTTGTCGCAGATCGACTCTGCCACCGCCGCCGCCACCGCCCGAAGGCGCGGCGTCGCCGCCCATGATGAACGGCGCGTCGCCGCCGCACCGCACCGCGCTGGACGCGCACCTCGACCACATGCACGCCGTCATCGGTGAGTGAAACATCTCCCCGCCACAGAGTCACCCGTATGGCTGTTAGAAGTTTGCGAGCTAAGACAACTACTAATAAGTTTAACGATTGCATCCGTAGACAACGCAACAATCGGGAATAACGAGTCGATCAATGGGCTTTCTAAGGCAAAAAAATGCCTCATTTAGTAGAGAATTCGATAAAATAGCACAGAAATTTCGTCATGTTATTATTTTTATCTACACCCATATAGTAAATCCTCTTTAATAAAAATTGGAAAACTGTAGCTACGGCCCAGCTTTACAATGTACCGTGCATGATACCTTCAAGGCGCCACGCGCGCGCGAAATGACGACACCAAAAATAATGCCGTTATGAGATAACGTACAACCTAACGGCACAAGTGCGCGACGCGCCGGGGGCATCACACTCGTGGGATTTTATTATAACCACCACGCTCGTGTTTTAATGCCTCACATTAGCATATTAGTTGCATATAATATAAACTATTATTTGTAATGTTACCCAGGCATGATGTCGTCGGAGGAGCCGGGCGGGCCGCTGGCGCCGGCGCCGCCGCCCGCACCGCCCGCGCCGCCCGCGCCGCCGTCGCCGCCGCCCGCCGACGCCGCTCGTCCGCGCCCGCCGTCGCCCGGCTCGTTGCTGCGCGGCGCCTCCGCGCTCAAGCCGCCGCGCCCCGCCGCCGACCCCGTGCAGGACCCGCGCTCCGACCTGCTCAAGGCCATCCGGGACGGTGAGTCTCTCTCTAGTGTGCGCTTGGTCAACACAGCGTTGCGCAACAGATTAACGACGCCACACAGGCTGCGCGACGCGAGTGGGACGGTTTCATATATTTTGGCGCGCAGCGGTGTGACCAAGCCTATAGATATCCGAACTTCGTATAGTGCCGTCCCTTTCACTCTTATAGTTTATAATAACACGAGAGTGAAGGGGACGGCACGATACGAATTTCGGATTTCGATGTTCGGATTCGGAGTAGACCCTCAGTACACGTGCCCCCATCCGCTCGAGCTGCGAAACCCACATCTACACTACACTATACACGATGAGACGTGACTACGAAACAATGGAATGCGAGTGCTCCATCCCGACTCTTCAGTCGCCGCCTCCTGCCCTATTGCTTGTTATAGTATCAGGCTGGCTGACCTCTTCCGGGTAGTTCCTGGAGCCCAGTGACTGAGGCGGATTTCTTACTTCCTGCCATACAGACTATATATTGCTAAATAAATCTTAACGAATTCGGTGTTGGCTGCTTACACTCCACGAAAAACCCTAATTTACCCGCAATATGTTCGATGAACGATCCGTCTGATTTTTGACAACTCTTATGGGTTTGCAGGTATCAAGTTGCGCAAAGTGGACAAGCGCGGCGACGAAACGACGGGCCGATACGACACGTTACGCGGCGCGCCGGCCTTCCTCGACGTAGCGTCCATCCTCGCGCGGCGCGTCGCCGTCGAGCTTTCCGACACTAGCTCGGGCGCCGACTCCGACTCCGATGACTCCGACCAGTGGACCGAGTCCCGCGCGTGACCCCGGGCCTCGCCGCGCCGCGAGCCGCGCCGAGACCCCGTCATGCCCGCCCCCGCTCCGCTCGCCGCTCCGCTCATCACCAACACCGCAGCCCCGCCCGAGTGCGAGCGCGTTGTCATCACTATTAAACCCGCGCGCACTAACACCGTCGACAAGCCGGATCCGGCCGAAGCTACCGTCCGCGAGCAGGCTCAGAAACTCGAGCAGAGGGCGAAGCCGCCGCCGAGGACCTCATCCATCGACTCGAAGACCAACGACCAGAGCTACGTCAAGAACTCATCGTTCCTCAGTCGCGATATTCAGGCGCAGAAGGCTAAAGAGCCAGTAAATTTCAAAATTAAACTCGAATCCCCTGTCGTCAAGGAGCCGACGCCCGAACCCGCCGCTGAATCACCCCCGCGGAAGAGTATCCTTTCGCCCCCCAAAAGGCAGAACACTCCCCCGAGGAGCGACGTCTTTTCCCCACCGAGGACTGAAGTCGCGTGCCCTCCGAAAGCGCAAACCGCCTCGCCCCCTAAAAAAGAATCGAATTCTCCACCGACTGCGAGTTTCAAAATAAAGCGGGCCGAGGATCCACCTGCACCCAAATCGATTATAAAGGAGTCGAGCATCACTAAGGAGCCGCCGATGCCGCTGAAGACTGACAAGCTGTCACTGGCCGATAACGGTGTCCCCATAGAGAATGAGGTCAAAAAGAGTGACGCGGATAAGCCGGGCGATGGGGCCGGAAGCGGGGATCCCGCGGTCGAAGAGACCAACGGAGTAGGAGATAAGATTAAGAAATTTGAGAAGGCGGCGGAAGATGCGAGTGTTCCGGCCGGCCGTCTGTCGCGTCCGGGCTCCGTACGAGGCCGCGGCCGCACAGAGCGCCTCGGGTCCGACCCGAAGGAGGACCTTCCTCCGCCGGCCACGCCATTCAAAGACAACGTGCACTTCGAACTGGGAACTCTAGCACGCCAGCAGAGTTTGTCCAAGAACAGCCCCCCGCTGCCGAAGTGGCCGCGCGAAAACCAAGCTGAAATCAAAAAAGCCGAGCCGCAGAAGATTATAAAGCCGGAGTTCAAACCGATGCCGTCGCCGGTGGACGTGACGATCCGCTCGCCGAGCCTCGGCGCTAAGATCGCCGACCAGTTCCCATCCCACGGCACCGCCTTCCGCAACGTCGCGTCGCCCGCCCCCGAAACAGAAGTCGCCCGCGCCGTGCACAAGTTCAACGAGGAGAACGCCCTCAACTTCAAACCGTGCAAGTCGAAGCCCAAAGAGAAGACGTATCAAGTGAGCAAGGGCTCGAGCTACTTCACGCGCGGCTCCGAGGAGATCTGGCTCGTGAAGAAGAAGGATATCGAGGAGATTGAAGAACGAGTTTTGGACTCGTTCCGTCGCGCCGGCGGCAACGTCTGCGCTCGGAGCGAGTCGCTTCGGCCGGCGTCGGATGGCGGGCACGCGCACGGCGGCTTCACGCACGCGACCATGGGCCGCAAGCGGCAGATGTACGCTCGAAGCGAGTCGCTGGACCCGCAGTGGGCCGGCGCTAGAGCACAAACGCTGAAGCGGCAGACGTCGGTTGCATGCACTTGTGGCCACGATAAGAAAACGCGCGCCAAGAGCGCCGGCGCCGAGCCGCAGCCGCCGCGCCCGCGCAGCCGCTCGCACGGCGAGGACAACCAGGCGGTGCTCGATAAGTACGAGACGCTAGTGTAGCATTACACCCGCTCGGACGGGGACCGGCCCTAGTCGGTCGGCGTTCCGTAGCTCATGTTTCATAACGACTTCAATTCGTTTTACCCTAATACTCCAATACTCCTAGGTCTCAAAACGACTTAGCCTCAAAATGCCTACATTCCAAAATATCGAAGTATTTTTTCTCAAAACTGGACTTACGGTATTTTGGCTTTACGTTTAGTCATGATAAGACTGAAACATATTAACATTCAGCCGGGCATTTTGGAGAAAAAAAGCGTTCTGAAATAGGATTAGGGTTATTAGTGTTGGACGGAATTAATGAGTCGTAATGAAACGTAAGTCTGTAATGAGCGGTATCGCCCGAGCGGTTCTCACGCGTCCCGGTGGCGCTTCATATATATTCATAGTGTTGACTGTAGTGTACCGCCCTATTCCATGCATGATATTGTGATAGTCGGTGTTATTGTGCGCGAGTGGTGCCCCTAGAGTAAGTTTTCTTGGTGCAATGCGTGAGTCGTTACGTGTAGTAACGATTTATAATACGTTATCTACATAATCAATGTGTTTATAGAATTGGTCTGGATTGATATTATCGGGCTGGGCGGTGATTTATCAGCTAGTCTTATGAATGTTCTCGTAGAAATGAAGCTGTACGAATTTCGGGGCGATTAAATATTTATTTCATTATAAACCAAATATATATATATATATATATAGAATACATTTATATATACATACAGAATATAAAAAAAAATAGTACTGACGAAAATAGCTAGTACATTAGTATTAAAAATAACTACTATCTCTATCTACTCTTACTTTTACAATGCGGCTGCCGGCTGAACTTGTAAGGAACATTTTATTTATTACATTGAGACTGGAGTTCTTATTTTTCTATCCACTAGCAGGAAAATATGCAACTTCATGAGTAGGAATCATGTAGGGCTGTTGTTATGCGAAAATGTTTCAATTTGCGAAGATTCTCAAGTGTGTACTAGGTATTTCGAAGAATATGGACTTGAATGAAATGGATCATTTCCCCTTTGCTACGTCCGATGTATAAATGGCAAATAGGACCTCGACTTGTTATGGGTCAATTATAATATGATAAGTAATAGCAATATTATAGCCGATTTTTTTTTTATTGAAAGCGAAACTTTGCCCACCTGAGCACAGTCTAATTTAATGGTGCTTTGCTTGTTGAAAACTTTGTAACATTTCACTTGGACCTCTGAACGTCTGTTTTTATTAGCGGTTGTGAAATTACGTTTTGAGATTAGAATTTTAATTTATGAGAAGCAAGCTTTATCGAAACTTAAAGTTTATGTATAACTATTACGAAGTTGCTAGTCGATATGAATATTTAAAACATGTAATCACGAGATATATCTCTTACTCAGTATTTTACTGATCAGCTTTATTGATCCATAATTTTACTTTTCATCAGTTTGTTAACATTTGGTAACTTGATAGGTAGGTAGGTATACATAATGTAAGATTCCAGTTTTAAACTAAACTGTGTACGATTTTGTATTTTCATATAATATGTGACCTGTATATGTAGTGCCAATTATATCAATTGTATATTTTGATCGACGTTAAATCAGTAACTTCCATTTTATAATGAATTTTGTATCCATTTAGTGAAATGTACCAACGAGTTACACCAAAAATATTAATAGTGTGACATATTGCAATGTGGCAGGCGCTTTTTATTACAATGTGAGCGGGAAAGATAAATTTAGATTGTAAATACTGATCGATAAATGAATATGTGGGAGCAGACATAGGGCAAACTTTTAGAAAGGTGGTAAATTAATGATAAAGTTTATACTCGCTGCACTTGTATTGGGACAAGTTGATGATTGCGAGGATGTTTTCTTTTCCCAGTTCCTCACAACATTTTTTTCCGCTGATTACTGAATATGCATTCCAAGTGTTTTGTTGCTCAGCGTCCTCTCTAATATTAATAAAAAAGAGCAACGAATGTGTACCAAATTTTTTCTAAGTAATATGAATGTAGTGTAACTAGGTAGGCATGTTTTCCATTTTTTAAATACTAGTAGTAGTATTTATGATTTTTCTTATGGCATTGGGTGTAAGCTATTTTTGCTTCTAGAAAGCACCTAAATTATTTCCAAAACTAAACTTCTCACATGGCTCAATGTCCAAGAGAAGGATTTTATAAATTCTGAGCAGCTTTGGTTCTTATGAATGTAATAAAACTAATAAATGTTTTCAAAACTTTGCCATTATGTCAAGCCGTTTTCTATGATTATCTCTCGTTGCGTTATATGGGGTATGAGCAACGCTGTAGGATAGATTAGTGTATGGTATGTATGATCACGATTATTGCTAAGCCATGTAAATTATAGTAGTAAGAAAAAATAAAGCATGTTTTATATTATGTAGATTATGTAAACGCCTCTTTATTTTGCCAAATACTGGCAAGCGCTGATTATTTATTAGCATTTTTTCTTAAATGTTTATAATTTTAAGCTAATTAAAGCAAGTTGTTGTAATCGCTGAAACAATGTCATTACATTACGTCTAATAAGAAAATATTTTATAAATTGTTTATTTGCTAATATGATTTAAATTAAATTAATAGAAATTGAGTTTTATTCCATCCTGTCTCCTTTTCAAACGACCGACTATTCAAGAAAGGGAAAAATATTACAAACAACCAAGTTACCTACACAATGTAAGGCCCCAAGCAAGGCAAGGCAAGGAAGCCCAAGTCTCGTATAAAACGAAATAATAATTTCTTTGACGAAATAATTATTTGGACTAATTAAGAACTTGGACTTGCAACAATCAGATATTATATTAAACCAGTGATCTGTTGCACAAGCACAGCATATTGTAGTAAAGGCAGATTAAATCTCTGGAAGTCCGCCGCTTGAATTACAAGTTACTATTTATTATGCAACAGGCTTCGCATATCATTGTAGGGTATTCAATCATCTAAACCAAAGAAACCTACTTTTTGCATACTTTTCTAAATTTAGTTTACATATGTATCACGTGCAGCATAATATGTACATATATGCCAATGTACATACGAACTCTATTTCAATAAACGTACCTATACTTGCCACGTACTACGTGTCCAATCACTAGCCTTGCTTGATGACGATATCATTATCAGTGAACGGAAATATCACTACTGTCTACTGTTAGGTAATTTTTGACCAACAAAAATTGTTACATTTCCCGCCCATTAAAACGGAAGCACTTTTGCTTATGGCCAATAATGTTGTGTTGCCACTTCAATAATAAATGCAATTTCAATACTTAACCTGTCTTATAACGTTTACAATGTTTGATTTTTATGTTAATTTATGTATTAAATATTGAGATTTTGCTTAAAGATGCAAATTTGAGACATATATTCTGTAAGATAGTATATTTTTAAGAATGCTTCACAGGGATATTGCCAGTATGAAAACAGGCGAAAGTGAAGCTAGCATAGACAATTCATGACATTTTTGTTGCATTCCTTTCATTCTGAAAAGTTTGTAGTTCTGGTACTTGCTAGTTGCTTGCTGCTAGATTCTACAAATACCGATATTTTTCAATTCAGTGTTTTTGTCAAGTTTCAGTTTAGTCATTTGTGAAAAACGGTCAGTTTAATTGATATATTTAACCTAAGAGAAGAGACAAGTGGTGCCAGTTTCAGTTAGCTTATGATAAAGCTTTTCAAAATCTGGTATTGAAACCTATCTTTACACAGGAATCGTTACGAAATTTAGCAAAATGACTTCAGCACTTTATTTGGAACACTATCTCGATAGTCTTCAACATCTGCCGATAGAATTACAAAGAAATTTCAAGTTAATGCGAGACCTCGATGATAGGGCACACGGGTTAATGAGGACAATTGATCTTATGGCCGACGAATTATTGCCTAATATTCCGAAAATGGACGAAGAAATGAAGAAAGACAAGGTGAATACCATACAGGGACTATTCAACAAAGCTAAGGAATACGGCGATGACAAAGTGCAGCTCGCAATACAGACTTACGAGTTGGTGGACAAACACATACGGCGCCTTGACTCCGACCTTGCTCGCTTCGAATCGGAAATTCAGGAGAAAGTGATGAGCGCCCGTGCGGCTCAGCAAGCGGCCGCTGATCAGGAGCCGAACACCACCACAGTCAAGAAAGGAAGGAAGAAGCATAAAGGTGAGAAGGCAGCGACTACAACAGGTAAGAAGAAGCGCGTCGGAGCATCCAGCGAGGACGACGCAGCCGCGACAGGCAGGTCGGCGGCCAAGAAGAAGGCTCAGCGAAAAGGCGCGACCACAACAGCCAGTGCTGTCAAAGAACAGGAAGAAAACGCAGATCTGGACTCGGTTGCTGGCATGGCACATCCCAGTGACGTACTCGACATGCCTGTCGACCCTAATGAGCCCACCTATTGCCTCTGCCACCAGGTGTCTTATGGTGAAATGATAGGTTGTGACAACCCTGACTGTCCTATCGAGTGGTTCCACTTTGCCTGCGTAGATCTTAAGATCAAGCCCAAAGGCAAGTGGTACTGTCCGAAATGTACTCAAGACCGCAAGAAGAAATGATCCACGGTTAAGCCTCCTGTCAAGCCCACTGACAAGACTGTACCGGTAAAGAAAGAAGTGAAGTGACTTCAGTCTTAAATATTACCAAAAACAATGTGTGAAAAAATAGATAGTAAATGAATTCATAGTAATATAATATATTATATGAACTAGTGTGTTAGATGCTATTTTGCAAGCCTTATTTGGCTTAATTTACATTACTGTAGCCTTGTACAGTATTTTCATTTCAAAGTCCAGTCAACTAGTAATAATCTATTTAGTAAAAGATAGTTTCACCATTGGCATTAAGATTAAACATGAATTGATGATATTATTATTTTGTTTGGTGTATTTATTTCAGACATAATCCATAAAAGAATATAAATTATGATATGATAGGAGAAACTTATGTAATAATATTTACACCTTACAAAAAAAACGGTAAAAACTGATTTACTGCACTTACATTACACACAGTGCAAAAAATGGCTCTGTTACTATCTAAAAGTTAAATAATAGCACTGTATCTTTTAATCAGTTTATTGGAATTATAAACACTTTTGGCATGAGTTTAAAACATTTTTAAAATTTGTAATTTGTATGAAAAAAACCTATTTTAGATATATCAAGCATAAAATACTGAGACATAATCACAATCATCAATTAAGATTTTAATTTTAACTTAATTCATCAATTAAATACACTAAAGTATGATTAGGTAATCTTATTTGTACAATTTGATTAAGAAAATATTGTATTATAATGTATTTAGTTATTAATTATTCAACAAAGCAAACAGTTATATTAATTCATATATTTAAACAACTTTGTAGAATTGTGACAATGAAATTTCAAAATTTTGTTACAAATTTAACTGTACTGTAGTTCTTAATTAATAAGGAGTTTGTGTGTTTTATCCATTCTGTATCTGTGTCTAATTTGTAATTCTGACCAGTTTTTGTGAACAAGTTATGTGTCTCATGACTACCACATAACATAAGTATGTTGTCTTTTAACATGTGATTTAGCATAATAGTATTTTGTTAATTTGGTCAGAGTATTTGGAAGAAGCAAAAAAATATAATACATATTAACATTAGAAAACATCCTTAAAAAAAGTTACTTTTTAGAGTAATCACTTGTGATATTATAACAGCAAAATCATGAGCCGCAAATAAATCTTATTACAATAGAGACTACAGTTATCTTAGGTATTATAGAGTGTTGATTGAAGTGAGGATTTGTGGTCCAAAGTTAAATCACCAATATTTGGGAAAATAATAAAAGTTATGTTACAAGCACCTTACTTGCTATTAGTACTCGCTATTGTGATTCATACATTTTAATTCTATGAATATTCATTAGGTAAACCTACCTATGAAGGCATCTAGAGGAGATGCCTAAATTATTTAATTTAAAAATCTGTAGGTACTGTACTATTAAATTAACACGCCATCCTCACTCACTTAAACAAAAGGAGAAATGGCGGGAGAAATGGGCCCACAATATAAGGTGTACAATAATTGCCTAGCCTATGTCACCAAATTGGATCTCCTTCAATTATTTTTAAATCATGAAGAAAAAATATAATTACTTGTGCAATATTATTAACACTAGCAGTACAAATGGAAATTACTTTTGACTTGTTTCTTATTTTATTTGGCCTTGAACTTGTAAATATTTGGTTATATTTATGGATATATATTAAGTATTAACTGGATACCAATCCAAAGAAGAAGTCGATGGTTAGTTGGATGATAATAATTAATACATAAATTAAAATAATGTTTTAAAATTAATTAACATAGATTTAGAATAGTTTGAAGTTGTTTTGACAAGTTCTAATTTTTCCTTTCGGTTCCTGATGGTTAAGGGCATGGGAAGATAAATATCTACAATTCTTGTCATTAATGTATACTCATAAACCCGAAATGTATCCAAAAAAGGGGTAGGCAGAGCACCAGAAATTTCAGTGCCACTTCGGGTCATCATCCTCCTAGCGTTATCCCAGTACAGTTGCATCCTGAAGGATGCCTGGGGTCCGCTACCTAATCCCAAGATTTGGCGTAGGCACTAGTTTTTACGAAAGCGACTGCCATCTGACCTTCCAACCCTGAGGGGAAACTAGAGCTTATTGGGATATGTGCCACTTCAGTGCCACTTCGGGTACTGGCTAAAATGACACGAGCACTTTAAGTGGATATACTTCACAGCCAAAAATTAGACAAATGTCCTTAGCTTCTTAGCTGTAGTTCTCTATAGCTGGAGTATATTACTTATACTCTAATTTTGAAGTACATCTGATGATGATGAGATTTAAGTCAAAAACTAGGTACTTGTTATTTTTTGGACTTAAGAATTATTATAGAGCAATAAATATCACTGGTGGCTAACTTAAGTTTATGACTGACTTGAGTTTATGTTATTATTGTAATACAATATTCGCTGATTGTTCGTAAAAGTCATTAAATTTAAGTTATTTCATAAATTAAGTATGATTTCACATGTAGAAGATCATATTGTTAAATAATCACCATATTTTATGATTCATACTAGTGTAGAACATCATGCGTTGTGTTGAATATGGAAATTAATAAAATGATTACAGTATCACAGTGTTCTCTTTTTAAGTAATGTAAAATCTGGGCGACCGAGCTTTGCTCGGCGTTTTCCTTGGCATGAGACCCAGCTAGATCGATTGCTCGTCCCCGAAAACCCCCACATACCAAATTTCATCAAAATCGTTAGAGCCGTTTCCAAGATCTCCGAAATAATAATCCGAGAGATATAAGTATCTGGGCGGCCGAACTTTGCTCGGTGTTTTCCCGGGCATGAGACCTAGCTAGATCGATTGCTCGCCTCCGAAAACCCCCAAATACCAAATTTCATCAAAATCGTTAGAGCCGTTTCCGAGATCCCGGAAATAAATAAATATACAAGAATTGCTCTTTTAAAGATATAAGATTTACATTATGCAATAACAATAACAGTCTAGGTTCTAACTTATATTGTGATTTATGATACCGACATAATAGAGAAAGACAAAAATTAGGCTAGAAGAATATAAAATTAAGACTCATTGTCAACAGTTTTACTAGATGGCGCTGTATGGGGATGGGCTGCAAAAGAAAGGGAGGCCAATACGCAAAGCGAACACGCATAGCGAGGCATGGTGCTGGCCTTAGAAAAAAAAACAAGCTGTCAAATTAGACATACCGCCAAGAGTTAAATTAGGGATGACGACACTATAAAAGAAAATCAATAAATTCAAATTTTTTACATAAAGGCTCAAATTCTCAATCAAATGGCGAAAAAAGTAATTCAAAAAAATAAATAATTACGTAATTATAAGTCTTCAAAGTTTTAAGAGTGGGTATGTTCTGTCCCTTTTCCGCAAAACGCACCTTTGTATTGAACGATCGTCATTTACTATGGCGCTACTTAACAGTGACGTCACGGTTAGGTAGGACTTTCTCTCTCTAACTACGAACATTCTAACCGTTGTAGCTTCGTTATTTTTTGAGATATTTGAATAGGATTTTCACTATTTGGCATAGTTTTATGTCTTCTTTCTATTGAAGGTATAATTTTTTTTGAGTCGACATCCCTATTGAAGGTGGATAATTTGTAGTGTTTATGTGTTTTCTCGCAATCGAAGTGAAAAGTAGAGTGTATAACTCGCGCCTAAAAGCCATATTACCACTCGAACAATTTTCCCTCACTCCGTTCGGGAAAATAACCATCTCGTGGTAATGGCTTACTTTAGACCCTTGTCAAACAATCTACTATTAGAAACCTTATATTTTTGAAAGAGCTATCCAACGATACCCCACACGATGGGGTTTGAAGAAAAAAATCAAATATTCGCAGTGCTCATCACACAAATAAATGCCCTGACCGGGATTCGAACCCGGGACCTCCAGCTTCGTAGGCCACGTATTAGCTAAGGTAAGGCGGTCGTCAAAGTTGCTTTAAAATACTCAATCCAACACCTTTGATAATTATCCGTATTTTCCGCTTAGTATCGGAAATAGCTCGTAGAGGCAATAGAGACATGTTGATATTTGAGTAATTGGCCTCGAATGTAATGGGTGTGGATGTTTATGGGAGTGCGAAAATTTATACTAGGTACATTGAAATCAAATAGCACATATCAAGCTTTGCTTAGTTTGGGACTAGGTTGATTTGTGTAAGATTGTCCACAATTTTTTTTTTTTAAATCCCTTAAGACGATTAACCTTTTCAACGGCATGTCAAATACAAAAGATGTCACTCACACATCACACATGACTGTCAACTGAGAAGTTGAACCCTATAGAAAAGAAATGCATTTAAATAAGCTGATATCGCACTGCACGCCGTGACTGGCATATGCGTCGTGGGCGTTGAACCATTGGTGCGGATATATCCGTCGTACCAGTATACTTAAATAATTTACAATTGTAGGTAGGACTAGAATGGGAAGTGTTGGACTGGCCACCAGAATATGTTTTAAAATTAGATACATTAGTTTGAAATGCTGTTATAGATTGACGTAAATAAATATGGTTGTAGGAATGTTTGTTTTATTAGGTTATGGGCCCAGCACGTTTCCACTGTTTCTCTATAGTGGTCAGACGGAAACGACGCGAATTCTGATTTTGCAATACCTATACGATTTCTTAGTGTGTGTTCTGTTATGGCTTGGTCTAGCCCTATCAGTGTGCCTGAGGAAAAAATATAGTCAGATAGTAATTTGTAGGTATAATCCTATCCGGCACTGTAGGTATAATCAGATCCAGTGATCGCTATCAAGAATGATTGTGATGATGGGCCGTCTAGTTAATAAATTGACACTACGATGCATGTTTAATAACCCAAGAGAGAGCGGTAAAGTTGTAAAAAAACTACGCATACTCTGTGTAATATGTTTACACGTGTAGGATGCCTGCCGCAAATGGGTTAGTTCTTAGGCGTAGTAAAATCCCGCTTCAAGTGCTTTTCGTCATCTTAAATGGAACGAACTATAAGTACCTAAGGTGTGCAAGTACGTAGTGCAAGAATATGGGAGCATACACATTATTTACTCAAAAATATGTCACACGGCTCTTATGTGGGACAATTATGGTTTCCTATCCATTTTATTACGGTTCGGTACGTAGTTATTTATGAGAGGACTAATTTAATGTATATGATGTTAAAAAACTCGTACTAAGTAAATCAGGAAATACCCACTACCCAGAGCAAAAGCTAGGAAGCCATCGGTTTAAGCTAGGCGTGCCTGACTGACCTAAAGTATTTTATTATAAGTACATTAGCTTCACTTACATGTAGAATTTGTAAATACCTATATACCTATTGCCAACCGGTAAATATTAAAATAAGTAAGTACCTAACTATTTTTTCTGTTTTATGAACTGTTTTATTATTGTTTTCCTCGCTGTGAAACCTATTACAGATTCCTATCTATTTTCTTACGTCTTACGATCCCTGCATTCGTACATTCTTTGGTAATTATCTTAATGCCGAATGGTTAAAATTGCAAGGGGTGGGGACCGACCCAAAACCTGCTCTGAGTGCAAGAGCTTTAAAATTGCGTCAGACTCGAGTATGACAGGTGATTGACAGAGCTTGCATCAGCTTGCATGTGGCCAGAACTTATCAGATTTTAAAGAACTTATCGCAATGGTAAAAGGTTCATATTCACTACATTTTCTTACTTATAAGTAAGTTCTCCACTCCAAGCTCATTAATGAGAACTGTTTATAGTGAAACATTTAGGACTTAATTGATTCATAAACTTATAAAACTGACTGTTTTTTGGTAAGGGCTATAAGGGGTCTATTCCATTAAAAGCAATGAATTGGAATCGGTATCATATAGGTCGCGTGTTCTTGTTGGTATTGAGTTAGTTTGAATGTGCGTAGAAGCGAGCGCGCTACCGTACCAATACTATAACCGATTCCAATTCAATCCATTTAGCCAAATTGACCACAAGACCCTTCATTTATTTATGAGTAGATAACGGAAGAGATTAGAGAAGTTTTTAAGTTCATAATTTGTTGATAAATATATTGGGAGTATAAACAAACGTACCTAGTAAAGCAGACAACACAACGCAAGTGTCAAGGCGCTGAACTTGAGCTTCCTTCCCACTTTGATAAAAACAAATTGGACGTAATAAAATTAATAAATAAGATAAAATAGAAGGATCTCGTCTCTAGCATAACTAAGGTAACCCAGATCGTCGATAGAGTGCCCCTATATGCACTCTACCTCTAACGTTACCTACCCACTGCTTTTCCTGTGTTCTAAGTACAATAACCTACTCTACAGGACAGGCATAAAACTGGATATATCTAGTGCGATTTTTAATCGACTGGCCATAGGTAGTTCAATTGAATTTATTTCCGTGTTCGTAGGTATTATAAATGGAAAGAAATATTTACATTATCTATTAAATATTTATTTAATAATATAAATTTAAAAAAGCATCACTCGTATCCCTAATGTATAAATTACACCCCAACACGAGATCGAACTATTTAATGTCTCGCTATATTGCCATTCCATATCCTTTTCAGACTTAGTTTCTTATAAGTATACTTAGTATAGTATTTACAAACACGCGGAGTGTTTGGAAAAACAGTAAAATTACGCACAAGTAGATATCTTACTTCGGTAACATACGTAAACTGGTCAGACGCACGCAGCGTTCATATCGTAAAGGGTTGGCCGCCTCGCGCACGCGTCCACGAGCGCGGGAAAACTAATTTAAAAAGATTTTGAATACAGCCAGTTTCTTAAATTGTCTATGGGTTACTTGAGTTATAAAATTAATTAAAAAGTTAACAATGACGACGTTCCTGCGGAAAATGTGGAAGAATCGCTCGAAACATAAAAGTGAGTATTTTAAATTTATAATATAGGAAATACAGAAGTATTTTTTTTTTAAATAAAGCATAATTATTAAATTTATTAAACAATTAATCTTATATCTTTAAACGAGCAATTCTTGTATATTTATTTATTTATATATTTATTTCGGGGATCTCGGAAACTGCTCTAACGATTTTGCTGAAATTCGGTATGTGGGGGTTTTCGGGGACGAGCAATCGATCTAGCTAGGTCTCATGCCCGGGAAAACGCCGAGCAAAGCTCGGTCGCCCAGATATTAAATTATAAATCAGTAAAAAAATTAACCCTTTAAAAGTTTATTATCGTCATTTACATTCAAATACAATTCAGGTACCTATGATTTTTATAACATGTAAGGGCTCACCGTAACTCAATTTAGAGGTTGTTTGTTTAGAGTTACCTGTTGGTAAATTAGCCACAAAAATTTTAACAAAACAAATTTTTTGGTTCTCTGACTGTTTCCACATTAGAGGACAATCTAGCTAAGCTGCTACCGTATTTAGAAACAAATATAATTGAGTTTTCTTTGCATGCTGTTGCTGTATAGCAAAATTGTAGCGATATAATTAACTGCAGTAAAATTTGAAATTCAAATTATAGGTGGATATTTGAAAAAGTACAAAACATTTAATAATATAAAAATTGATTTATTGATCGGATATCTACATTGGTAGAGTTTTGTTTAATTTTCATAGACAGATTTATTTATCTGAGGCATCTGAGGTAGGTACATCGGTAGAGACTCTCATAGGCGGGCATTAACTCGTTAATCCGTTAATCGTTAATTAACGAAGTTAACAAAATGCTCAAATAAACTTTTAAGTTAACCAGAAAAATTGTTAACGGACTCATTAACTTCCGTTAAATTTCCATAAGTCTGCTTATCGTTAATGAAGTACCTACTATCCGTCAATAGTACATTACTTACCAAGGGCGATAAAACAAAGAATGTCTCAGATCGCAGGTATTTTACGCCCGAGCCGAAGGCAAGGGCGATAAATATGCGATCTGAGGCTTTCTTTATTATCGCCCGTGGTAAGTACAAAATTTTTTGTCACCCCCTGGCCAGGAAGTGGGTTTTTTCGCGCGCGGAGCGTGCGATAATGGCCACTTTATGGCCAGGTGTGACATAAAAGTATATAGTAGTATTGAGTGATGAAAATCCGTGGCCAATTGTGTGACTATTTTGTATCCGAATCAGCGGGGCTAAGATGATCGCTTATATGTCGGACGTATAGCATTCGTCCCTTACTGTCAAGTATGTAAGTGTGAGAGGGACGAATCCTATATGTCCAACATATACGGCTAAGATATAGGGGATATAGGGGCTAAGATATAGGGGATATAGGGGCTAAGATATAGGGGATATAGGGGCTAAGATGATCGCGTATATGTCGGACATATAAGATTCGTCCCTTTCGCACTTACATACTTGACAGTAAGGGACGAATGCTATATGTCCGACATATAAGCGATCATCTTAAATCCTTATCACACTACGCTATCGGTAGGGCCCTAACTCGGGGAGGGGAGTTAAGCTATCCCGCTCTAATGAGTGAGATGCTTTAATTCCCCTCCCCCTGTTAGGGCCCTACCGATAGGGTAGTGTGATAAGCCTTTTAGCCCCGCTGGAGACTATATACTTCATGCGTTTATACGGTGCTTACCTGAGCCTAGGTAGTCGAGTATGGTAGACGAGTGGGGCATGCGTACAACTCTCAAATATGAGTTCATGGATTTTAGACCTAGCGCACTAACTTGACGAAGTTTCTAACTCCATCGAAGTTTTAGTAATTTTATTTATTTATTTATTTTAGGTAATTCTCCAAAACTAGTCCAAAGTTAGATACTTTTCCAAAACTAGTGCCTATGCCAATAGGCAGCAGGGTTGGCAAATTATGCTCGACAGCTAAAACTTCAGGCCTCGTCAGTGTACCTACAACTTTTCATGAGATAGAGGAAACGAGCCGGCCCGGACAGTCCGGACACGGAACGGTCTAGCGTGAATCATTCTTAAATGGGGATATTTAAAAAATATATTATCATAAGAGAGAGAAAACACCAAAAAAATCAAATTCTGGAAAAATGTAAAAAGAACAACGCTCTAATCATGCTTGAGGTTTTGTATGAAGTTACTATGGCATTCTGAATTCGTATTACTGTGCCGCCAATACGGACTAGGACGTCTATTATTGGGTGATGAAAATCCGTGGCCGATTGTGTGATGTAATTGTATAGTAACTCATTCAGCACAGTTGTTCGGTACGCACGCACCCCCGTAAATTCTCGTAACTGGCTGCTTTTAGCTTTAACTCATCAATTTAATACGTAAAACGTAGTGACAATTTTTTAAAGATTTAAGTACATAGATTTAAGTATACGTATATTACCTATAGGCATTAAGTTCGTCCTTCACCCATTTTAATCAATTCTCCCGCCATAATCGCAACTTTTTTTAATGTCTTCATTAAACGTTCCCGTTATGGACGACGGCCCTGCACTTAGACAGGCAACTCGCTATCTCCGGGTGCAGGTTTCTCTTTAATTACTTAGGAATTAGGAGATCTCGCTGACTACCGTAAATGGCGTGTAGAAAAACTCATCCAGGCGGTTTCTGAACGCAACTCGACTTTGTGTACGTTCGTCGTAGTTCATCCAATGCGCGTTAGTAAGGAACGTCTTCTCGTATGTGAGGTGTTAATTCAGCATTGTAAACGCAATTTAACGTAAATGTGTGTGACGTATTTCGACGTGTTAGTAAAGTAGATTGTTCGTAGAATGAATGCCGCTCGGCGCTTTCCTTCATTGTAAGAAGTAAGCTAAAGCGAAGTTTATGGGGACTTTTTTAGAAAGTGGGTGTTGAAATTAAAATTCTTCATGATAACTTATCAATACCTAGGTACGTTAGTATCTCGAAATGTCATGCAAGACGATTATAAGTTTGAATTTGATTCTGGGCTCCATTTTTACGTTAATTAGTTACTTAAAATTAACAAGATTAACAAGAAAATATTAAAGGCTCCATTGTCATGCAAGGCAATTAAAAGTTTGAATTTGATTCTGGGGTCAAATACTTACTCGTCGTAAATTACTTAAATTAACAAGATTAACAACAAAGCCCTAATTCGCTAATCGTTTTTTGTCTATGTTACCCAGTATCGATATTATGAATGCGAAAGTATTTTTATCTGTATATCTTATCTGGTCTTATGTCACCTCTTTTACGCTTAAACCGCTGAACCGATTTAGATGAAATTTGGTACGTATATAGTTTGAGTCCCCGGGAAAAGACATAGGATATTTTTTATCCCAGAAATCATCCCTTAATTAAGGAAATGGAACTTTGCATGGAAGAGCGATAACTAGGTAACACGCCTGAAATAAAAGAATAGCAATTAAATCTTAACGTGATGATTATGATTTGATCGCGAACGCGACGGTTCTACGCAGCCGAAGTCGCAGGCAAAAGCTACAAAGGAATAATATAGTAAAAATAGGAATTGCGTGGTTTTTAGAAGTAATTTTTTAGCGGTTTAATTTTCATGCTTTTCTTCTTAGTCGCTCACTCTTGTCAGAGTGATCATTGGTTGCGGAGACGAGGTACACGGAGCGATGTTCGGTGGGTTGTTGAAGCTTCCGAGGACAGCTCAGTTAGCGATCAGCTTCCATTACTGCCGTTTAAGAGGCATTGCGAGTACATTGGACCATGGTCCATTGGACTCAGTAGCTTTTTAATCAGGTCAGCCCAGCGAGTTGGTGATCGGCCACGTGCTCACTTGCCTTCCACTCGTCCCTGAACCGCCCGCGCCAGCCTGAATTTTCATGCTAAGAATCCATAATTGCCACAGCCACTGTAGTCTGCTGCCCACATCCGTGCGATTCTACGAAAGTTATACATTATTGATCAACCTGCATAGCAGAGAGATTGTCCGCCAACTAAGTTCTTGTAGGGCGGCATTCCATATGAACTGTTGCATTTTTATTAAAAAATAAAACTAGTAGAACAAACGTAATCGTAAGAAAACGCTTGTTGAAAATGGGAACGTTGAATGAAGAAAATGTAACATTTAATTTGTATGTTCCTTGTGTTTTTTTTTAACCTGTCTGTGGTTCGACTATTACTTGTGTGTTTTTTAACCTGTGGCTTTATAGGCCGGGCCCAAAGAGTGCGCGGTGGGAGAGCGGCCTGGGGAAAATCCAGGGAAAACCGCCGACACGACCACGCGGGTCGTTAAAACACTGGAATTCTCTAAGAGTTTGCTCTCCAGTGAGATTGGTTGAGCTGCTTCAACCGAATCTGAGGTGTTAGTGGAATCAAGCTACTGGGAGTTTTGTAGCTGGTTCATAATATTTTGTGTAAGTATTAAGTTTCAAAAGTGTTACCTACACCACTTTCGTGGCTTACTATACCTACCTACAGAGGTAGGTAGGTAACATATGGAAACTTCTTCTCGTTATCTTGGTTGCATTCTGATTCTGACGTCGGCTCTCGGAAGTCCTCCAAGATGTCATAGAGAACCGCTCTAGATACGAAAGAGTGCATGCGTAATGCGCATGAGTTTATGCGCCACGGGCCACGGCGACAATTATTCAAACTTCGATAGGTACGCTTGTGGAAATTTTGCAATTTGTTGTTCACAGGCGTTATGTCACGGTTCGAAATAAATGCCATACGATAAATAATAATGTCGAGGATACTTATCTAAGAATAAAATAATTATCATTCAACGTTGTAGTTTTATGTCGTAACTTTTCCATATCCCGACTTTCTCGTCGCTCAGCGAAAATATTTTTTCGAATTCCGTAGATTCATTTCCAAATTTTCCAATGTGCTCGATAGTCGTGTGAGGCACGAAATCTGTGAATTTTTCGGCTGATGATGATGATGATAAATCCAGTTCATTATTGCTACCAATACGAACATTACATTACATTCATTACATTACACTACACATTACATTACACATTAGTTTAGTAAAAGATATCTAAAAAGTTAGGCTCCCGCGGCATGGTGCCGAGGATGCTGGCAGCATTTCCTCGTTGGATAGGAACGCTGATGCGTTGCGCGAGGAAGCTGCCAGCTCGTCGGTCACCAGTGGTGTCAGCAAGTCTTTTAGATATTTTTTTAACTTATTAACAGTTTAGTAACTTATTAAGGAAGTAGGTATGACTTACTATTTAATTGCAATGACTACGATTATGTAGGCAATTCCTCCTGTTTACAACTTAACAACTTATAACTATTAATGTCGGTTAATTCGATTACAACGTTACTATGTAATAACAGTAAACACTTTATAATGCAAGTTCACTTACGGTTGTCTCTGAGACGTTGAACTCCATCTCACGCATTCAATAAATTATTAGGTCAATTTTTTAAAAGGCTTCGCATTTTTGATTATGCTCTGTTTTGCCCTTCGGGTATGCTGTAACAAAAAATATATATCTATGGGATTATAGGTATCCTATCCTTGTGGTGTCGGGTTAAATTCACACAAAACAGTACAGTCAGTCAGTGCAGTCTGGGTACAGTCGGCATCAAAAGTAGCTTGGCATATGGTCCGTCCCCTCCACAATACCATATATTGTTGGATGCCTATTGTATTTAGAGCCCACAAACGCCTACGATTCTTAGGGGCTTGAAAATTTATGAACTCACTCACTTTTATGACGGTCTTCTTTGTGGTCTGTTCGTTCTTCGGAGCAGGGCTACGATGTTGGTACCGACTTGCAGCCGCAGCCCTGATAATTGATTGAATCAGGCGTTACTTTGCGAAACTCCATGATAAATTCGACAATATTCCTTTGCTATTTCGCTGAAAAAAACGCCACTCCTGGTCCCACCACCTCCTCCACCACTGATGATGCCTTGGAGATAGGCGATACACGTGTCGAGATTTTTGTCAATATTGGTGGTGGTTTGTTGTATTGCATCTCATTATCACTGATAGACCTACACGTTCTTTCAGCGGAATAGGAATAGCAAAGGACTATTGTTGGATTTTAGGCAGCGCTGAAACAATGATTAGTCGCAGACCTCAGCTAGTCTCACCAACCAACCTTCTCGATACCGATACCGGCGCGAACCACCCTGGTTGTGTTCATACGCGGGAAACAACACAAACATGACACATATCTTACAAATATCTATATCATAATCATTTTATCACTGTCCATAATATTATGACTCTAAATTTATATTGTTTGCTCGTAAATCACCGAAGCTCAGTGTAAGAACGTTGTATAAACGCATGGAGCTTATGCATACATTTTTAGGGTTCCGTTCCGTATGTCCGTCTGTCGGTATGACTGTCTGTCTGCCTGTTTGTTTGTCTGTCAAGACTCTTTATTTCGAGAACGCGTGGAAGTATTGAGTTGAAATTAAAACCATATACTCACGTCTACAAGCTGTAAATAAATCAAACTTTTAATTTAACTTAATTATATCTTCTTAATCTATATATCCTTCAAGGGAATCAAGATTTATAGGGTACCTACCTTTTTTCCGTTGACCTAGAACCATTGAATTTGGCAAGTAATCTCGCCTTTTACAACAAATACTCTCCTTTCGCCTTTTACAGGGAAAAAAACTGAAAAATATACATTTAAAATTAAATCATAAAAAATATAGTCTTTATTTAAAATAACATTTATTAAATTTTTAGGTACCGCAGTACCGTAGTAACGTAGCTTAGAGGGTTTACAGAACCCTCGATGGGTGAGTCCGACTCGCACTTGTCCGGTTTTTATTTACTTGTATGTCAGACAAGGTCTTTGGTCCAATATTCGCATATCAGTGGCTATTTCAGTCATATCAGCGTAATATCTAGGCCAAAGAGGAGCTATTGAGCGCGGTTCAGAGGCCAATATTAGGCGCAGTTTCAAAGATCAGACGATCGCCGAGATAATTCTTAAGCACCTAATTAGTGATAAACAGATGGTTTACTCGTGTTTCGTTGTTTTGTTATGTTATCTTATTTACGTCTTCATTTCACATAATACAGCTATATGTCTGGGTACTAATGTGAAGCGAAGCGTTGATGAAACTGATGTTAATGTTTTGATTAAAATGCAATCTATGGCTGACATTGCATTACCTACTAATGAGCGACGTCTACTTTACTTTGACTGCAGAGTAAAGGCAATATTATCTTGATTTTGATTGATTACAGGAAAAAAAACTTTTGCTTTCCAAACTAGGACTTCATACACCCCAATTATTTTAGTTTCATTTAGTTTTAGTCACAAGTTAACCACTTATCAGGTATCTACTTCAACGCTATAATTTTCAATAAAATCATATAACCGGCGTAATTTCTGGCCGAGGGATCATTAACTTCATTTACATGACCACTCCTGTTTGCGAAACTAGATCGCCCATAATATCTAGTTAAATGCCTGGAAAATCGCGTTTGAAATTATCAGTAATAGCCCTGACTACGTCCGCTTTACAGGCTTGTTTATTAGTACTTATAAATATATTTCATAAACTCAAGTCTATGTTCCCAAAAATCTATGTTCCCAGAGCTCAGGAAATCTTCAATGCTACTATTAAGTAGTTATAATTGGTTTAACGATGGACAAAATAACTTATTGTATTAATTACGTAGGTTGCTAGTTTATCGCCCACACACACTTTAACACTATTAATCTAGTGAACTCTTACGCCAGGTTTGGAGAAGAAAGGAGGTGAAGCTACAAGGGGACTGTCCTAGTCCTAACACTATTAAGTATATCGATAAATTGTATGCAACTAGGTATATATCTAACAAGCTTTTCGTAGGTCCTCCAACTGGGTAGGTAAGCATAAAGGATTAGGTACCTGTCCACTGTGCACAGTCTTCATCCCCTGTGTACGTAACTGTTAGACCGTTACGAATAGGTAGAATATCAAAATATTTACAGCTGCTTGAATTTAAAAATTTAAGTAGGTACCTAAATTACCTGCTTCCGTGTAATGGATTGAAAATCGGAGTTCATGTTGTAACAGAACGCCGCTGGCAGGTCCAGTTACGTTTATATTAAAATAGTTTCCAAGGGACAGCTGACTTTAGCTCACTCTTTCATTTTTGACGGCCTTAGTAAGTTGTTATAAATAATTAGGCGACTTGGCGGGATCACTACCGTGCCCCTTGAGTATTTTTAAAGTATTTCTATTCATCTGGATTTATTTTGTGCGAAAGAATGTATAAAAACATTCAAGGTCAAGGAACACATCGAATAAATTATACTACTAAGGATGCTAAGGTTATTCCCGAATACCTATAATTATGCCAGCTTAAAACGTTAAATTGGACAGTAAAATAATGTCAAAATTACCAATGAACCCAACAATAATATCTATTACCTATTCCTTTTCGTCCATGCTTAGCCGGCATCGATTGATATAAAGCAACCGACATTTGAAATTCAACCTTATTTGCTGAGGAATAAGTTAGAACTAAGGAAAGGATCTTACGACCCTTTGTCATGAGAAGGAGTAGGCTATTGTTTGTCGGCGCCGCTTTGACAGCGTGCCGCGTGTCCGCCGAGTCTTTCATGTCTTATTTGTCCCCCTATTGTCTGCCGAGTCTCTCATGTCTTATTTGTCCCCCTATAGTCTGCAAAGTCTCTAATGGCTTATTTGTCCCCCCATATTGTCTGCCGAGTCTCTCATGTCTTATTTGTCCCCCTATTGTCTGCCGAGTCTCTCATGTCTTATTTGTCCCCCTATAGTCTGCAAAGTCTCTAATGTCTTATTTGTCCCCCCTATTGTCTGCCGAGTCTCTCATGTCTTATTTGTCCCCCTATAGTCTGCAAAGTCTCTAATGTCTTATTTGTCCCCCCTATAGTCTGCCTAGTCTCTAATGTCTTATTTGTCCCCCCTATAGTCTGCCGAGTTTCTTATGTCTTATTTGTCCCCCCATATTGTCTGCAGAGTCTCTAATGTCTAGATTGTCCCCTCCTATTGTTAACCGAGTATAATGCTTGGCGGTATTGTTTGGCGGCGTCTCTTTGACGGTGTCTATTAGATTTACCGCTTGGCGGCATCGTTTGTCGGCACTGCTTTGACGGGGTGCCGCGTGTCTGTCGAGTCCCTAATGTCTTGATTGTCCCCCGAGTCTCGATTGGCTGCCGAATCCCTATTGGCCGTCGAGTCTCGCATGTCTCTCGAGTCCACGATGTCCGAGCTTCATAGTATAAAAGGAGGTGTGGGTTGTAGGTAGGTTCACTTTTAATTTCGTCGATCGTGCTGGTAGTGTCTCTGGCTATTGCTGTCAAATTACTATTGGTGGGTGTTCTATGGTCAATAAGGGTGTGATTCTGCTGCTATGGGAGGTCACTCTGCATGGCGGGAAAATCACTCCTTACTTTAAATTGACTTAATTTTATGGGGATTTTTTAGTTTTTATTGTTTAAATTATTTTGTAGCCAGAATGCTATCTAGACAAACAGTATGTCTAACGGGATTACCGTATCCAAACGGTGCCAAACGCGGTCATCCCGGAGCCTTATTTGCAACCGAGTTTGGAAGTGGCTCGGCGCTTTCTCTTTACCGACATAGAAAGCGAATTATCTTCCACGATTTTCTGATGCCCAGCTGGCGACGTAACCATGGCCTATTCTGCTCAGTCCAGACCTTGGCAAAGGAGTGTATACTCCGCTTGGTAAAATCGTCCAGTATTCAGGAGATCGGTCTTGTTAAATATATTTATATATTATCTGTATATACACGCTAGGGTAGGCTACCTTCTCCGCCATGTCTTCGGACGAGAAGGGGGGCCAACTTACACGAGCTGTTAGGGTTTGACTTACCTCGGAGTAGCTCGCCGAACTCTTCCAGCCTAAGCTTAGGGCAAATCACAACCTTATTTGAAACTAAAAACCATATTGTGGTTTTAGTTTTAAATAAGCGAAAAGGGGTAAAATTGGGGATAGGAATAGGTTAAATTCGCACACTATGGGACATAGGATATATAACCTAGGTCTTTCTACAAACACTAGATAGGTTTTGATAGCCTGAGGTTGTAGAAAGAGGAGCAGCGACATGTTTATTGTTCGTCTCTAATGTAGTTAGGTCGTTCAACAAAGGTTCTAATGCCTAACGTCTGTCTGTAGGTACCTAGGTCATTCGACAAGCACTAGAAGGGATTTGGGAGCCTGGGTTTGTAGTCAGAGGAAGCGGCGATTGTCTATCGTTCGTTTGTAGGTATTTAGGTCGTTCAGCAGGAGCTAGAAGGTTCTGATGTCTGTCTGTCAGTGGAGAGGAGCAGTAACTGTTTATTGTTCGTCTCTAAGGTAGTTTAGGTCATCCAACAAAGGTTCTAATGCCTAACGTCTGTCTGTAGGTACCTAGGTCATTCGACAAGCACTAGAAGGGATTTGAGAGCCTGGGTTTGTAGTCAGAGGAAGCGGCGATTGTCTATCGTTCGTCTGTAGGTATTTAGGTCGTTCAGCAGGAGCTAGAAGGTTCTGATGTCTGTCTGTCAGTGGAGAGGAGCAGCGACTGTTTATTGTTCGTCTCTAAGGTAGTTTAGGTCATCCAACAAAGGTTCTAATGCCTAACGTCTGTCTGTAGGTACCTAGATCATTCGACAAGCACTAGAAGGGATTTGGGAGCCTGGGTTTGTAGTCAGAGGAAGCCACGACTGTCTATCGTTCGTCTATAGGTAATAAGGTCAACCAATTAGCACTAAAAGGGTTCTAACGTCTAATGTCCGTCTACAGGTATCTAGGTCATTCAACAAGCACTAGAAAGGGTTCTGATAGCCTGTGGTTGTAGTAAGAGGAGCAGTGACTGCCTATTGTTCATCTCTAGGTCATCTAATAAAGGTTTTAAAGCCTAGCGTCCGTCTGTAGGTAATTAGGTCATTCAGCAAGCGCTAGAATGGATTTGGGTGGCTTGAGATTGAAGTAGTAAAAGCAAACAAGTGTCTATTTTCCGTCTGTAATCAATTAGATCACCCAATAAACACAAGGAAGGTTGGGTCAGTAGTAATAATCAACAGGTCTAAAAATCTAGGTCTTTCAACAAATACTAAGTGATTATATAATACAACTGTATGTAAATTTTATAATTTTAAATGTTCACCGATTACTTATTGAGCTAAGTAGCAAACTGCCTTGGTTGAGGGAAGTGGTTCACATAAATGAGTACTATTATGAAATACAGCTTCAGGTATATATTTGAGTGTTTTAACAAATTATGCAATAACTAATAACGTTACTTTTGTTATTTATACTATTTACAACCGAATAAAGTCATAAATTGTATAGGAGGCAAAGCTAGTTTCCATGAATTAGTCTAATTCAGATTCCAGTTATGATTGAGACAATAGAATCATCTCAGCAAGAATTGGGTTGTTTCTAGTGACGATACGGAGTAGATCACATGTCTTTTCATCATAAGTGGAACAATTTGTTTAGTCTAACTGCCTCACAAGCTATATACCATTAGGTCTAGTAAACAATGGTGAGCTTAGGGCTAGTCGGGGTTATTAGCTAGAGATGATCTTCAATCATCTACACGACTACTAATGAACTCGCTTCATCAGTAGGACGAGCTAGGGTCTATGTAGAGGTCATTCTGCATCCTGCGATAATAGTAGCCTGTATGGATAAAATACAACAACATACCATACTATATCTATCAAAATTATCCTTAGCTAGCTTAATGATTGGGTTTTATGCGTAGAAAGTATACAATGGGTAATTTTGATCTAGGGAAATGGCTTATAAAGAAAATTTGCCCTTCTTTATAAACCCCGCTACTATTATTTAACGGACCGACGTAGGAAGAGCTGGTAGCAGATAGTATTGAAAAAACAAATAATAATAATAACACAAAATTAATAATGAGTAGGTATAATATATAGGAAAAACTGGCTAGGAATAAGTACTAATAGGAACGTTAGGGTATCCATTAACGTTTTTGTGTAGGCTGAGAGTCCAAGGATCTGACAAGCATTCACATTAAAGAAACTGGGTTCTTTCGGCTACAACATTACGGGGTCCTAAAACCATAGACGAATCACATTGGCCAAAATAATTTCACAACGTTTAGTCTTATATTCCTCTAATATTTCTTTAAAAATTCAATATCTCGCGCGTTTTATTACAATGTCAAATAACTGTACAGAATATACGAGCTTCCTTGCGATAAAAGCGAAAATACAATGCTAAGCATAATTCTAACTGTATTAGTATGCGTCAAAGATAACGACTGTGTGAACGACCGTTTTATACGAGAAAGGGAAATTAACATTATCTGGACTAGTCATCGAAGGAGCCTAAGGTGTGATTTATTTAATCGGGTCAACTACCGACTTTCCAAGTACCTAATGATGTCTGATAGATGCGGGTGCTTTGCAAAATGATAGCGAAACGAGTGAATCAAAACTACCCAGTCTATGATTAATCTCAATAGACATTTAAGGCCGCGAACAGACTTGAATGGTGATTAACGATGCGACGGCGATCGCAGTAGGTACAAGTCGCTTTAAGTTGTTCTGAAATCGCCATCATGTCGCCAAACGTCTTCCCACTTTAGCTGGTGCGGCTCCGGCCTTAGTCTTTGAGCAGATTCAGCGTCTATGGCCAGAAGATCGAATCTTCAGGTCGATACTTGTAAAACTTTATTAGTTTCAGAAGTTGAATATACTCGTACCTACATGCCAGATTGAATGCAAAGCTTTTTGGGTTTCAAATGTTGGGAAGGTAGAGCTGCCTCGTCGTTGTTTGTCGTCGTTGAGCTAAAGAATGTAGGCGGACATTTGTGGAGCGTAGACTCCGTCGACAGATGTGACCAGGGGAGTGAACATTGCGTGACGTTCCTTACAGGCGTTCGAGTATTTTCGACTGCGCCTATGTAATTTGCTCTAAATTTACACATTATGCATGCTCGACCAGACGAGGAAAGATCCGTCTTATTAAAGTTTTCTAGAACCACCACGCCTTCGCATTCCGGTTTTCCATGTTTGGAGCATTGACACATCAACCTAGGCAGCTAAACTTGGAACTGAGAATGTTGATCGAAACCTAGACACTGTACAGATTGCAAAATGTTACCCATTCTGAAGTCTGGAGCGAAAAGTAAGGAATTATTAGGCAAGCGCAATCAATTAGAGGCAATCGACCAAGAGCTATGCGCTATGCGTGGTATGAAATATGAATTTACTAAGTACAGGAATTTAATTCACATTCATGAAATGGTCATGATATATTTCATAATTTTATTTATTTAGGGTTATGTTAATGCTGGTGGGTACGGTAGAACAATGCTAGTCTCTTATGTAGACGAAAACAAATAACCAAACAGCGACCTAAGTCCATACAACTATTTCCGAACCTATTCATTTTCTTCAAATATTAAACAAAATAACGCGCAACTAAAATACGAAGCTGATCCTACTTCAATAAGTTCAGTCGAATCGACCCCCCAAGCAAGACTGCATTAGATTTTTTAAATAAGTATCACGGCGTTTTCAGAACTAGAAGAATGGGCTTTAGCAGAGTGCGAAGGCGAGAGTTGGTGGCGGGAGGCGCGCGAATCGAGCGGCAAAGATGTGGATGTGCGGTACGCCGGCCTGGTTCCTGTGGAGCGCGCCGCCTCCGCGCCCGCTACCGCCATCGCTGTCCGCTCCGCTTTACACTCCGCTAAGAGTAAGTACAATACAATACATAATTATACTCTTTATTTCATACCTCAATAAATAAAACCATTACAGAGTATCTAGATTTAAAGCTAGAGGTAAACAACTGGCAGTCTACAATCTCTTGTGTAGGGAAAACTACAGTGTAAATTGGAACTGGAAGGGAATACTTGTACCAGTTGTACCTATATATTATTTGCAGTTGAAGGAAGGAATCATATTTGCTAGTTTTTAGAGCTTGTGGTTGAGGCTCAATTTAGTCTACATCAATTAACAATCGGAATAGCCCAGGCAGTTCGGGTTCGGGGTTAAGTTTATGCGGAACTCAATCGGGTATATAGGACAAGTTTGAGTGCTTATCCAAATAGTTAAGAATATGAGAGATTTTATTCTATTTTTCATATAATTTGCCATTGATTTGCATTCCAGCCCTGAACAAGAAGCTGCAGCGTGTGAGCCTCGATATCAGTTCCAAAGGCATTGTGGTCACCGACGCCGACTCACAGGACAATGTTCTCAGCATATCCATTTATAGGTAATACGCAATACCTTTTGATAAAGATATGTGTCAGCAAGCTAAAATTAAGAACAAATGCATTTAACCTGTAGATTACGAGTAGTGAGCGGTCAAACCCGATAAATCTTGACGATAGGTTTTTAAAATGAGCACTCAACATCCTTTGCACATAGTTCTATTTTCAAAAAACCTCTGATTGACGCGACTGATCGGGTCGGACCACACACCACTTGTATGCATCGATATTGTTTTGGCTTTGCCAAAATTCTTGGCAGGTATTTAGTGCTCTGGTGCTTCACTTATTAGAAACTGTAGGTAAGTACGAATTAGACATTTTTGGGTAGCAAGAAAGGCCACGAATAAGACCCTTAAAGGCATTTTTACCCACAGTGAGAAATAAAATGCCGATAAAGAAATTAAGTAATTATTGATGAAGAACTCAGGCAGTATTTTTGTGCCCGTGCCTATACACGTATCTGCATGGAGCACACTCAATTATCATGATAGGTAATAACTGTAATAATGCGATATCAGCGTATGTCCGTGATTTATTCAATCTGATCGAAGTCTCCGGGAATGGGCAGAACCGCAATAACATTGAGAGTAATATGCGATAAGTGGCAGCCGAGATGATGAAGGGGTTCATTACTGTCTGGGTTTGATTTATTGAACTCTTTTAATTGCTAAGTGCACATCCTGAGACACTCAGCGACATCTCCAGATTGATCAACCCTGTTTCTGATGTCTACGTAATTGGAGTTCATTTGCCACATATTTCATAACCACTGATGGTTATGAAATATGAAGTTGGAAAAACCGGCCAAGTGCGAGTCGGACTCGCGCACGAAGGATTCCGTCTCATTATCTTTAAAAACGGCAAAAAGTCACGTTTTTTGTATGGGGGCCCCCCTTAAAAAAATGTTTTATTTTGTTTTTAGTATTTGTTGTTATAGCGGCAACAGAAATACATCATCTGTGAAAATTTCAACTGTCTTAACTATCACGGTTCTCGAGATATAGCCTGGTGACCCTTTGGGTACGGAACCCTAAAACGAGCATGATAACTGGAATACATACCTATGTACATTCAATTCAATATAGATACCACTGTTGACGAGTACTAAGGTACACTTATTTCAATCTGGAGGTCATGGGTGTGGGTTCGAAGTCCAGCTCCCTCGGCAAATAAAAAAAAATGTCATCTGATATTTACCAGTACCTTTTCAATGAAGGAACCCATCATGAGGAACCCGATATAATCCCTATAAGGTCTAGTTTTTCTTTTCGGTTTGAAAGTCAGATTGCAGTCACAAGATACAAACCGGAAAACCCTAAGAGCACCTAAAGTTTCTAGTGCTCGACACTGCCTCAGTATTAGGAACCCTAGATATAAGTATAAAATTGGCCGGCAGGGCGTTAACTATTGATATTAAGGTGCCAAACGCGTTGGGATGTGTACCTTTTGGCCTAATTAAACGGAAAAAATACTTAGTTGATAATTCAAGTCTAATGTTATATATATGCCGACGATTATGATTTTTCTGAAGTCTTCGTTTTTTTAAAACATAATATCTGATACGAGTAAGACACGAATCGTCTGATAGTAATTGATAACCCTGTACAGTGAAGCCTTCAATACCTAGCAGAATGCCATAAATAGACTTCCTCTAGAACTTCATTTACAATACTTTCATTGGAAGCTACAATTACAATATACTACCGTTTGGTGTTACAGGATCTCATACTGCTCGGCAGATGCGGCGAACGCCCGCGTGTTCGCGGTGGTAGAGGGGCGCGGGGGCGAGCACGTCGCGCACGTGTTCACGTGCCCGCGCAGCCGGCACGCGCGTGCTCTAGCCCTGGCTCTCGCACACGCGTTTAATGATGCTTATCAGGTTAGAAAGCCACTTAATTGTCATGTCGTCTTCTACTATCTGAACGATTTCTACCAACGAACGCTCGCTGGTTCGCGGTCGTGGAGGAGCGCGGAGGTGAGCACGGGGTTCATAGCGTCGCGCACGTGTTCAACTGTTCATATGCCCGCGCAGCCGCGGCACGTGCGTGCTCTCGCCCTGGTTCTCGCACACGCGTTCAATGACGCCTATCAGGTTAAAAAAGTCACTTCATCGATGTGTCTTTATGGCAACTCTTCGATCTCATATTGCTCGCCGGACCAAACGAACGCTTGTTTGATCGCGTTGGTGGAGGGGCGCGGGGATGAGCCCGGGTTTCACCACGTCGCGCACGTGTTCGCGCGTGCTCTCGCGCTGGCTCTCGCACATGCGTTTAATGACGCCTATATCAGGTTAAAAAGTCAATTCATCGACGTGTTGTCTTCATAGCAACTCTTGGATCTCATAATGCTCGCCGGACCGAACGAACCCTCGCTTGTTAGCGCTTAGCGGTGGTGGAGGAACGCAAAGATGACCACGGGCTTGCACACTAGTTTACGTGGCACCCTCGCGCTGTTCCCGCTCACGCGTTCAACGGTGCCTAGTCCTACCCGGTTAGACAAATAACTGCATAGTACCTAATCATAGTGGTCTATAGATCTACGATATATATACCATCTTATAGATTTCATATTGCCCTTTAGGTATGAAGTGAATGCGCACGTGTTCGCGGTACTGAGAAATGAAATGACGTGCACGTCTCTATTTTACCATCATGACAGTTGTCACCTGACAATGACATTTCGACAATACATATCCGGGTCAATTTGTAATAATAATACCCAGCGAGCATCTTTACTTATAGACTCAGCAATGTACAGCGAAATGTTCATTATCAGGTTGTCATTGCGCATGCGCATAATGTTGTTGCCTATCGAAATCGAATAAGACAAACTCTATTTAGTTAAAGGGAGAGGTATACTCTGTGTACTCGTATTATTTTAACAAATATTTTTTTTTTTTAATATTTCAGGCCTGGAAAAATAACCAGGATTGGCAGAATAGCCAAGGCAGCTCTCTACAACACGGTGACAAACGCTTATCACCCTGGGTAAATATTTTTTTCTATCCACATTAGTTATTTTTGACCCTTACCTATTAAAAAAAAAACTTGACCATTGCAATTGTGCAAGTTATAGGACCATGTTATTTTCATTTGTTTCAGGAGCGTTTCCCTCAGGAGTCAGACGAGGAGGAAGTGGAAGATGACCAATGGCAGGCCCAAGCGCCTCTCGTCACTTTTGCGTGAACTCTTGCTACCTACTTGCTATTAGGTATATAAGGGTCAAACAGGGCACCTATTCGACACGCGCGCATTAAGATATCACGTGATATCACTTGGGGGAGACCACACCGGAGCTTCACGATGCCGCATATGAGAAAACAATGACGTGTTGTATATTATGCTAACTGATTTCTATCGATAAAATAGACACTAAATAAAGTTTTTTTTTAAGAAAGACAATTAAATGACTAGCGTACGTGTCAAAAAGGTGCCACTAACAAGCTTGGTCATAAACACATACTTGGATGACTTGGAAAAGTCAAGCAGAGGACCGAGCTACGCGCGCGGCGGCGAGCAGTGATGCGCGGTCGGTTATCGCAACATCAGAACATCACTCAACCTGATAAAGGACTCCAATTGCAGTCCGAAACATGTCGCAAATAGTGACTTTTCCAAGTGAGTGTCAACCGTGAGTCTCTTATTGAGTGGAACTATGTCTCACGTTAGTTTAAATTTATATACTTATTGCGGTCTATTCGAGTAACGTCAGTAACGTGCACAGGCGCGCTGCTAATGCAAAATTTATTCCAATTTAGTATACTAATCGAATGGACTCGCACTCAACTCAATAATCAAAAAAACGAAATAATCGGTTAGTGTTTAAGGTTTAGAATAAATATATTGCAACGTGATAAATGATAAATAATTATGTATAAGGTTATAAAGTCTAATTAGGTACATTACGATATACAAGAAATACTCATTCCAAGAATAGTTCCTTTACCTGTTCTTACAACTCTTTGCTTTTATAACTACTCAAAAGACTTACAGATATTTTTTAGTAAGATAATGTAGTAAAAATAAGAAGAAGTACACATTTGTAGGTACAATTTATTCCTAATTCTATGTAAGTGTTTATATAAATATTTCGACTGATGTAAAAAATACAACAAATTAAAATAAAGTTAACATAAACACAGTTTTGTTATTTCGATGTCTACTTAAATGATATTTCAATATCTCAGTATACAAAAAAAGACGCCTGGAACGAGTAATAGAGCACGATGTAACGAAAAGCTGTCGGAAACTTCTAGTTACTAGAGTTGTCCGCGTTTAATTAAACGAGTTGCAATTTAGGTATAAAACTGGCTACTTTTCGCTTTGATATGGCTAATGCATACCCTTATATGGTAGGCCATTAACCATGTAGCTCTAGCTGGTGGCTTTATCAAATAAGTCCCAAGTCCTGAGTACTGTCCAATCTCATTCCAACGTCAAATTCCGATCAGTATCTCTAGTATAAGTTTTTTCGAAACAAAAAACAAATCGAACAAGTTTCCGTTTAGTTATATGAAAAAAAATAGATACCACCTAAGGCCACCAGAGGCGCTGCTCGCGTTGCCTTACAAAATGAGACTAGCGCAAACGCATTTGTTAATAAATGTTTTGTTTCGAAAAAACTTATGACATAGGTACAGGTCTGACGCGGAGAAGACTGACAAGCGGCCAACTCTTAATTTTTAAATAACTATCAAGGTTTGGGTCTCGCAGTTTGCGTGTATTATAAGCGGCACTGGCTAAATAAAGCCAATCTGCGTCGTCCAAGTGGGTCTGTGTTGAGAGGGAAGTGGCAGGCGCCGCCGCCGTGGTGGTTTATCATCATGTAGTCGAAGCAGTTCGTTACGCCGTCGCCGTTGCAGTCCTGAAAATATTCACATTAATTAAATAAAACAACAATACAGATAAAGCTTTTCTTTGTTAGTGGAGTGGTTTTTGTGTTACAATACAGGGTGGATTTTATGTTTTGGGTCTTTGAGGGCAGCTAACCAGATCCCGTGCCGTGCTGTTATGCGAAAATGGTCTTAGAAGACCTTCCCTCGATTTCAAATTAATGAAGACTGGCGTGTAAGATTTTTGGAAAAAAAAACATACAGGATGCGAGAAAAGTGTCAAATCGGTGGCTTATCGAGCCGGTTTTTTCCGGCCCGTACAAGCTTTTGATTCTGGAATGGAATGGGAACGATTGGCATAAAAACAAGTTTGCAAAACTTTCCCTTTATGTTTTTTTCTAAAATCTGTAAACGCCAATCTTTATTAATTTGAAATCGAGGAAGGTATTCTAAGACTATTTTCGCGTACATTTTTAATGCGAAAGTTTAGATCAGGGGTCGGCAAAAGGCGGACCGCGGACCCCCAGATAATGTTAAAAATGCTGTACGCTTATTGATTTTATTATTATTTTTTTCTGGACCTCGAAATTATTTTTTCTGACATGTACCCGGACCCCACCATAAACTAATTGCCGATCCCTGGTTTAGATGTTTGGATGCCCAATCACGCCAAAACGGCTGAAAGTCATCCCTCGCAGCATAGCAAAGCAATGGCGAATAACTAAATAGGGAGTGGAAATTTACGCGCACGAAGTCGCAGGCAAAAGCTAGTAGGTTTTTATTAATGCAGAAAAGCTAACAGAAAATCGTATCATTTTGGATATAGAAAAGAAAATCATCATCATCAGCCTATATACGTCCCACTGCTGGGCACAGGCCTCCTCTCATAGATGAGAGGGGGGAAAAGAAAATGATGACATAAAATCTATGAGTACCAAACATAAAGAAGTGAATTTTCAAACTTCAAACATTTATTCGTGACATAACTACAATAATACAAATATTAAACAAAGAAATGTGTGAATTTTGAGTTACCTTTCCAAATCGCGCCATGTAACTTTCGACGATTTTAATAGAGCAGTGGTAGTCTCTCGCACAGTCTTCGAACGCTGCAAAAAACGTAACGTACATTACATGACATCATTCAATTCTAAGTAATGTAGTGGATCAAAATTGGTAATGAGGTTGCGTTAAGGTTACCGGATGAAGGCATTTTGTTTTGGACTTTTTTCTTATTACATATAATACACTCTAACCACTTTGTGTTTATTTAATGTGATAATTGCGTATACTATCGATATATTATACTTATAGTAAAGTCTTGATACTGTATATTGCGCATCCGGGTAATAAACACTTGAAAAACAAAAGCCGTCACTCCTGTGGTCAATAGTTAACGGCTTAATGAGCATGTAAGTAATGCTTTTACATGGATTTATAAAAACGGAGACACTTTATGCGGGTTACTAGACCAATCCAAAATTAAGATTTGGAGCCCTTAACTTTTAATATGTCCACAGGAAAGGGGCGAAAATATGTCTGTTTATAACCCATCCATATTCCGAAGTAGCTGGGCATTTCTCAGGACGTATTTATTTGTAATATAATATGTAATTATTATATGTATGGTTGGTATATATGTATATATTTATGGTATTTATTTAGTTTTGGTTTTTAGATTTAAATTTAAAACATTGTTGTACACGCTGTAAGTTTGTCTATTTAATTTTCTCACTTTCCACTCAATCCCTCATAGGGATAGGTTAGCTGGAAGAAATCCCTCATAGGGATAAGTTCATGTATATTGTTTTAACCTGTTTTGTGTGCAATAAAGCGCTTACATACATGTATACATACGTTTCACCCGCCGCGACTTCGAGGTCGTATGTATTATTGACGATATCCTTAGGTTTCTGTAGTCCATTTTGAAAAGGATGAGAGTATGAGAGCTTCCCCGTCTACTATAGATACTACAGTCTGATATGGTCTCCACATCACTGCAGAGTGCTGCAGTGATGTCTTCAACTCTTCAATAAGGTGCTCACCGAAATCACAGTGGTTAAAACACTCTGACAAATGTCTAGCTAATGTTAATAGAGTCGTTATTTATTGTAAGCACACATCGTAGCCTATCTGTGGATGTCCTATGGACGTGTGGACTGTGGAGGTCTGCGACTGCAGAACAATCTCGACAACACTGCGGACCCTTGTTTGATATGAGGATTTGTTGTATTGACCGCTAGAGATCCACGCAGGTCCTTCGCTATCAACACAACTAGGTATATTTTTCAAACAAAACCCTTTTTTTCGATGTTTTTGGTTGGATCTTTAAAACCCTCCCATCTTTAACAATCTTTTTTAGTTTAATAGTTTTAAAATGATAAGTTCTCAAACCTGATAAAAAAGATTATCCTTATAAATGTACACGTTTAGAATAAACATCAATATTTACGAAAAACACGCGCTGAGCTTCCGTAGAGAGCGGGATGGTTAATTGAAAAATCACGCGTGTTACAGCGGGACTTTTGCAATGCCATCTACGCCCTCTTAAGGCACTAGTCCCACCGCCTGCGGGCAGCGAGAGCTCTCAAGGTAGGCAATTCTACTCGTTTTATCGTCGAGTACTCGCTACTCGCCGGCGGTGGTACAACTGCCTAAGCTTTTATTTCTATAAGATCACAAGAACGATGTTCACAAACCTTCCTTCCTCGCCGGGTCGTCGTCAGGCAGCGTAGGTTTGCCCGCGTCCACCCAATATACCCTGGATATATAGAAGGGCCCACAGTAGCCCTCCGAGCATGCGTGGGACATATCGCACCCGGCCACATGGCAGAGGCATCGGAAACATGCATCATTCAGGTTTGAGATGTACACTCCTGAAACCAGAAAAAATATTTGTGATGGTAACATGATATTCGTATAGATTAGTTCAGCCCACATAATAGAAAAAGCGGTTCATAGTCAAGTTTCGTAACTGGTATGTACGGTAACGTACAGTATCTACAACACAAAGGCGAGTTTCTTTGAATTTACCAAACCATCTACAGGTGACTAGCTTTCAAGACCAAGCTACTGAGATAAGTTTTTTAAATTATTTTATGTCACACCGGCCATAAAGCGGCAATTACCGCACGCTCCGCGCGCGGGAAATCCCACTTCCTGGCCAGGGGGTGACATAAAATTTTGTACTTAACACGGGCGGTAATAAAGAAAGCCTCAGATCGCATATTTATCGCCCTTGCCTTCGGCTCGGGCGTCAAATACCTGCGATCTGAGACATTCTTTGTTTTACCGCCCTTGGTAAGTAATGTACTATTGTACAAACGTACAATACCTATTTACATTACGTACCTACTGAGACAAATCGTTCAAAGCGAATACTGTAATGTTAGATATGTTCGGTGAGATTGTTACTTTAAAGTAAAATTAAAAATACTATTACAGTCTTTGTATAAATTAACTAGTTTACTAGCCATGAGCCGGATGCGGAGAAAATGTAAACAATATCAGTTACTTACCAAGAGTACTTGAACATAATATAATTAGCACTAAACACGAATAACACAATTTCTTAAAACTTAACTCCATTGTCAGAAAAAATCACTAATATTCAAGTCCTAATCTATGAATAAACTCATTAAATTTCTAGAAGTGACGACCTCTCGACCATTTTAGACGGAACAGACGTATTACTGACTTCTTTCGGCAGAAAAACTACATTCATATGTATGTGCGTTTGTTGGTGTGTTATAAAAAATCCGGTAAAAAGTGCTCCTAGGTGAGCGGTTATTATGTTAGTGGTAATGTCGTCTCTGGCCTTCCGACGTCACTGTCCGGCAGATACTAGCTAGCAACTGCGGGTTTTCTTGTATAATTTATAGGTGAGTGATAAATAACTTCACGATGAAAAAATCACGGTGATCCGCCGTTAAAAAGTAACAGTGTGACTTGTCACGAAGTAACAACGTTACAAAATAACGTTGTTACTTAGCGACGATATCACTGGAACAGTGGGTAAGCGACGCGTCGCGTCGTGCCTCCTGACCGCTGTTACTAACTGTGACTGTGACTGCGGTGCGCATCGCAGCGCACCGCAGTCACAGTCACAGAGTAACATCAGTTGTTACAAAAATATCAGTAACTGCCGGGAACGATCGACAAGCAAATGTCGTGACACGAAATAACCGAAGTGACAAAGTCACGGTGATTTTTCAATGTGATTTTTTTGGAACGGGAATAACAATAACGGTGATCGAAAAGTAACGCTTTTCCCCATGTCTAGTATAATTCCAACCTCAATAAATGTCAGCTAACGTGAGTAGATAATACACAGATTTCGGTTGTTTTCATTGCGAACGATCGGTGGTTAAGGACTTTGGAGTATTGATCTTATCTTACAATATTAAACGAGCAGCATTTGTATTTGTATAAGTACTATAAGTAGGTATGAATCCATTTATTTGGTAGGTAATTTGTAAATGTGTCGAAAATGGCTCTAACGATTTCGAATACGATCGATGTCAATTAGATATATAAGATATTACTAACCGATACACCATTGTAATTTAAAGAGAAAAATAATGTGAAAAATAATGTTTTCACATCACCTATTCGGATAAGGGCTTTTTCTTCCCTGCTAGGAGGGATCAAAATGACACTTTTCTTCCCTGCTAGGAGGGATCAAAGTGGCACTTTTCTGTAACGAGTAATAAGTTATTAGTATCGATTTTGATAAAATAAATGCACAACCATTGTTATTTCAGATCTTTCATTATCCTCAACAGGTGATGTGAAAAGCAGTATGTGTCACATGGAAGCAAAATTATTTCCACCTTGGGCGTTCATTCTTGAATCCCTCACTACGCTCAGGATTCTATTTTAGAATCCCTCGCTACGCTCAGGATTCTATTATATAATCCTTCTCTTCGTTCAGGATTCAAGTTACGCCCACGCCGTAAATATGTCATTTTGCTCCCTTGTGACACAATCTACTATTTCCTCTGACTTCTAGGAACCCGCGTGGCACCAGACATTATATTTCAAATCTGCGTAGTGTGTATTACCAGGATATGCTTAACTTACGTTTAAAAGTTTGTCTTTCTTTGAATTAAATACTAATTTATTCCAAACCTAAAGGATCATCCTGTCACTTTGCTAACTGGCTTGATCACTCCACTGCTTTTTCAAGTTTCCAATAATTGTTTTTGTTAGAAGGAACAAAACGTGTGCGTAATAATGGCGGATACACGATTTTTAATCCACCTTCCGTTTCCTCGTTGGATTAACTTAGAGTTTCGCAACAACACAACATAAAGGTTACGTTGTGGATATACTCTGCTTATATCGGCGCGTGATTTCGCGTCTTGTTGACATTGTTCTGCGAATCGAGATTATGTTTTATTCATGTTATGCCAGACTTTACAACAATATAGTAATTAATTGACATCCGTTTGTTACAACACATTATAAAGCCATGTACCTATTTATTGAAGAAAATTTATTGGTTAGGATATTAGGAAACTGTTGGAATGTGTGTAATCTCCACAAATCATCTATATTGTCTATGCATGAAAACTGTGCACGTATGTCTATGGCCTGTGTAATTTCCTTCCTTTCCTGTCAAGCCAAAATGGCGTAAGCACCGCACTGTCTGTCGTTCTCTCTATACAATTTTATTTTACCAATTTAACAATGTAAAGCCTCAATAATTTACATAAGTAATTAAGCTAACAAAGCTGTAATGTGATTTTACGTGCATCTTTAATGAGTAAAGATTGTCGCGTACTAGATGTTTCATTTGGTGAAGATTCCCAATGTGGTTACCCGATCTACGAGCTCTATACGCGTGATCGCGAGAGGTCAGCCCAAGGTGCAGCACCTCTATCAGGTTCTGGAGCCCAGTGAGTATTTCCCAGACGGGACTCGTACCAGAAGGCCACAAGGTAAAACTTAACCTAACCTAACTTTTGCCACCATGGCAGCCGGCGGTGATGGGAGCGAGCGAGTGCCTCACGCCTCGTTTTCATTCGAGAAGTTGGATGGAATAAATAATTATCTTAATTGGAAATTCTGTATGCGACACGCGCTCACCATGGAGGGATTATGGGATTGTGTTGAGGTTGCTGAAAATGTGCAAGTAGACAACGTTCGGGACCAACGTGCTTTGGCACGTATATGCCTATCAGTAAAATCTCATTGCATCCAACATATTAGAACCGCGACAACTGCTAAAGACGCCTGGAAAAATCTTCAAGATATATTTGAAGACAAAGGATTGTTCCGGCGAGTCGTCCTACTGAGGCAACTGCATCGCGCCAGCTACGCCGATTACGGCTCGATGCAGCAATACATCGAGGCCGTGACGACTTTAGTTCAACAATTGGACAACATCGGCCGCAAAATTGAGGACCAAGAGGTTGCAGAGCTGCTCTTGTCTGGACTGCCTCAGGAATTCGACGTGTTGGTGTCTAGTTTGGAAGCCGCAAGCCTATCTCAGACGTTGACTAGCGAGATGGTGCGTGCCCGTCTCCTACAAGAAGAATTTCGCCGAGCGAACAATGAAGGTGCCAGCGGCTCAGTATTATATACCAAAAACAGCTCGAAGAAGGTTTGTCATTATTGTAAGAAGGCTGGTCACTACAAAGCAAAATGCTTCAAGCTCAAGAATGACCAGAAGAAGAAGTGCGATAGTGACAGATCTCAGCACACATTGTCCGTGTCAGCGCTCGCAGCGTACAACTCTGAGGAGTGGGTGGTAGATTCGGGATGTACGGCTAATCTATGTAAGCATTTGCATTATTTTAAGACTTTAGACACCAATTTTAGCAATGTCATTACTGTAGCTAATAATGAAACCTTGCAATGCAAAGGTATAGGTTCTGTAGAAATTACTTTACCTAATAATACAGTAAAATTGATTGAAAATGTGATGTATGTCCCAAACCTCTCCACAAATTTATTATCTGTGACTAGATTGACCCAAAAAGGCTACAGAGTAGTGTTTAATAATAGTAAATGTCATATTTATGACAGTAGGCAGCAATGTATAGCCACTGCTTCTAATAGAAAAGGTGTTTTTGTGTTAGATTGTGTTACTAATTTTTCTTCACAGAACAACAATGCTTCAGCGTGTTTGCAAAGTCAACACGATACCACTTGTAAACAGGGACAGTTCACATCTTCGGGTGCGTCGTCTGATGCTGTGAGGGAGCATCAATGTGCTCATTCAACCTCTGATGTGCCAATGCACATCTGGCATAGACGGCTGGCACACCTTAGCAAAGCAGGTATGTGTGAATTGCGTAAGATATCTTATGGTTTAAATTTTAGTGGTGAGGATTGTCAGTTAAAGGACTGTGAAGCATGTATTAAAGGGAAGTTAACTGTTAAAAGTTTTCCCAAGGGTGAAGCGAGAAGGGCATGTAAAGTCCTAGAATTAGTACATTCTGATGTTTTTGGTCCCGTTAACCCATGCACTTGGGGTGGTCATCGTTATCTAGTCACATTTACTGACGATTTTACACGTAAAACATATGGCTATTTGTTAAAGAATAAGAGTGAGGTTATGTCTAAATTTATTGAATTTAAAAACTTGACAGAGAAGCAGACAGGACAGAAGGTGTTATGTTTGAGAACAGATGGTGGATCAGAATATTGCAATCGCAATTTTGATAAATATTTGTCTGATTGTGGGATCATTCACCAGGTAACTATCCCCTATAGCCCTAGTCAGAACGGGGTTTCTGAACGGCTAAACAGAACCCTAGTGGAGAAGGCGCGTTGTATGTTAATTGATGCAGGTCTAGGCGTGCGGTATTGGGGCGAGGCTGTTAATACAGCAATATTTTTGAAGAACCGCTGCGTAACGGCCGCTGTGTCAGGTGCCACTCCGGAGGAACTGTGGTCAGGGTCCAAAGTTGACTTGAGCCACTTAAGAGTATTTGGATGTAAAGCGTTCTGTCATGTGCCGGATTGCAAGCGCAGTAAATTCAGTGCAAAGGCTCTTGAATGTATATTTGTAGGTTACTGTGAAGAATCAAAAGGGTATAGGTTAATAGATCCCAGAAATCCCACCAAAATTATAAAAGCAAGATCTGTTCATTTTATAGAAACGACTGTGATAAATAATACTAATAATAAAATTATTAGTGGGAATGATAATATTTTAAATTATGATCATATTATTAATAATGATATTTTAAATGATGATAATAATTTTAATAATGGCACTGCACACAATAACAATGATATTGTGGCTTATGATTCATTAGGCAATTTTGATGTTTCAGAAACTTCAGGGTTGGAGCCCCGCACTGGTGTTGAGGCCACCAGGATGCCGGTGGAGCCCCTGAATGTGCAGCCAGCTTCATATGATCCTGTAGATGGGCAGCCTGAGCTGCCATGCGATTCTGATGACCCTGACCAGGCCATGAGCCCTCCAGATTACCAGTACCAGTCATGCAGTGACAGCGAGGACTCTGATGAGCAGCCAGCAGAGCCGGAGCCTGAGCCTGAGGTCGTGGATCAGCCAAGTGTGGTACGTCCCACCAGGAGCACACGGGGTGTCATGCCCGAAAGGTATGGTGACTATGATTTATCGCTCATGACTCATGTTGAGCCTGAGCCTTTTTTCTATTATGAAGCAATGGCATCTGAACATAGTGATCAATGGAAAGCTGCAATGCAAAAAGAATATGATGCTCTCATTAATAATAATGTTTGGAGGCTTGTAGACCGCCCGTTGAATACAAACATAGTAAAATGTAAGTGGGTCTTTAAAATTAAAGATGAAGCTTTGGGTAAAGACAAGTTCAAAGCTCGTTTAGTAGCTCGTGGTTTTTCACAGAAAAAGGGCGAAGATTTTCATGACGTTTTTGCTCCTGTAGTTAGACATTCGACTATGAGAATTTTATTCTCATTGGCTAATGATCTTGACATGGACATAAATCACATTGATGTCGCTAATGCTTTTCTGAATAGTAAATTAAACGAGGTAATTTATATGGAACAGCCTGAAGGTTTCATTAGGGACCCTAATAAAGTTTGTTTATTAATGAAGAGCTTGTATGGCTTAAAACAAGCCAGTAGAATGTGGAATTTATGTGTACATGATTTGTTGGTTAAAAATGACTATATACAAAGTCGCTGTGAGCCATGTGTATATGTAAAAAGATCAAATGGTAAATTGTCAATAATTGCATTATATGTGGATGACTTTTATGTATTTTCTCAAGAACCAAAATGTGCAAGTTCATTAATTAATTTATTGGAAAAACAATTTAATGTAAAGAATCTTGGTAATTTAATTAATTGTTTAGGTATGAAAATAGAGCGTGATAGAGCAAGAGGTATTTTAAAATTAGACCAAAGCGAATATATTAAGCGATTATTGGTGCGGTTTGGCATGGAAAATTGTAAGACTGTAAACACACCAATGATGTTGAATTGTAAACTTGATAAGTCCGATCCTACTACTACTACTCTGCTTGATAACGAAGTGTTTCGTTATAGAGAGTTGTTAGGCAGTTTGATGTATCTCTCAGTGTGTAGTCGCCCAGACATTGCTTTCGTTTGCAGTCAGTTGAGCCAGTTCAACCACGCTTTTGATAGAAGTCACTGGTTAGCAGCCAAGCGCGTCTTAAGATATTTGGCAGGGACCTTAAATCATTCACTATATTTCTATAGGAGTAATGACTTAAAAATTACTGCATATGCAGACGCCGACTATGGTAATAATTTGCTAGATCGTAAGTCGTATAGTGGTTTCATTGTAAAGCTAGGTAAAAATGTAATAAACTGGGAATCGAAAAAGCAAAAATGTGTAGCGCTTTCAAGCACAGAAGCGGAATACCTATCAATTGGTGATGTATGTAAAGACTTATGTTTTATTAAATATTTAATTTTTGAACTTATTAACAAAAATGTGAAAATTGTAATTTTTAATGATAATCAGAGTGCACACAAGCTTTTAGAATGTAAAGAATACTGCCATAAGAGAAGTAAGCATATTGATATCAGGTATCATTTTGTAAAAGATTTGATAAGAGATAACTTTGCTGAAGTTCAATACTTACCAACACAGAGCATGATTGCAGATGTGCTTACAAAACCTTTAGGTAGAGTTAAGCATGTAACGTAGTGGCACCAGTAATGGACCTGGCTCCAGTAATGGACGCAAAAATCTTTCACGGTCGAAAATAAGCAACGGAAAACTATTTTAGTCATGGAAACACTTTGAGCATAAAGAATAGGCTTCTATGTATCACATTGACAAATGACATACACCTCGGTCATTTTGTTTAAAAATGGCGCGGCGGCAAAAAGTGTGCTCCGGCATTTTTCACGAATAACCTTAATTTCTTACAGAAATAACTAAGGAAGTAGGTTTACGTTTTTGATTGTAAACTTTATTTTCTCTAAACAATATTATTTTGATATGATTTCGTGAGAAGCGTTACATATTTAACAATACTTTTTTAAAGTGTTTATTGCATTAGAATCCAATTTCAATGATTTAGAGAGGATGTACATTACTGGTTCCTATTTTTTGTTAATCTCCAATTATGGACAGTTTCTCCATGATTGGTTTTTCATACTGAATTCTGGTTACCCAATTATGGACACCCAATGTTGGACGGATTTATTGGCGAGGTAAATGTTTGAAAAATGCCACCCTTTTTTATTATAATAGTAGTTTATCTACACAAATATCATAATCCTCTAAAATGCGTTCAGAAACCGAAAATTTTCTTACCTGTGGTGAAGGTTACCAGCAGTAATATAATATTCATTATAATTTCCTATTTAGTACTATAATGTTTTTTTTTTTAAATTTGGAGCAGGAAAATTAAAATTCAGTCGATACGAAAGGTCAGCTCGATATAGGTTATTTTTTTTGGGATAAGGATTCAGGGAGAAGGATTTCAAATTTTGCATTTATTTTAAAAGTTTAAGAAAAAAAAATTTTTTTTCCAAAAATCGTCATTATACTCGATTTAGACTAATTCGAGGATGAGGATTTCAAATTTTGTATAAATTTTGAATTTACAGCGAAAAGAACATTTTTTTGCGAAAAATCGTCATTATACTCGTTTTCGACTAATTCGGGGATAAGGATTTCAAATGTTATATTAATCTTGAATTTTTAGAAAAAAAAAATTAATTCGAAATATCGTCATTTCAAATTCGACTATTTCGGGGATAAGGATTTCAAATGTTATATACTACCGGCTACTATAAATATGTAACTGGTAGCAATGCAGGTCATTTGCCTTCGGCTTCTGAACCCATCTTAGAGTACTTATAATATGTGTGTAGATAAAGTAATGTATGTAACTGTACATAATTAGGCATTCAAACACTCGTGTGACCTTATTATGAATAGCATAAACTACTATATGCAACTGGTACATCATGATACATAGATATCAAATTTGAACTCCTTATCCCTGAATTAGACGAAATCGAGTAAATTGACGATTTTCCGCAATAAAATTTTTAAATTTGAAATCCTTAACCCCGAATTAGTCGAAATCGAGTATAATGTCGAGTTTTCGTAAAAATTTTTTTTTTTACTTAAAATTCATAATAAATGTAAAATTTGAAATCCTTATCCCCGAATTAGTCGGAATCGAGTATAATGACGATATTTCTAAAAAAATATTTTTTTTAACTTGAAATTCAAAATTAATATAAAATTTGAAATCCTCATCCCCGAATTAGTCGAAATCGAGTATAATGACGATTTTTCGTAAAAAAAATTTTTACTTAAAATTCTAAATAAATGTAAAATTTGAATTCTTTATCCATGAATCCTTATCCCGAAAAAAAATACATTATTGCCGTGGCCGGGGAAAAAAGCAATTGCAGGCTGAGTATTTGTTTGAACGGACGAGCTTGCGAGTAATTATAATGCGAACCCTGCAATTGCCATTCCAGCCGAGGCTAATATAGTACTTTTCTCAAAAATGGAGGAAACACGACAAAATTTGGATAAATATGTGATAAACATAACCTTAAAACGTCAAAAACATCATGCTCAACAAAAAATAAACAGCGGGATGTTTATTTTTTTTTAAAGAATCGCAAGTGTATTGTTTTACCGAAAAACGCAAATTATTCAAGACTAAAAACGGCGTCGCGTTTTCAACAGAAAAATACGAGCTGAATTGGCTGAATACGACCTGGTGCCTCCTTTTATATGACAGTTTCTACTTTTTTAAAACGTTTGGAATTCAACAAATAAAGGAATTTATATGTGAAATTGTAGGCGGCCTACAATGCTTTTATAGAACATAAGATGTCCAAGATTGGGTGTCCATAATTGGATTTTGTCTGTCCATCATAGGATTTTCGAAGATTTTCGACTTTTTCAGATTTGGAGCAATTTTCTCGGAATTTACAAGTTTATCCAAAACTTTTGTTTGTTTATTATAATTAGTGATTATTAAGCTACATTTTCTTTGAAATAACTAACATCAAACTTATAAAATAAGAGAGTTATAGCCAAAAGATGTCGACGGAGTTCTTAAGCCGTCCATAATTGGTGCCATTACGTTAGAGTTTACTAAGTTAATGAATGTGAAACCATAACTTGTTGTGAATGTAAAGTTAATGGTTTGTGGAGCTTAAAGGGAAGTGTTGGAATGTGTGTAATCTCCACAAATCATCTATATTGTCTATGCATGAAAACTGTGCACGTATGTCTATGGCCTGTGTAATTTCCTTCCTTTCCTGTCAAGCCAAAATGGCGTAAGCACCGCACTGTCTGTCGTTCTCTCTATACAATTTTATTTTACCAATTTAACAATGTAAAGCCTCAATAATTTACATAAGTAATTAAGCTAACAAAGCTGTAATGTGATTTTACGTGCATCTTTAATGAGTAAAGATTGTCGCGTACTAGATGTTTCATTTGGTGAAGATTCCCAATGTGGTTACCCGATCTACGAGCTCTATACGCGTGATCGCGAGAGGTCAGCCCAAGGTGCAGCACCTCTATCAGAAACATTTATGTTTTGAAAATTAGACCACATAGACTTACTACATACAGACCAGAAAAATAAAACAACTTGATGATGATGATGACTTCCTATTATCCCTCATTAGGTACATTAGATCTCGCAGAAGAGTTCTCCACTTGTCACGTTCTTGCGCAGCTTTTTCCAGCTCGTCCCACCCAGCCGAGGCCACTTGAAACAGCCTCTTTTTCAACTGAGCGCAAGGACGTACAGGCCGTCTTCTGCAAGTAGATTGCCAGCGCAGGCCCTGCTTGGAGAAGTGGTCATCCGATCGGTCCGATCGTCGAAGCAAGCAAGTTAAATACAAATATGTATGCTGAAATATCTAAAAAGGAAGATTCGACAGATAATCGTAATCGTATTATATGGCTTTCCATATTATTTATGACTTTGTGCTTGTTGAATCGAGGTATTCGAGGCCTGCACGCGTCAAAGTGATTACCTTCTATGTAAACTGCAATTTATATTTACTAATTTTCCTGTCACGATTAATAATATTACGCTCATTAAACCATAAATCTTAGAAAATTGTGTCTATCTGTTAACTTCTATTTGTTTTGACAGCTTGAGTAACAGAGATTACTCGCCATAATTAGATTTCAAAATAACATCCTGTTTTAGATAAAAGAGCGATAAGTCAGGTAAGGAGATGTGTGTTTGTATATATGTATATTTGTCCGCGATTATCTCGCGTTTGGCAGAACCGATTTTGATGCGGTTTCAGAAAAGCATTTTTTACATACAGTAGGTAGGTAAGCGCCTGATATAAGTAAATAGCAATTACTTCAATTATATCACGATAAACGAATTCCACGCGGACGAAGTCGCAGGCAATGACTATTTCTTCATAAGTAATCAACTCATCGAGATCACGGACGTCCGACGCTCCTTTTACCCAGGATTGACTGTCCTCCACCTCCTCCCTCCCTCCATTCTCATTCTGGTCCACGTGCCTTCAATCTGTCTGGCATGATGTAGGCAAGGCTACCGCGAGTATCACCCTCTCTGTCACTCGAATACGCAATTGCGAGAGAAAGGCAGATATTTCGTTTTGGGTTCGTGGTACCACACCCAAATCCACACGAGTTTGGTAATGGCTATGGCAACTTAGACGTCACGCACCTTCTCACCTATGTATAAGCAAGTTTACGACTCGATAAATAATATTACAATCGGTTTATGTCACGATAAAAGACGGTTGTGAAATAAAAATGGGTGCAGTACTTGACGAACTATCGTTGAAGAAATGCACGCCATCAACCTACGCTATATTTATGTTTTAGTTGGTAAGTTACGATTTTAGTTATTTATTGAAAACAAACACAATTTAACAGTCAAAGATATCAGTAGGACAGACCATAAAATATATATTATGCAGACCTAGCCTACCTTTATAGGTAATCGGCCTATTCAGAAATCGGGCGCGAATCTCCAGTTAGCCCAGTGCCACAAAAACTTCTATGTCTTTGTCTGGTCCTTGGTTAATCGTCCATTTTGGTTGCAGCTTCTATAACACTAGTGGAAAACAAAAAATACGATGTGGAGGAACAGTCTAAGATCGAGTATGGTATCGACTTGAAAAGCGTTTTGCGGCAATTCCGAAGATCATCTGATTATCTTAAAATACTGCAGTTAAGGGTAAATTTTGTCGTAATTTGCCCGTTTGGGACAGTACTGTCCACACATAACCGTTGTGTTGTGGTAATTTAATGTTTCCTAATTATTATAAAAATGACGTAGAAGAAGGAAAGTCATGAAATTAACTGGAGGGACTAAGTATTGTATATGGGTCATTTTTACATTATAATTTTTTTTTTAATTTTGCACAAATTCAGTAAATAGGTAATTGTTTAGTGGTAACTAGGTTTTTTTATCGTTTTATTATTTTTATTTAATTTATTTGAATTTGCCAGCGTTCTGTCTCCTATTTTATTAAACGACCTTAACAATATTTATGCCACACCTGACACCTGGCCATAAAGTGGCAATTACTGCACGCTCCGCGCGCGGGAAATCCCACTTCCTGGCCAGGGGGTGACATAGAATTTTGTACTTAAACAAATAAACGTTTTATCTATCTATCTATCTACTTAACACGGGCGGTAAAAAAGAAAGCCTCAGATCGCATATTTATCGCCCTTGCCTTCGGCTCGGGCGTCAAATACCTGCAATCTAAGACATTCTTTGTTTTACCGCCCTTGTTAAGTAATGTACTATTATTAAATGCACAGATAAACACACTCATACGAGTATATAACTTACAGGCCAACTCAAAATTATTAAAAAAAGTTACTATTTCCTATGAAAAACTAGGTCAAGTGTGGCAGCAAAATATTGATTTAGGTACCTAAATATTACCGGAAAAAATATATCCATATCAGATACAGATACCTACCTAATTTATAGAAGTTAAACATGAACCAGGAAAATATTTATTTAATAATCTACAGTCATCATCATCATCATCATCATATCAGCCGAAAGACGTCCACTGCTGGACATAGGCCTCCCCCAAAGAGTGCCACAATGACCGGTCTTGCGCCACCCGCATCCAGCGGACTCCCGCGACCTTTACCAGGTCATCAGTCCACCTTGTGGGGGGGATAATCTACAGTACTAATCCTTTATTTTAATGTTACACATACCTACAATCTACATATACTCATTCGTTTGATTTTTTTTTTTTTTTTTTTTTTTTTTTTTTTTTTTTTATTGTTATAAAATCCACAGCACAGTTTACAACATTTTTAGAAAAGTTACATATTAGTTTACCATTGGCCAATTACGGATTTACATTTTACTTGCTAAACACTTTCAAACTAAACCATACATTACGGTCAGACGTATTCCGACTCGTAGACAAAAAAAAAAATTAATTAAAGTAAGTATAAGGTAAAATCATAAAATGTTACAATTTTAAAGTTAAAAATCGTTAAATAGGACATAGTTGAGGTTGGTGGCTGTTTAGGCTTGTGTGTGAGTGAGAGAGTGAGTGTGTGTTAGTGTGTGTGGGTGCGCAACGTGCGCGTGTTTGTGTATGTTCGGTTCGGCATCCCACACGTGGGGCAACTTCATTGTTATATTCCTCCTGAAAGAGGCCCTGCTTTGGTTGAAAGGGTCAACAGATTCGAACAACGTATTGTACGTGCGTAGGAGACGAGTGGCAAGACAGTTGCAGCCATAATTAGTGCGATTAAATGGTATAGCAAATAAGGTGGTGTGTCTGGATCGCTGGGTGGTGGCTTTCAGCCGTAGGAGGGCTGACGACAGCTCGCAACTATCAAGAAGGCCTGTACATGCATCATAAAGCAGCATCATATCACGAACTAGTCGTCTATGTTCAAGAGCGATAACACTATGTCTTTTGCAAGATTCGGCATAACCATTATTCGAGGTACGCGAGCGAAAGTTCAAATGATTTAAAAACCTTCGTTGTATTTTTTCAACGGCAACGCGATACGTTGCATATCGGGGGTTCCATATTGTGCTGCAATATTCGAGTACACTGCGCACATACGCGTAGTAAAGTATCTTGATACAGTGTATGTCGTGGAAGGGTTGTGTTACTCTGAGGATAAAACCAAGGTTACGGTATGCTTTGTCGACAATTGAGTCTACATGGCTGGAGAAGGTAAGCTTCGCGTCAAGATGAACACCCAGGTCCTTGACTTTGTCCACCGGTGCAATTCCTACATTATTGATTTTATATTGATATTTTATTGGGTTTTTACGGCGCGTAAAGCTAATATGATTACATTTAGTGACATTAACACTGATGCGATTTCGCTTATAGTAATCTGAGAGCCGGTCAAGATCTTGCTGTAACAATATGCAGTCATTGTCTGATCTTATGTTACGGTAAACTTTTTTATCATCAGCGTATAATAAAAAACGCGAGTTAAGGATGCAAGTGTTAATGTCGTGAATGAAAGCAACATATAGCAGAGGGCCGAGCAAAGAACCTTGTGGCACACCTGAGGGGATTGAGACATAACTTGATCGAAAGCCACCAACGATCACTGATTGACTCCTATTCTTTATATATGACTCAATCCACCTCAACAGGTTACCACATATCCCAAGGTTGTACAACTTTTGAACCAGAATAACATGGTCTACCCGGTCAAAAGCTTTCTCAAAGTCCGTGTAGATGACGTCTACCTGACCACTTTGCTCCATACCGTTGAGAACGTCAATTGAGAAAAGCGCCAAATTTGTTTCTGTTGACCTGCCCTTGAGAAAACCATGCTGCTCGGCTGGCACACCACGTGAGATGACAGGGTATAAGTTCTCATAAACAATTTTTTCAGTAATTTTGCCAAAAGTATTTAAGATGGAAATAGGCCTGTAATTTTCAATGGGTATTTTTGAACCTTTTTTATGAATAGGTATAACATGGGCCCTTTTCCAGATTGTTGGAAAAATACCTTCATCGAATGACCTTCTAAGTATAATAGATAACGGACGTGCCAGCGATTCAGAACAGTTTTTAATAAATATAGGTGAAATATTATCGCAACCAGGGCCCTTACTTTCGTCCAGCCCTTTCAGTAATTTTAAGAGCCGAGGCTCCGTAAAGGATACTTTCGATATTGTATCAGCGGAGGTGTATACACTATTAGACGGGTCAATCTGATAGGTACAGGCGGGCTCAACGAACATATCTTTAAAAAACTCGTTAAACGTATTGCATATGTCTTGTTTGTCCCAAATTGACCTATTTTTATACATCATTTTATGAGGATAATTGCTGGAGTTTTTACGTTTTGCTTTAATATATGACCAAAAAGCCTTCGGGGTACGTTTAATACTACGCTCGCAGGCCTGAATATAATTATTAAAGCATTCATCTTGCATCTTTTTTTGTCGCGAACGCAGTAGTGAAAACATTTCATAGTCGACGGGATTGCGGTACTGCTTCCAGTTACTGTGATGCTTACTTTTTTCTCTAATAATCCGAATAAGCGCACCATTATACCATTTCGGATAGTTTTGAGTTCGAGAGGCATTTACCGTGGCGACAGGAACATGGTCCTGTATTACAGCGTATAAGTGAGTATAGAAGGTATTTACTGCATCATCAAGCGAACCCTCGTGCAGCACCGCCTCCCAGTCAATTGAGTATAGGTATTTATTTATGGCTGAGTAATCACCTTTCTTGAACAATATTCTTGTGAAGGTCGATTTAGGGAGCGGTGGTGTAGATATATCTGGGGTTTCGAGCAATAAGGCTGGGTGGTAGCAGTCCTCTTGTACGGCTGCCAGTTCACATTTACTAATGACTAATGGGAAATTGCTAAACATTAAATCCAGAACATTATTGCTGGTGTTTGATATATGGTTATGTTGGTTAAAACCTAGGAAATTTATGGTGTTCATTAGATCCATTGATACATTTTGCGCTTCAACAGATCCCTTTTTAACATAAACATGTCCCAAAGAACTCCACTGAATACAAGGCAAATTAAAATCACCACATATTAAAAAGTAGTCGTCAGGTTTTAACTTAATAACTTCTTCTAAAACATTCATAAAAATGTGTATACGACGCGATAGTAAATTATTAGGCGGTATATAAAGTGTAGCTATATGTAGGTCGCAGGAGGAAGCTATGCACCGTGCGGGGATAGTGAGCCAAAGGCATTCAAGGTCGTCGCGCTGCCATTCGGGACGCGACCGCGCATGCAGCCGGCTGGCGCATAGTGCCATCACTCCGCCGCCTGGACCGCCGTAGTCGCGGTCGCGTCTCAAAACATTATAGCGATTAACATCCGCTAATTCCGAGTCTAGTATGCTAGTACACAGCCAGGTCTCCGTAAGAAGAACCAGATCCCAGTCCGTGGACGAGATGTTATTATAGAAAGTAGTGGTTTTTGTGCGTAATCCTCTTACGTTTTGATAAAAGATATTTAAGTGTTTGTTTTTAAACATAATAAGCTAATAGCAGAGTGATTATGCAGTAGTTACGTGCTGTACTTGTTTGAGTTATATTTAATAGTATAGATGAACATGTATACAGTTTATGGGCTCTGCTGCTGTAATTAGTGTTTATGATTATCTCGTAACTTTTTACATGAGGATTAGGCACAAATAACCAATGCAACCACAACACCATGGGATGCCGAGTCGAGAGCGTTTGTATGAAGGAATGTGAGTTAGTGTTGTGTGATGTGTAATAAGTGTCGTGAGTAAAGTGTTGATACCAAACTATACAAGCCATGAGTAAATATGCAGTAGTCGTATACCAAAAACCAACCTCAAACCATGACAATACATAAAAATATAATAAAATTATTTTAATTTCTCCAAATCTGACAAAGATGCTATAAGAATTGCGCGGGTGCCGGTGTCCTTTCTTCCATAAATCCTGCAGTTTTTTGTCCAGATATACTTAATGGGCGATATTTTCGATTGTGCCTTGCATTTGCTTAAAAGTTGTTTGTTGTATGGCGTTAGGTGCTCATTAATAAATATTTTAGTCTGCTCGCTTGCCGCTTCAGCCTGGCCCTCGCCTCCGGTCTTGCCCGCGGTCTTTACCGGGCCCTTGCGCGTAGCCGGGCCCTCAGCCACGAAGCCGATGTCAGCCGCGGTCAGACCACGGCACTTGCGAGCAGCAACTATCAGCTGGTCCTTAACGCGTCGTTGCTTGAGACGAGCCACTATCGCCCGGGGGCGGTTGGTGGCGTTTTTCGGTGTGACACGGTGTGCAAAATCGACATCGGAGGTCGAGATGCACACGCCGACTTGTTCAGCAATTTTAACAACTATTTCGGCAGTAGACTCACCCTCGACTTCTGGAATGTTCATAATTTCTACATTCTGGAGCCTTGCCCATTGTTCTTGACGCCTGTTATCAGCTTCCAGAGCAGTAACTTGTGATTTTAACTCTTTGTTTACCTTTGCAGTAATAGCATTTTCGGCGCGCAGTTCCTTAATTGTATTTGACTGCGAGGCATGACTTTTCTTTAAATCCGCAAATTCGGCGTCCATGTACTCAAGCGTAGCTTGCAGGTCTTTAATCTGCTCACATAATGAGCGTAACTGTGAGGTTAAGATGTCGCGGATGGCTGCGGGTAGCTCGTTTTTAATGATTGCCAGAACTTCGGCTTTGATTGAAACCTCACTGGGGTCCGGGGCCTGGCCAGTCGATTTCCGAACATCGAGCTCAGGGGTGCGAGGTTGGGTGACAGGTATGTTTCTTCGGTTGGTTACGAAGGAGGGAGTTTCATCGGTGTCCGAAGTATGCACCATACTAAGTCTGACCGGCCTGTCATTATTGTCACCTTTCCTGGGTTCTTTCACCTTGCATCCTGGACATGTCCAAGCTTTAATCTTTCCTCCGGATTCTGCTGGGAGGCCTACGCACAGCACATGATACACTTTGGAGCAAATTGCGTTTGTGCACGTAATTTTTTCGAGCGCATTATTTACACTTATATTGCACGCGAAACATTTCATTTTTATAAGCACTTGAAAACAGAACACTTATAAGTTGGTTTTAGACGTTTTTATCGTACTTTTTCGAAAGGAATTGTAATAAAAACAATTAATTTTGTGAGACCAGATCGAAACACGTATTTTCGCAATGTGGGTAGGTATATATTTCAAAAGATTTTAAAAGATTTACGAGACCGCATCTGGAGTGCCTGCCGTTTTCTGTTCTAGGCTGCGAAAGACTTTGAACAATTTTTCACGGACGTGATGTATCAAAGTATGGACTGGAATGTGAATAAAATGAAACAAAAAATAAAAGCAGATTTTGGCCTCAACGAGTCGATAGCAAGTACTTTTGGAACGACTGATCGGACTCCTCCTAATTCAACAATGACGTAAAGTTCGTTCCAGATACCGTGGCGAAAATGCATTTAAAAGTAACCCTTACCAACATCCATTGTTCAGTTATTATCTTCAAGTAGAGGGCTTATCCAGAAATCACGCGAGGTTCCAAGGTGGGGGATTACGAAAACCTCACTACTGATCACGTTGGGGGAGGGGGTACAACGAAACCTCACGTGTATTTTTTTACTGCACCTACAATACCGAGAAATGATATCTACTCATGTAGCATTTTCTTAAAAAATAGAAGAAATTACACGATCACGTTTTCATAACGCATATACCTACCAAAATAAGCACAACATCAATTAATATACCCCATTTTCTTAAAAAAAACTTCATAGGTGGTGATAAATTCAAAAAATACACGTGAGGTTTCGTGGGGGGGGGGGGGGGGGTCGTCCAAAACCTCACCAAAGATCACCAAGGGGGGAGGGGGGGTCTAAAAGTGGCCCAAAAAACCTCGCGTGATTTCTGGACAAGCCCAGGGTTGTAAAACCACTACGCAAGCGTGTATAGTTAAAAGCAACAAAGGAAGTTGTAAAATCCCACGTTAAGTGCAAGTTTCACCACGGTATCTGAAACGGAATAATAAATAACTTCACGTTGAAAAAATCACGGTGATCCGCCGTTAAAAAGCATCACTGTGACTTGTCACGAAGGACCAACGTTACAAAATCAAATGGATATTTCTTATCGTTATCTCTGGAAAAAACGCTGCCGAAAAGCATACATTCCAAAACTATAATAAACACGTCTTTATTAGTAGTAATAGCACTAAGGAGGATGATGATGATCTTGACGACAAGCACGACATTTGTACTTAAGCAGGGAACTAAACGACGTATAACTCCTTAACCTATTCATCGCCACAGTCGATTCTGTAAGTTGTGCCTCACACGCCAAAGTCTTCATAGAAAAATACTGAAAATGAACCGTACTTGATAGCACGTAGCTTGCCTTTACATAGACTTGATCGACATCGATTTGAAGTCATTGGCGGGTGGGGCACCTAATGTCCTGAGTGTCCTGACTTTATATCCAGTCAATGCCGGGGAAAATGTGGCGGTTAAATCAATAATTACAGTGCCAGACATCGTGTGCTGAGGTCCAAAATAAACGGTCGCCGACAGGGAGATCCACATATCGAGGAACATGAGAAGGCCTTAGAGAAAGTCCATCGTATCGACGACTACCCTAAACTGAAATCCTACCTTACCGTGGACGAGCGGAACCATTACAAGGACATCGGGTTCGAATATGCTGGGTAAGTATTGTAATAGGTTGTACTTTGTTTCGCAAACAGAAGTTTCAAGGAATGTATTGTTCGCAGAATTTTCATTTCCTATAAAATATTTTTATCTAAATGATCGCAGTTCTAACCTAACTTAACCTTTATTTACAAGAAAATATATCCTAACCTACTGAGTAGGCAGAAACTAAACGTCATATTCTCATAAGACTCCTACCTAGGCGTATTCAACGAAGTTTCCAAAATGTATTAGTATTACGGATAATCCTCCTAACCGCACTCTGGGGAGACTATTGTTAAAATATGACTCGATGTAACCAAGATGGGAGTACCTCAGGGATCTATTTTAGGCCCATTCCTATTCCTTGTTTATGTAAACGATCTACCATATATGGTAAGCCGAAGATCAGGCATTTTCATGTTCGCAGACGATACGTCTTTACTGTTCAAGGTTAATAGGAGAAATACTGAACTCATTGAACCCAGCAATACCCTCTCCATGATATCTAACAGGGTCGCTGATAGTAACTTTGTGTTAATGTATGTATGTATGTATGTAAAATTCTTTATTGAACATGAGCAAACCCAACACAAAAATACGAGAACAGTTGAGATGTATGTACAAAGGCGAGCTTATCCCTTATAAGGGATTTCTTCCAGCTAACCTTTGAGCAATTGAGTGGAGGTGGAGATCGAGATTAATAAAAAAATCCAAAAATAAAAGAAATGTATAAAATTATCACAATCAAGAAAGGCAAAACTTAGAAAGTATTGTTGCAGCGACGTCATCCATTCTGCGATACACGCGATGGGGGGCAGTCTGAAGGAGGACACGACACCCGCCGGTGGCGGCAGCACCCGGCTCACCATGATGCCGGGCCCAACCTCTACCCACACTACTGAACACGTGCTCAAGCATATCGTACGTGGCACTCCAACGTTTGTCACTCTTGCTCGTGACCCGACCGACTGAGAAAAAAATTGCTACCTCATCCTGTGCTGTTTTTAAGCAGTATTTTTATATTTTATTTTACAAAAAATATTCGCGCCTTCAAGGAGCTCCGCTACCCACAGGTTGAAAAGCACTGACATGGTTGTTCATCTTAGAAGAAAGCTGACGGAATTAATAATAGCGCCACCTATTTTCATGGTTATTAAACTTGCTCGAATAGTCAGCTAAAAAGTAAAAGTAGGTAGACTGTTAAAAAGGTATTCGTAAATTCGATGCGTACCAGTATCACACACGTGGCCCTGTGGTAAAGTATATTGTCTTTAGAGACAATGTACCCGGGTTCGATCCCCAGCGGCGGATGCACTTTTTGTATGTTTTTTCACATGTATCCAAGATAATGCTTACTAACTTTAGCACTTGGTGGCGCTTTAGTCGGGATCACAATATGCGTGAAGTTGGCTATCTATTTCCAGTCACTACACTCTTATTTATGAGCACTGAGCAGGGGGCCGATTTTTGAGTATCGATCGACCGCTCGACTTTTCAATCGAGATCTGTCAAAAAACTATGATGTTGTGACTCTCACTCAAAAATCGGCGCCCAGTTCTTTCAATCAACGTGCCACGTGTTATAAAAACTGGCCAAGTGCGTGTCGGGCCACGCACAATGTAGGGTTCCGTAGTTGTCCACCCGTTACATTATGTGGACTATAAAGTTTGCGAAGTTATATTTACAATGTTTTTGCCAGAATTAACAACATTATCTAAGGTATCAATGGAAATTGTACGAAAGTTTGCTTTTGCAAAGTCCATTTCTTGAGTTCGACTATTACTCGTTAACTAGTAATGTCTACTTAGCTGTGATAGTTTTCCTTTTAAATTCATCGTATACTACTACCATGATTTTTTTCACATGCCTAGTAGCCACCATTTAGCTGGCAGGGGGGGGGGGACACACTTGACCATAACAAAAAATAGCTATCCAACGATACCCCCCCACACGATGGGGTTTGGTATTTGGTACAAAAAAAAAATTACCACCACTTTACATGTAGGGGAAGTACCCTTAAATTTTTTTTAAAGATTTTATTCTACCATTTTGTCGGTCATTGATATCAATACTCATGCCAAATTACAGCTTTCTAGTACTAACGGTTACTGAGAAAAACGGGGGACGGACGGACGGACATAGCGAAAATATAAGGGTTCCTTGTTTACTACGGAACCCTAAAAACGGCTCAGACGACACTTAGGTGACTGCACTGTAAATATAAGTTACCTATAGTATAAGTGTTCCATTTGTACCAATTTGAGTAAGTGTGGAATGGACGGAACATGATATTGACGCGCGTGTGAAAACCAGTGTGAAGCGGCAGAAGACGTTCATTGGTCGAAGTGGAGTGGAGCTGGGGAAATATGTGTACGTTTCCAAAGGTTCAATAATATCTGATCTGCCTCATGCTCCAAACCAAATAAGGACAATAAAGCCTTGTTCAGATATTTTTGATCACTTTGTCCGTCCACATATTTTCGAACTCGACTGTACCTGATTGCCGCTTAAGGCGCAGTGTAGGGCAAGGCCTTCTCGTGCTTGCTTGCTTTGTGCACGTTTTATTCGTCGGTTTTGGCACTCCCGAATATTCTTTTATTTTTTGCTTATAAATATTGGATAAACGAAGAACCTCAAGAAAAAAATGATAATAAAAAAATACAAAAAATAAAGAAATTAAAAAAAAATCTCCAGGTTCTGGCTAACAGAAAAATAAGCATACTGACCAAAAATCATAAGTATAATGCAAACACAAGCGAAGAAAAACTGTCACAAAGTTTGTATGGAGAGAACTTGCCCACCCCTGCGTCTTAAAGATGAACATCCGTCATTTTCAGCCCAGTCGTATGCCAGTTGCATCCAAGGAAATGAAATCCAATGTAGAACAATCAAAGAGAAGCAGTAAAAGAGTTGTTTTAATGTCAGTACCTCGGTTCTAGGCAGTGGTGTTTGTGGAGAAGAAACAAGTTCTGTTGTAAAAATATTTATTACGATATAGTTTTGAGCAGTCAGGATTTAAATAGAGCGTCCTAGTAGCAGTTCATACTAGGAAATCCAAAAAAGACTAGTAGATACCATTATAATGTATCCATTTTTATTGTATTTGTATCAAAACCTTAAGCTTTTATTTATTGACAAAGCTAACCTGATGTTTCAGTCAAAATGTTTGTTGAAGTGTACCGGCCAAGTTCGGCCATTAATGTCTTTTGTCTAATTAATAAAACTGTAGCATGTGAAAATAGTTGAGTTTTATTTTGATTGGCGTTGTGTTGCATGATTTTAATTAAATCTACGTAACTGTATCCTAATGCTAGTAAATTAATCTCATATGCTGCGTGCGAAAAATTTGCATAGATACACGTGATGGCTTGCGCAATCCTAATCTTGCCTTAAATAAAAACCAAATATGTACTGAAATAAATTCAAATGATTTGGCAGGTATTTTATATCTATTTTTTGTAAACTTAATAACCATTGATACAAAGCTCAAATCATAAATAATAATTTAAATGCGGGCGTCAACCTGGCGGTGGTAAACCCGGTATGTTTCTTTTAATGGTTTGATCTTTGCATGGTTCAAAAAATATTGTAAAACATAGTTTTACAAGTGTAGTATACAACTAGGTTGGCGTTTTAACCCTGATGCGCGGCGACGGCGGCTATGCACTGATTGAAGACATTGACGTATTCGTAGGGCAGGTCTCCTGAGCAGCCGTAGCCTCCCTTCTTGTGGATGGCCATGTAGTCGTAGCAGTTGACCTGGCCGTCACCGTTGCAGTCCTGCAATGTAAAGGTACGATTACAATTGATGATAATGATAACACCTAAAGGAGAATTTTTAATCACGCGAAGTAAACTGACTGATGGTGGAAGTGGGATATTTATTCAACAAACTAGCTTTTGCCCGTTAATTCGTATTCCAATAGGGAGTGGAAGTTTGCGCGGACGAGGGATGATTTTCGGGACAAAAAGTATTCTATATGTTAATCTAGGCTATAAACTCGCTGTATACCGAGTTTCGTCATAATCCGTTCAGCCGTTTTTGCGTGATTAAGTAACAAATATCGAAACGTCCTTTCGCATTCATAATTATATTAGTATGTATAAAAAAATAATTAAAATAGGTATAGATAGTGTGAATACCTACTTTGTTTTTTAGAACTCATTTCATAAAAGGTTCACTACATAAAGGGAACTAAAAAGTACTGTACTTTAATCATTATGGAATTATCATGTCCGTTTTTGCCTAATTAAAAATTGTACTTTATCCATGTTTTGGATCCCGGTAAGTCTTTTTCGTGATCTCTAGCTGGTTTAGAGGTTGCCTACGGATTTATTTATTAAACTACCCAGATATGTCATATTAATATAAGCAAATATGTATATCGATATTATCGATTCAATTCTTTATTCATGAACATTATACATCCTCGACTCTTTTCAGAAGTTAACTTGTTGGCTTGAAGATTGAACTTGGCTGATACTCTACCTCTACCTTGTTCATCTTGGAACGTACGTTACTCCTAAGTCCATTTTTCCACATCCACTAGAATCACTAGATAGCGGATAAAATTTACTTTTGTGCGCAGATTTTTAACGATAGAGTAAGAGTTTTCTAACAGGGGACCGATTTTTGAGTGTCGAATGCTCGACTTTTCACTCGATATCTGTCAAAACATCTAAGTTTTTTTGACAGATCTCGAGTGAAAAGTCGAGCGTTCGACATTCAAAAATCGGCCCCCAGGTAGGTGAAGGAGGTTTTATCCTAATACTTCAATTTCGTTTCTACATTGCAGCAATTTAAAAAAAAAACCTTTTTACATCCTAGCTTATTTATTTATATTGTACAACAAAGTTGTGGGTCAGGCAACTTGATACTTGATACGGAATATGGATTTTATGACCTTAGAAGATTAACATGAAACCAAGGCTAGTCGGCGAGTTCCGATGATGTCAGTGCGCCCCGCTCAATATTTGTATCATTCTCTAGGAATACAGATCTTAGTGCATTTTACGATAAAGTGGGAAATAAACTTTATTGACAGGTGTAATAAGGTGCGTTTTAGTACTTCTTCGCAAGATGTATCGGTCGCCATTCCAAGTATAGGTGCATGCATTGTCACGCTGCTTGTTATTTAATTTACATAGACACCCACCCGTCTGACAAATCGGGAAAAACATCGCAGCATTGTCTACTCGCGGTGCAAAATCCTACAGAAACATTTTTGGAGTGCTGAAGAGTTTTGCAATATCATCTTTAATTTAAATTTTACCTTGTGGTGACAATTTGACACCCATTTGTATATATAACGTCGGGGATAGTGCAATACCGCGAAACTATCACTGGTAAATAGTGCGAATCTACACAAGGACCATAATTCAAAACCGCGTAACTAGCACTGGTAAATACTGCGTATCTACACAACACCCAACTTTACAGGAGAAGCATAAAACGTGAAATCGCCGCTTGAGAGAGTATTTATTAAGCAAAATAGCTCGCTATTGGTTAAATGCAACGGGTGATTGAACTGGTATATTCTAACCAGGATTTTACGTTCGTTTGTGGAAAAATCTTAATTTGGCTACATCTACATTTCTAAGATACGCGGTATTAACCAATGCTAGTTACGCGGATTTGCTTTAAATGGGTGGTGTGCAGATACCAGCAGATACGGAGTATTTACCAATGCTAGTTACGCGGTATTGCCCTATCCCCGACGATATGTTTAAATACCTAACGGATGTCAGAGCATGTTGAAATTACAGAAATGGTTGATTAATACCTCCCAGAAACCATTGTGTTCTTTTTGTAAAGACTGAAAAAAAAAACTAAGACTCTGTGACGACGGAGTACCTAACCTAACCTAACCTAACCTTTTTAGGGTTCCGTACCCAAAGGATAAAACGGGACCCTATTATTAAGACTTCGCTGTCCGTCTGTCACCAGGCTGTGTCTCATGAACCGTGATAGCTAGACAGTTGAAATTTTCACAGATGATTTATTTCTGTTGCCGCTATAGCAACAAATACTAAAAACAAAATAAAATAAATATTTAAGGGGGGCTTTTAAAAAACTTTGCTCGTTGCCTTCATCAGGCGCTGGGTCTCAAAATGTATGGGAAAACTAAAATCCGACTTGCACTTGACCAAAATTCTACTTGATATTATTTAACGTTATTATTTATAAATAATGGTACGGAACCCTTCGTGCGCGAGTCCGACTCGCACTTGGCCGGTTTTTTTCCTAAGGCGGTTATCATACTGATGCGGTTTCCGCAGGCAGTACCACAAAATAAGTACCTAATAGCAAGCGGGAAATCGCTGTGCAAATCTATAGCGGTGTCCTGCTCACACTGTGGAAACCGTCAGGAAACTGCATCAGTGTGACATCCGCCTACTCCCACATGTTAGTTAATGGTATAGCATTCATTATCTGGTAGTTACCTGTCCGAATCTCCTCATGTACCCCTGCACGGCCTGTGCGGCGCAGTAAGGGTCCACGGCGCAGGTGCGATACGCTGTAACGCAAGGTAAGTAGGTATATAAATATCTTGTCACAGTTGTTGTACTTGTAAGGATTTATAACCGAAGCCCTATAGGTACTCTTCGTTGATCGTAAATTTGCCGGTGTCTGAACCTGAACCGCACCTAAGCCCAGGGGATTTAAGTTGCTGGCACCCCTCAAACATATTATGCTTAAAGTGCCGGTTAGCTATAAGTTACCACCAGGGTGGTCAACAGTCAGGCCTCCCGGCATCTACACATCAGACTATCTCACACGTCAGACGGCCTAACGTAGAGTATAGTCGAGCGCCAGAGCCATTCATGACAGTAAAAGATAATACTCTTTTGAGATAACAGTAACACGCCTCGCAGGCAAACATAAAATGCACAGTCCATAAGTGAGTTAGCCACCATGCTTCCCATCAGCATGATCAGGCGCAAGACCGTTGTTCGTGAGCTTCCCAACATCAGACCAGTACGCCAGGTGAATCGGAACAGGCAGCTCGTGTTTCTTTCACACGTCAGGCCATGCAGTCCTTAAGTCAGTTAGCTTACCATCAGCATGATCAGGCGCAAGACCGTTGTTCGTGGGCTTCCCAGCATCAGACCAGTACGCCAGGTGATACGGAACAGGCAGCACGTGTTTCTTTCACACGTCAGGCCATGCAGTCCTTAAGTTAGTTAGCTTCCCATCAGCATGATCAGGCGCAAGACCGTTGTTCGTGGGCTTCCCAGCGTCAGACCAGTACGCCAGGTGAATCGGAACAGGCAGCACGTGTTTTTTTCACACGTCAGGCCATGCAGTTTTTAAGTCAGTTAGCTTACCATCAGCATGATCAGGCGCTAGACCGTTGATCGTGGGCTTCCCAGCGTCTGACCAGTAGGCCCAGGTGATGCGGAACAGGCCGCAAGTGTCTCCCTCACAGGTCAGGCTCTGCTTGCAGCCGGAGACGGCCTGACAGATGCAGCCGAGGCACACCTCAGTGACCGGCTGGGCGGATTTATCACCGACGAGCTCCGCTGAAAAGAGATTTCTTTCAGGTTTAAATATTGCCAAGAGATGGAGCTTGTTACACAACAATCGGATGGCATAAACATTTTATTAATCAGTCTTTAGAATAAGTGCGCATCCTCCTGCGACCAGTCACCATTGTTTTTTATATTACATTTTGTGTGTTCTTAAGTTTGTACCAAAAATCTGGGATATAGAATGTGGACCCTGTAGGGAAACCATTAAAAATAATTAAAATTAAAGGTTTAAATCAATCTTGGCATTGGCATCTTTACAAATTAAATTTATTGTACCTCCATGGTTCTTACTTAGAGATTCGTCTATATTATAGGATATATTCCAAAATTTTGAAAACTGCTTATATTTAAAAATTGGAATGAACGATTTAACAGAAAAAAAAATAATGTCTGTATTTTACCATTAAACCAATAAGTCAAATTTGGTTTAATCGAGTGCGAGCGTGATACAAGTGTGGACAAAGCTTTAGTTACACAAAGTTGACGTCACACAGTAGACTTTATCGAACCAAGCGTTTTGGCGGTAAATTTAAACCCATTAAAAATAAATTGACTTAAATTGGTTTAATGGAGAAAAAAGACATCAATTAATTAATTTATGTTTTTCTGTTAAATCGTTCGTCCCAATATACTATCGGTCTATCATCCTTCAACTTGTTCGCCATTCCGAAGCAATCCAAACCACATTCGATTGTTTTTAGTGCCTTATTGATCGTCTCACTCACATCACAGCACCACATACAATCAGAAAGTACCAATTCGGTAACGAGTTGAAATTATTAGTGGCAAGACTAGCAAGGCGTGCACAATATTTGGCTCACCACTGGACATTTCTTAAAACTTGAAGACGCAGTCAAAGGTAGTAAAAGTAAATGACTTCCTATAACAATGTTCCTGTTTAATGTTTATTTGTATTTTTATTACAAGTCAATGTTCTCGCCGAAATGCAAGTTTTTTATTGACTTTAGTTATTTAAGGATTCCTACCGTGTTGCACTCGGAGAATTATTTATGCAAATGCATTAACTGAGACAACCATAAATCCTGCGGAGGTCAAGGCACTGCTTTGGTTTTAGCCTTGCCATATAAAAATTGATAAATCTAGCCACATTAGGTACTTACTTATAAACTAAAAAACACTAGGCACATGACATTTTACAAATGAACAGACTCTTAGATGACTATACTTCATCGAAATACTCGTAGTATCTAATATAATAGATGCTTTTAAAAACCACTCTTATATTTGCCATTAGTAGTTAATCACAAAGTGTACAATTTAATTAAGTTGATGATGTCACTAAAAACAAACGCATTAAATTAAGATTAAGATGAACATAATATTACTTAACATACCTAGTAATAAATAGTCGTAACTTGTCATAATTTGCATTAAGTTGTTTTTATGACTGCTTGTTCATTTTTGGGTCAAAACAAGAAACAACATGCATTTGATAATAGCTAGGTAGACATTAGTACAAACGACAATGTCCTCATATTCGGAGGCCACTGATTCCACAGGTAGGATTCTTTGACATTTTGGACACAGTGGTTTATGTCTAAGAACAACTAGAGAATAATGACTGTAACTGTATCCCACCTATAGAGACAAAGTTCTTCAAAGCCGTCGTCCCTCAAGCACAGAACAAAACAATGCCATTGTTTATTTATTACGCCCGGTCAAAAGCAGATACATATTTTCGTTTACTTTGGAAAAATATCATATAAATATGTATGCACGTAGGTAGTTATGTATGTTGACTCCCGGGCCTCCCGGCCAGTTACAGTGAATGCATAACCGCTGACATTGCGGTAAGGATGTTATGCCCAGAGCGCCCGCGCACAGGTGGCGAGTACCGGGAATCAAGCCCACCGCTGTGTATGAGATAGTTCTTACATAGAATAAGTTAGTTACAGTTTAAGCTTCAAGCTGTTCACTCATCTTATATTTTAATCATTAAAGTTAAGTCCAAGTAACCTGAGTTTTACCTTGAAACGTCCTCATGGTATCCCAACTTTAACTGGCGCAGCCTTGAAGGATATTCGTGAAAATAGTGCGTATAGTCGCGTCGCGTGATAAAGGACACTACTATTGGTTCTCACGCGTAACTCGAATATCTTCGAACCAAATAAATAAGTTAAATTGTGGACATTAATTGAATTACAACGTGAGGTACGTGATAAAAGGTGTCATCAGCGGCGGAAGTCATGGCAATCGGCGGTTTGTGAGTAGACCTTTTTGCATTCCTTGCTTATTCCTGATTTTTCCTGAAAGCTGGTGAAAACTCGTGTTACTAGTAGGTTTAGTAGTAGTTGTTAATAGTAGATTTTCGGATAAACTTCACTGGAAACTCTAGCAAATAGTGTTTAAGTTATCGTGCTCTGCTCTCCATCGATAGAGTGGCGTAAATTATAAGAAACTGATATAGGAATAAGTGCTAAAAGTGTTTTGTGCTAATTTTTCGAAAAAAAAAAAAAAAAAAAAAAAAATATAATAAATAAATTTGTGTTTTTTTTTGAGCCAGTAAATAGAAATTCGTGATTTCACATTGATCATAAATTTTATTAAAATAAAATGGCTCAAGTACAATTACAAGTAATTCCCAAAGAGATGATTGATATCATCCCTAGATTTGAGGGTGACAATAAACAATTAGATTTATTCATCCGTAAAGCTGAATATGTAATTCAGAGATTTAGAGGTGTAGATGAAAATGTTATTCAAGATGAATATGTATTTCATGCTGTAACGAGCAGACTTATTGGTAGGGCTGCGACCCTCCTGAGTGAACGAGGAGATTTGGTGTCATGGGATCAATTAAAAAGTGTATTACGCCAACATTTCGGTGATCCTCGTTCAGAGCAATGTATTGCTATTGAATTAGAAAATTTAAAAATTAAACAAGGAGAATCTTACACCGATTTTTGCAATAGAATTCAGCACGTAAGAAGTACTTTATTTGCTAAGGTCAATGAAACTGACGACGAACAATTACGAAATGCTAAGACGACAATATATAATAATACCGCATTAAACTCGTTTTTGTATAACCTTCCCGAGCACATGCTTAGGATAGTGCGTCTGAAGGGTTGCTCCACTTTGGAGAGTGCGTTAAGTGTGGTAACTGAGGAAGTGAATTTTCAACTCCAGTACAATTCTAAAAACGGCACGCGTCCAGTGCAACAGCAGCAAAACTCACAGCCACGTCTGACCTTCCAACAACCACCACAAAATCGTTATTTTAGCGTTCCTCAACAAAACAATTTTAGATTTGGCATTCCTCAAAATTCGACACCGAGACCAAATGGTTTCCAACCCAATTCAACGCCGAATCGGGGTTTCAGATTTGGTATCCCAAATCAGCCACAGCTAGGTTTTAGGCCTACTTCTAATCAAGTATTTGGGTATGGTGCACCCCAACAATATAATGGATTTAGATTTGGCACTCCTGCTCAACAAGGCTACAGGCCTTTGCCCAATCACGGTTTCAACCAACAAACAGCATCTCCAGGCTTTCGGTTTGGTGGTCCACGGGTTCAGCCAAACCTAAGAGCCCTTGACAATTCTGACGTCACCATGCGCACAGTTAGACAGAACAACTTGGTCGTGCCATGCGAAAATGATAACCTGTTTTACAGTGACACCCCGCAGTATTTAGACAACGAATATTACTATGAACAAGAGCCTGTTGAACCGACTCAAATCGAAGAAATACCTGAAGAAAACGCGAATGATGAACAAAACGTAATCGAAACTGAAAAAACAGTTAACGGCCTCGAAAAACCCAAAGCCTTAGTGATCAAATTAAATTGCGACAAAATTTCGGAATTACCGTGTATAGAGTTACCGGAAATCGGTGCACGCTTTATGGTCGACACGGGAAGCACCCGATCTTTCATAAATACTACACTGGCCAATCGCTATTTTTCGGAATTTAAATACACAGAGCCCTTTGAGGTGATCAGCACCCACGCAAGAAGCATGCATAACGAAATTATATATATACCACTTCTAGAAACCTTTAAAAGTACGGAATATCACAAATTTTATGTATATGATGTCGCCCAAGGTTATGACGGACTGATTGGTTCTGACTTACTCCAACAATTAGACGCTACAGTGAACATGAAAGATCTTATGTTACACACACGGAATACAAGCATACCAATTATATACAAACCTCCTTGCGAAAGAATGCCATCTGTACTAGAGAATGACGACATTGTTGACCAAAGTTCAATGAGTGTAAACATCGATCCAAACGAATGGAATAAACCTGATACGGAAACAGCACATTCACATACGTCAAGTACCTTAGCGGCTTTAGAAAATGATGACATTGTTGACCAAAGTTCAATGAGTGTAAACATCGACCCAAACGAATGGAATAATCCCGTTACGGAAGCAGAACATTCATTTACGTCAAGCACTTTAACGGCTTTAGAGAAACATAGTAAACCCAGTACAGATGCTGTGCACTCCGCAAAGTTTGTAGACACCATTAGCATACCAATTCTTCACAATGCCATCGACACAAAACCTAATCAGAGACTGACATATGATTGGAACAGAAATCAAAAAACGCAATACCTCTTGAAACAAAAAGATAGAGTTAGAAAAAAACGGGGCGGCGAAGCCGAATTTGATGTTACAAAAGGAGATACAGTATTCGTAAAAGGAGTCAATGTAAGACGTAGAAATGTACCTCGCTACCAAAAAGCAAAAGTTAAGGGCGAAGTCGCTAGAAACATTGTACCCATAGAAATTCGCGGCAGAAAAACTAAAACTCCAATTAAGGATATCAAACGTCTTCCGCAGGGTTGCCACCCACGTACTGATCCAGGGGGCACAGGGCCAGGTCCTCCTTCAACAAATGGAAAATGACAGAGGTATTCTTCCGATCAGATACGACAAATGGGCTATAGTTAAGGTTTTAGATTTAAATTTGCTTTGTGAAGACTATAACAATACAAAAAAAAAAAAAAAAAAAAAAAAAAAAAATTTTGTCCAAATACTCCCATCGCGTAGAGTTAAACGTGGAATTCTAAACCCCCTTGGCTCTTTAGTTAAGGCTATAACTGGTAATCTAGATCACCAAGACGCCCTTAGGTATGATAGATTGATAAACGAATTAAAGTCGAGCCAGGATGCAACTAACAAAAGGTTCACCTTGGTTAGAAAAATGGCGGATTCATTCATAAATGCCACCAATTCCTCTCGATCTAACTTCATTCAGCTGGACAAGGAAATATGGGAATTAAGAAAAATGTTTAACCAAACTGCAAGTAATCAGACCGTCAACAAAATCATTCTTACATTTAATTTGTTTTTGCATAATTTTATGACGCTGTATGTCCGCCTGGATGAAATAGAAACAGCCATAACATTTAGTAAGTTAAGAACCCTACACCAAACCATTGTGGATAGCGATGAATTGTTAACTATGCTAAGAACTATTGAATCAAAGAACATTTTAGTGTACCCTGTTAACTTAGAGAACTTATTAAAACTTGAACAATGTATAGAATTAAAAGCTTACACTAAAGGAAGTACAATAACATTTTTGCTAGACATTCCAGTTATTCGAAAGGAAACTTATTCCTACTATAAAATCTTACCCTTACCAACCGTAAATATCCATAACCAAATAACCGTTATCATACCTGTACATCCTTATATCCTCGTAAAAGGGTCGAAAACCGAGCCGGTTGCTACACCGTGTATGGAGATTGAAGAAGGCTATTTCCTCTGCCAAGAAAATGAAATACTCCCGTTAACCCCTGACCGCTGCGTAGCAGATTTGATGAAATTTAACACAAATACCAGCTCTTGCCATCCTGTGGTTGCTAACATACAAGGGCTAAAAATAGAAACCCTGCAACTAAATCAATGGCTAATTTTTACAAAAGAGCCCCTCACACTGAAGAGGTTCTGCGAAACAGGAGTCACTCAGCACATGATCCGAGGCACTTACATACTTACCTTGGAAGACAATTGTGAAGTAAGGATCACAGACATCTTTTTGAGCCAACATTTAATAAAAGGGAAGGATGTACCAGTAACAAAATTACCAATTATAAACCTACCAGAGATCGATATGCCGACACCGCTACCAGAGAGGAAGCCTCTGAATTTGAACGGAGTTAACCTGGCGGATTTGCAGTTCATACAATATGCGTTACAGAAAAGTGATAGTGAAATAGTGGAAAGTAGTAATGAAAGCATAGTGAAAGTGAAAGGTATCAGTGTCTGGACATTGGGGCTATATATAATCCTAGTTTTAGGCACATGTATAACCATTTTTGCTAAATATAAGAAACTTTTATGTTTTCAAAATCATCAGTCGCAAAATCGTCCGACTGAGGATTTTGAACTTGCGGAGGGAAGAGTTATGTATGTTGACTCCCGGGCCTCCCGGCCAGTTACAGTGAATGCATAACCGCTGACATTGCGGTAAGGATGTTATGCCCAGAGCGCCCGCGCACAGGTGGCGAGTACCGGGAATCAAGCCCACCGCTGTGTATGAGATAGTTCTTACATAGAATAAGTTAGTTACAGTTTAAGCTTCAAGCTGTTCACTCATCTTATATTTTAATCATTAAAGTTAAGTCCAAGTAACCTGAGTTTTACCTTGAAACGTCCTCATGAGCTCCCAACTTTAACTAGGTACATAACATCGGTTAAACAACCGGTCATCAGTTAATCAGTCATTACTCTTAGAAACCATGTTCTTAATACTGAAACGATGCTGACAATCTGAGAATCGATATTAGTTGACTTAAGTAGTGACCTTTGGTTTTCAACCGACGAATTAACGTACCAAAAGTCATGCATAATTATAGTACAAAATATAGTACTTTTGTATGTTAATTGACATGCTTAATTTTTTATACCAGCCTGTTTTCCCAGGGTTTTCCTCCAACTGTTTTTCGCTGGGAATTTTCGGCAACATTGTTGACGTACACACGTGCTAAAAAAATCATAATAAATGTTTCTCAGCAAGTTCCGGCTTGTCAAGTTCAGCTATGTTATTCACAACCTATCTTGCCTCACATATGTAACCATCCGTTTTCTATCTTGACCCCTTGATTCGTACCAACTACATTTAAACTGAGACCAGACTTACGCTGGATCGCGGCGAGTTTTTGAAAAGCACTGGGAATACCAAACTAGCGCTATTACTTGTCCATTACGCTACTAGATAATTTGAACACGATTGTTCCTTAGAATATAGCAGAGATTAGTGCAAGATAGGTGAACCATTATAGCGCTCTTATTAGGAAAAAACGGTGGAATCGGAAATGGACCGAGATTACTTGTCAGTGCGTAATTTGTAATATTATATGGAATGATCTAATTCAAAGGTTTTACGTCGTAAATTTTTCCTAATGTCTGTGATGTTTTAACTCCAGATCGTTATACATTTAATGAGTTCTTGGTCGGTTTAAAAAAAATGTAGGTACATATTTAGTTAAGGGATTTAATTAAAACAAAACTTAACTTTTAGTTCCTGTGTGTAACGATTACTCATAGATAAGACTAACCTCCGTTACACAAAGGACGCGATTGTAATTTTGTTTTCATTACGCCCTTAACTCATGTAATTATTTTTTCTTAAACTAAAAGGGATAAGATTACTTTCATTAAAGAAGAAATACCTATTGTAAATTACACTTAGTTCTCTTTGTCGTATCCGACGACAGCGACCCAAATAACTATAATTTTCTCTGATGAGCACGGATATGGCTCGCAAAACCGAATTTGTTCTAGGACTCGTATAAGATATCAAAATTAAAATGCAATTTAAATAACTTATTTATTCCATCCTTGCTGCCAGCTATTAATGCATTAAACCTTAGTGTCAGATTACATACCTTCAGTTAAAAATGTATCTCACTGATTTACAGAACATACGACATGATGCTCGTTTATGGTACACTTACAAGATTGTATCTAATATTAATTTCACATTCCGCGGCAGAGGCATTTATCCGAGAAAGGGCATGTTTTATCTTCAGTACTACCTAGGCAATCTTTTATATTTATTAGTAATGTTTCTTATGAGCGTGGTATAAGTATGCGGAAGAATAAGTACATCTTGTTTTGATTTTTATTTCAGACGTAACGTAACCGCGTTTTCATCGGATTAATATGTTTCCGTGTCCATTAACCACCGTAATTATTAAATGACCGAATATCCAGATTAACAAAATATCTGGGACGCGTTTTCAATTACTTAAAGTCAGATATACGTATTTTCTTATACACAAAGATTAAACAGTGTATAACGTCGCATAAGGCGCCAGAAATAAGTGATCGCAATAGATTACAACTGTCTATACCTATGGGTCTCAAATAAATAGGTAGGTACCTACTCTGATATTGAAAATTAAGGCTGATGTCATCCTAAATGCCTATATAAAATAAATGAACGAATGTTAAGTTTAACGTCATAAAATACAGGTTGCGCTAGGTCTTTAACCTTCTTTAACTTCACAATCAAAGACTGCACTAAATCACTATTAGTTAATTGAGATAAGCACTAAATCTACCGTTGCGGATACAGGGAGTTAAGGTATGCTGCCAAACGGGTCCTAGACCGGTCGATCGATCGTAAAGGTTAACGGATAAAATACTCCCAATGTCAGGGTTTGCCGGTCAAGAATACGCGGATATTATTAATATGGAAAGTACGTCTCATATTGTTATTATGCATATAAAGTACCTACTTAATTACTAACAGTGTGATAAAATACATGTTTGACGAAGGTTTGACGTAGGTATTCATCACCTTTTTAAATAGAAACCTTTTATGAGGTAAAATTCGTAGCTAGCGAGATGTTCGCCTAGCAAAAACCTTTTTTTTAATCTGACTGCGACTAGGTCGGGCCCAATAAAGTGATAGGAGTGCACGGTTGGAGAGGGGCCTGAAAATCCACGGGAAACCACCGACACGATCACGCGGGCGGTATAAACACTGGTATACCTACCTACTCTAAGAGTTTGCGCTCCAGTGAGCATGGTTGAACGGTTTCAACCGGATCTGAGGGAGCTAAAACGCCATCATACGAGTATGTCGACATACCTAGGTGGTAAATGTCTTGGCACTCTTCTTTCTAGCACTTTAATACTTGCTAATAGGGGACGTATGCTATATGTCCGATATATTCCGAAATAAGAATCAAATCAAATGGCCTAATCGGGGGATTAAGTATATTCTCGCTTGGACAAATTTATGTGACTAACATACTTGACTAGTATCCTCTACTCAGATTTTTACAGAATCAGCAGTACCTACGCTAGTATCTAATTTCCCTTAAGTAATCATAAATGTTCTACTTATAATTATAAGCGATACAGGATCACTGTATTATCTACTGACACTTTCCTCATCCGAGCAAAATAAACGTAAACAAAATCGATGTCAAGTATTCGATGACACACACAGTCAATGTGAGGTCAAGAGTGCGAACTTGCGGTTACGCAAGTTAAACATTGCAGTTAGGTGAAACATGAGGTAGGTACCAAATGATGAACACTACTAGATTAACATTTAACACTATCCAGAAGTAATTAATATTAAGTTTATTTTTAAGCTTAGTGTACTGTTCTAATGATGTAACTTATTTTAAATTGAAATATTCTGGCTTCATGGGGCTAAAAACAATCCAGAAGTTGAACCTTAGATCGAAATAATGTTGTGATAAGAATTATGGATTTAGATTTTTGATTTCGTCAAACTTAATCATTTTCCAATTAAAGTGAAATCCTGTGGCGTTGACTTTTTCAATTTTTCACTTTAATTGGAGATTGTAATTTCGTTAGCGGACGGGACGCATCCGCTTGACAAATTAATTAAACTTAATCATGTTTAGAATAATTTTCAATTAAAGTGAAAAAAAGGTATTTGAAATAGTCGAATTCAATGTCAACAAAATCATACAGAAAAATTAAATTAGTTCAAACTAGGTTCAGAATAAATCTAAAATTGTGGAATCTAAAGATAGGATAAAATGAAAGAGTAGGTATGCTAAAGAGATGACCGATGATGAGATGCAGAGCCGGATCTAGGGGGGGGAGGGGGGGGGCAAGCCGGGGTCCATGCCCAAGTTTAGGGGGCGGCAAATTTAGGGGCGGCAGGGGGGCGGCAATTCGAACTTTTTGACAGGCCAAAATACGTCTTGACAGGACAAAAAAATTCGCGCTCGCTGCGCTCGCGTTTTTTTATGACTTGATATGTATTTTCCGCAAAGCGCTTTGCAGACGACATTATTATCTTTGCAGAATCTGCAACCCAACTAGAAGACATGATGAACACCCTAGACACGGAAAGCAAGAAAGTAGGACTACACATGAATACATCTAAAACCAAAGCTATGACGAATAGTCGAAGAAGAATAATTAATGTAGCAGGGACTGAAATTGAATATGTAAATGAATACATATACTTGGGTAAACGCATATCTTTCAGTCCATGCAACAACGAGGAAGAAGTAGACAGACGCGTGAACATAGCCTGGAAAAAGTTCTGGTCCCAGAAAGAAATCTTGAAAGGTGATTACAGCATAGCACATAAGAAAATCGTATTGGACACCTGTATCCTGCCAAGTCTAACTTATGGAAGCCAAACTTGGATATACACAAAAAAAGCATGTAACGCCATAACAACCTGTCAAAGATCTATGGAGAGAAGTATATTAAATATAAGAAGAATACAGAAAATCAGGAGCGAAATAATACGTCGAAGGACCAAACTAACAGACGCTCTTCAACAAACTCTCCATCTAAAATGGCAATGGGCAGGTCATATAGCCAGATATGGGGACAGAAGATGGACACTAGAAACGACAAAATGGACGGGACCTATAGGACGGAGACGCCCAGGAAGGCCCAGGAAGAAGTGGATAGACGACATTTCCTCTGTAGCAGGAAAAAACTGGCTCCAAAAAGCTCAGGACAGGAAAGAGTGGAGAAAAAGTGAGGAGGCTTTCACCCAGCAGATGGGATCTGCAGTCTGCCCCAAAACAAATTTTAGTTAAAAAAAAAAAAAAAAAAACAAGAACCTAAAAGGACTGTGGAACAAACAAAGCTAAAATTATTAATTAAATTTATGTATTTTCCGCATCTGCATCATAATGTTTGAAAATTTTCGCGCTCGCTGCGCTCGCGTTTTCATCTATGCGTAGATATATTATGTTATGACTTTATGACCCGTCCCCTTAGAGTAGATAACTAGTAGCTACTTTTACTGTTCTGAAATGGTAGAAGTAACAATTTGTAAGACAATATATGCATGCGGGGGCGGCATTTTGTAGCTTTTGCCCCCCCTCGAAAAATTTCTAGATCCGGCGCTGATGAGATGATAATCTAAAGTTACATTATTATTTGAAAGTATTAATAATTAAAGTACCTAAGATGATGAAGAGGAAGGAAGTGGCGAGATTATCGAGTGACCTCTCGGAGAAAAGTACATAACATCCACTGACCCCAAGTAAAGGGGTTAAAGGTAAGCGAAAGATGAAATGAAAAAGAAATCTCACACTTAGGTACCTTTCTTTGCTATTAATAAACAGTTATTAATGTGGTACAACAACTTGAAACCTAATGCGAAAACTACTTAAGCGGAATTTGCTAAACTGGTCCAACCTGGTTGGCTCTAGTTTTAGTTAAAAAGACTATCTCTACTTACCTATACCTACTTTGTTGCTGCTTTACGGAGTGTAGGTATCTATATAATCAAAGCAACTCTGTACTGACTCAGGGAATTTAAATTTTCAACCGAGTACGTAAGTTCTGGCCCGTGTACCACAAAACTTTGCAAGTCTACAATTCGACAAAATTGTACAATTTTCCATAGAAAAAGTTGACAAATTTGTCGAATTGTACGCTTGTAAAGTTTTGTGGTACGCCCCTGTTGTTGCCTCGTTGATTGAATGTTGTTATCTCAGAACTTGTTTTAGTTAGTGTTCATTTTTAGTCATAACTATATGTTAAAACATGATTGCTCTATATCCAAAATCTTATTGTACCTAACTATTTGTACCGCCTTAAAAAAGAAGGTTTGTCTGGTGTACTTCCCAACTTCGACAATAGTGGACAAGTGGACTAATTTTGATACCCAATTCTTTTTTTTCAGCAAATGTTTTTCTTTCACACTGCATGATTGAAACATTCATTAACAACTGTCAATTAAATCTAATTACCTATCTAACAATATTCAATAACGGTTACGACTTTTAATAAAATGGCAAATTAAATTTTAATCAACGTCCAATTATGACGAGATGTTGTTGATGACTTAGTTGCCATTCACTACCTACTTACGTAGTTAAGTCTCATTAGCAAAAATTGTAGCAACAATATCCATACTAATATTATTAGCGCGGAAGTAACTATCTGTCGGTCTCTTCAGGCTTTACCTTGACTGGCTAATCTGATTTAGATGTTTTTCGGCATGAATTAGATTAAGGTATTTTGGAAGCAATTGCTATTTAGGGATCAGATCGTTTACCCAGCTACGAGTAGCATGATGGCCGCTGAACTGATCTAAATGATATTCGGCATGATTAAGATTATAGTAACTATTCTGGAAGAGATCGCTATTTTGCGATAAGACCGCCTTACCAGACATACCTTACCATACCTTATATCGGACATGCATTCGTCCATCTCAAATTTTCATACCAGTTAGGCTGTTAATTTACATATTTACCGTAGTTTAGGTATATCTCGGTTAAGTTTCATGTGTTATTTTCCTGGTGAGCATTAAAGATATTTTTTATATTGTAGGTATTGTGCCTTCTAAGGTTGAAGTGCCTCTACAACCCGATTGAAGCCATTGACATTGTTAGTTATCTATCTTGGTAATGGTATGCTCAACGCTATGCTATGCGTATGCTCAATAAACCTGTGTGTAAATGTGAGAATATGTTTAATTTGATATTTGTTAATGGCATCGACGATTAACATGATATTTACGGAAGAGCTATTGATTCATTATCAAAGGTTGCTTCGCTTGGTCATGACCAGTTTATTTATTTATTTACAATTGAGTTGTAGGTATATAATATTTATAATTTCGTGCATTTCGCGATGGCACGGTTTTTTTGTAAAATTTAAAGCAAGCAGACCAGACACGAAGGCATGCCTGCCTAGCTTGAAAACTGGATTACATTTTTAAGTTTTTTTAGTTTCCTGACGACAATTTTATAGTGTACCGTTCACAATTTAACCCTTTGAACGCCAAGACCCTATAATGTGGTCGTGTGTTGTCGTGCCCACCACGCCAACAACCACTAAAAAGGTCGGAGTGAAGGTGTAGGTACTTTGATCATGAATAAAATATATTATGATTTGTTTTTATTGGTTCAAACGTTACATATTCAACAGTGCTTGTCGTGGTGGGCACGATAGCGCTAATATGAGGATGCTGCCACTTCTCCATTTGAACCGGTGATAGTTATAATATATAATAGCTAGAAAATAATTTACTTAGCATATATATATATATATATATATTCACTAGTAACTATATATTATATTTACTAATTGTAATAGAGAAAATAATAGAGAATACTAACAAACATCAGCAGCACACGCGGCGACCAGTAACAATATGGCACTGAACTTGATCACGGCTGACGCCATAGCGACGGAAATTAAAAAAACTTATTAAAAAAAAAACCTTAATTTTATAAGCGTCGGTTGTTCCCGCGCTACTGCGGAGGACTGGCATTGGTCGTGGCCTTTGGGCCGCTTATATGGACGGCCGGCTGGCTGATTCATAATGTTCTGTGGAAATTGAACGAAATTTGAACATGAACTAAGAAGAATCTTAAGTACGACAGTTTTCCCTGAACAAATGAGATCATCGACTTTTCAGCAGTTTTATTGTGATGTTAATAAAGAAAGTCAGAATAGGGCTCATGAAGACGCGATTCCGCGCCATAGAGAATTAGTTATACAATATAGGATGCAGCAGCTAATGGCTGCTTATGCAGTAGAATATAGCTGATGAAAATAAAACAAGAAAATCTTGATTCGCTTCTCAGTAAATAGGGTCAATTACCTATGACAAATAATCATGTAAATTTCGATTGTCGCGAGTCAACTTAATCTTAGCTATACTACACGTTGAGAGTAGTGGAACGTCGGGTCGTCGGTAGGTGGGTTTGCGGCCAGCTATTTTGCGCCGGTTTGCGGCTACTTGGAGTTCATGAAATGAAATAATTTTTTCTCGTTTTTTTTTATATATTCCCATTCAATAGCTACCAATTAAAATGCATACGACTCACTGTTTCTTTAGGGCGTGTAAAAATTATATTTACAGCTTGTTCGGTACATGGACCGTCAAATTTTTTTGGGGTGCTTGTTGGGTCATTTGCTACCTTTCCACCCTTGGACCCTGGGTCCTCAGAGTGACGGTCACGGAGGTATGATTTTTTAAAAGTTTTTTTCCTAAATTACCCAAAATCTGACATTCGAAGACCCATAACTTTTTTGTGTATGCTTTTAAATACGTATTTTATTTAAATGTCTTTCGTCTACGCACGTGTGCTTAAAAAATACTTATTTCTTGATACAAATAATACCACAAAATGAACACATGGGCCTTTTTAATAACAAATAAAACGAATTTTCGAAAAAAAAATATTCACTTAAAAATTCAATTTAAAAAAAAGTAGCAGCTATTGAGAGCTTCATTTTATTTTAAGAAGTTTTTTAGTTTATGAGCTTTCTAACGGCATGCTACAACATTCCATAAATTAAAAAAATATATTGTAGAGTGCGAAATTTGTACTACACGGAACCCTTGGAACCTTAGTAGATACTCAACGTAATATCACTTCAGTAACTAGGTATACTTATGCAAATTGTAAAGAAACTATATAACTACCATTGTAGCGATAATATTTTCTATTCTGTTTTAGAGCAGGGTTTACAAAGTCTACATTGCCTTCGGTTTGTCCTGCATTACGTAGGTAAGTTTGATGGACAAAATAACGTCATAGATTCTAAGGTTAAGGCTCTCTCTTTTTCATAAAGATGTAGGTATTAATTTTTTTTATGGGGAAATATGATTCTTATGATTAAGTACCTCTATATGATTCGTTACTATACTTAAGCTACCTCAGAACAAATTTTGATCGAAAAATTGTGTCACATACGAATAGTGGATATTTTATCCCGCTTATCTTAAATTTAATATAACGAATACCGACGAGTACCTATAACATAACTTACGAGAAGCTAGCATATTCTCTCAATACCTACTACACATTACCTCGCTACGGATAAACGGCGGTTAGATTTAATATATTAATGGCCAGTTCCCGTGGGATTAACAGCCCGTCCAGTGTTGCCACATACATAACTTTTAAATGGCCATAACTATCATTTGACACTGGCTGGTCTATTATTAGCGAAGCTGTATGCGAAGACGAAGAACCGGTCAGCGAGACGACGTATTAAATTTAAAAACTTAGAGCCTAGTACAGACCGCGGAGGTCGTAATTGCCTATGGGGCTTAACGGGAATTTAGATTGCGATTTCGAAAACTAAGTTATTAACATAGGTATTTAAATTGACAAAAAAGCGGCACTAGTCACTAAGTCGTAAATAAGCATAATTGTATGACCGGTTTTATCAGAATGCGTGTAGAATAAATATAATAACCAGAAAGACGCTTAGGTCACCTGCGTAGGTATTTATTATAAAATCATTTTATACTCTTCCTCGAGTTCGCTCCTAACTAGTATTTTGTGACCCCGACGTTCGTAAACATTATTCGTAATCGGAGGTCAGGTCATTCATTAACTGGCCAATGACTGGTTCACCAGTAGCGATGCGGTGTGTAGCGGCGTGTTTCCGGCAAAATAACAAACTTGCATACCTACCTAGTCATAAAAACCGCAGATTTATAAAGAATACAAACTTCGAAACAAAGACAGACAAACAATTAAATAGAGTAAGAATGCCAAGAATGGTAAAACTATAAGAGCTAAACTGCGTGAATTTCAAAACTTGAGTCTTCGCCTAAATATTTTTATGTCACACCTGGCCATAAAGCGGCCATTATCGCACGCTCCGCGCGCGAAAAAACCCACTTCCTGGCCAGGGGGTGACATAAAATTTTGTACTTACCACGGGCGATAATAAAGAAAGCCTCAGAGCGCATATTTATCGCCCTTGCCTTCGGCTCGGGCGTAAAATACCTGCGATCTGAGACATTCTTTGTTTTATCGCCCTTGGTAAGTAATGTACTATTACACGACTGCCCAAAAAAAGGAGTGTAATGTTTTCAGGTTTCATGTATGTATGTATGTGAACTGTTTTCGTTCCCCCAGAACTTCTCAACGCCTTAACCGATTTAGATGTATGAGGTATCGTTGGAATCCTTACGTCATCGCGGGTCACATGGGATATGTGACGTTGCACAAAAAACAATATGGCGGACTGTAGAGTAGACTCCATTTTGCGTGTTCCGTAACAAAAAATTTTTTGCTATCCTAACAAGTGGGGTATTAAAATGAAGCATTTGAAGAGACGATTTCAAAAATAAATATAATGTATGTGTTTCAAGTAAAAAAAGTTCGAAACACATACATTATATATATATTTGAAATCGTCTCTTCAAATGCTTCATTTTAATACCCCACTTGTTAGGATAGCAAAAATAAATTTCCTTGATTTCTTTATTATGAAACTTGTTTTTATCTTTTTAATGCAGCCGTGTTTTTTTCACACTAAAAGTAAGAAAGGAAATTGCGGCAATTTACTTACACTCTGCTTGAAAATATGTAATAAGTAGGTATCTTCCATTAGGTAAATACGAGTACCTACCTGTAAGTACTGACGTTAACTATTAAAATAAATTGGTTTGACTGTTAATGTCAATCCGGAATCGTTTGTTTTACTAGTACTAATGATTAGTGTTGTTTTATGAAATTAATACCTAGTAAAAACCCTCCTTGAGCACTTCATTAGACACAAAATACCTACAGTATGTAGAACTACGGAAGGCAAACACGTACCTATACCTGTTACAATAGGTACCTATGTTAAAATAGTATAATATGCCACGTACTGTATGTACATCGTTAATCTGAAAGGTTTATATTGCGGGATATCGAATCGCCATGCCCGCCGAGCCCTGACGCATAGGGGACTAGCAATTTCCCTGCTTCTCGTCTTCTCGTGGGAAACTGCGCGCGCGCCGGTGCCGCCCTCCGGCGGATACATGAGTTCATTAACGACCCGCTGGGAACGATATTCTCGAATGCTGCTTTCTTTGGAACTAATCTGGGAGTCTATTTGGCTAGACGACCTAGATAATGATATGATATTGGTTTGACATTGACAAATATGATATCAAGCGAGTTGATCGATGGATGGCACGTGGCTATAACTCGTTGCTCTGGAGAGTTTTACGTTGGATTACAATACGGGGCTGTTCAAAAAAGTAATGTATACATTTTTAAAGGGTGGGCCACTCGCATGTTACGTCCCTGGTGTGGAATATACATAGGCAGCGATTAACGGTCCCCATAGCCTATAGAGGCAACGGGGACCACTAATCATTAGGCGAGCCGTACGCTAGTTAGTCAACGACTTGGTAAAAAAAGCCGTTACCGTTTCCATTCTCGTCTCTATATACAGCACTCGCACGCAACGCCATGTGTTTACTCTTGGGTAGGTGACTGAGCTGCAACAAATGTCATACTACTACCATGTCAGTACGTTAAGTCAGCTAGACCTTTAACCGTCCTCCAGTGGAAATATGCTATATTTAACAATTCGTTGGGACAATCTCGACTGGCGGTGCTTTCACAAACCTACGATTTACAATTTTATACTTAAGTCTTAAACTGGCAATATAGGCGCTACACCATTGAACCATTTGACCGTTGAAAGTAGGTACGAGTAGGTATCTTGAAAACATTATAACTAAACTTGTAGCTTCGCGAACGTATTTTAATCAGAGTCACATGTTAGTATAAGTTTATTTATTTATTAAGAAACGCAATTTATTTAGTAAAAACAACAAAAAACTGGCAAGGAACAATACTTAAAATGAATGTTTACCTATTCTAGGAAAGGGGGAAATTCGCGCAAATGAAAAGTCAATCTATAAAAGTTTGTTAGGTACATAAGTTTCTTGAAATATCACGCCGCTAGCCTGCGAATGTCAAAAGTCGTTTTGTATGGAAAGCGAACCACCTTAACTAAAAATATTGCCCCTCAAGTACATGCTTATTAATTATACTCTTTGCCCAAGTCCCCGGTGCTCGGTAGGGTACCCAGAACAGAAGGCATGACCGCATTGGCGTGCTGGATAGTAATGCTGATCCGCTGAGCGAAATAGTGGCCAGCCTTCTTGTCACAGGGCTAAGATGATGTCGGACATATAGCATTCGACCCTTACTGTCAACCGTCAAGTATGTAAGTGCGAGAGGAACGAATGTTATATATAATTATATAAGCTCCGCAGATGGCCCTATAGGCTATAAGGGAAGGCGCGTAAATGTCCAATACCTTATACCTCTAGAGGCCACGAGCATTTGGACCCCATGGCCCCAGGGTTCAACCCAAAACGCTGCAAACATGTAGCTACTGCCGAGGGTGCCATGTTAGTTAATCTGCAGAATGTCTATTTTCAACTGAAGCTGGTTATACCCTAAGTTTATCATACAGGCTGTCGCATAAACATGAAACTATATTAGGACTGTTGGCAGTGTTGGCTGCCAATGACAGCATTCTGCTGACATAATGACATTAATTAGTGTTACCTAGTTGGCAGTGCATCTTCACATAAGTATGTAGTTTACCTTAGAATTGTACATTAATAACTACTACTATTAGGTACTGTGACAGACGTGTAGACTGGCCTTAGCTTAGAATAGTAATTAAGAACACATAAATTAGTGAAGCGTGCTAAGTTTAGATAGAAATCTTTAGGTTTTTAATTCCACGTAGGAGCCAGCTAGCATACGGCCGGTCTAATGGCGGTTACCGCAGAATAGCATCTGTTCGTGTTCAGAAACATATACCTAGGTATTGTTGCTTGCTTATTTAACATCTCACTCTGGCCGAATTCGAGTTCAGAGAGCCTACTGATTGAAAACGGAATAGCTATATAACATATTCCGGGCAGGCATCTCTGTAGCACTTAAATGTTCGAGTGTCAGAGAAGAGAGAAGGTAATTTTTTTTCTGATAGCGGCAGGCCCTCAGACCACAGATATTATTCAAATTTTTATGTAATGTGTTAAGCGCACTCGCCTCTATGTGAGCCCGGTTAGCACAATTGGTTTTACCGTCATCTTTTATGACCGAAATGTACAAAAACGTCACATAAAAAGTTACCTATCGCTGGCTTTACTGAGACCCACGAAACATTAAAATCAAAATAAACCGCGAAACATTACATTACAGGTATATGCCGCAGCGATCTTCTGAAAACTTTGTTGCCTCCTTAGCATCATATTAATCTATATGTTTTAAATCATGTTGTGCACACATATTTAGGGTTACAGACCAGCTCTAGTTAGGTATTAACACTTACCTTATTATCAAAAAAATGCCTGTAACTTGTTTTGTGAGCCTTATTGAATAATTAAATAAATAAAAAATAGATCGCGAATGAACCTCCTGTTTAGTTACAGTCAATTAAAGATTTAAAAAATATGCTTTTGTATGTACAGACGGATTGTTTAGCGTTTCTGTGATTAGAGCCAGCTAAATGACTATTAATTTAAAACGAAATTAAGGTTGAACATATTACGTATTTTGGCATCCGTATCCGGAATTGTATTTTAATTGGTGATAAATTGCTATTAGTCGGTATTGTATGATTCTTGGTGTTACGGCCAAGGAGCCTGAACAAACTATGGTGACAAGAAGTGAATATTGCTCTTGTGTTTTATTAGGCGCTTATTCTACTTTTGTATGTCTACCGTGATTTTTTATTATTATCAAACGAACTCTCATACGAGCTGCACCAGCTCTGTACTTTGTACAAGTATTTTACCATTAAACCTGTTAGTTTTGGAAATCTGGAGTTTCAATTAAGCTCCGTTATGTCCGCGAAGACATAAATTGGAGGCCCCGACGAGATTCAACGAGTAAATTGTCTACAAATGGGATCGGAATTCGCCATCAACTCCATGCAATATCTACGTGTGAACTACAAGAGTTGACGACTTCCATGACCAAACGGAGTCAGAGGAACATCACAGTGGCACCATCACGATATCATAGTCACCAGCTCGGCCAGTGAAGGAACAAAACCTCGCACCGTGCAACGGAGTCTTTCGAAAGTTAAGTGCCCTTCCTTTGTTTCCTACCTAAATTTGCAAGTCATTTACCTTTGTCTAAAACCAATTTAAGAAATAAGTCTCCACTTGAGAAACAACTATTTACATTCATCATTTAAAGGTGCAAATTAAAAACTATAGGTAAAACATACGTAATCATTATCTAAAATCTAATTAGCGTAACTGTAAAAAATAAAACTTGAACATTCCTTCCGTGAACGCTTATTTACATCGGTACATAAGTATAAAATTAACGTAATATTGTAATTTGATAGTTTTATTCGATTAGTTAGTTGTTGTAACGTCGATATACCTACAAACCTAGGAACAATGGATATTGAAATCACCTGTTTGTTTACGTATTTAAATCTGTGCAGCTGTTTATTAGTAACTCGTTAGTTATTAGCAAATTATAATAATAAATATTTTTAACATTCCCGCAGTGATTAAGTAATAGGTAAAACAATTATTGAGTTAGTTGGCCGACTATTCCAGGATCACGGGATCGCGCTTGGAGTCTGTGCTGTGCAAGGGGTTCCGCGCGCTGTCAACAACGGCACCTACTCGCGGCTGCGGGCCCGACCGGTTTCTTATCAGCTGTTCCGGCGAACTGAGGAGCGTGAGCCAATATTTTTATTGCTAATTATTGCACGAGTCATTTATATTGTTTACAATGGGAGATAGCAAGGAACTTAAAGATTTAATTACTTCACGTAGCTCCATAAAGGGTCGCATAACTAAATTTAAAAATTACCTAGCGAGTTTAAACTGCAAATCAGAGCTAAATAATGTAGAACTGGCCGAGTTGAGCCTTAAGCTGACGAGGTTCGAAAATCTATCAGTAAAGTTTGATAATTTACAAAATAACATTGAGATTTTATGTCCGGAGGACATTGATCGTGAGATTGATGAGCGGGAAAGCATTGAACAGGACATGATCGTTAGTATCGCTATGGCAAAAACATTGATAGACAATTACAACACTCTTCAAAATCAACAAAGGCGAGAATCGGCTGCTAATGAGTCTCAATGCTTACTCGACCATCAAGATATGGGTTTTAAATTGCCACAAATACAAATATCCAAATTCGACGGCTCATATTTCCGCTGGCTGGAGTTCCGCGACACTTTTGAGAGTCTAATCCATAAGAATGCCCGGATCAAAGATATACACAAGTTCCACTATCTTATCTCGTACTTGGAGGGTGACGCGGCAAGGATAATTTCCAACTTAGAAGTGTCATCGGCTAACTACACGGAGGCCTGGAAGTTGCTCGGTGAGCGTTATGATAATAAGCGATTACTTATCAATCATCACCTAAGTTCATTATTTAATATTCAACCGCTCACGCGAGAAACTGAACGGTCTTTGCGTTTTATAGTGGACCACGTTGTAAAAAATTTACGCGCGCTGTCCAGCTTAGGCCAGCCTACAGACAAATGGGATGTCATTATTATATTCATGTTGACATCGAAATTGGACAGTAATACATTAGTCAAATGGGAAGAGTATCGTAACTCGCTCGACGATGTGCCGTCTTTAGAACAATTCTATAAGTTTTTAATTGATCGCGCAGACGTCATCGAAGCTCTGAATCGTAACCGGCATGATGTCTCTCAGGCCAAAATCGCGCCGTCTGGGTCGTATCAAAATAATAGGAATAATAATAATAACAGCAAACCTCAGTATACAAATAATAATAACAAGCCGTTTAAGGCCGCCGTCACAAAAACGTTTGCGAGTGTGAACCAATCCCGCCAGGCAACTTTCGTCTGCGTTATATGTAACGATAATCATAGAATATATGATTGTACCACTTTCAAAAATAAAAGCCTCAAAGATAAATTAGCGGACGTTTCTACATATAAGTTATGTGCAAATTGTCTTCGACAGGGACACCCTTTGAACGAGTGCCGAATGGGCCCTTGTCGCGAATGCAAAAGAAACCATAATAGTTTGCTGCATCCAGAATCGTCTGAAAATACTAATGCGGTATCTACTAATTCAGCGTCTGTGGTTAATTTTTCTGAACAAAATTGTACTCAAGTTTTATTGTCAACGGCAATTGTCGAAATCACAAATCCTGCTACAAATGAATCCCTAAAGATTCGATCGATGCTTGATTGTGGTAGCCAATCCACATTTATTACAAATTCCCTAAAGGAAAGGTTGTCGCTAAAATCCAACAAAATTGACTCGCTAAAGGTCATTGGGATTGGAAACAACTGCACGAATAATGTTGTCGAAGCTTGTAACGTTCAAATGAGCTCACTAAATAGCGCATTCAGTGTAAGGTTATCTTGCCTAGTGCTAAAAGAATTAACAGGTGTACTTCCAAAGTCTCCTATAAATATCAGCGATATAAATATACCTAAAAATATGGTTTTGGCTGATCCCAATTTCCATAAGCCGGCTCCTATTGACATGCTCATTGGTGCCGACATTTTCTGGGACATTTTAGGAAATGAACAAAAATCCTTAGGCCCTGAGCGTCCTAAATTACGCAGCTCTAAATTAGGTTGGCTAGTGTCTGGCCCGACTAATACGAAAACGGATCTGCCTCACAACTGTTATACACAATGCAACCATGTCACTGTCACAAAAGATACACAAGATTCGATAGAGGATTTACTGACTAAATTCTGGGACTTGGAAGAAGTGCCCGAGCAAAAACGGTTAAGTATTAAGGAAAAGTCTTGCGAAAAACACTTCTTAGCTAATGTGTCTAGACTTAGTACTGGGAGATTTGAAGTCAAATTACCCCTAACAGGCTCACCCGATTCTCTTGGAGATTCATATAATTTGGCGAGACGAAGATTTATAAATTTAGAAAAGAAATTCAGGCGCAACCCCACATTAAAAAATGAGTATTCGAAATTTATTAAGGAATATGCTGACTTGGGACACTTGAGTGAGTCTCCTGAGGCCAAAGCGACCCCAAGCTTCTTTCTTTGTCATCACGCCGTATTTAAAGATAGCGAATCAACGGCCTTGCGCGTGGTCTTTGATGGATCAGCTGCGTCCTCGAGCGGTTTGTCTCTAAATGACATACTAGCGGTAGGTCCAAATGTCCAGGACTCTCTTTTCTCCATCTTAGTGAGAGCGAGGCAATATAAATACATTTTAACAGGCGATTTGGAGAAAATGTATCGCCAGGTGCTTGTTCACAAAGATGATCGCAACCTTCAACTCATATTATGGAGAGAAGATGAGTCCCAGCCTATCAAAACTCTGCAGCTAAATACTCTAACTTACGGTACGGCAAGTGCGAGTTATTTAAGCACGAGGTGTCTGCAACAGGTAGGAGAAGAGCAAGAGGACGAGCTGGTCAAAACTATAATAAAGGGCAACTTCTACGTCGACGACCTGATCACGGGCGCTAACGACGAAGAGGAATTGCGTCGCATTCAAACATCGGTCACAGAAGCTTTGAAATCGGGTTGCTTCAATTTAAGAAAGTTTAAAACTAATTCTACAAAATTATTTCAAGATTCTGACTTGAACACTAAAGAAAAATTAACTATAAGTGAATCTTCAAGTACTCTCGGATTAGGTTGGGATCCTTCTAAAGACTGTTTGCATTTTCCAGTTAAAAATGTAAATCAAAATAATAACAAAATTACAAAAAGACACATCATGTCCAATTCGTTTAAAACATTTGACCCGCTAGGGCTTCTGAGCCCTGTTGTCATTCAAACAAAAATGATGCTTCAAAAATTATGGCAGCAAAAAATTGATTGGGACGATCCCGTTCCACTTGATATTGAAAAGGAATGGACCAGGTATTGCGATAACTTACCGTTCGTTTCCAAAATACAAATAAATAGAAATGTTATCTGTGACAATCCTAAAATGATTGAACTGCATTCTTTCAGCGACTCGTCGGAACGTGCTCTAGGTGCATGCATTTACATGAGATCGATTAACGATAACGGCGACGTCACGGTTAGATTGCTATGTTCAAAGTCAAAAGTGGCACCATTAAAGTCAGTAACAATTGCACGTTTGGAGCTCTGCGCCGCGTTGCTGGCTGCTAGACTGTGCAAGGCTGTCACAGATTCCTTAAGATTCAAACCGGATCGTCTAGTACACTGGTGCGATTCAAATGTAGTGTTAGCATGGATCACCAATGTCCAGCTACGATTAAAAACATTCGCTGCGAACCGCATTGATGAGATTCGCGAAATTACTAATCCTAATTCATGGCAATACGTGCCCACATCGGCTAATCCAGCTGATTTAATTTCCAGGGGGGTGGACGCTGGCCATTTGCTTTGTTTGAATTTATGGTGGGCTGGTCCCGAATTTTTAGCTAAAAATGAATCCGAATGGCCAATGTCAAAGCATGCTCGCAATCTACCCATTGATCAAATACCAGAAATTAAATCAAACTTGGTTGGCATTTGTGAGAGTGTAATCAATTTTGAAAATTATTCTAAATTTACTAAACTTCTGCGATGTTATGCGTACGTAAAAAGATTTATTCACAATGTAAGATATCCTAAGGACAAACGTTCAGGAAATTTGACCACAGACGAGTTAAACATGTCATTCCATGACCTTTGCGCTCTCGCTCAAAGACAGTCATTTCCTGTCGAGTACGAATTGTTCACTAAAAACAAATCTCTAAGTCCTAGGTCTAGCTTATTGTCATTATCGCCTTTCATGGATGAGCAAAAGGTTATTAGAGTCGGTGGACGAATAGATGCCTCTAACTATAGTCATGACAAAAAGCATCCAATTTTGCTCCATTCATCTCACCGTCTAACGAAATTGTACTTTGAATTTGAGCACTTACGATTGTTACATGCAGGTCCTCAATTATTGCTAGCCGCTGTAAAAGAAAGGATTTGGCCAGTGGGAGGTAGGCATCTAGCCAGACGTACTGCTAACAGATGTATACGCTGCAGACGCTTGCGTGCTAAAACATTGTGTCCTAAGATGGGCAACCTACCTGCTCAGCGCGTAACTCCTGGCTCCCCGTTTTTGTCTGTCGGCGTGGACTTTGCTGGGCCATATCAAATTCTAAATCGTAAGGGGAGGGGTAGCACTTTGATAAAATGTTACCTTTGCCTATTCATATGTTTGCGATACAAATGCGTTCATTTAGAAGCCGTGAGCGATCTAACAAAAGACGCATTCATTATGACTCTTCGTAGATTTATTGCTCGCAGGGGTTTGCCAGCGGAAATATTCTGCGATAATGGTCGAAACTTTGTGGCTTCTGCTAAAGAGGTATCTAATTTCATAAAACAAGTTAGAGATCCTTTATGTGACGCGGTGAATCAAGAAAATATTAAATTCACATTCACGCCAACTTACGCTCCTCACTTCGGCGGAATCTGGGAATCCGGAATTAAGTCGGCTAAATACCACCTAAAGCGCGTAATGGGTAATAGTCATCTAACGTTTGAGGAAATTTCTACGTTGTTTTCTCAAGTGGAGGCAGTTCTAAATAGTCGTCCGCTTTATCCAATGTCTTCCTCTCCTGACGACCTGCTCTCCCTCTCCCCAGGGCACTTTCTCCTTGGAAGACCCCTTACTGCATTACCTGCGCCTACATTGGAAGCTTCCGCCGAAAGCAGCCTGCGTCGATATGCACGCATAGAAAAGCTACATCAGCACTTCTGGCGAAGATGGCAAAAGGAGTACATCAGTGAGCTCCAGCAGAGGACGAAATGGCGCGTCAACCACGCAAAATTGAACGTCGGTGATCTCGTCTTGCTGCATGAAGACAACGTGCCCCCACTTAGCTGGAGATTGGGTCGCGTCACTCGCCTATTTCCTGGACCGGACGGAATCCATAGAGTGGCAGACGTCAACACTGTAAGAGGATGTGTGAGGCGCCCCCTAACGCGTCTTTGCCCGCTACCAACGGATGAAGATCTTCTTGGTTGAAAGACTGGGTCTTTCAACGGGCGGGAATATGTTACGGCCAAGGAGCCTGAACAAACTATGGTGACAAGAAGTGAATATTGCTCTTGTGTTTTATTAGGCGCTTATTCTACTTTTGTATGTCTACCGTGATTTTTTATTATTATCAAACGAACTCTCATACGAGCTGCACCAGCTCTGTACTTTGTACAAGTATTTTACCATTAAACCTGTTAGTTTTGGAAATCTGGAGTTTCAATTAAGCTCCGTTATGTCCGCGAAGACACTTGGTAAAATACGCATGTAGGCAAGTATTTAAGATCTTCCTGCATTATATTACCGAGTCGGATATACTTGTTTCTTTTTTTTCGGCTACCTATTTTTCAAATTAATCGTTAAATAACGTTCTTCATTACCAAATAACGTTCTTTATTCCTTTGTTCACAACTAAGATGGCAATCAAGCTTACGGCCTGCCTGATGCTAAGCCAGGGGTTCTTAACCTTTGAGTGATGAGGGACCATTTGAATTTTATTTTATCTTGCCAGGGACCACCTCCTATTTCCCGGTCCGGCGACGGCTCGGCTCCCTTATAGCGCAACTCTCGCGAGCCGTTGCGCGTTGTTTTGTTGATTAATTAAGTAGGTATCACTTATTCAATATTTTTCTGATGGCCTCGCGGACCATTTTGGGTGCTTCCAGGGACCACCAGTGGTCCACTGTGCTAAGCAGACGCTTATGGACGCCTGCGACTCCAGACAATCACAAGCGCGCTGTCGACCCTTTATTGACTACGAATGGATGGAATGGAACAAGCCATATTTGACGTTGATTGGTCAGGGCCATCTTTAACCAATTCGAGGCCCTGGGCACATTGGGATAAGGCCGTGTATTACCACTTTTGAGTTTTTAAAAACCATCTGAGACATAGAATATAGTGTCTTAAAATCTAAAAAAAATATATGTGTTACATTAGGATCTTGTCTAGTCAAAATCGCAGTCAGTTACATGATCTGATGAATTTCACTCGATAGAAAAAAATCGCGAAGCTACCCCTTTTTAGGGTTCCGTAGTAACCAAGGAACCCTTATAGTTTCGCCATGTCCGTCCGTCCGTCCGTCCGTCCGTCCGTCCGTCCGACCCCCGTTTTTCTCAGTAAACGTTAGTGCTAGAAAGCTGTAATTTGGCATGAGTATACATATCAATGACGCCGACAAAACGGTAGAATAAAACCTTAAAAAAAAATTTTTTTTAGGGTACCTCCCCTATATGTAAAGTGGTGCTGCAATTTTTTTTTCTGCCAAACCCCATCGTGTGGGGTATCGTTGGATAGCTCTTTTAATAATATAATATTATAAGGTTTCTAGAAGCATTTTTTGATTAAAGAATTGGTTAGCGTGATATTAAGCTTTGAAGTGATAATTTTTGCTATGGTCAATAATAGGACTGTTGGCAGTGTTGGCTGCCAATGACAGCATTCTGCTGACATAATGACATTAATTAGTGTTACCTAATTGGCAGTGCATCTTCACATAAGTATGTAGTTTACCTTAGAATTGTACATTAATAACTACTACTATTAGGTACTGTGACAGACGTGTAGACTGGCCTTAGCTTAGAATAGTAATTAAGAACACATAAATTAGTGAAGCGTGCTAAGTTTAGATAGAAATCTTTAGGTTTTTAATTCCACGTAGGAGCCAGCTAGCATACGGCCGGTCTAATGGCGGTTACCGCAGAATAGCATCTGTTCGTGTTCAGAAACATATACCTAGGTATTGTTGCTTGCTTATTTAACATCTCACTCTGGCCGAATTCGAGTTCAGAGAGCCTACTGATTGAAAACGGAATAGCTATATAACATATTCCGGGCAGGCATCTCTGTAGCACTTAAATGTTCGAGTGTCAGAGAAGAGAGAAGGTAATTTTTTTTCTGATAGCGGCAGGCCCTCAGACCACAGATATTATTCAAATTTTTATGTAATGTGTTAAGCGCACTCGCCTCTATGTGAGCCCGGTTAGCACAATTGGTTTTACCGTCATCTTTTATGACCGAAATGTACAAAAACGTCACATAAAAAGTTACCTATCGCTGGCTTTACTGAGACCCACGAAACATTAAAATCAAAATAAACCGCGAAACATTACATTACAGGTATATGCCGCAGCGATCTTCTGAAAACTTTGTTGCCTCCTTAGCATCATATTAATCTATATGTTTTAAATCATGTTGTGCACACATATTTAGGGTTACAGACCAGCTCTAGTTAGGTATTAACACTTACCTTATTATCAAAAAAATGCCTGTAACTTGTTTTGTGAGCCTTATTGAATAATTAAATAAATAAAAAATAGATCGCGAATGAACCTCCTGTTTAGTTACAGTCAATTAAAGATTTAAAAAATATGCTTTTGTATGTACAGACGGATTGTTTAGCGTTTCTGTGATTAGAGCCAGCTAAATGACTATTAATTTAAAACGAAATTAAGGTTGAACATATTACGTATTTTGGCATCCGTATCCGGAATTGTATTTTAATTGGTGATAAATTGCTATTAGTCGGTATTGTATGATTCTTGGTAAAATACGCATGTAGGCAAGTATTTAAGATCTTCCTGCATTATATTACCGAGTCGGATATACTTGTTTCTTTTTTTTCGGCTACCTATTTTTCAAATTAATCGTCAAATAACGTTCTTCATTACCAAATAACGTTCTTTATTCCTTTGTTCACAACTAAGATGGCAATCAAGCTTACGGCCTGCCTGATGCTAAGCCAGGGGTTCTTAACCTTTGAGTGATGAGGGACCATTTGAATTTTATTTTATCTTGCCAGGGACCACCTCCTATTTCCCGGTCCGGCGACGGCTCGGCTCCCTTATAGCGCAACTCTCGCGAGCCGTTGCGCGTTGTTTTGTTGATTAATTAAGTAGGTATCACTTATTCAATATTTTTCTGATGGCCTCGCGGACCATTTTGGGTGCTTCCAGGGACCACCAGTGGTCCACTGTGCTAAGCAGACGCTTATGGACGCCTGCGACTCCAGACAATCACAAGCGCGCTGTCGACCCTTTATTGACTACGAATGGATGGAATGGAACAAGCCATATTTGACGTTGATTGGTCAGGGCCATCTTTAACCAATTCGAGGCCCTGGGCACATTGGGATAAGGCCGTGTATTACCACTTTTGAGTTTTTAAAAACCATCTGAGACATAGAATATAGTGTCTTAAAATCTAAAAAAAATATATGTGTTACATTAGGATCTTGTCTAGTCAAAATCGCAGTCAGTTACATGATCTGATGAATTTCACTCGATAGAAAAAAATCGCGAAGCTACCCCTTTTTAGGGTTCCGTAGTAAACAAGGAACCCTTATAGTTTCGCCATGTCCGTCCGTCCGTCCGTCCGTCCGTCCGTCCGTCCGACCCCCGTTTTTCTCAGTAAACGTTAGTGCTAGAAAGCTGTAATTTGGCATGAGTATACATATCAATGACGCCGACAAAACGGTAGAATAAAACCTTAAAAAAAAATTTTTTTTAGGGTACCTCCCCTATATGTAAAGTGGTGCTGCAATTTTTTTTTCTGCCAAACCCCATCGTGTGGGGTATCGTTGGATAGCTCTTTTAATAATATAATATTATAAGGTTTCTAGAAGCATTTTTTGATTAAAGAATTGGTTAGCGTGATATTAAGCTTTGAAGTGATAATTTTTGCTATGGTCAAGTGTCCCCCCCCCCCCCCCCCCCCTGCCAGCTAAACGGTGGCTACTAGGCATGTGAAAAACATCATGGTAGTAGTATATACGATGAATTTAAAAGGAAAACTATCACAGCTAAGTAGACATTACTAGTTAACGAGTAATAGTCGAACTTCAGAAATGTACTTTGCAAAAGCAAACGTTCGTACAATTTCCATTGATACCTTAGATAATGTTGTTAATTCTTTCAAAAACATAGTAAATATAAGTTTTCGAACTTTTTAGTCCACATAATGTAAAGGGCAGACGACTACGGAACCCTACCTTGCGCGTGGCCCGACACGCACTTGTTGGAATGTATTTTCAATACTACGGCTATATTACTGATATTTAACATTTAATTTTTGTACTCAATTAAAGATCGTAAATAGTTATAGACAAATTCGCAGGGTTTGCTTTGATAAAATGATTGGCTTAATCACTATAGCTAAATATTTACGAAACTGCGCGCAGAGCTTGCGTAGAGAGCGGGATGGTTAATTGTAAACTCACGCGTGTTAGAGCGGGACATTTGCGTTGGGGATACCTCCCCATAATGGGGCCCCTATGGTCTTGATGCAGCGCCTTGATCTAGCAACTAGGGGCTCTGGGCACGTGCCCAGAGTGCCCAGTGGGAAAGACGGCCTTGTCTGTAATCGTCTGTACGGTGGTGCAAATCACTCTGGCTTGTAAATTTGTAGCTTCGTGTGTAACGCATTAACGGGCAACTGTAGGCTGCCCTGCCTGTAAAGCCCTGATTTGATTTTAACTACCTATACGATACCTATATTCTCCTTAATCTCTTAGCATTGGTACCTACTAACTTGCAGATAGATACTTAGATATGTTAGATACATGCACATTTTGATTTAATGATTATGTTAAGCTGCCCGATCCGATATATCACATCACAGTCATCACACATGTCGATGGACGAGTCGTGAGATTCTTATCGTGGAGGATGCGGTTACCGCTATCAGTAGTTGTCAATTTTAATAGATATTATATATCCGGAATAAGCTCTTAGTTTTTGTCGGAGTAGTATAGCACGTTCTAGGTAAGTATCGTGTTTTAGGGTTCCTTACAAAATCAAATTACTTTATTTCAGATTTAAATCCATATATGGTTAACAATGATTTTTGGTTTAAAAAACATGTATTTACATTAAAACATCTAAAATACAATAATAAACATAATGACTAATTAAAATCAACTAAACACTAAAACATTAGTTATTCAGTTATTCAGTTATTCAGTCATTTATTGCTTTCATAGGTACAATAGGAGTTTCATAGTTACATTTACTTACCTACCTATATCTATGTAAGTAAGGGTAGATACATAATAAATTAATTAAATATTACTTAAAATTAAAAAGAATAAATTTCGATGTGACACAGATCAAGACTATTTGACAAGTACAAGTATTTGATTACATATTTAACAAGTGTCCGGGGGGCCGATTTTTGAGTGTCGTGCGCTCGATTTTACACTCGACATCTGTCAAAACATCATAGCTTTTTGACAGATCACGAGTGAAAAGTCGGGCGTTCGACACTCAAAAATCGGCCCCCTGATCTGTAGCTCTAGTATAAGTTTTTTCGAGACATTAACTAATTCGAACGCGTTTGCGTTTTGTCTCAAAATGTATGAAAATGCTCTCACCGAGTTTGAAATACGCGCGTTCGTCGGTTAGCAACAAATGGTATACTCGCTGTTTTAGTTTCCACTAGTGACCACCAGAGGCGCTGTTCACGTTTTCATACCACTTTCATACATTTTGAGACAAAACGCAAACGTGTTCGAATTAGTTAATGTTTCGAAAAAACTTATACTAAAGCTACTGTGCCACCCAGTAACAAAGAATGGGACAATTGTACCCATCAGCTAACACCTTCAGAATGCTGTTTTGACTATTTCTGACACGGTCCATCAACGATGCAATTTTTTTTCTCATATCGCGTGAAACCCGTCCGTGTGAGCGCAACAACGCGTGCGTGAACAAAAAGAAACGCTTATTTTTCTCGCGAGATAATCGCGGACGAACATTCATACAAACATACGGGTTTAGCTGAGAACCTCCTTTTTTTGAAGTCGGCTAAAAATAAAGCTACGTATTTGGTTGAAGAAGAAATACATTATGCATAGGTAATCCCTCCATAGCGTCCCATAGGATATGGGATGACGAGGCCGTATTCTACCGAGCGAAAAGGTCCATGTCCGCAAAGAGCTTAATACTAACGAGTGCTTTAAGATCCATCTTACTGCATTGATGGAGAGTTCAAAATTGCTCGACATTGCCCGGATGAAGCTTGTAATCGGCCGTGAACTTTATTCAATCCGATATCTAGATGGCATCGTCAAACAGTACAGTGAAAATAAACGATTACCTAGAGCAGCCCTCACCTGTGGATTTTTACAATACTCTAGGTAGTCTAGGTTACTATAATAGTTTTTTGGTAAAGGCGCATTTTTATCGCAATTTTTTCAAAACACGTTAGACCACAGTTAACAAAATGTTATAGAAGCCCTAAGACGTATTTTTTTCTACGCCAAGAATTATACTAATACCTATATGTTGAATTTATGGTTGACTGTACACAAAGATGCATAAAGAGTCCTAATAAGCAGTGTTGCCAGAACGTGCTTTTTAGCACGATTTTCTCAGCCTATAGACGCTCGCAACTCCATAAGAGTCACGTGCGCGTTGCCGACCCTTTATAAAATTTAAGGATTCACTGTGTTGACAGCGGAAGGGACAAAAGGTCGCTCTGACAGTGCACCCTCGGGGCTGAAGTGAGAGAGATCCCCGTCGCCGCGCCTGTTTATGTAGGATGATCAAGGGCCTGACACGCTTTGTAAGAGAAAGATAGCCTTATTTGCGATTCCTATGAGAGGAAGTAGAAAAAAGTGCGATGTTTTGTCCTTATCACCGACCGGACATTTTTTCATGGTCGGGTAATGGTAATCTGTCATTAGTGTCAAGTAGATTGCAAAACAAAGTGGCAATATTTTGCAGTGCAATTTATAAGTGGAAAATTAATGATGAATTTGGTTTAAATGAATAATAATTTACCAATCATCAGATCCGTAGTGTTTGGTTGTTCAGTGCAAACATGGTGGGGTGTTCAGTGTTTGGCTGTAAAAGCAATTTCGACCGAAAAAAGGCGGATGTTACATTCCGTGCGTAAGTACATTTTCTTTGAATTTTGGACCCGTGTTTATTTCTAAAATCTCACCGGAACCAAATTACTGAGCTAAATCATTAGTTATATCATGAGACAATAGATGAAATAGGAAAAATATGTGAATTAATGACAGGATTAAACGAACTTACCTGAAGTGAAGTTCTATCCTGATTATATGAATTAATTAGTCCGAGGTTTCACTTGTAGTACTCGCTTCTCGTAACCTTACTACGCGATCTTCAAAGCCTAGATAAAAAAATAAAAAATATCCTGGTAACATTATTGCCACCATAGACCCATTCGTTTTCCCGCGCCTTCACCGCGAGACGTAATAAAAAATTCTTAGGAGAAAAAAGTGTGAAAACTCCATATAAACATGCCTAAAAGAGGCCTAAATGAGACTAATGAAGAAAGGAAGTTGCGGAAAATTAGAAGATTAGAAAGAAAGCTCGAAAAATACAAATGCAAAGAAGTAAAAGAAGACGCTCCGCCATGTAAGTACCTTAGATATATATATATCTCCGGCTCGTAGGCTCACCAAGGATGACTTGGTGTTTTTACATATGCTATATTACTGAGCTAAATCATTAGTTATATCATGAGACAATAGATGAAATAGGAAAAATATGTGAATTAATTAAAAAATAACCTCCAAACATTTGACATACAAACCGGTCAAATCGCGTAGTAGAAATCTACCATAGAAGCCAGCTTAGCATTGATGTCCCACCATTCAGTCGGTTTATAATTCGATTTCGGGATACCAACAAATAATAAAAAAATCCCCTAAAGATTACCCCACGTTTCGGGAATTTCAAGTAATTTGATTTTTTCAGTTTTTCAACAGAGGATGAATCCCGAAAAAATGGATTTGAGGACTGAGGGAACAGGAAATTAAATTGGGTAAAATAATCTATAACTGCTTATTACATATTTGTTTATTTATTGAAAAATAAAGTTATAAATGTAATATAAGTATTATTGTAAATAAATTACCTGTTCTAAATTGAAGTTTATTCTTTTATTCCAACAACTACATAATTTATCTGTGAAAGACAAAAAGGGGCATGGAAATAGTAAGCACTATCTGGTTACATTACTTACTACTTTCATCGTCTAGAGACTTAAACATTTAGCATGGTTCCTTGGGTGACGTGATGACCAGCAAGTCAAGCGGCGAGCAGGAAGGCCAGCGACCAGCGGCGAGCGGCGAGAACAAAATGTATAGATTTGGATCAGTGAAATCGCCGTTTGATGCAACGGTGATAACCGGTGACTATGTATTTATAGGTAAGATTATCACAAAAAAAGTGATCACTCGGATCACCGGTCGGGATCACTTATTTTACGATATCGCCTACGATGTTGTGTAAATTTAGTTAGTGAGTCAAAATGGCGACTTAGTCACTATGGAATTTGATCACTTGTAACTAAGTACTATCCTACTAAATTTTTGGGGTAATTTTTTGCAACCATGGTATCCCCATATTTTGACGTCATAATATTTATTTATTTATTTATTTATTTATTTATTTATAAGGAGAACCAACAGCTTTTATGATAGGATAACTCTTTAAACATATAAACAGGAAGCCAATTATAGGATCTCACAGGGAGAATATGAGAAAGACATAGCCCCGGTCGCTTGTTGGCGCATCTATAACTACAGAGTATATACTATATCTATGAGGATGATATTAAGCTCGAAACGCACTGACAGCGGTAGCGGGGCGGGGCAGTGCGGTGGCGGTACCGGTTGTAATATTCGAACTAATATGAAAGGGTGCACAGAAAACCGGCCGGGAAAAAAGCGTTCTGTGCGGACCCTTTCATATTAGTTCGAATATTACAACCGGTACCGCCCCCCCACCACGCCGCCACCGCTGTCAGTGCGTTACGAGCTTTAGGGTTTAAAGAGCGGTAAACCTCTTTCTTTCCAGAATGTACTATTTATTTGTAGCGAATGATATTTCAATAAATTTCCGACGACGAGACTCATAAAAAATGTAGGTATCTGCCGCCCACTCAAATCAAGTCATACGCGATCTAATGTGAAATGTCACCGCACTGTAGGTACTCTACATTGTAGGTACCACGATTGCATGAGGCTTTTACTATAGCGATAAGCGGAGCGTTTTAGGGGCAGGATACACCAAGATCGGACTAGCTATTAGGTATGTATCAAGGCTTTAATTTCTCACAGTTAGCCCTGGATCCATAAAGGCAGCGGCGGAAGGGAGTGGAGATCACGGATGCATGTCCAGAGTCATCTACCATTTGAAAGACCATGGCAAAGATGACAATTTGATGAAAGCAGAAAATAGCCTGAGCTACACCTAAACTGCACAGGATTAAACCAGTTTTTCTTGGGCTCATGAGAATCACTTAATCGAGTAGTTGATGATTGTGCAAAAAAAACAACAATACAAACTTGCAAAAATAAAACTTTTACAGTAAATATTCACCAGCAAGTTGAATGTCCTCCTTACGTTTGCAATCCCGAATATCCGGATTCAACTTTGGTATATGGAATGATTCGGATCCGAACTATTCAGATGTTCTATAGGTACGTACAATATATATCCGGATCGCAATTCGCAAACCCAACGCTCCGCTTAAAGGCAAACCACAGCCTTAGCTACAAATGCGTCATGAACACGTCTCCCAAGGCAAGAGTATGAGCGCATTGCTATTGTCTCTCGTCCTAAATGGTATGCGGATTTGTCCTGCATATGTCACACCTGCCTTGAACTTGTGCACTAATCAATATGGTACGTCGCTTTTTACTATTATAAAATTTTACAAGCGGAGGAGCGCTCGTGGCCCAGCGGCGCCTGCGTACCGCTTGCGGTATCTAAGGTTAAGCAATGTGGGCAGCGGTCAGGACTTGGATGGGTGACCGCTTTGAGTGGTTACTAACAGAGCGCTCCCGTGCTTTGGAAGGCACGTTAAGCCGTTGATCCCGGTTGCTGTCTATGGCAGCAGTCGTTAAGCCAAGTTGGAGGCCTTCGGGCGGCTTGAGAACTTCTAATCTAACAGTCAAGTTGCCCACTCACTTGACAAAGCCTAATCTCAATAAGGTCTAGTTTCCCCTCGGGGTTGGAAGGTCAGACGGCAGTCGCTTCCGTAAAAACCCCAGGCATCCTTCAGGATGCAACTGTACTGGGATAACGCTAGGAGGATGATGAGAGTTCTCAAAATTTTGGGGAAAAAAATAAAGATTTTTTATTATGTATGTATACTCTTTTATTTTACCTATTTTAAGCGAAGGCAGCGAGTTCATAATTATTATAATTTACTATAAAATACCTTAAATTTGTTCAGGTATATAACTCATCTTCTGGATCATATCAGCTTGAAAATTACCCTGTCCACGTCGTTCGTCTTCATACTATTCACAGCTTTCTCCAACATATACCACACCAAAATTGCCATTTATGTAAATAATGCTCAAAATATATTTAAATAAGCCATCAACATCAGCCTTCTCACTGCTGGGCACAGGCCTCCTCTCATAGATGAGAGGGATTGGGCAGTAGTCCCCACGCTGGCCCAGAGCGGGTTGGGGACTTCCCAATAGTTCCCATACATCATTGAATTTCTTCGTGGATGTATGCAGGTTTCCTCACGATGTTTTCCTTCACCGAAAAGCTAACGGTAAATATCAAACGATATTCCGTATATAAGTTCCGAAAAACTCATTGGTATGAGCTGGGATTCGAACCCACGACCGCCGCTTGACAGCTGCTCGCCTATACCACTAGGCTACCGTAGCTTGATTGACACATTATTTCTAACGTTTTCACGGTTCTCACGCTCCATTTTGCAAGTGAAATAGTTTTCTACAGTCGATATCGTATTGTTCGATAGCTTCTGTCAAATTTGTAACTCACGGTACCGATTTTCTACGGAAACGTCAGTCGCTAGCGTTGATACTCGGAGTTTTCGATAGGTAATTTACTGTTATGACTCATACTACCGATCCCTAGTTCTATGAGTGACCGCCAGAGGCGCTGTACTTTTGTCCATACAAATTGTTTACGCAGTCGCTAGCGAGTATAGTAATAGTTTTCTACAGTTGATATCGTATTGTTCGATAGCTTCTGTCAAATTTGTAACTCATGGTACCGATTTTCTACAGAAACGGCTACTTGACAGCTACAGAACGTTAGTCGCTAGCGTTTAATTTTCGATAGGTAATTTACCGTAGGACTCATACTACCGATCCTTAGTTCTATGAGTGACCGCCAGAGGCGCTGTACTTTTGTCCATACTAAAGCGGATATTACACTGTCCTGAATTTAGGACACTTAGAAGGGTTCCGACCTATACGTTAGGGCGAGATGCTTCAACTCCCCTCCACTAGTTAGGATGTCTGATTCAGGACAGTGTAATACCCGCTTAAATCGTTTACGCAGTCGCTAGCGAGTACGGTAAGAAATTTCGATACAAACTCGTGGTAGAGGTACTGTACAACGCCATCTAACAATGAATAGATGAAACCACTAACCTCGTCATCGTCACTTCAGTTCACGCACTACAATGTAATGTACTAATATGTTGTACATGTAATGATTAATCATTTTATTGGTTTGAATATAAATAAATAAGCGGATTTGATAATAATTCGTATGAAGTGTGCTATGATTTCAATATTTTATTATACGAGAAACAATGACGTTTGGGAATACATTCTGATATCTAATCAGACTAACAAAAAAAGTTATTTTTAAAGCCGTAAGGTATTGCACATATTTTAATACTATAATATTAAAGGTATAACTTGGTTGAAGATTGATACTTATAAATATATTCGTGCTATGACGGATTTGATTCACGTAAATTGGACACTGGCATCTTCTCCCGGAATAATATATTATAATGATATCTGAATTTACCTACAACTTTACTGCAGCATGATGTGACCAGTGTTGCCAGAACGTGCTTTTTAGCACGGTTTTACGTGCTTTTTTGGATACCAACGTGCTTTTTACGTGCGCTCCCCAAAAACGTGCTAAAACCGTGCTTTTTTAGGTGTTATGGTGCTTTATGATTTTAATACTAAAAATGGGGAGGTAACGTTGGTTTGCGACTCTCTAAAACTGAAAATTTTTCTAACAATCATTGTGTTAAACAATCTTTCTTCCCTACCCTACGCTTTGATGTCCTAAAGCTTGGTTTTACCTGTGGTTGCAGGAAAGAACTTGTCCTGCAACTGCAAGCTCTATCGTTCGTGTCGTGCAATGTGTACGTACATGATGTAGTACTTAAAGGCTCAATACTCTGTATTTGACGAAAACCGGCCAAGTGCGTATCGGACTTCGCACATTTAGGTTTTCGAACCATGCGCAAAAGTATGTTGGTTTTAACATGAAAAATAATTTCCAATCAAAAAAACCTGTTTTATCAAAATATTTAATAAGTATTTCTTGGTAAAATACCCGTAATAATGAACAGTATCACCAAATTACAAGATTATGGGATCGTCCTAATACAACTATACAACGCGATGATCGCGCGATCGCGCAAGTGGAATTCGCGAATATATTGAACTCGAATTCTAAGTTAAAGTCGCGCGATCGCGCGATCATCGCGTAGTCGCGCGCCAATTAGAATGATCCCTATGGGTCACTCACTTCTTTAAAAAAATGGCTTCCATCAAATTTATGATGATTTCGCCAATATCACGTGTTCAGTGACGTTGTTCGGTAACGACGCCATGTCAGTAGATAGGTATTGTACGGTAATGTAATGGATTCTGCTCGTCGTCGCCCCGGGCACGTGCTCACCAACGCGGCGACGACCAAAATCCATCCCTATGGGTCAATGGGAAGAAAAAATAATCTTATGAACAAAATTTTGTGACAGACGACTGACAGACGGACGGACGCGTGAGTGACAGCAATAGGAGTAATTTTCGACCGTTCAGGTACGGAACCCTAAAAACGTGCTTTTTATTCCAAAAACGTGCTTTTTTGGACACCCGACCGTGCTTTTTGACGGAAGTGCTCTGGCAACACTGGATGTGACACTTCATTTTGTACATTGCACATCACGTCAATCTATCAGTGTATCAGTGTTAAACCGTGGAGAAACTGGAGATTTTGGTTATAGATTTTATACGAAGACTAACCTAATTAGATAAATGAAGTGATCTTATTTGAAATTAGGAGTGCAAACATTCGGGTAATGTCTTTATACATTATTCAATCTTTTAATATCTTCGTACATTACAGACATAACAAGGAAAAAATGCGAAGTCAGGTTACTTGGCCCTGATCTATTAAAAAAATACTTTTATACAGTTTCATTAGGTATCTTGTGACTACGGTGACAATTTACCTTTCTTGTAATTCAAGGTTTAAATTTAACATAACTATTGTATACTGTCCGAAGGTAATTATAGACTTATAATAGTTGAGCCTAGATTTTTAACTATCTTAAGTACATAAACACCGTTATCTTCTCAGTGTATACCACGTAAAGTCACGTAACCCTCTTAAGTATTATATATTTGCTGAAGTTGTTATTTGTTATTAAGAATCTCAACTCAATGTTCTCAAGAACCAGGTTATCAGTAGTACAAAAAAGTTTATATAGTGACTATTCAGATGCTAGACTATTTTTTTAAACATTGAATGCCTCTTTTCTGTTATACCTGCTGTACACTTTAGTTCAAGATTGTATAGGGGTCTGCCCGGAGATTCCCCTTCTGTGCACAGCAAGGCAGGCTGAGCATGGGTGCTCTTGCACAAGAGTGTGCAGCGGGTATTAGACATAGTTTTAATGTGTGAGTTTATGTGTATTCCACCTATATATACTTAAAGAGTGAGAAAAATCACTGAAAGTTTGGTCAGCTTATGGTTGGTTCAGTTATAACTGTTAGCTACGACTTTGTACTTTGGATGAATTACAGGAATACTTTACCAGACGTGATGTAAGAATTTAAAAGTCAAATATTTATTGTGCAAGTACATTCCAAGGGCTCTCTTTTATTTATAATACTTAAATTTTTACAAATATATCATCCCACCATAATTGTTATGTCATTGAAACAAAGCTTCATCTGCTGGTATCATTGTCACATAATCAGTTACATATCAAATACATTTACTTTTTACGCAGGTTTGCTGAAATAGGCTTTATTGCACTCTGAGCAGAAATAACTTCTTTTTCTAGAGGTGCAGAATGCGTCCAGTGCTGTTTGTGGCACTCCTGTGCTGCGGTGTGCTCGCTGCACAAGCGTATGAGGATGCAAACTTGGAAGATGATGACTTTGCCGAGTTTGAGCAGTTTGATGCGGATGATGACATGCCAGGAGGGGATCAAGGTTTTCAAGATAGTAAGAATTATTATTATTTCCTGAATGAATCTTGCAACAAAAGGATCTGCAGACTTCACCTTTACCTTATCTTAAGGTGTTATAATTTTATAAAGTTAATTTCAGATGTGATACATATACATGTAGATGCTTTATTTTTTGTATTAAAGAATAATGCAATGTCTGAACTGAACATTTTAATGCATGTTCAGATATTTTTAAGCGCCTTGAAGAGTTTAAATATATGTTTTGTCATCATCATCATCATCATCATATCAGCCGAAAGACGTCCACTGCTGGACATAGGCCTCCCCCAAAGAGTGCCACAATGACCGGTCTTGCGCCACCCGCATCCAGCGGACTCCCGCGACCTTTACCAGGTCATCAGTCCACCTTGTGGGGGGCTCAAAGTCACTCAGAGGGCAATGGAGAGGGCTATGCTGGGAGTTTCTCTGCGTGATCGCATCAGAAATGAGGCCATCCGTAGCAGAACCAAAGTAACCGATATAGCCTTTCGAATCGCTAAACTTAAGTGGCAGTGGGCGGGGCACATTGCACGTAGAACCGATGGCCGTTGGGGCCGAAAGGTTCTCGAGTGGCGACCACGGACCGGAAGGCGCAGCGTGGGTAGACCCCCCACAAGGTGGACTGATATGTTTTGTGAACCTACTCAATTATGATATTTCTTTGATTGGTTTACTTGGATTGGGTTGAGAGTTTTTACTAATGCTTCTCTTTAACACAAATGCTAAATATTTAAATATTCAGAATCTAGTCCTTGTATATACATACGCCTATATGCTGCTGCAAAATTTGTCATGAGATGTAAAATTGACATCTCATAACATAACATAACAATAATACAAGAAAATACAGTAATAATACTTGTTCATGATAAGAGAGATACTTTTGAAGTTGTGGTAAGAATAGGTTTACAACTTCTGAACCTTCACCGCTTTGAAATAGAGTAGAAAATTGACAAAACTTCATTATGCATCCACACATTAGAATATTAGATACTTAATATTCATGACTGCTGCTCATTCAAATACATGTAATGTTTTTGTTAGGCCGCGGACTCGACGCCAGCGGGCAGCGCGCCGCCAGGGGCAACGAGCACACGATCAAAATGTATAGACTTGAATGAACCTGGCTTGGTGGGTTAGCACAACTTATCTCGCGCGACTCAGTGATCCCTGTCTCACTCGAACTGTACGAATTAGAAAGCGGAGGGTAGAGTTTCTCTGCTCGAGTCGCGTTGCAGTGGCAGTTGTGCTAGCTCCGCTGGACGACAGTGGCGCGATTCCATTGTTCTCGCGCCGCCCCGCTGCCAGCCCCGCTCGCCGCCCCGCTGCCGTTGGCGTTGAGTCCGCGGCCTTAGTATTGTATTCTTTCACAATACCTATAACGCAGTTGACCCTAATTTTCGGCATCATTGATCAATGTGGGGTTACACAAAACATAGTACGCTGCTAAAGCCTCGTCCTTACTCATATCATAACAGAGATTGTACTATAAGCAGTATAAGTATCAAAGTTGATTGACCGTGCATGTACCTTATTGCAATGAGATCATCATCATCATATCAGCCGAAAGACGTCCACTGCTGGACATAGGCCTCCCCCAAAGAGTGCCACAATGACCTGTCCTGCGCCACCCGCATCCAGCAGACTCCCGCGACCTTTACCAGGTCATCAGTCCACCTTGTGGGGGGTCTACCCACGCTGCGCCATCCGGTCCGTGGTCGCCACTCGAGAACCTTTCGGCCCCAACGGCCATCGGTTCTACGTGCAATGTGCCCCGCCCACTGCCACTTAACGATTCGAGTTGAGGTAACAGACAGACTTCTACGCGGACTCGTTCATCGCGTTAGAATTTAATTGCTATTCTTTTATTTCAGGCGCTTATCTAGTTGTGACTCTTCCATACAAACTTCCACTTAAGGGGTTATGATTTCCGGGATCAAGTGTCCTATGTCCTTCCATGGAAACTAACGAACTATCTTCATACCAAATACGATTATCATCTCAATCCGTTCAGTGGTTTAAGCGTGATGAGGAAACAGACAGACAGACATAATTTCGCATTTATAATATTAGCATGGATGTCTGATAATAATGCGTGTATTGCGTGTTTTCTATATAATATTGGAAACTCTTTGTTTTGTTTTAACGGGTCTAACGCGATATTTATGTATTTACCTTTTTTACCGACGTTTCGACACGGGTTTCACCGGCCGTGGTCGCGGATATGACTGTCGTCTCAGCAAGTTGTCAACGGAGATATGGGTACACAACATTTGACTACCCTACAAAAGTTAACAAAAATGTGAGGGGTAGACTCGAAAAATGTTCACTACCCGTCCACTTTGTTTCTAATTGTCTAAGGCACGGCACACAGCACTCACAGTATCCGCACACAGATCCGAAGATTTACCATGAGATTTTATGTTTTGTATCACTGGTCCCCAAGTCGCCGATAGATTGAAACCGTCTCCCCTATTGAAATTTCTTGGGTGTTTTTTGATTTCAATGGCTTCTCGTACCACCCGCGGGTAATAATGGCGTTCGGTGGAGAGGATTTTGGGTGCCGTGCCTTAGACAATTAGAAACAAAGTGGACGGGTAGTGAACATTTTCGAGGCTACCCCTCACATTTTTGTTAACTTTTGTAGGGTAGTCAAATGTTGTGTACCCATATCTCCGTTGACAACTTGCTGAGACGACAATCATATCCGCGACCACGGCCGGTGAAACCCGTGTCGAAACGTCGGTAAAAAAGGTAAATACATAAATATCGCGTTAGACCCGTTAAAACAAACCTTTTAAGTATGTTTACAAAGCGCGAGAGTTTAAAGTGTTATAACTCTTTGTTTGTTGTCAGGTTTCAATGATATAGAAAAAGAGGTTCCTGTGCAAAAGGCAAAGCCTGTTTCAAATGAGGAGTTTGAAGCTGAAGTGGAGACAGAGGATGAAATCATGGTTGAGGTAATTACATATTGATTTTCGTTAAGATCCATAAAAATAATACAGTCAACTCTAAAGAGATAGATCCACTTGATTACGTTATGCAATTGTAAAAAGGTCCACAAATGGATACATTCCATTGTAGTTGACTGTACCTTTTTAGTTTTTCCCCTGAATTTTTAAGGAAACGTTTACACCTCAACGTTTTTGTTTATTGTTCTAACCTGTTTTGTGTACAATAAAGTGCTTACAATACATACATACATACAATATGGATTTTTGCTACTCATGATCATGTGCACTATTGGTTCTGATTAAAGAAGTACACAATTTGTATGGACTGTCATGAAAATAATATGGAAATTTTAGGACCCTTTTCTTCCTCAGAATTGATAATCTCCATAATTCTCATTGAAAAAGTCTATATTCTGAGTTTTTTATCTGTAAATTTTAGCATGTACACTTTTAAATTACTAGAAGTGTCTGTTTTGTTGTTTATGATGCCAACTGTACATACTGAAGACTTATAAAAATACTATTACTACCTTGGTAGGACGTAATCTATTACCGAATTGGTTTTGTAATGTTAGTTGCTAATTGGTTTAAAGGTTTGACAACATTTTTACTTATAAGTGCATATTTTGTTAGCCAAATAGGCAATAGGCAGTCTAGCTACAAAAGTAGGTTACCTAGATAATTTTTAATGATGGACTTTTGAAAGGTTATTCAGTAACACATGGTTTTGACATGTAAAATAACATTTCACCAATAAAATTTCTGATTCTGATTCAGTAACTTAGGTAACCTAATTAGCAAAAATAGCTTGGCTGAATACTCTACCCTACCAAGCTGTGGCATAATTATGTTTAGCACTCGCTGTACAGTTGAAATTACAAACTTAAAATGTCCGATATTTTATAAATCTATCATTCGATTTTGAATCTTATCGCTTGAAAGTTTGAATCGTTTTTTGAACGGACTAATTTGATACAACTCTACCAATTTTTTACTAATCATTATTTTGCATTGTCGTCAGGATGAAGATAATGAGTTTGAACACTTCCAAGACCCGGAAGAGTTTGAAGGGTTCCAGGACAGTGTGCCCAGGAACACAGAGCAACCAAAGATCACCATCTCCAAGGTAAACTCTATTTTATGATAATGTAAGGTATATTCCTATTGTCCACGCAAGATAAGAAGTCAATCCTGCCACCTGTCATTTTCATACGTTTATAACTTAAAAACGCTTCCGAAACATGGACTCTAAAAGCCAGGACGAAGAAATGGATTAATGCGTTCGAAATTTGGTGTTGGCGGAAAATGCTGGGTATCAAGTGGACAGCCAGGCGCACAAACGAATCAATCCTTATCCAGCTGAAGATTGGAACTCGACTCTACTATCTGTGCGAGGGTGCGAGTCGTCAGTAGGTGGAACGGATGAGTGGAGGAAGAAAATGCAGGAGAGGGCAGGAGGTATTTATTATATTTGTAAATTAAGGCACCTGGAACAACCAGATACTGCGTTTATGAATAAAATAAAAATATTTAAATTTAATTTGATATTGATCAGCAGATGTGTTTATCGATCACCCAGTAAGATCGAACTGAACTGAACTGAACTGCCAGAAAATGGCTGCGCAGTGTCACGTGGAATTGGAAATCGAAGTTCAAATTCAAAATTTAAAATTTAGAATACTTAAAGTAGCCAGAAAGTTTATGTGTAACGTTCTGTTTCACGCATCGTTACACTCTGCACTCAACTCATACTTCAATTTTTCGGACACGTGGCCAGACGGGAGGACAGCTTAGAAAAGCTAATAATGGTCGGTCACCTGGAAGCACAGAATAGTATAATAGTATTACATACAGAACGGACACGAACCCCCCGCACCGAGGTCAGTTACCTCGCCCCTGAGAGACCCGCCTGGTGTCGATCGGGTGCCGGCGCGCCTCGCGATTCGTCCGCGCCACGCGCTACGCACCCGCGCAAACAATTGAAGCGTGTACCGACAGCGCACGCACACATACTTACCTTCAGCGCTTACATTCCTTCGCGTATCACAGGTGTGGTGGAAGGGAAGAGAGGTAGAGGCAGAGCACCCGCCCGGTGGATAGACACTGTAAAGGCAGCAGTGGGAACTAGCGCCCAGACATCCTTACGAATGTCGCAAAATAGGAGTGCCTGGAAGAAGGTGGTACAGGACTGCAGTAGTAGTCACGACCCTCAGCAATGAGGACACGACTAAGAAGATAACTTAAAAGTCACTTGTAGGTTATAAAATGAAAATGACAGGTGTCAAGATTAACTCATCTTGCGGGGACTACAGTTTATTAAGTTTATTTTTCTTTAGCAGCTAAAACGTTGATTTGAGTTGAAACTGGTCGGGAGCCCTGGCGACCTTTACTCATCGCCGGGAACACAACACCTTTTGACAGAGCAAGTATTGGCGTTATATAAGGCTGCGGTCGTCGTCGGTGCATGTAATTCATCAGTTGAGATGCTCTCCATGTTATAGAGACGCACACAAGCTCGCCGCACTAAGGAACTATCGATTTTTAGCCGATATAATGCACGCTGTATGTTCCCACGGTGTCCTCGGTCGCGCCCTTGGCTGTATATTCGCGGAATGAAGAGGTTCGTCATTTACTTCATTTTTAGGGTTCCGTACCCAAAGGGTAAAACGGAACCCTATTACTAAGACTCCGCTGTCCGTCCGTCTGTCTGTCTGTCCGTCTGTGACCGGGCTGTATCTCATGAACCGTGATAGTTAGACTTTTTCACAAATGATGTATTTCTGTTGCCGCTATAACAACAAATACTAAAAAGCAGCTTAAGTTAAATATTTAAGGGGGCTCCCATACAACAAACGTGATTGTTTTGGAATTTTTATAGATAATGGTACGGAACCCTTCGTGCGCGAGACAGATTTGCATTTGGCTGTTTTTTTTTTAAAGTTATGAACCTTTTCATTCTGCTACCTATACATTCACCGAACGCCTTCGTATATAACAATTGAATGTTTGAACGTTCGTCAGGTCCCGATAACGGTCCGCCCGCGTTGGGACGCGTACTGGCTGGAAGCGATACTGTGCTGCCTGCTGTGCGCCTACGCACTGTCGTACGCCGTCGGCCGCGCGAAGAACACCGCCATAGCTACCAACTTCCTAAAACTACACAAACCACTGCTTGACGACAACTTCACTTTAGTCGGTGAGTTTTTTTTAACACTATGACGGTGACAAATAAGCTTACGGTCCACCTAATGGTAAGCGGGCACCGTAGCCTATAGCCGCTCGCAACTGCAAAGTAGTCACGTGCGCGTTGCCCACCCTTTACGAAATTTGAGGATTCACTGTGTTGACAGCAGAAGGGACGAAAGGTCCCTCGCTCTCACAGTGCATCCTCGGGAGCTCTGGCAACTTTTTATTTTATCTTCAATACTCTAATGACTCGCAAAATATGGGTAAGGGGCAGGCTATTGTCGGTAAAAAAGAAGAACCACCCATCTAGCCCACATCCAAGTTTGGTCTTGCAGGGCAAGCTATGTGTCAGCGTTTACGACTTCTTTACGAAATACCGAAAAATACCCCAGCGGCGGGGGTAGGTGCGGGGAATTTTTTATATGTTAACCTCCTAACTAGCCCGAACAAAGTTACCAAGTCAAAAATTGTGTTCCAAGCATTTCCCTCTACTCTATACCTTCAAAATGACAGTACTATACCCCTATAATCGAAAGCTGTGTTCGTTAAAATCTAATTGCAGCTCTGACACACCTCTGACACGCGAAGGAACGTAAGCGCTGTGGGTAAGTATGTGCGCGTGCGCTGTCGGTACACGCGTCAATTGTTTGCGCGGGTGCGTAGCGCGTGGCGCGGACGAATCGCGAGGCGCGACGGCACCCGATCGTAACCAGGCGGGCCTGGCAGGGACGAAGGTAACTGACCTCTTTGCGGGGGGGTCCGTGGCCATTCTGTATGTAATGCTATTATACTATTCTGTGGCTCTGACTTACATATGTGATGCTGTACCTCTAGACGTGGCTGGCAGCGACAGCGACGTTGTGTGCATAGTAGACAGGCTACCAGGGAAACCTATAGTGCACTCGTTCTAACTCATATATATCGTTATTGTTGCAGGCGAGACGGGTAGCGACGTCGTGTGCGTGGGAGAAGATCGCGGCTGGCGGCGCGAGGCGGAGCACTGTTTCACCATGTGGTGCAGCGGCCGGCAGTGCTGCGAGGGCATGCTTCTCACGCTCAAGCTGATTAAGGTACCTACTGTTCATGGGCTAATATTCAGCCTGTTTACAGCGGTTTACAAGGATAATGATAATAGTTGTCTCACTAAATATTGTTATAACAGAATGATGAACTTCTGTACCCTTTGTGTAAATAATACCTGTCAATGACGTTAGAAACGAGTGTTTCAAAACGCCGGAGATTCGCTCACATCTCATCTGCATTGGAGAAAAAATAATTGCAATTGCAATGCTATCATGGAGTGAGCACTTCGCGATTAAAGCCAAAGCCAGTTTAAAATCCATGGTTTTCTGAACTCACTTGGAATTACCATAAGGCTATTTCTGTGCTGTATTTCCTAGTAAGTAATGTATTCGCTGGTCTTCGGCCGCCGTTGGCATCGCCTAGTATAACTGAGCTAGTCAAAATATACTCCCTTATTGTCATTACTAGCCTCAAAATAGTACATTACTTAACAAGGGCGGTAAAACAAAGAATGTCTCAGATCGCAGGTATTTGACGCCCGAGCCGAAGGCAAGGGCGATAAATATGCGATCTGAGGCTTTCTTTATTACCGCCCGTGTTAAGTACAAAATTTTATGTCACCCCCTGGCCAGGAAGTGGGTTTTTTCGCGCGCGGAGCGTGCGATAATGGCCACTTTATGGCCAGGTGTGACATAAATACATTTTCTAAGCAGCCAAACTGCGTGGAAGGAAAGTACAATTTTTCCGCACTTTTTATTGTTTTTATCTATTTTTAACTCCGTAAACTAAAACTGGTGCCTACGCCAAATCTTGGGATTAGATAGCGGACCCCAGGCATCCTTCAGAATGCAACTGTACTGGGATAACGCTAGGAGGATGATGATCTATTTTTAACTCCGTCTTCAGTCTCATAATAGTGAATGAAATGTACTCCAACTCGCAACTAGTTGATGCACTCAAAAGCTCGAGCGAAGCGAGTTTTTTTTTGAGCACACATGTGCCCAAAAACACCTTATAATATGTGACCATTCTTTTTTCGTAGCGTCAAGACCTGGTGCACGTGATTATGGGCAGTTTTCGTCGAACGCCAGACACTTTGCTGGCCCGCATCGAGCTTGGCAAAGATGACAGCGATCCCTTCGTACTGTGTATCGCGCAGAAGAAGATCGCCACGCGCCTAGCGAAGGAAATGCAGGACTTGGTACGTATGCCGACATCTACGTAAGATACTCGTGGTAAAATAGGGTTGTTAACACCAAAAGAAAAATACAATAAATTCGAATTTTCTCGAAGGTGTATGAATACGCCAGTCAGTAGAGGTTCAATGCCAAGGGCTATGTTGCGAAAGCTGGTGTAAATCGTCGCTTATACGCTAGTTTAGTTCGGACACAACTCTAAAGACAAAATTCTGTCAAACGAGCGCAAGCAAAACTGGACTTAGACACAAAGTAAATAGCGGCGGCGCGCGCCGGAGCAGAGAGTCCGCTCAGTACAAAGTGCCATTTTCGCCGCACGCACACAGACGTAACATTTACAGGCATTCTCGGTTGATTTCGGACGAGCTTAGTCGCGACTGTCACTGTCGCGTCGCGAGTGCTAGTTTTGCGCGCGTTGATCACTTGACGTCCCCGCCGCTACGTAGGTACTTTGTGTCACGTACGTCAAAACGAATAACCGATATTATTACAGTTGGAATGTATTTTATTGTTTAAGTACAGCAAAAGACTGTGCCTACATTTTCTTCAAATTTTCAAATGATATTGAAAGGTAAATAAAACGGTTTTCTCATTTTGGTAGTTACAATACCTAGGTAGGTAGGTAATTTTTTGAAACTAGCATCTTTGATAACGACGATCAACCATTACACCTTCATCTTATCGTTCGCTGGTAAAACGCCAGTATTTAAGTACTATGGTTTTTAGGTACCTAATTGATAAGGTATATTGATTGTTCTTTGTTGGCGCTCTCAACCGCCGCCGGTCACAAGTCACAACTCGCAGCGGGTCACGTATCAATTTATGAGGGTTCCGTACCCGAAGGGTCAAAACGGAACCCTATTGGTGTCGCCCAGACGTCCGTCCGTCCGTCCGTCGTCTGTCACAAAATTTGTTCCGAAGAATTTTTAGACTTCTCATTGACCTATGAACTTGAAATTTGGTGACAATGTTCAATATTACGTATATTTTAACAACAAATACTATTATATTGATAAATCATATTTTTGAGGTTGATTCGGAACCCTAAATGTGCGAAGTCCGACTCGCACTTGGCCGGGTTTTTACCAAGATACGCTGGTTCATATTTAAATGTCATGTTGAAGAATTATTATTATACTCGTACCTACTCCTTTTTAAAATTCAGAATCAATACAGAAGCAACCCTGTGAGTCGGGCAAGTTTAGGTATGTATTTTCAAGAACGGCGGGAACGGACCTTCTGTATATTTTTTATTTTGTGACTTAGAGCTCTGACTGTGAGGTAGATTTTTGCTTGCGTTAATTTGATAGCACTTGGCCTTACAGTTTTGTACGAACTATACAAGCTTTGAAAGAAATCAAAAATAGTACCACGAGATATCTCGGGACAACTTTTGGCAGCTACGAACAATATGCCAAATGCTAGCATGCATCGCATAGTCTTTATGAGCTAGAAGCCGAATATTTCGAGGTTTCATAGCTGCCAAAAGTTGTCCCGAATCGAATTGTTATAAAAGCAACCTAAGAGAATAAATAATCACAAAGTTATGTGTTCAAAGTTTTAGGAGAAGCATCTCCTGTCCCTTTGCGTATGTTTACTAAACCTTCATTGATATTTCGTTATGATACCCCCATTTTTGTAAAAAGCGCGATATTAGCCTCGGCTCGAATAGCAATTGCATGCTTCGTATTATAATTAAACGGACTTGCAAGCTAGTACCGTCCGTTTAAACAAATACTCAGCCTGCAATTGCCTTCTTCCTGCAACAATAGTATATTGTTCCACCAGAGCGTGTTCTGCCCCGAGCGGCGGCCGGGCGACAAGCACGGGCTGCCGTCGTCCCTCTCCGTCATGTCGGAGACGGGCGAGGCCACGTCCGCCATCTTGGACGCGCGAGTGACAGCTGCGCTCACGCAGTACCACGAGCACATACAGTACATACACATATCCGACAAGTACGCGGGACCAAAGCAGATGGAGTGAGTATAAGTATTACAGTGATAGTATTGTTCTATTTATCTCTACTTTATTATGTGAGAATTTAAATATACGTCCTTAAACACTTAAATCCCTCGTAACGCTGAAGATTTAAGAATATTTTGCTTCAATCACTATTCAATATACCGCTCTCGCCGTTTATATATTATTTGGCTCCCTTGAAACACAATCTAGTATCGAAATTGACTCATATGAGCGCTGTTTTCGTTGTACAGGGAGTCAGCGGCGACCAAACCGCCGGACACGGAGCGCGTGCTGCTGGTGTCGCTGGCGCTGGGGCCCGAGGGCGGCGGCGCCGAGGTGCGCCCGCTGCTGCTGCTCGTCTTCCACCTGCTCGAGAAGGTGAAGAGGACCAGGCTCAGCAAGGAGGTCGGTACTGTAGTGTACAATGTGTGCATAACTTCTGCGTAAAATGTCTACATATCGCGGCGGGGCGATTACTCTATCGAGCGTCTCGTGGTGCAGGGTAGGGTTGAGGGCACAAGAGCGCGCGGCTGATCACCTATGAGATGGACTGACCAAATCAGGGCCGCGGTAGACGCAACATTTGTGCACTAGGAAAGCGGCCTTGAGAGACGAGCGGCGACGGATTGTCAAGCTTGCCACTAAACCGCCATGACGACCACGACCACTCTGCTAAGAGTGGAGCGACTAAAAAGAAGAAAATGTCTACAAGAGTACAACACGAGTTTGTTTAGAAAACCTTTGGTTTTTATGAGGATAATATTGCATTACTTTGCATTAGTTTGAAATAATATAATATTGTGACATTTTTTATATAACTTCATATCGTAATTATTGACGTACCTATCATTTTATTCAAACTAATGTAATTAATTTTGATAAACCAGTAACTTGACATTTGTATTGTAATAACTATATCTTAAGACCGACATAAACAATTTTTATTAAGTGCATGTCCTTACATTTCGTATGCCTGCGGGTACGACATAGTGAAACTTTACCAATTTTACCACCTTTTGCAATATTATGTTGTGTACACCTATGTTCGACGAATAAATCATTTGTATTTGTACTTTATGTCTGCTGTCATGTATTTATGTATTTGTTTTATCAGGCGCTAGCCAAGTGCGAGAAGCGTCGTCAGAAGGTGGCCGAGGCGTGGCTGCGCGGCGCGCACGCGGCCCGGCAGGAGCAGGCGGCGCAGAGACGGGAGGAGAAACGCAAGCAGGAGAAGGAGAAGATACTGGCTGTGAGTACAGAGAATTGAACTCTAATACCTAGTGTCTGGGGTTATAATGGCAGCCAAGTGCGAGAAGCGTCGTTAGAAGGTGGCCGAGGCGTGGCTGCGTGGCGCACACGTAGCCTGGGGCCTATTGCATAATAAATTACAACTAATATTACAAGCGGAAGTCTCTTTCGAATGAAAGGGATTGAAAGGAGACTACCGCTTGTAATATTAGTTGTAATTTATTATGCAATAGGCCCCAGGTAAGAGTATAGAGCAGTGGTTCTTAACATTTTAGTGGCGAAGGACCATTTTTTTTTTGTTTTGCCACGGACCACCTCCTATTTCCCGGCCCGGCGACGGCTCGGCTCCCTAATAGCGCAACTCTCGCGAGCCGTTGTTTTGTTGATTCGTTGCCACTTATTCAATATTTTTCTGATGGTTTCGCGGACCATTTCGGGTGCTTCCAGGGACCACCAGTGGTCCGCGGACCACCGGTTAAGAACCACTGGTATAGAGAATTGAACACGCGCGGCGGGGCCGGCTGATAGGAGCGTCAGTCGGCCGCCATCGCTGATGGCGGTAACATGTGAATATAAATGCGGCCCCACATAACAAAACTCACACGAGATTGCTACCCAAAGATTAGTCCGTCGATTATGAATCGTTCATTAGGAATGATTTCTTTGAAGTCTCAATATTTTTAAATATATCGATATTCTTCGTTTGTTTGCACAGGAGGACGACCCAGAGAAGCAGCGACGGTGGGAGCTGAAGGAGCAGAAACGTCAACAGAAGCGCAAGACGCCCAAAATGAAGCAACTCAAAGTGAAAGCGCTTTAAGCCCCAATAAACCTCACTCGATCGAAATCGCACTCAAGCCCGTACAATGTCTATGGGCATTTTCACTTTAAAGTGTACCCCCTACTTTTTTTTCGGATCTCGGTGATTTTGGGTATTCTGACTCAGAATCACGAGTAATATTGATTTAGATGAAGAAAAAAAATGTCCTTGATTTTCCACGCAAATCAGCATACATCAGCTTGTAGCTGCTAGTGTATAATAAATAATAATAATAATGGATGGATGTATCATGTTGTGCATTCGGAGACGGTATCCGCCATGTGTATCCCTTGCCTTTAGATTATTTTTGTCTTAAAGGGCCTCTGCGCTGTTAGCTTCGGCTGCACGTATGCCTTCCAAAGGTCCGGGACCCCATGGTCCCGAGATAAGGAAAAGACATACCTACAATAATAATAATAATAAATTTTCTGTGTCAGTTTTGTGACGAGCGTTATAAACTGTATGAAAAAAGCGTCACAAAACTGACTTTTTTGGGGGACACTTTTTTTCTTTGCGGAAATGGATAGTACTCGTTATTTTGAGTCAGAATACCCAAAATCACCGAGATCCGGAAAAAAGTAGGGGGTACACTTAAAAGTGCAAATGCCCCTATAGTAAGTACATTGATCTCACGAGCGCGAGTTGGCCATTGTTGTAGTTGTGACACATACGAACACAGACAACGTGAGCTCATAGCTTCTACGCTGACGCACACGTAGACAATGTGCATGTATATTGTATAGCTCAACACACAACCATGGCTCACCCGCGCTCATGAGATAAATGTACTATACTTTTATAACACGCACACCATCAATTTGGAGTGCGGCGGAACGTGCAGTTGCTGTCTGCTGTCGGCAGCGGAATTAAACCTTTACTGAGTTTGACACTGACATATGCTCTTATCCCATTGAACACTCTAACACCCATGTATAGTTGACGAAATATAAGCTGCACTGATTCCTCGAACAACTTTTATGGCGAATCGGTGCAGCTTATATTTCGTCAACCATAATTAGAGTTTATATTTCAATCATACAAGTTCTAGACAGTGTGTAATGTAATAGAAACTTTATTACACTACAGTTAAAGTTGATTATCCGATAGTAGGAAAGCATATTTTAGTGTCATGCTTAAGTAATTTACCTGTACTTGAGTCGAGTGTGGTACAGTTGGCCTCATAAGTAGCTAGACACCACTGGTACTTTGTCGCCTTCATTCGTTACGACATTTAGTTTGACAGTTCAAACACTTCAAACATGATGTTAAAACGACAAGGTACAAAAGTGTTAAGCCCCTTGTGTGGCTGACCGTACTAGTTTGAGTGCTGTTTAGATGTATATGCAACCTTTTCCCCAATATTTTTACGCTACCTCGTTTTGCCATTTCGATTAATTTTAGTTCGGCTTGCAACAATGTATTTAATATTAAATTATGTTTTTACTGTAAGTACCTACTTTTTTCTTCTCTTGGTCTTGTTACAAAATATTAGGCAATATTTTTTAAATAAAGTGAAAATTGAAAAATTCAACACCACGTCGTCGTCGTTGGTCGTGGGTTCAAATCCCACCTGTGGTGTTGAATTTTTCAATTTTCACTTTGATTAAAAAATCGAGATTTTCGCTAGCGGACGCATCCGCTTAACAAACATATTAGGCAATATTATTGTGAAACATGTGGGACTGTTGTTTGTAAGTACACAAATCGAATTTCTAATCATAATCGTAATATTATCAATTATTATTGTCATCAAATAATTGACAACATTTCAAAATTGATAATGATGCCTAAATCGAAAACCATTTCGGTAAATATGCTACCTGAACGTAATAAAATAGTTTTTAGATTTTTTTCTTCGCTAGAATTGAAGAAAATCGCCAAAATAAAAACCCACCGTATAAAACGGAAGGGTGACGTCATTCCTACGACTGTTAAGGAGCAATGCTGTCAAACATTGGTAATTCGTGAAAATTACATCATAATTCACTTACGATTCGCTACTTTTAAAATAGATATTTTTGAATGAAAATTAGGATTTCGGGAGAAATAAAAAAACACATGTACCTTAAAATTTCATTTTCTATCGATCTAGGATATAAAATGGCCAACTTGAAAATTTGAAATGTTGTCAATTAGCCTGATTTAGTTTACTACTGGACATACGAGTAATTCTTTCTTTCCTTATATAAAGTCATAGTTATATAATATAATATATGTAATAAAAAATATACATATATGACTGTTACAAATTATTTTTATGTGCAAAAATGTGAAATTGGAACCAGGGACCTCCAGCTTCGTAAGCAGGGTCACTACCAACTACCAACTAAGCTAAAGCGGTCGTCAAGCGATAGTGAGTTTACTTTTGTATTGAAATGGCAAATCGTTTTGAGTAAATGTATTGTTGAGTGTTTGCCGCGGAACAAGAGTATTACTGGCATTACTATTCACAATGTAATCCAATAGTCGCTATAATTTAGTACCTGCACCCTGCCCAGCTAGCACGATTTGACATAAATGTACTAAATAAGGTCCGACCGAGATCTCGGTCTCGGTCTCGGTCTCTGCTATTCTCGGCCAAAATTCGAACCGAGATCTCGGTCTCGGTCTCGGCCAAAACGAGCCGAGATTCTCGGCCGTAGCCGAGACTATGCAACGATCTAAGATTGGTGAAATTGAATTAGCCACCCGCCTGTGGGGCCGCACGAGGTGATCTATTGGCTGGTAGATTTATATTCGCCATTGATTTTCGCCATGTTCGTTGGTTAGGTACTCATTAACTTTTCAAACTAATTATGACACTGCCTCAATTGCAGACGAAGAGCGTATGTAAACACAATTTCAGTGGACACACTAATGCACAATGCGGAAAAGTTACTATTTTTATCTCAAAACATCGATGTATTTGATTTTGATTACCTACTAAATAAATAAAAAATTACAAATTGGAATTTTTCTCTCACATTTTTAAATTCTCGGTCTCGGTCTCGGTCTCGGCCGAGACAAAAAAGGTGTTCTCGGTCGGACCTTAGTACTAAAACGTCACATAAAACAGGACCGCATAATATCGTTTATGACATAATGGCAACAGTCTAAATAGATCAAATTGATGAATGTGGTACAAAATGTAGGGGCGACTATTGAGTCTGAATGTATATTTTTGTTATTTATTTACCTCATAAGTGTTACATAACTACTCAATGAGCTCGATTAAATGAATTTAAGTTGCAATTACGATTGTTTTTTTATCCATCTACCTTTGAAAGTAAAAAATGTACCTCAAAGGTAAGGGAATAAGTGCCAGAGACCTGCCTCGCTCTATATATAGTGCGCGCCATCCACGACGACGCGCCCCTCCACAGCGAATCTCATACTAATCTGTGCGCATATCTGTTGGGAGCTTCTTCGTTGTATTCATAGATGGCGCTATTCTGTTAACCAGAGGTGTAAGTGGCATACGAATTTAATGGTAAAGTGATCTCTCCTCTGCATAGTGAAATAGGCATTAGCAGTCTATATAATTCCTAGTCTCTGCGAATATCATATCATATATCGTTTATTTGCATTCGTCATACAGAAATTACACAATATATATGTATTCATGTCAAATATAATCAGTATGAGTTACCTATATAAAATGATGCCGTACCGAATATTCGGTGCATCCCTAGTGATAATCCTGCAACGCTGACGTCGGTAGCGCTGTAATAGTGCGCGCCATCCACGAAGGCGCGCTCCTCCACAGCCCGAGCCGTACAACTGCGCACAGATTAGTATGAGATCCGCTGTGGAGGGGCTCGTCGTCGTGGATGATCGCACTATAAACACAATGTTCTATGGGACCCACCCACCCAAGGAGCATAATAAGTAACTAAACCAATCTCACTAGAGTGCAAACTCTTAAGGGTGTTTAAACCTCCCGCGTGGTCGTGTCGGAGGGTTACCCTGGATTTTCCCCAGACCATTCTCAATCTCAATCGCTTTATTGGGCCTGGCCTATAAAAAAAATAGGAAAAAGTGTTTATGTCACACCTGGCCATAAAGCGGCAATTACCGCACGCTCCGCGCGCGGGAAATCCCACTTCCTGGCCAGGGGGTGACATAAAATTTTATACTTAACACGGTCGGTAATAAAGAAAGCCTCGGATCGCATATTTATCGCCCTTGCCTTCGGCTCGAGCGTCAAATACCTGCGATCTGAGACATTCTTTGTTTTACCGCCCTTGTTAAGTAATGTACTATTTCTGTTAATTATTAAATGAATATGGGCATACCAAGGGGCATTTGGTCTCTAATTTGATATTAAATAAAAGTACACATTAATTAAAGCAATATTTATTTCAAATATTAAATAAGAAAAAAATAACAAAATTTGTTAACAAAGTATTTCTAAGTCACAAAAGCAATGTGTATTAGATCTAAATATAGAAAATATTCAAATGAATTTATGCCTTAGCACTATTTATTCCTAAAAGATTGTGTAACAAAATGAGATCTACACAGTCTTAAAATAAATAAATCTACTCTATTAAAACTATTTGAATAAGGTCTGACTTAAAAATTTCCTGACAAATTTCATATTTATAATAGATTATTTAAGCAGAAACTGAAATGTATTATATGACCTACGTTTTGACTTAAAAAAGTACCTGAAACTTTAACCAGTGGCCCGCTTCATGAAGCTACAAGTTATAATAGTTATAATATATGTGACCTCATGCGCGCATATCAAAAGGCAATATTGCCAGTTTTAAATATGCAACTGGTAGCTTTTTGTGAAACCAAACTCTTTTCAACTCCTTTTATAAGAGCAAGCAACATTTCACTCATGTTACATGCTTCTGGAAAGATTCCAAGACAATGCTATGAAGAGAGTGAAATTAATTTAGCCCCAATCACAAAATCCTAAGTCATGTAACTTTCAAGAGAAGCGGGCTAACTTTAAGTGATAGTTTTACCTGAGATTTGAAAAGTCAGGCCCAAATAAATGTACTAATTTGTACTTTTCAGCAGCCAGGCTGTCAATATCACATAACTTTTATTTTAAAATAAAAGCCTGAATCATGACATAATCAGGGCATTGAGGAGGTTAGAAGTGGAGAAATGACAATACTGTTTCAACAATTCCAGATATAAGTATGATTAACTTAAAGTATAAGTAATCAAAATTAATAGGACAATACTTTTAACACATACATTTCTCACATATGATAGTTAACATGTTATTATATAAACCAAAAATAATATATCTCTATCCTTCTGACAACCGGCATCCTATAAATTGTAGGCCCCAATCAAGTTTGGACTCTTTGTCAATTCAACAGAGTAAAATTAATTCCTGCAAATTTCAATACCCAGTCGCCAGGGGGCTATATTTAACACTACACTAAGCCTTAATAAAATGAAACAAGCTACAAGTGCATGGTAGTAGGAAGTGCATCTGTGACTTGGAAAGGACACAAAATATTTGTTCTTAACAACTCTCATAGGTGGTACTTCATATTAAAGGTAACCATAAAATTGTTCCAAGGATTTAAATCATCACAAACTCCCGTAGACAACAAACTTTAACTTTTATCAAAGAATTACCTAAAAGTGGATACAAAATAAATTACATTTCATATCCCTATAATTTGTACCCATTCCAAATTTTTGAGCAAATTTAGTTAAATGCTTAGGAGAGAGGACTCAAACACTTTCTTGACAATATAATAAACTGACTGAGGCAATACCATGCAAAATTAACCTATTACACCAAGGAATTACTAGGAACATCAACATACAACACCCACTACTCATCCATGCTACCATCTGTATAAATACACTGAAAATACAATCCGACATGTAACTTGCATCACCTCATACTAAACTATTTGCTACCTGCGGCCATTTCATCTTAGTTTACACTATAATTAAGTGGTGTCACACTACATGGTGGCTGAATGGTTCGTCATTCGTCAACTTGCAGCTTCTGAATGCGCGTCGAGACTCTGTCCAGCTCGGGGGTGTCTGGACTGGGCTGTGGTTCCACAGAGATGTTGAGGTTTTCGAGAGACTGGCAGCGCTTGGCGGGGCACTTGGCGGCGTCGAACATGTTACCGCATCCACTCGTGGAAGGCTCTAGGAGCGTGTTTAAGTAGTCCCGTCCACTGTCCGTCATGTCGCTGCCGATCGCGTCGGAATTCTCGCTCTTCGTCCTATGCCGCATCGGCAGCACGTACGGACACAGCCTGTTTTTGTTGGTAACCCGCTTCATGCAATACCCGACGGTGACGTTAGAGACGTAGCGTGTGTTTAACCGCATCATACCGTAATTAGATTTGGACTCGTGCAAATAGTCCCGCCGCGCCTCCGTTATAGCGCTCAGCATTCCCAGATCGTGCAGCGCCTTGTCCAAGTTGTCCAGATTCATGTGGCAGCGAGGATTCCGCAAACGACGCAGCAATAATTACCAAGGCTGTTCGTGACAAGGTTATCTCCGTTCCAGCTATGCACTTTTACATACACTTTTTTTCATTCCTTTGTATTCCATGCTTTTTTTTAAGTTTGGATCAATGATGCGACATATGCATTTATTATTTTTTCACAAAATAAACATTACAAAAAAGTCATAATAAATAACGAATGAATGACACAATGAGAAGACAATGTTGCAAGGTAGCCAGTAGCTGGGTTACCATTCATATTATTCACATGCCTGATGCGAGCATTCGTTTATAATTTTTCAAAACAAAAAAAAAGTATGTGTTTAAAGTGTGTCTGTCTGTCTGTCCGTCTGTCTGTCTATCTGTCTGTCTGTCTGTTACCTCTTCACGCTTAAACCGCTGAACCGATTTACATGAAATTTGGTATGAGGATAAATTGAGTCCCGGGGAAGGACATAGGATACCTACCTACTTCTTATACCGGAAATCATCCCTTAAGGGGGTGGAAGTTTGTATGAAAGAACGATGAGTAGGTAAGCGCCTGATATAAGTAAATAGCAATTACTTCAATTCTATCGCGATAAACGAGTTCCACGCGGAATAAGTCGCGGGAAATAACTAGCTACAAAATATCATTTTAATACACAGTTTTCAAATAAATTGTTTCACGTTGACCGTGTGTAAATGCAGCTTTAGTAATTTCCGGTCAAATTCTCGTAATGGCAATAGGCGGCATAGCGGCATATTTAAATTCAACGGGTCAAAATAGGCGAAAAAAATCTGAATAAATAGACCGTGGGCCAACAACAGGTCTTGATGACTAATTTCCTCTCTGTGGACGTCTGCCGCGTTTCCGTTGGTGGGTTGTGGAGCAGCAGCCTCCCAATACCTATCAATTGGTACTAGTTTCATAGGAATACAATTTTATATCTTTATGGGAAACTCACCTCACTAAGTCGTTTTGTTTAGGTAAGAGACAGTTCAGCGATGACTCAAGGTATTGGCTTAATTATAATTTGACACTAGTCGGTCGAGAGGAAATTACTGAATTTTAATTTTGTTTTTTTAGGTACGTCTTTGGGAGGCTGCTGCTCCTCAACCCACCAACGGAATCGCGGCAGACGCCCACAGTCCTTCATAATACAACTATCTACAGTGATAACAAAAACAAAGTCGCTTCCTGCTGTCTGTCCCGTTGTATGCTTAGATCTTTAAAATTACTCAACGGATTTTGATCCGGTTTTTTTAAATAAGTCGATAGAGTGATTCAAGAGGAAGGTTTTTATGTATAATTTTCACCCGTGCGAAGCCGGGGCGGGTCGCTAGTCATAAATAATAGAAATTGCTTGTCGAAAGAGTTTGACATAATATTTGACTGTAGGTATTTGACATTTGTCTAGAAAAGTAATACAATTTTTAAGGATTGTGTTAAAATGACTGTCAATATGGTGAAAATATCATTAATATTTTAGTTAAAATAATTTCAAAATGGCTGAAATACTTAAAGAATGGTTGACGGAAAGATTGCAACGGCAGATTGTTTGGAATGCTGAAGAATTTGGTAACATGATGAAAAATGGTCACGTCATTGCGAGCGTTCTCCTCAGCTACAATGTTATCAACGAGGAAAAACTTTTCCTCATCAGATCTAGTAACGCACCACAAGATATCGAAAACAACTGGAAATATTTGCAAGAATGGCTTCGCCAAATAGATATTAACTTGAGCAATACTGATGTAATCAATGTCATGGATGGAAAAGGTACCACCTTACTAAGACTCTTCTATCAACTGTTCCTTCATTTGGACAAAATGGATCGCATCGATTTTATCAAACGCGAAAGAAAAATGGTTTCCAGTTTAGTAAAGAAAATGGGAACTAGATTCAACGTTGAGAAAATTGATGAAAAAGAGGAACCTGAGGTCGATTACTTGTCAAAGCCATTACTTAATGAGAAACATTTTATTGAATGGCAGAGGAAGAAATCTGAAGAAGTGAAAGAAACCTTTGATTATATACGTCATAAATATGTTAAGAAACTGGAGACTATACAAGAAAAAAAGACTCCATGTTACTATCATACAACAAAACCAAATAAACTTTCTGACAAAGATAAAGTAGACATGGAAATATTCTCAAAGAAATTTCCTTGTAAAACAAAAAACTATACTTATGAAGAACTACTTGAGATGGAAAATAAAGCTGCTGAAGAGAATAAATCACTGATCGATTCTGAATGGGCACAAAATTACATGGATAATCTTTATACTAGAATGCATAATAAATCTGATTCCGAAGAATTCCAAAAACAAATGAGCAACGCGCTTAGTAGCTCAATGTGGAACATATCCATCAACGAAGAAGAAACAAAACTTGATACCGAACTCGCAAAAAAAGTATTGAAACTATCGCAATTCGAAAAACAAATGTGCACACAAATAATGGAAACAAAACAACAAGCGCGTAATATGTTTCAAAACAGGGTTCAGGCTGAAAAAGAGTTTGAAGAGCAAAGAAAACACCAATTCGACCAGTTTTTCGACACGATTAAAGAAGAAATTCAATCAGGAGTAGCTGAAATAGATTTTGAGAAATCTCGACAAAATATGCTACATAAGAGACTATATGCTGAAAAGATGAGGAGAAAGCGACAACACTATTATGAAATTTGTTATGAAACCATTTTGTCTATAGTGGACTATGCAACTAAGTACGGTTACTTCAAAAAACTTATTGGTGAAGATATTCCAGAACACTATATTCATGAGTGGAAAATGCTGTATTTTAAGAAACAACCCATATTCGATATATTTGAACCCACAGAGGACTTATTAAAGGAACCAGCTCTTGAAGAAGAGTTGCTTCCAGAAGTAGAAGAAATTATCAGATTAGAGTTAGACAGGCAAGAGGCTATGAATGACGGCGAATTTTTAGAGTATCACAATTATACTGGACCTTGGAGTTTGGATCGTTTGATTCCTAATTTCGATCCAGAGTCGGAGGAGCGAAAATTTGAGTACCTTGGCACTCGTGTGCTAGGTCATGTAGTCTATACATTATTGGAAATAAAGTACCCCTACCCTCCACCCAGGCCTCCGGCTGATTTGCCACAGTTTACTTCTAAAGCTATTTTATGTAGTCTTCCTGACAGAGCGATAACTACCTCTATGCAGATATTACTCAACTTTCGGGGCATACACGTTGTTCGACTTGAGGCTGCTATTAATTACTGCCTCAAACAATTTAGGACTGAAATGATTGGATGTACAGATATTGAATTATCTTTTGACAAATTTCTAGCTGTGGCGCAAGAAGAACCAGATAAAGAGCTAATTAGGTTAATGAAAACAGATGACGAGATCGCAAATAAAAGTGAGGAGCCTCTTCCTGTGATTGGCACACCACCACCTAACACTAAACAAACACAAACCCCAAAGACAATACCCGAGGAAGAGATAGTATTATCTACAGCAGCAGAACTGGGACAGTATGCCTACCAAGCATTAAGTGGTGGTGAAGAACTAACAAATTATTTGCTAGCCGCCATGATTGTGGAATATATAAAAGCTCAAGATGACATAAAGGGATTTGTTATAATAAACTACCCAAATTCATACCAAGAAGCTCAAATTCTTGAAGAAGCGTTTTCTGGTCAAGCTCCTCCAGATGAGGCGAACTTAACAGACATTGATGATATTTATTTGGAAGAAGCTATTGCCCATCATCGCAAAGTGGAAAAGGATGAATATAAAGAGATCCGAATATCTAGATTAGTCAATAATCCTCATAAGAGGGATGTTGATAAACCATTTGAAAGCTACTTTTCTTGCTATATCAAATTAAAAGAAACAGAAGATATTCTTCAAGAACTTGTTATTTGGGATTTAACTGAGGAGAATTCCGAGTTCGTAGACAGATTTTATTCCATTTTGGGGATTAATTACAGTATGTATTATGAAGTTATTGAAAAAGATTTTTTGGCGCAGATATGCAAATACATTATTGGAGAAGGTATTACGTCCTTAACATCATCGTATTATGATATATTATTCGGTGAAAATGTGTTAAGTACTCTTAACTTTCCATCCGCAACTGACAAAAGGACAAAATCTAAAATATTGAAGCCTGAGACGGCAGGCGGTAAATCAAAGGATCAATTAGGAGGAAGATCAAGACTCAGTCAATCAAAACAGTCATTATTGCCACAATCTGGCCTAAATGTTGTTAAAAATGCTTCGTCTGAAGATATGTCTGCTGAGGATACTTTAATTCCGGTCGAAACGCAAGCGGCTGATGACGCAGAATCTGGAAATGATGAAATAGTAGAGGAAGTAAATGTTTTGGCTGGAGAGGAAGATTGGGATTACGGTAAAATGCCTATATTGCCAACTATTGGAGTAGCGTTAGCTAGTTGTTGGGAAGAAGTGGAAAAAGTATATCTGAATGATATGAAAAAGTTGTTCTTTGCTGTACGCCTGCAGATGAACTGTTTGGCGCTTTACGTCCGTTTCATTAAAGATAAGATGACCCAGATTATAACACTGCCATCAACCAAACAGGACTTAGTATGTCAATTCCAAAACGATTATAATGATTTTGAAAGCGACTGGAGAACCGTGGGTGTCACAAAAAACGAATGGCACTGTAGAGTGAAAGAACTACAAAGTAAACTTTATCATATTTGCGATGAAAGGAAATTATTCGCAGAACAACAAAGGCAGGCATTGATATTGGATAACTGGACAATGGAGGAGCTGACTTGTATGGCTAATTCATACATCTCATGCATGCAAACCGAACTAAACAGGTAAGTCACAGCTGTCGATTGTTTTCGAGTTCTCTACATTGTTCATCATCATCTTCCTAGCTCCTGGAGGATTCCCGGGATCCGCTACCTAATCCCAAGATTTGGCGTACGCACAAGTTTTTATGCGGCATTAACACGAGGCACATTGGCGAGCCATTCCACCAACCCAAGACATTGTGCCAATCCAATCGAATATGGATTTTCAATCCAATCAATTGGCCTGTGTCTGTTTACACGGTGCCAATATTGGATTGTCTTAGTGGAATGGCTCGCCAATTGGCCTCGTGTAAATGCCGCATAACCGGCATAACGGACACGACTGCCATATGACCTTCCAATCTAAGGGGAAACTAGACCTTATTGGGATTAGCTTGTCAAGGAAATCAGTAGACAAGCTAAAATGAATAGGGAAAACCAATAAAGTCATAAGAGTTAGTTTTGATTTTCTAGAAATTTAATAGGTATCAAGTGAAAATAAAATGACAAGTAAATACCTAATAAATATTTTTGTGGACAATCTTACACAAATCAACCTAGTCCCAAACTAAGCAAAGTTTGTACTATGGGTACTAAGCGACGATAGACATACTGATATAGATATAAATATCTATAAGTATCTACTTAAATACATAGAAAACATCCAAGACCCGAGAACGAATATTCGCGCTTATCACACAAATAAATGCCCCGGCCGGGATTCGAACCCGGGACCTCCAGCTTCGTAGGCAGGGTCACTACTCACTACCAACTAAGCTAAAGCGGTCGTCTAATAAAATATAATAGTCAATTGTCACCAACTGATAAGTTGATAATTATCACATTTTTTTTTTAGGTCAATATTAACGTTCCAAGCTCTTCACGACTTCTATTTTGCTGCACTAAAACGACTACCTCACCCTGATAGGCTTAGTAGCAAAGACTTAACAAAAATTAACAGTGACTCAGGAGATGATGGGTCGTCAGGCAAGAAACCTAGCGGAGAGGATAAAGTATTTAGGCAGCTAAAGCAAGCCTTTCTTGAAATGCAGTTAAAGAATATTCAAATAGATTACAGTAACAACCCGTTCAATATGATTTTGGAGAACAATGCCAAGTTTGCTTTAAAAATAATTAAAGATACTAATGATTCATATCGCTCCCTTATAAGTAAAGAATACACTGAGCTTGCTAAGCAGTTGCCAGCTCCCAAGAAAAAAGAACAAGAGTCCAGCGTAGGTTCTCGACAATCAATCACTTCAGAGGACGTGTTCAGAGCTAATGCATTGAAATGTATTGATGAATGGACAGTGGGAATTAACGGAGAAATGTATAGAGCTAGTCTACGAATATTAGCCCTCCAGTTTAAGTGCTACCAGGATATGAAATTATTCAACGACATGATTTACAAAAACTTCATGTTGGTACAGAACGAGATTGACACATATTACTTGAATGAAATTGAGTCAGTGGATCGTCTTTGCAAATATCTTCAGCTGGCGGTCGAGAATAGTCGTAAAATTTCTGAAACTCTTATTTTAGAGAATGATACTTTCGTAATTGATCCTAATCTGCTGCAGTTCCCGCCTACAATGCCACGGGCGGAACCTCCTGTTGATGATTATGTGACTGATATGGAATTTAAAGTAGAACAATTAGAACGGCTGAGATCGCAATTCAAGATTGTGGCTCCAACTGGCATTGCTCTACAACAGGCGTTTATTTATCTGTTACAAGATTTTGTTATCTTCGGACAAGAAACTTGTGAGGGTTCCCTTGTACCAGTACTGTGGAAGGCATTGAACCCTGACCAAGTACCTAAACTAGTATTTCAAATGTTCGGTGACACTGCATATGTTGACTGGAGAGATTTCCTGATCCACTGTGCAAATATAAGATTCCCCACTGTGGAGGAACTACTCGAATTGCGCCACGACTTCCGATGTCTCGACCCGGATGCCACGGAGCTCATCGGAAATGAAGGCTTCAATATGACAGAACTTTGGTTCGAACAACACTTTAGCGCCGAAGACCTGTGTGCACAATTCAGAATAACTCTACTTAAGCAGTTCTTGTTTCGTCTTTTTGAGACATCAAAAGGCACGATGAATTATTCAGCATTCCTTTTAGCTTTGTGTAAGAGTTTAGATCCACTGGAAGGTTTTGCTTCAGCTTTGTCAGTTGCGGTTGGAAAAAAAGTATGTTATTCATATGACGAGTGCAATGGAGTTGTTTGTCATTTGATCAAACAAAAAAAGTATCGAGATGCTTGTCTGGCTTGCGCCTTAGAATGCACCAATAAATTCCTCAATAAAGTAATTGCTAATGTTATTGATACATGCGAAGGCACGACTATAATAGAATTACAATATGATCCGGTAGTTGAAGACAAGAAAGGCAAGAAGGGGAAAGGATCGGCAGCAAAAATCAAGAAGGCTGAGCAGGTATCACAAAGCGCACGCTTGTCCAAAGAGAAGAATATCAACGTCCAACGTAGTAAAGCCCAGGTGCAGTCCGCAGTTGAGGTTCGATCCACGTACATCTGCCCGCCTTGCCAAGAAGATGAGATAATAGAGGAGAAGAGTCAGGATGTTGAGGTAGAGGAGGAACAAAAGATCGAATCCCCTGCGGAAGACGTTCTTGTAGCCTACGCGGTCAGTCAGAAAGTCATCTGGAATATACTACAGATTTGTTTGCCGTGGCACTTTAGTTTGTTGCCCGAAGAAAAGGTAACACCTTACGTGAGCGAAGTTGAGGAAATCTTCAAGCGACTTGAAGTTGACACGGACAACGGAGATATCTATGTCTGCCGGTTCCTGAAGGAGCCAGCCGTGTGTAAACTATTGCACAAAGCTAAAAAATTCACAGCTGTGAACTTGCTGGAGGAAGTGACTAAAATATTATCTTAATACAATGCCTACAGTCTATATAACTACTATGTTGTGATCATGTGGTTAAAATTGATTTACCTAGAGTTTGAGAGTTAGGTAACTCTATAAGTAGTTACCCTACGTCTGTGACTACATGTAGGTAAGTACCTATGTACTTAGGTATCGTGCTTGCTCTGAATAAATTAAAAACAATTTAAAGGGTTTTTCATTAATGGAATTTGACGGTCGCCCCTTTTAAATAAATCTATCCGTTCTTACAAGCAAATGCAATTCAAGAAAACCTTTTAGCAAATAGATAACGTTCATAATTCATAAATAAATTGTATATTATAACAATTAGAAATGATAGCCACAGCTATCCTGCTACGAGATCCCTTGAATTTGTTAAGACGTAGATACCAAGATATTTTGGTTTGTGATTGTATTGTTTAATAATAACAATAACAGTGTAAAACTCCCTCGAACCTCAGATCTGGCGCGATTTTGCTAATCACCGTAATTTATTATCGGATAGAGCTGCTCCGGGGGAATGAATTACGGAAATGTTTAAATTATCTTACCGGGATATTTGTGATTGGATATTTCGTGTAATGTTGCCCTAATTGTAGTACTGAATTGAATTGCTAAATTTAATTGAATGGTTGAAATACGCGTGGATGGCGTATCTAAGACTTCTAAGACCATTTTCGCGTAGCAGCACGGAATCTGGTAGCTGCTCTCACGACCCAAAAAGAAAACTCACCTTGTATAGGTACATCGAATTCTTAAATCAAAAAGGCTGCTGTGCCATCAGGCAGGCCGTATGCTTCAAAGGAACGTCTTGTACCTACAGATATTGTTTCCATTTTCTATGTACTAAAATTGGTGAAGCAGACTGTACATAACTTACGGTCTTGTCGGTCTTGGTAATGTTGATTATCGAAAATTCCCCAACAGCTTTAATGCCGAGCAAAGCAGCAAAGAATTCGACAACAAATATCTCAATCGGTCCAAAAGTCAACATCGTATTGTTCAATACCTTAAGTCGTTTAGTTTACAGCTTAGTGTCGTGATGGGCACTCTCAGCTACTCTCTGGGCACTTTCTTCCCTGTTCGGAAAGTATCGTCTTTGGTATTATTGAAGCCACATAAAAGTAAGTAAACTTTATGGATTAAAAAGTGACAGCGGACCTTCTGTTCTGAGCACCAGTGCCGTTGCCAATTCTAAGTGAACAGTTTAGGGCTCATGATATTTACTAATTATTTGAGTAAAATTCCGTGGATTTATTGAAGAATACTTAAATGTATATCATAATATTAGCGCAGTGGAAGCGTGCTGGGCCCATAACCACTAATTATCTGAGTAAAATTCCTTGTATTTATCGAAGAAAAACGTATACTTGTTCTTTATACTGTTAATTATTATAAAGACCAAGTGCGGGTAGTTCGGAAAACCCGTGTGGCTAGAAGATGTTGATACCCGCTCGCTCACGCCAGTCAGCACGCGACCACACCACATTCGAAACGTCGGGCAAAACCTTAAAAAAGGTAAAATTATAACTGTACGCGATTAAGTCCTGTTTCCCAATAATAATAATAATAAGGCCGAGAAGGACAAACTCAGCAAGTACCTAGACTTGGCCCATGAGATAACCGCCATGTGGGATGTTGATTCAACGACCATTGTCCCGATAGTCGTTTCTGCGAACGGTCTAATAGCGAAGAGTCTCGACCAACACCTCAAGAGACTCTCGCTAGATGGCTGGGTCAAGGGTCAGATTCAGAAGGCGGTACTCCTGGACACGGCGCGGATAGTCAGGAGGTTCCTCTCTCTGTCGCCCTGACCACCGGTAGCTTAGGCCCTGCCCCGCTGCCGGCGGCACCCTAGGTTAGGTTTTTATAATATTTTTATGTTTTGTAAGTGTATTTTTATATTTTACTTTTTATAGAAATATTATAAAATCTAACCTAAGAAACACAATAAATAAAGAGACTATAATAATAATATATACTTTATTGTGCACCACAAAGTGAAATTGTAACAAAATAAACTTAAGACTATAGCTAAGGCAACAACAGGCGGTCTTATCGCTAAAAAGCGATCTCTTCCAGACAACCTTTGGGTAGCAGGAAATTAAGTATACGACAGTTAACAGGTAGTGCATAATTAAAAGAAAGACAGCAATAATAATATGTGAATATGTATTTGAATATTTTTTTCTTCAATAAATCCACGGAATTTTACTAAAATAATCAGTATATTTGAATGATTTCAGAATACAATCGTGTGCCAACCACACTGAATGACTGTATTGACAATCCGCCCCCGCCTACCGTTTTCTGCCGCCCCTGGATCGTACTCATCCTCCTACTGCCTCTCATCTTCTACTTCTACCGTATTCAGGGGCTGGACTTCCATAAGTTGAAACCAGAGGGTACAGTCATTTTAGCAACGAATGCGACACAAACACAGATTACGAAGCGGATAAAAGGCGAGTTTCTAATATTATACTAAGCACGAAAGTTTATAATTATGGTGTATCCGCAGTCCAGCATAGTAGTTATAAGATAGAGCGAGATATAGAGATTACTGATTTTGGTTTGCTAGCTTTATCTTCTTAGTTTAAGCAGGACTGCAATGCTGGATTGTCAGACACAGGTACATTGGTACAATGCGTCTCTCTCACACTTAAATAGCTTGCTCGTAAGGGACGAATTATATATGTCCGAAATAAACTTAGCTCTATAGCCTGTGTTTTTATTTATAAAGTACTGCCACAGTAAAATGTATGGCGGCGTTCATGATTCATCATTTGTTTCGTGCCAATTCTTACATATAACTTGTATCAAAATCCAGTAACAAGAAACAGAGTTGTGATATGTAAAATAACACGTATACAAATCGATGTCGTGTCGTTCAATCTTGTTCTTCACAGGTGGCGATCCTCGTAACACTGAAGAGATATTCGATAATGCAACCGAAGGTATGCTCAATTAATTGGTTATATTCTAGTATTTAAGATATGAGACAGTTTTGGAATGTTTATTTTCAAAAGAGATCCAGCCATATATTTTATAGTAATACCTGCATCATAGGTCAGATAACACTGCCCCGCTATAATCGATGCGAAACCCCATGGGTGACCCCCAAACGTTTTCCGCCCCGGGTGCCACCCAATAGCTACGCCACTTTAGGTCAGCTGCCTTACTCTATTCAGGCTGCATCCTCAGCCACTGTTTCAGAAAGATTTGTTTTTCAAAATCTTCTAATCTTGATTCTTCAATATTGATTTGTGAGACTATATCGTCGGAGCTTAACGCCGCTCCCTACTTGTTCCATTCCTACCTGTTCCAGAGATGGTTCACATTCAATTTTTTTTACAGATAACGAATTGAATAACTTGGGCACAATAAAAAATAAAACTGGTAATAATTATATTAATATTTAAATATACCTATTTAACTATTAAGGTACACTATTAGGGTAGACAATTAGACATAAGGTAGACATATTATTTTTCCATTTTCCATTTAATGGAATTACTCAATAACTTGATATATCAATGAGCCCGAACCTTTTTAAAGCTCGAGTGAATAGGTATTTTCTGCGTGAGCTCTCTCCATCTCCGGCCTCGTTTTACGCTTGTCAAGACCAAGATGCTGACCAAGAGCAAATTAATTCAAAATTTAAAAAAGCTGCTATGGTAATTGCCTATTACTGTATAGTAGTAAAACCAAGTTTAAAATTAAAACCCCTCTAATGTTTTTCTGCTCACATCTTATGTATTGCAGGCGGAATACACAGAAAGAAACGTAGACATTATATATACAACAAAGATATTAAACAAATAAACACATCTCTACCTACAGGACAGGGAGGCACATTCATTCTAAAATTGGTTTTACTCTACCGCTGATCGTAGATTAGGTACTAATGAAAGAAAATAGTCCACTTGGAAACATTAAGTATTTCAATTTCTTGCAGGTATTCTACCTCTCGGTCCGCCTGTATGCGATATGAGAAGTTCGTTTAAGGATGGTAAGAATTTAATGCAACTTGATCCCCTAGTTCCTTTTAATAAGTACAATAGACACGAAGTGGAGCCTTTACCAAACTATTCGATCGCTTAACTGAGACGGCACGGGGAGAAAGCCCATTAATTATTTACTCTATCTTGCACTAAATAATTTATAGTAAGAAAACCGGACATGTCATAAAACATTGTCAGCCATGCCATTCAAGCTTAAGGCCATCAAGGCTGCTCATTCATTCGCAGGCTGATCAGTCCATCATTTTTTTTTCATACTATGGCAAGCAGACACCATAACCTATGGACGCTTGCGACTGCTGAACAATAACAAACGCGTTGCTGACCCTTTTTTGATATGAGACGTCATTACAAATGCAGGAAATTGATGCGCTTTATAGAGTTGAGTGAAGATTGCTTGGTAGCTCTGGCAACCCTACTCACCATCAGGAGCACAACGCCACATACCTACAGAGCAAGTAGTTGCTTTATAATATTCGCGGACTTCTGTAAGGTGGAGGTACCTCCCCACTCCAAATATGAGCGAGACGACATTTCGCTGAGCCCTACCTGTCCGATTTTTCCAGGCAATGTGACCATAAATATGAACGTGACCCAGGAGGCGGCTTTCCTCGTAAACCCCCTCGTCGAAAAGGGAGGTTATTATAAACCTCCGAATTGCCAGACGCGGCATCGGGTTGCCATCATCGTCCCTTATAGGTAAGTTATACATTATTCAGAGTTTATAATATACCTACGACACACCGCTGGGTACAGGTTTCCATTTATAGGCGAGTGGAGATGTAGTGGCTGACTGGCTGTGTCAAATGACGAGAAGAGTCCACTGGCAAAATAATCACCTGCATTAAAAAAAAACACGGACTGAATGGAACTTAAGTATTTATTCTTTCAGGCATCGAGAGGAAAATCTGGCCATATTCCTTACAAACATTCACCAGTTCTTAATCAATCAACAAATAGAGTACCGAATATTCATTATTGAACAAAGTGGTAAGTCTTTCCTTTTCTGTTTTTTTTTTATCGTATCGGTGGCAAAAACTCTTACCGTAGCTAATGGACACTGGTAACTCCGGGACATTAATAATGTTTATTGGTTATTTTCTCTTTGGCTATACCTATACATGTTTTTGAGGAATACTTTACCAAAAGAGAAAGTCCTAAATCAAAAGAAAATAAATAAAACGTCACTCGAGTTTTTTTGAGCGTCAGGATGGCAGAACCATGTTAGTTTATATTGTACATGTACATATTTGTATATTGTTATATGCAGATGTTCGTAGCAATTTCGAGATACAGCGTGGCACGTCGTAGCTACTACGACGCTACGGCTTTAATATATTTATGCTACGCAGCTGCCGGCTCAATACGTGGAAGGAAAGCGAATTAAAATATCGATGCCACTGCGCTTTTGATAGACAAAGAAAATTGTATCCGTAAACTTGAAAATAAAATATTCTTGAAAGGAAAATATTCTTGCTAACTTTTTTACTTCTTATCTCCCAAGGCTCTACTCGTATGTGCGAGAAAAATATGACATTGTATTAAATAATATATTTATTTCAGTTTATATGAAAAGTTTTACAAATTAGAGATTGCCAGAAATAATGTTTACAATAGGGATATTAACTCAAAAATTTGTATTAAGTTAATAGAAAAAAGACAAAACTATACCAAATAGTGAAAATCCTATTCAAATATCTCAAAAAATATCGAAGCTACAAAACGGTCATATAATATTCATAGAACGTTAGAGAGAGAAAGTGCTACTCAACAGTGACGTCACTGTTGAGTAGCGCCACAGTAAATGACGATCGTTCAATACAAAGATGCTTTTTGCGGAAAAGGGACAGAAAATACCCACTCTTAAAACTTTGAAGACTTATAATTACGTAATTTTTTTTTTTTTTGAGTTACGTTTTTCGCTATTTGATCGAGAATTTGAGCCTTTATGTAGAAAATTTGAATTTATTGATTTTCTTGTATTGTCATCATCCCTATTAATTTAGTTATGCTCTGCTCGATAGTAATCAGAATGAACAATCTGCCTGCAACTCTGTTTGATATCCGGAATCCGGTCTGTACTTTAACTGACGCAATAAGTAAATCAATTTATCATTATGATCACGAGCTCATTTTGGTCATTTGAAAATGTTCGAGTCATGATTAAAAATAATGTTTTCTGTATATTCTTCTGTATTCCGATCAATAATATCTGATCAGGACAAGAGAAGTTCAACAAAGGCCGTCTACTCAACGCGGGTTTCGACCAGGTGAGGGAAGACTGGGAGTGCTTCGTGTTCCACGACGTGGACCTGCTCCCGTTGGACCCCAGGATCCTCTACACCTGCCCCTCGTACCCCAGATATATGAGCACCAGTGTTTACGAGGACGGCCGGTGAGTATGTAGGGCTTCGACCCATAAAAATGACGGGTGCTTCGTCTTCAACGACGTATATCTGCTGCCACTGCCCCTCGTACCCCAGATATATGAGCATACGAGAATGTTTCTTATGTCATTTTAAATTGATCAAGATTGTAAATTGTAACGTTTCTCTTGGGAGAATTGAAGTATTTATTGAAATATAATTTAACAGCATAACAGCTTAAGCCATGGCGTTGATAAATTTAAATGTCGGTATCTTAATCTATTTACACATTATTATACAACAAAGAACAATACATTTATAGGTAATTTTCACAGAAATTTAAAAGGGTGGAGCGAAGTCTACTCCATTTATGGGTAAATAGGTCGCAATCTGGAATCAGAATGAAACGAGGTTTTAATTCCAACTGTCACAGTTTCAACAGATCTACTAAAACGGTTAGGGTATTAAACTAAGCTAAAAATAAATTATCTTTTACTTGACTAATAAAAGATCTAACGAAAATACTCGAAAAACATCAATTATTAATTTAATTTAGCTAATTGAAAGATTTTATAAGCATAAACATTTAAAAAGGACGCTGATTTGAACAAACCTACTCACACTGTCTTGGTGACGTCACTAAGACAGTATTTCCCTACAAACTTCATATTAACAAATCGTTTTTGACATTTGATAAAAAGTTGCTGATTTGACTATGGGTTTAATACCGTATTACTGTGACCCCACTATTATCCGAGTTTCTGCAGATTTTGGTGTTATTTTTGGTTATATAGGTAGTAGGGTTCCCGGAATATTAAGAGGCCTTATAAGTTTTAAAATATTTTGATTTCAAATTCTGACAAAAGTTTTGATAATACCAATAAAGTGATTAAAGGATACGATGATTGTATGAAAGTTTTAGATAGTAACATTGCCCTTTTTAGATTTTATTGTATGTAGTAGAATCTAAGCGGAGAAATGCAGTTTTTAGCTCGAAAATGGTCGATTTGGAGTGATGTTTGAAACAATATTTCATAATGAAAAACCATGAAAATACATTTAAAATCTATGTCATTAGGTCGCAATAGTCCTGTTCTAGATAGTAACATTGAGAAAATATCAAGATACGTGTCAATTACACAGATATTCGCCTAAATAGATGAGCCTTTTTTAACTTATAAGGACCCTTAAGATATAACTATGTAACTTAAAACGTCATCAAACTGAACAAAAAATTCTAGAAACATGGGGTCACGGTAATGAAGGCGGTACAAAACGCTCGTAGAATGACCAAAAACTACTTCTAATAAGTATAAAGGCTCCACTCATGTCTTTAATTAAAAAAAAAATCGTTACAGGCTCATCAAGTTAACTGATTTCTTTGGAGGTGTAACGGCAATGAAGGACCGGCACTTTATATACGTCAACGGATACTCTAACAGGTTCTGGGGATGGGGCGGAGAAGACAATGATATGTTTTGGAGGTATGTATTTATTTTACAAAAATACAAAAAGAAGACTTAGAAAAAAAATAGCTAGGAGGTGGAGCGGGTGCCCGCACCGGGTGACACCCATTTGGGGTGACGCCAACGTCACCTATGCGAACCTCCAAAGATGCGGTCAAAGCACGTTACGGGTGACACCCATGTTAGTTACCTACGCTGCTAATTTACTGCTACTGTACTGGAATAAGTGAAATTAGTATAAATATCTGGTGCATTTATAAAAAGAATATCCCCTAATATATGTACTTATAAATATTATTTAAGTTTATGGGTTCATGTTTTCAATTGTAATAATTAACAATATTTCCAAAAAATCAAAATGTATAAACCTAGTATTTAATGGTACTTACATCATTTCCAAAAATCATGTAAATCGGTTCAGGTTTAGAGGGTGGAAAACGTTGGCGCCGGAAGCACGTTTTTGTATGGAAAAAAATTGCTACTCAATCCTCTTAAGAGAGGTAGGGCACAGGAAAATGTCTCTTGCTCGAATTTGGAGCAGCCCAACTGAGGAAGTACCTCCGCCTTGATGAAGACCACAGCCATAATTATTATTTACTATAGTGTTGTGTTCCTGGGGGTGAGCAAGGTTTCCAGAGCTCCCGAGGATGCAGTGTTGAGAGCAAGGGACCTAAAATGTTACCTTCTGCTGTCAACACAGTGAATCCTCACATTTTACAAAGGGTCGGCAATGCGCACGTGCTCCCTTGGAGTTGCGAGCGTCTATAGGCTGCGGTGTCCGCTTACCGTCAAGTGGACCTTAGACTTGTTTGCCACCGAGGTTGTATAACACCCAACCAACCGATCCAACCGGATCCGGGACAACCTACCGATTCCTACACCGGCTTTGACGACGCAACGGAGCCACGCCGTTTTGTCGCCTAAATTATGTTTTTAGTTTTAAGTATATTAAGCTTTAGTATATACCTATATTGTAGTCTTTGATATTAAGTAGATATGTTAGCTATAATATAAGGCATATATCTATGGGCCCTTGTTGCCTGAAATAAATGAATAAATAAAATATCGAAATGTATGCTTTCAGGATAAGATTAGCGAACGTCCCTATTATGAAGTATAACAAGGAAATAGCGCGATACATTATGTTACCTCACGTCCCTCCTGAGAAGAATCCGAGAAGGTACCTATCGATCAGCAGAAAATAAGCGTTTTTCAGAATGCAGTGACGTGACACATGCGTGACGTTTTTTTTAAGCCGTCCGGTGGCCGTTCGCTGTCAGTGACTGGGATCACAGGCCGGATAACAAAAGAATGTTTTGTTTTTTTCGCTGGGAGAGGACGGGTTCATAAAGCATTATTTACACACGTAACGAGACGGCGAGTTTCATTACACTGCAAGGCACGAAGGTACCTATAACGAGTTGAATCGCTCTATAAAACTGCGCAGTGTAGCTAAAATGGCATGCAAGTCTCGTCCGTGTGAATAAAAGCCATAACTGACGCCCGCTCGTTGCTGCATTCCCACCAGAGGTATGCTACGCAGCTATGCTGCCAACATGTGATAGCTTTCCGTTTCCACCAGTGCTATAATATGAACCAAAGAAATTGGTGGATGTCAACGCATTCATAGCAACGTAGCATAGCACAGATCTGATGGAAAGGCACCCTACGGCACGTCAGCGTTTTTTGAGCGGTGTGGTAGTATCTTTAACGCATTCACTGCCTCCCTATTTTCCTGGACATTCGGCAGGTGCCGCACTTTGCTGTGTGTGCCCCAAACGCACAAGTGAGTTCAACCGACTATTCTAAGTCTAAGGCACTAAGGCACAGTGTGAAAGTCACTAAATATTATGAACGCGTCTGTGCGTTCAAGGCACTAGGTGAAAGTAATGGAAACGCATATATGCGTTGGTGGCAGTGAATAAAGGTAGGGACAATCTCGGGCCATCCTCTTCACTATATGAGTTAAAGGGACGGCACGATACGAAGTCCCTTTAAGAATTAGACCCTTTGAGCCCACGTACGCAATGTAGCCAATGTGTATGCAATGCATTATGAGATCCGTTGCGTAAGCGTACAAAGGCTATAGTCAGACTTTCATAAATTTGCGACCTTTGATTGTAGAGAATGGATTTTTTTATGGTAAGCACCCCTAATGGCGTCTATTATTTTGCCCAAGTTTCAGCTTCTTATGTTATTTTCTGAAAATCGTATAAGTGACATAAGTCAGAAACTGTCAAACACAAGAAGCTGAAACTTGGGCAAAATAATAGACGCCATTAGGGGTGCTTACCATAAAAAAATCCATTACTACAATCAAAGGTCGCAAATGTATGAAAGTCCGACTATAGCCTTTAAGTAAGCATACAAATTTCAGGGTTCAGATCTCATAATGAATTGCAAACGTTGCGTATATTATACTACGTGGGTTCGGTTAATTCCAGGCATTATGCCACTAGCTGGTACTCGTAGCGCTTCGAGAAGTCTGGCTGTCAAAATCATCAATGCAATATATGTACATATAGGTACATACTTATATGTTATAGCACTTATAGCGCTACAGGCCAGCTAGTTTCTTGTGGTGCTTCTCACCAAATGGACGGGGGAACGAGACAGTTCCCGGTTGGTCCTACCCTACCCCTTGACGTCTTCCTTCTAACGACGCGCGCCGCGCAGGAGCCATCTAAGGAAAGCATAAGTCCTATAATAGCACTATTTATTTCCCAGATATGAAATACTGAACAAGTTTTCGAAGAATCGGGCTCGGATTGCGGAGGATGGCGTGTCCACACTTAAGTATACGATCGTGTTTAAGAAGCTGTATCCACTCTTCACGCAAATTGTAGTTGACGTCAACCCTTATAAAGATCCTACTGAATAATTATTGTTTTTTTTAACAATACCTAATTAGTAAGAGGAAGAGATACAATTGCCCAAAAGTAAAATACAAACTCATTACATACTTTCATTTACTTACCTATTACCTAGGTGCCGAAGAGAAAAATATACCTACAGAAGTGCCATATTACCATCAAGGGCCCAGCTAAGAAGTGTAGATATTATTGGTTATTATGGGCGTGAAAACAGCTTACGTTGAAATCGTATTTAATACATTAAAATGGTAAGTATTATAAAATTATCGAACATCCCGCATTGTAGCGCAGTCATGTTTTGTTCGGGAAAAAGGAGAACATAAGATAAGTTTACGAAAGATGTCTCAAAGCACTGAAATTCTTTGACCCGTAACTCTCACATCCCTATGACCGCCAAGAACCTATAAAGTGGTTGTGTGTCGTCGTGCCCTCCAGGCCAACAACCACTTAACGCATTTACTGCCACCCTCTTTTCCTGGACATTCGGCAGGTGCCGCACTTTGCTGTGTGCCCCAAACGCACATGTGAGTTCAACCGACTATTTTAAGTCTAAGGCACTAAGGCACAGGGTACAAGTGTCAAATATTATGAACGCGTCTGTGCGTCGAAGGCACTGCGTGAAAGTCACGGTGACGCATATATGCGGCGGTGGCAGTGAATGCGTTAAAAGGTCGGAGTGAAGGTGTACTTTGATCATGAAAAATAGTACATTACTTAACAAGGGCGGTAAAACAAAGAATGTCTCAGATCGTAGGTATTTGACGCCCGAGCCGAAGGCAAGGGCGATAAATATGCGATCGGAGGCTTTCTTTATTACCGCCCGTGTTAAGTACAAAATTTTATGTCACCCCCTGGCCAGGAAGTGGGATTTCCCGCGCGCGGAGTGTGCGGTAATTGCCGCTTTATGGCCAGGTGTGACATAAAATCATTTATGTCACACCTGGCCATAAATTGGCCATTATCGCACGCTCCGCGCGCGAAAAAACCCACTTCCTGGCCAGGGGGTGACATAAAATTTTGTACTTACCACGGGCGATAATACAGAAAGCCTCAGATCGCATATTTATCGCCCTTGCCTTCGGCTCGGGCGTAAAATACCTACGATCTGAGACATTCTTTGTTTTATCGCCCTTGGTAAGTAATGTACTATTATGAACTGTTTTAATTTGTTTTTATTGGTTTAGACATTACAACAAAAAAAAACTACTGGACACGACGACACACTACCGCTTTGGCGGTCAAAGGGTTAACATAATCGATCTTAGGTCAGGTATTGCAAAATAGCATGATATTATTATATGAATTTAAACTTTCGTGAGACATGTTATAATTTTATTTTACTAAACGGTTAAAACTCACGTATTAATTGTCACTAAGGGCGACATGTTTCGAACTCTTCGGGAGCAGTGTGCAACTGCAATCGGCGCGGGTCGCAGACGCACTCATCCTGAGGAAGAACTCCCAAAGAGTTCGAAACATGTCGCCCGAAGTGACAATTAATACGTGAGTTTTAACCGTTTGGTAAAAACAAAAATTATAAATAACTGGGCGACCGCGTTTTCCCGGACATGAGACCTATCTAGATCGATTGCTCGCCCGCCAAAAAACCCCTATATAGTAAATTTCATCAAAAACGTTACAGCCGTTTCCGAGATCCCCGAAATAAAAATATACAGGGTGGATTTTCTTTTTGGGTCAGTGAGGGCAGCTACCAGATCCCGTGCTGCTACGTGAAAATTGTCTTAGAAGACCTTCCATTGATTTTGAATTAATGAAAAATGGCGTTTTCAAATTTTGGAAAAAAACATACACGGTGCGAGAAAAAGGCCATTACTGACAAACTTTTTTTTGATGCCAATCGATCGTGTTCCTATTCAGGATCAAAAGCTTGTATGGGATGGGACCTGTCGTGAATCATGTGTACACGTTATGATATCACGAGATGTAAAGTAGGGTCGGACCGTGTGGTCCCGCCTTTAGAGAATATTTACCCTGGCAAGGTTGAAGAGGACTTTGACTTAAAAGTAGAATGACATTGTCTGTTGTGTAGTTTTGCCTGAGTTTTGCCGAATATAACCGTTTTTATTTATGTCTAGTGAGTTCAATAAGTCTCGATTAATATATAATAAGGACGAGAACGATAAGGACGAGGATGATAAGGACTACACAGCTAGTCGCTTAGAAAGCTAAGTAGCCTAGTTTTTAGTATTTTAATTGTTCTACTTGATTTCTGGATAAACCCTATTGTGTTATAATATTGTTCATACAAGACTTTCATATTGGTAGTAAAAATGAGTTCTCTGAGTGTATAGTTGCACATATATTGCTAGGACAGTTTGGGCTCATAGTCATTCGTTTTATCTTAGCTTCAATTCCCTTAGAATCCAATGAATAGTTAACGAATGACAGGCAGCCTACCCCTTAGATTGATGTGAAGTACTATTCTCCTCTCACTTAATACAAGTTGTCTCAACCTTCTGCTCCCTGTGTCAGATGGTTGAGACGGGATGGTGCGTAACTACCACTACTACTGGTGCGGGATGGTAGGTACCTTTCGGCAAATAGCCAAGCAGTGCGCACAAGCTAGGTTTAAGCACAGGGGGATGGAGGCAATGGAGCTGAAAGAATCAGCTTGCTCCAGGGGACGGTGGAAGCGTCCATTATGTTAATTGGGGACCGTAAAGCGTCCATTATGTGGAGCGTACACGATACGCTAGATCTTAGGACTGCTATGCCATAGATATGGCTGGAGGTTGTGGAACAACAGCAGTAATAGTTACGTGTTATCTACTCAGACAGTTTGAGTGGATAGCAACGGCACCCGTAGGGAAGTGTTGGATTATGCTTGTAGACACAGATGACAAACAGACTCCCATGTGACTATTGCAAGTTTGATTTGTCCGTAGAATATGTACCTCCCTTGAAGTACTTGAGAGAACGTTAGAGTCACAGAACACAGATCATGAAGGCAGTGTAGCTGCTTGGCTGTGTATAAGTATAGCCGTTGACCGGTTCACTTGTAAACCTACAAGTTGCTCAGAGAGGTTGTATTGACAGCCAGTATGGGGATGTGGGAGGTACTTAGTAAGATCAGAGACACAGTCGTTTGGAATCACTTATAGTACTTGATTCACTTTATAGAGATACAGAACATGCATTGAGATTAGTTTGGTAGTCAGAACTCTTATGTACTAAGGACTAGGCACAATGTGACAGTTGGAGTCATAGTTACTTTAATCAACAGATGGTGGCTACAAACTCCATTGGACTGGAGATAGACGATGTGTGATTAATGCGAAGCAGATGGAATGTAGACTGCGTTGGATGTCTCAAAGGTAGGATTCAGATTTCCTACCTTAGCCTTATCGCAGCGCCCTCGTATTTTATCGCAGTCTATATAGAATCATATGAGTTGATATATGAGATGTGTCATAATGTATAATGTAATAAGGTTACATCCCTAGATAAGAGGGCGTAGCGACAGGACCAAAAAAAATTTTCCGACTAGAAAAGCCATAAATCGAGGAAAACTTTTCCCATTCATTTAATAAAATGGAATAGTAGAAACAGCAACGAAATCTAAGCATTTTGCATTTAAAATCAAGAAAAAAGCTTTGTTGCCAACTTTATACACAACGTGCTTAAAACGGAACGCAATGGTTATAATGTTACCATACCAAAGCATTATCTTAAATTCTGTGAAAAAACTATTGTATTTTAGTTTTCATGACAATAACCTTTGTTTTAATATGACACATTAAAATAGGCTCAAAAAATGTTAATATCAATAAACTGAAACAAAAGATAATGTTTTAGTCACGCGCAATATTGTTTCACATCTCAACTATGAACCAATCAATGCTTTATACCTATTATTGTATCTGTGCCTGCTCTTTGAAAATGTTTAGGTACTTTTAGTACATTGTAGCTATGAGCGCCGCGCCGGCGCGCCGCCGCCGCCGATGAAAACTTCGCGCCGCCGCCGCCGATGTGGCGCCACCGGCGTGGCATCGGCGCGACATTCCTAATACCCGCGCGCGTTGTAGCCCATATACAATAGTGGCACTGTGAGCTTATAGACCTCGCGAACAATGTTTACGTTCCAAACCTTAGAAGTGCGCATACTAAAAGAGAATGAAAAGCGCTTTGTTCGTATAAGGGGAATTACTCTCCGCCTGGATGTCCGATGGAAGAAGGCGGTATGAGCTTATGGAACTCCTAAGCACACTCGGCGAAGTACAACTTGTAGAAGAAGCACGTCTAGACAGGCAACTTTGCTTCTATGTGCTAGGTTCCGCACTTTAGTTTCTTTCTACTACCGTACAGCCGCCAATGAGCCTGCTGGCTCTGCGATCCACTGACCCGAATGCAGCAAGTTACTTAGCACTTACCACGAGGTCCGATGACCAGCAATCGGTGACTACTCGGATTGACAGCTCACTTACGCAATCTAACGTCCAACTACAAAGACCAAAACTGAAGGGAAATGCAGGAAGCTTGCGAAGCAGATTAGCATCACAAACCCTGTCAAAAGCCTTCGAGATGTCAAGAGAAATGGCAAGAGCCTCACCGTGTTTCACGATAGCCTCGCCCCAGTAGTGCGTGCTGCGTGACATACACAAGAAGATCCCCAGTGGAACGGCGCTGGTGAAAGCCATATTGCCGATCACTGAGGAGGTCTTTAGTTTCAAGCACTTCAAGCTAAGACAGCAGCTTACTGTTCAAAACTCATTACATAACCTTACAGAGTATGGAGGTGATGACGATATGTCGAAAATTACAGGGATAGACACGACTACACTTGTTAGGCACTGATGGTTGCACATTAGCAAGCAAGGATGCCGGAACAAGTGTGTAAAAATAGGAGACAAATCGGGAACACAGTGCTTCAGAACAGAACCCTTGCAGGTATACCAAAAGGCCCACTAGCGTTGGTCACGTCTAGACTGGAGTGCTTCGACATTGAGGTATTGACGGTGGTGTAGTAGGCACGTTCAAAACTGTAAGGCCAAATGCTGTCAAATGAACGCAAGCAAGAATCTACCTTAAGGTCAGAGCTCTTAGTCGTTTTTTGCTTGCGTTCGTTTGACAGAATTTGGCCTTGGAGTTTTGTACGAACTATACGAGAATTACTGGCAAACAGAGAGGCGAAGCGATTGGACTTCTCTAATGCGGTGTAAGCCAGCGAGCCATCAGACTTCTGCATAGGAGGAAGTATCGGACGACAGAAATTGGTTTCGACCGATTTGGATAAAGACCTGAACTGTTTGTAACCAGGCAGGATGGTAGGCTACTAATTAGGTCTCTATACTTTTAATGTGGTCAAAACGAGCAATACGATCATTTCAGGATTACTGCAAGGCTAGGCGGCGAAATTGAATGCCCTCATCTTAGAGCTAACCCTTTGAGCTCGAAGTTTGCGGGCACGACCTTGACCTCAGGCCTGACAGGCACTCTTTGCGGAAGTCTGCCTACCTGTTGTAGTACCATAAAGCATTGCAATTTATAGAGATGATTATTTAATTTATGTTCCCGCATCATCTACGATCCCGGGCGTTCCTTTTAACTAGAAGTTATTAGTTTTTATATACAACAAGTGCTCTCAAGGCCACGCCGCCGATACGCCGCCGCCGCCGACCGATTTTGACCGGCGCGCCGCCGCCGACCAAACACCTATCGGCGCTCATATCTAGTACATTGTAACGACATAATAACGAAGAAAACGATATATCTCCCTACAATATCGAACCACAACGAGGTATCTTCCTCTCCGTCGCTCGAATAGACAAGTGCGACAGAGAGGAAGATACCTCGTTTTGGGTTCGCGGAAGGTCCTCTGGTTGATGAAAGTTTATACAAGAAAATAGTGCCATATTTTCAGCAGAATACCTACTACTGTTTACTTAACTTGTTTTACCTTCTTTTTGACCCGTAAAGGATCAAACAATATAATTATCTACATAAAGTTTCTGTTTGACACATTTGACATCGATATTGTAGTTTTAATTTCGAAAGTTCATCTCAAATCTCTATTTTTTTACAATTTCTATTTTTTTTCGAACCTACGGGATGTACGAAAGTAACCTGGCAACTTTCCTTGGTTTTTGATTTTCGCCATCTGATCTGACACAATACGTCACGTCAGTTGAATGGACACTGCGGTTTGCGGCAAATGAGCGCAGACTAGTGGGTTTTACGGATTTATAATTACACTGCAGTTCGTAATTCTTAAATTTCCCCAGTTCCTAGTGTACTGATTGTGTAATAACTATCGGCGGAGTGTGTTAATTTATTCCGTGTTTTAGTTTAACAACGAGAGAAAGTCTCCGAAATACGCTAGTGCAGTTTCTTGGGCAGACTAGTTTTTTGTGTGCAAATTTATTCCCGTTTTGGCGCAAGTTGTGAGGAAAATTGCTGCGGAAATAAAGGTGAGTTACAATGTATTATAAATCGACTAGACTAGATCAACAACGTAAACAAAAAATCTAATAAGACAGCGTCGTTCTAATTTTAGACAGGATCTGCAATCACCATGTGCGAGTATCATATTGTTTACAATGTCTTTACTTTGGGATGGAGAATCCCAAGGTCAATGCGGGAATGGCACAAGTTAAAGGGTCTTGTGAGATACAAGATACAGGTAGCATATCCACCTATTATGTCATAGATGTAAACAAGTGTAGAAAACGATGTTTGTTTAGTAATTGTTTACAATCGAAAAAACAAATGGGATTTAGGTGTATTGCAAGTTTAGAAAAGTTTTATCTTACTGGCTGGACTGTTATAAGAATTTGCTCACTGACTTATTAAGTACAATATATTATCAAAATAAATGAAACCTTATTCTGCCAAGCATTTAGTTGGAATTTTTCAGTTATAAAACTGATTAAATTGGCCAGTGTTCATATTGAATTGACCTCTACTTCCAATAAACACTAAGGACTAAGGATGCATTCCATTAGTTTCTTCAACGCTGAAACTCAATTATGCACTTTACTATTCTTATTCACTTTAGGATTATATCATAGTTGAATAATGCAACTAATACAAATAAATCTTATTTAACCCTTAACCCTGTGTCTATAATTGAAACCAATAAGAATAGATTTTTTAAAATCTGTTTTGTTTCATTCATTCACGGACATGCAGGGCCTGGAAAACATTTTAGTATGATAGGCCTTTATAGTCAGCTAGTATTTAAATACAAATAGTAAATTTTTGGACTTGGTTTTTACTGACGAGTGAGGATGGTAAATTCAAAACCAAGTAGTAGTCAGTATTTACTAATTCCGTCATAGATAATATGTGTTTAAATTTGTATTTCTATTACATGACTTTTAACTTGTAGCTATTTGTTTACATTGTTATCAAAACAAATAAACCAGTGTAAGAAAGTAATTCTTATCTTATCTGTGAGTCCGCATTACATCTGTTTCTTTGATAAATGCGCACCTGTTATCTCTGATGACAAACAATGTAATAATAGCATTGTTGGAGCGTTCATAGTTAATTTCCAACAATGTTTTATGTAGTGTTGCTAATTTAACAAATGCATAGCAACTGAATGCAATACACTGTTTATTTATCTTATCACAATATGAATGAATAAGTGGAACATGTGTGGGTTAGTCATGTTTAGCATATTGTATTCGCATACAATATTATATCTATTTATTACACCTTTATTGCACAAAAATAGAACAAACACAAAACAACACAGTCATAATCATCATCTACTAGTCAACCTTTGGACGAAGCTGCCAAATTATTAAATGACAAGATTTATGCATTATAGGCAGCGGTGGCCTTAGGGGATGGCGAACAGGGCAATCGCCCGGGGCCACGCACTTGCAGGGGTCTCGCGCAACAACCCAAGCAAATTTAAAAAAATATAGATTCACAAAGGACAAAGGGCCTCGCAAAGACCTGCCGCCCGGAGCCTCGCAATGGGTAAGGCCGCCGCTGATTGTAGGTAAAATTTTTTTTTGTTATTCTTTGACCCATAGAGACTCGATTCATAAACCTTCCACATGCCATTGGTGAAGACCATCTATTCTGTAGTTTTTGAGTTTATTACTTAAATATCTACTGACAGGCAGAGTTGGCTGGAGACTTTCTCTTATAATCTAGTGACAAATGACTAAGACATAGTCATAACAATATAGTATATACATTAAACATAATTGTCTGTTTAAAACTGTGTCTCCTTATAGTATTCGTCTCTAGTATTGTACTTGTAAAAAGGTATGAATAATATTTTTTTAAGATGACGTCAGACAGGACAATGTTCTCACATTTGTTTTCCTCAATTGCCTCACAGTGATGGATTGTACTTATGGCCCACTGGATGATAAATCAGCTATCAATCACCATAGCCTCTGCACACTAGAAACTCACTCCTGTGATTTCAGCTGTCACATGCATGTATTTAAAGTATGGTTTGATGGGATCTTACGAATTTAGAACTCTTATCAAACACCTATGAGTAGTAGACTCATGATAAAATATTACGAGTACATTATGTATTAGAGAAGGAAACTGTATTTTTATTAGCTATTTCAACATTTTATAGGTCATAAAACCTCGTGATTGCTTTCAAATAAGAACCAAGCATATGTTTTATGTTTTATTACATACAATTTGTATGTAATTACAAAACTTTCCAAAATTAAACTCTTATGATTTTTTGTATTAACTTTTTGAAAAGAAGTGGCCTCCAAATACGGTTAGAGTACTATTAATAATATAAGCCTTTATTTAACGACCGAGTACTATTATTGAGGTATAATTCCGCAGCCGACAGCAGACGGCAACTGCACGTTCCGCCGCACTTCAAATTGAACCGTAATGGCATTCATAAAAAGCTCAATTTGAAATGAGCAGACAAGTTTTGCAACGGCATGACGGCACTTTACGCCGCTCACTCTGAATTGGGACTTTTTGTTTTACGATCACGGTTCAATTTCGTGTGCGGTGGAACGTGCAGTTGCTGTCTGCTGTCGGCTGCGGAATTATACCTTTACTTTGAGTTTGACACTGACGTATGCTCTAATTCCATTGGATAGTTAACGTTAACACTAATGTATTAGAGTTTCTATTATAAATAACCGATTTTTAGACAGTGTGTAGGGTGACACCACCAATTATGGACACTTTAAGCACAAGCACCAATAATGGACACTTCAACCCTTATTCAGAGATGATACGGTTTTAAATTGATTGTTCTATAAAAAATAGAGTTAATGTACATCCATAATGCCTTGTCCATTACTGGTGGTGTCACCCTATGTAATAGAAACTATTGCATCATATTATTCATATTATATGTGGGCCTATTGTTAGCGTCATTCAATATCAATGAAGTGCCATTTGGCGTCCCCAAGAAGATTAGAATTTTAGATACATTACTGGAGGTTGCGCACTGAACATTCGTTTGAAGCTAGAAAATATGACACATGTGACGTCACCGTTATCTTGCATCTCTTTCATTCTTATACATCTCTTTCATTCTAATGTATTATTATTATTATTATTTATTTATTTAATAATCAGGGTATAAAAACATAAAATTAACGGGGTCTCACAAAACTGTCGGAACAGTTTGACTGTGTGATCCAGTAGGGTCGATGCTATAGATACATTTACACTTCTGTATCCAGTGAACGATTTGTATCCTATGCCATTGCAACAAGGTGCAGAGGCGCAAACCTATCCATGGCGTCGACTGTACAGTAAATACAGAGTTAACTAATTACAAATAATTATGTTCAAGTTAGATACAAGTTATATATAATTGCATAGAGTTATGCCTTACGTGTTATTATACTTAAATAATGTCGTTTTAATTTTCTTTTAAAGTCGTTCTTCATTCTTTCGCAGCTGATAGTTTCTGGTAAACTGTTCAGAAGATAAGGGATACGTTTTTTTAGCGTTCTATCACCATTAGATTTAGATGCAAGATAACGGTGACGTCACATGTGTCATATTTTCTAGCTTCAAACGAATGTTCAGCGCGCAACCTTCAGTATGTATCTTAAACTTCTTGGGCGTACCGCATACTTGATAGACCGCTGATGTCCTTGATATTGTTATTTTTCTTTTTTTAAAACATTTTTTTTTGTTTTCAGCCACCCCTTTCCGAAGAAACCTGCCTGCTTCCCTATCCTCCAACTCCATCTCCATTATGGCCCAAAAGTGGAAATTTATCTCTTTGTTTCTTCTGCTACTATTGCTAGGGTGTCTACTGACGTACACCACATACCTGCATGTGTTCGAGAGGTTGGATAAAAAATATAAAGTACTCAAGCTAGGTTGGTTTACTTTACGATAGTTTATAATAATGCTGCCCACACCTTTACCTTTTTTCGTTCAGTAAGGACATGAATCATAGCGATTTCACACTGTACGAGTAGGTATGTAGCACTTGCGTGCAGGAATCAATGTGACAACGATATGACAAATATGAGTTAGCGAAATTAAGTGTTTGACATTTGTTTTCTGATAAAAGCATGTAACGGAATAACTTATCATTTGTTTTACTTATTTAATGAATAAAAAATAAAAACGACCAGTGAAATCGGGTTGGTCGTTGGCGCCCCCATTTGGGTTGCGGGAGATTTCCAAAATATGCCATAGCACCCGCATGCGGGACCCTATCGCCCAATGACCTTGCACCATTAGTCATTATATTATATTCATGTTGTGTATCGGCCGACTGGACCAAGTCGCTATATATATAAGACCAGTTAAACCAGTTGCCCGCACGCGGGCTCTATGGCATATGCTCCGGAAATTTCCCGCACCCCGCACGCGGGCCCTATCGATCAATGAAAATGCGCCTCAGTATGCGTACAGTAACTAGATATTTATAGCGACGACCTCGATATACAAAGTTGAACTAATGGACTGGAGGTAAATGTTAAACATGAACTTGTTAGTTCCTAAGCCTCCGTCTGCTTTGAAGTTTCTACATAAATCCCCGTGAAGGCGAGGCGTGTATAGCTCGATCAACATCTCATTATTCATGTTTGACAAGTTGTACCTGTGGTTTCTATTCTAGAGAGTTCTAGTCTAGAGTGCTAGAGTGCCACGCTTTAAAGTAACGTACGTAGTTTATGGTTTAGAATCGGCAGCTCTTAACTAAGTTACTTTGTCAAGATACACTCAAGGGGAAAAGTGAGATATTTTCATATTAGTGTGAGAAACGTGGCATCAAATTGACCTGAAATTGTAAAGGTGAACAAATTATTGCAACAATGTGCGCGAAACAACTGAGACGTAAGTAAGTTAGACAAGAGGTAGGTATTATCAGTTGTATTGTAATCTGCAATTTACGTAATCGGTGATCGCGAATCGAATAGAGAGGTATGTACTTAGATCTGGAGCTCTCGGGGTTAATAAACAACTAGACTTAAACATGTCTAAATAAAGGGAAAATTGAAAAATTCTACAGGAGAATTTGAACCTACTTATTTATTTGGAACTACAGGAATAAGTATTATAAAAAATGGCAGAGTTATGTGCAGCAAACAACTAGGGGGTGTATTTTGTGTATAATTACCGATTAATGACGATGATTTATGACGGGCCATCCGACAGACGCACACAGACTAAAACTAAACGGTACTGCGTGAATCCGTCACGTACAGATCATCTAATTCCGTCGCTCGCACGTTTCGTAAATATTGAACCTGAATCCTTGTGCTCGATACGGCTAACATCGTTTTGCCTAATTCATATAACTCACGCGCTGCTTAGCAACGAGAGCAGACACTATGCCGTGCCTATTATTAGGGATTTTGGAAATAGGCATTCATTTCTAATTGGGGTTTGGGAGGCCCTGAATCTCAACGAATGATGTGCGTCGATTAGATCAGCAGCAGCACCGGCTAAACCTGAACACCTTACACCACACAATACTACACAAAAAAAAATTACCTGAAAATAAAGATGATGATATGATGACAAGAACTGTCTGTTTTAAGGCCGATTTACATGGTGTAACGAATTGCATGCAATTTTGATTACATTGCGGGCTGCGGCCTAACGAGGTAAAACATGGACGATCAAAACCCGCGATGTAATGAAAATACACATATAAGTTCTTGCACCGTGTAATTGCTCGTCATCATCATCATCATCATTTTCAGCCTGTATAGGGCAGTGAAATTGTACATTAAAATCGCAAAGCGAGATGTAAAGCTGCATTTTTGGTATGTTATTCGCACCCCTTAGGAGTATGTGTGACTACATTTTGCAAGCAAAAAAAAGTTGTCCTGCCATTATGATACGTGAAAAACTGCAAAATTTTCGGACTTTTTTCAGGTATTGTAGTTCAATTCAAAAACTATGGGTTTTTGACATTACTTGTCTATGGCATTTTTAAAGTACATTAAATTTGCAACAATTTGAGCCTACCTACAGCTCCGTATGTCTTATAGTTTTTGAGACATAATATTTCAAAAATACTGCTTTATTGAGTTTTGCCTATAGTGCGTGTTGTTACGGGTTTCCGTCGAACAGACACTTCACCACCGGCCACCAGCGCCGGCTTTTAGTATGTTATCAGGCATATCACCTGGACCCCGAAACTGCCGGGAGACAATCTATCCAAGGTCGCTCTCCCGAGTAATGACGTCATGAAAATTGCCGCTGAAACGTTTGGAAAAGTGGCAATCACACCCAACCTATGCAACATACATACACGTGTATGGTATCAAATGAAAGCTGAATAAATATGCCATAACGTATAACTAAATTGACGTATAAAAAAGCTGGTTCATGGAAAATAGGCGTTTCATCATTTTTTATCTTATATGGAAAAACGGCTTCGCGATGTTGGGTTTTTCAGCATTTCTCTCACAGTTTTGGTCATATCCAGAAACAATAAATAGTTATGTAAAGCTGACATACTAATTACTATTTATGTGCAACAGAATTCTCGGGTACCTGTTCTAGTTATTCTGTTAAATCTGGAAACCCGGAAATGTTTTCCTTACTTTTTAGGGTTCCGTAGTAAACAAGGAACCCTTATAGTTTCGCCATGTCCGTCCGTCCGTCCGTCCGACCCCCGTTTTTCTCAGTAACCGTTAGTACTAGAAAGCTGTAATTTGGCATAAGTATACATATCAATGACGCCGACAAAACGGTAGAATAAAATCTTAAAAAAAAATTTTTTTTAGGGTACCTCCCCTACATGTAAAGTGGTGGTGCAAATTTTTTTCTGCCAAACCCCATCGTGTGGGGTATCGTTGGATAGCTCTTTTAAAAATATTATAAGGTTTCTAAAAGCATTTTTTGATTAAAGAATTGGTTAGCGTGATATTAAGCTTTGAAGTGATAATTTTTGCTATGGTCAAGTGTCCCCCCCCCCCTGCCAGCTAAACGGTGGCTACTAGGCATGTGAAAAAAATCATGGTAGTAGTATATACGATGAATTTAAAAGGAAAACTATCACAGCTAAGTAGACATTACTAGTTAACGAGTAATAGTCGAACTTCAGAAATGTACTTTGCAAAAGCAAACGTTCGTACAATTTCCATTGATACCTTAGATAATGTTGTTAATTCTTTCAAAAACATAGTAAATATAAGTTTTCGAACTTTTTAGTCCACATAATGTAAAGGGTAGACGACTACGGAACCCTACCTTGCGCGTGGCCCGACACGCACTTGGCCGGTTTTTATTATTTTGCTTATAGGTAGTTTTGAATTGTCTTAATGTATTGAAACTTAATTTAGGTATACGTTATGGCATATTTATTCAGCTTTCATTTGATACCATACACGTGTATGTATGTTGCATAGGTTGGGTGTGATTGCCACTTTTCCAAACGTTTCGGCGGCAATTTTCATGACGTCATTACTCGGGAGAGCGACCTTGGAGAGATTGTCTCCCGGCAGTTTCGGGGTCCAGGAGATATGCCTGATAACATACTAAAAGCCGGTGGTGAAGTGTTTGTTCGACGGAAACCCGTAACAACACGCACTATAGGCAAAACTCAATAAAGCAGTATTTTTGAAATATCATGTCTCAAAAACTATAAGACATACGGAGCTGTAGGTAGGCTCAAATTGTTGCAAATTTAATGTACTTTAAAAATGCCATAGACAAGTAATGTCAAAAACCCATAGTTTTTGAATTGAACTACAATACCTGAAAAAAGTCCGAAAATTTTGCAGTTTTTCGCGTATCATACAGGAAGCACAACTTTTTTTTGCTTGCAAAATGTAGTCACACATACTCCTAAGGGGTGCGAATAACATACCAAAAATGCAGCTTTACATCTCGCTTTGCGATTTTAGCTTTTTTATTTGTAAGATTTCACTGGCCTAGTAATCGCCCACTGCTGAGCATATGCCTCTCTGCGAGTACGCCACTCGTCCCGGTCTAGAGCCAGTCTTTAATTGCCCTTGCGCCTTTACAACTGTTTCTTCATCTGTGTCTTGTGTGCTTGTGTTTTCTGTTAGTTTAGTTTAGTTGAATAATTTTCTCCTTCCTGTTTCTAACTTTAGATCTATGTATACTTATCAGTATTCTTTATACTTATCTGTGTTCGCAATTTCGCATAATATGCGGGCTTTCGTTTTGCGACAACGTATAGGTTAACGTAGGTAACATTTCGCATGGAGAAAACCTGTTAACCAGGTAGGTCTGCGCTTTCATGTGGAGGACTCCAGGATCTCATATTGGACTCAATGGAGCCAAGACATCAAGTTCTCTAAACAGTAGTATTTAAGGTTAATTTACTGTTGTTTCTAGGTTTTCCTGGCGCCAGTAATATTTCTGGGTTAAGCCACACCAAACTCTCATTGCAAACACTGCAGCTTTCTGGCAAGTTTCGTAAAGGGACATCAATTCATTATGATTAAAGCAATACACAGAACTGCCTTAATACTTGAAAAAAAACTGAATTTCAAAGTAGGTACTTAGGTGGTAGGTATGTGTAGATTGTGTAGGTGAGTAGGATCTTAGAATAGTTTTTACCGAGCTAGATCATACATCGTGACTGGTAAATGATTCGTTAAACGGTAATAAATTCATAAATTGATTGTAGGCATTTCCTTTGAGTTCATCACAACAAGTTTAGTATATCGTAGTCTTTATTCTGTAGGGAAGGTACTATGAATTATATCGTAAAACATTGTTATTCGTATTGTTGGTATCATGTATTGTATCGTTCTTCAGATCCGCTAGATTTTATATATACCTTGTTGTTAAACTATACTGAGTCATCGTCAGGATACTGACGCAACCTACCCTGACTGTCCCTGATGAATGGTTACATGTAGTAGAGAAAAACATGTCGGTTAGATTCTGCTGGAAAAAACCGGGCTAACTAAGTGCCTCTCTAAACCACAGACTAACGACTTGACGACACCGGCAGTGACTGTATCTAACTGACACTACAGCTATTGTCAGTGCGCTTGAATAAGAACTTAAAAAAACCATGGCCGTTGAAACTATGAGAGCATTTTACGTGTTGATGAGTGCTTTTTGGCTATGTGAAAAAGTGACCTTGGACGTGTTCTTTATCTAAGAGTTTTGCCATACTAAAACCGGATTTTTTAAATTTCCTAAAACAGGCAGTGTCGTGACGTGATAAGTACTTAAGGTGGGACGCTTTCCATACAAAACGTATTTTGACATTCGCACTATTCGCAGGCTAATGGCGTGATATTTTAAGAAACTTATGTAACAAACTTTCAAAAATTAGCTTTCCATTTGCGCGAAATTCCCCCTTTCCTAGAATAAACTTGTATAAACTAGAATAATTTGAAAAAAAAAAAATGTCACGTGATACTCACGGCGCCTGCGAATGTCAAAATACGTTTTGTATGGAAAGCGTCCCACCTTAAGCATTTTATTAACTGAGTTTCCGTTTATGTATTTAAACTGTTCTAAAGCCTGTATAATGAATTCAAAATAAAATGTCACCCCATTATATGGCTTGACGTTCGTTTACGGAACCGACGAATTTGATGATAAGTATTACTCCATTTTCCCCGGCGACGCCCACAGCTACGCCTACACGAAATTTACGCTCAATGCTTGTGATAATGACATCTGTTATGTCACTGTTATCAGCTGTTATAGTGATACTCATATTACACTGGCGTTTGATACCAGCAATGTTTCAACCAGCGGTATTTATGTTACTATGTCCGCCTCCTTGTGATAATGACAAGATACGGGCTATTCGTTGAACCCAAGAAGTTTAGATACATCCTGGAGGTTGCGTGCCGAACATTCGTTTGAAGCTAGAAAATATGGCCTTGAATGACGTCACTGTTATATTGCATCTCTTTCATTGTAATATAAGATGGATCTAATGAAAGAGATGCAATACAATATATTTTCTTCTAACGAATGTTCGGCACGCAACCTCCAGTAACAACAACTGGATCATCATCATCATCATCATATCAGCCGAAAGACGTCCACTGCTGGACATAGGCCTCCCCCAAAGAGTGCCACAATGACCGGTCTTGCGCCACCCGCATCCAGCGGACCCCGCGACCTTTACCAGGTCATCAGTCCACCTTGTGGGGGGTCTACCCACGCTGCGCCTTCCGGTCCGTGGTCGCCACTCGAGAACCTTTCGGCCCCAACGGCCATCGGTTCTACGTGCAATGTGCCCCGCCCACTGCCACTTAAGTTTAGCTATTCGAAAGGCAACTGGATAAGTATCTAATATTATTATTTGAGAAAAAGTTTTACATATGAGCAGATGCGCTGTTCTCTAGCCATATCGTATACGTACTTATGTTTAGTGAGTTATGATTAAGTAGGTATATATAAGTTGTTTCCAACAGATGTTGCCTGTCACAGCTGCCACGAGAGTTTGATAGTTGAGGCTGGCCACACATGGATCTACCGTAATAGTTTTGTGATGGAAGTTTTGGGAGTGATATTAATAAATCGTTTATTTCGCTCTAACGCCTCTAACCAACGGAACTCCGCGCGTAGTTTTCGTAAATATTTAGTACATTTTCATTGATTTTTGGAATGCTAATTCACTTATCAAAAATCTATCCGGTTATTGTGTTAGAACAATAAAATAGCTAACCTTTTTGGAAAAAAAATCTTATCACAGTCGTTGACAATTACGAAATAATCAGCATGAAATTTTATTTTTACGATGATATTTAGATTGTTTTTACAGATTTACATTAGCATTTTTCAATATTTTGTTCGGTTATTGTGTTACTTTGTTTCTTTTCCAGTCTACAGTAATTTGTGTAGTGTAATTCTCCCTTATTTCTTCACATTCGAAACTCAAACTTCAATATTTTCGTCGATTCATGAACTGGCCTTGCCTTAAGGCGCCTGTAGAGGCAAGCACTCTCCATACTAACTTGGTGCAAGTTTTTCTTTGCTTGTGTTTGCATTACACTTATAATTTTTGGTCAGTATGCTTATTTTTCTGTTAGCCAGAACCTCAAAATTTCATTTTTTATTTTTTTCATGTTAATTTTTTTGAATTTTTTTTCTTGACATTCTCTGCATATCCATTACTAACAAGCAAAAAAATATATATGCGGTAGTGTCAAAACCGACGAATAAAACTTGCACAGAGTTCGTATGGAGCAGCCTTGCCTCTACAGGCGAGGCGCCTTAAGATTGCGTAGTTTGAAGTAGTTCAACATGGTTTAGTTGATTGGTTCTGCATTCAACTGGAGTTTAATATCTTTGGTTCCGCCTGTGACTGATTACTTATTGCTTGATTAATTAACGCCCGGCATATACCTAACCTAAACAAATGAAGATTGAGGCATGACGTTCAAAAACTGAGGTATATTTCATGTGGTGTCGTTATATTATAACATATATGTACATTTTTAATCCATCTCAACAGGAGGAGATTCTCAACTCTTCTGCCGCATTTTCGTCAGTTATTAATCAACAAAAAAGTCACTGTATACAAATAAAGTTGCAAGTTAACTTCTTTCCTTCACAATTGATCAAAGTAACATCTGAATCTTTTGACGCCTTTGTATTTCATATGAAAGCCTGTCACGCACTGTCAAGCTCAACTTTCCAACCGATGTAACTAATGGACTTTCTAAGTCTACCAAAAATATATTGTTTCTAACAAGACCTTTCAGAAATAATTGGATCACAGCTAACGGGCGTTGCAAAAACTTTATGATGTGATAATCGTTTTTGTGGTGCCCTTGGAGGAAAAGTAGCACATTATGCGTTCGCAGACTGAAGCGAATGCGAATTGCCATAGAAGAAAATTATGTCTGGCAAATCCTTGTCAATTGATTCGTTAACGTTCCAACTGTTCCAAGACACGGATTATTGTAATGTTGATGTTTTGATTTAATTTGGTCGTTTGGTCGTTTCTATTCAAGGTGACAAAACTGTTTAGTTTCGCCACGTTTTCTAACAGAATGTCACCTTGTTTAACCGTCTGAAGGTTCCGACTTTAATAAATCGATGTTGTGTTTTCCTGTCCATTCGTACCGTACTTAGCAGTACATTTGTCGACGTCTGGGTATTTTTACGTGACTTGGGCCCCCGTTGGCTGTGAGAAACTATCCTTAACTAAATAGACCTTTATTTAACTTGTTGACGAGGCGAAGGGGTTGCGTTAATTCTGTTTAAGTTAAAGCTATATATATGTACTTACATTTTTTGAGCTAATTTAATGGAGCACTGAAACATGATGAGTCAATAATATGTCAAGATTTAATTTCAATACATCAGGTATAAACAGTCCGTGCTCCTTGTACACTACAACAAAAGTTGACCCCTCCTAACACCGCAATCACGATACTAGGAGGGGTCAACTCAGCTGGTCTTACGAATCGTCGTGAGTTTAACAATTTTCCCCCATCACAAAAAGTGCTAAGCGCCGCTAAATAAGTTTTCACTTCAAAAATAGCAATTAAATTCTATCGCGACGAACGAGTTCCACGCGGACGAAGACGCGGCCAAATACTAGTTCTAGTACCTATGAATATAAATAAAAGAATACCTACAGACGACGGGATTTTCCACCACAACAGCTTCACTCCATTAAATATTTCCGCAAATTTAGCCAGTTAGTGGCAAATAGCTAGCTTGTCTAGTCCGCGTCAGACGGTATTTAGTCTAGTGTCGAGTAATTTAGTAGCTAAACGTGTGTGAACGTTTACTTCGGGGAACTTTCGGTCTACTCGTATTGTCCGTTGTCGTCGATCGTATTGATCGTCGACTAAATTTGACTAAATTTCATTTCCCCGAACTCAAAATCAGCCTTTAAGTCCTGACTTTATAATCTCAAATAGTGATTATGCACACTGTAAGGACCTAAGGTAGTTATACAGGTAAGCACACTGTAGATACGGTATGTAGGTAGATAATCGTGAAATAAAATTGAAATAATATTACCGTCACAAGTCCATAGATAGATAGTTAACATTTTAATTTCGATACGATCTTAGCGCCATCGTCATCCCATTGTCTTGTTTAGCGAGCGTCAAGTTTTCATGGATAAATTGGTGAACTGAAAGGATATTTTCTCGTTTTTTAATATATTCCCATTCTATAGCTACCAATTGTAATATGCATACGACTCACTGTTTCTGTAGGGCATGTAAAAATATAAATATTTTTAATTGAAAATACTTCGTACTTCAGGCGGTCCTTGAATGTGTTTAACTGTTCATGAACAATACCTAAAATAATTTGCTAAACCTAGAGAGATTTCTCGATCTAAGTTTTAACCAGACGTCAGAAACTGGGCTGCATGGAATTCAGTATAATTCAGTTAGACAATGTTAGAATGCTTGGTGTGGATGCAAAATATGCAAAGAGGATTATAGATACTTAGAATACGATGAATAGGTATATCTGCCCGCCAAATTGACTTTGTACTAACCGCTGAGTCTACAAATTAGTGATGAAGTATTATTATTTCGAATATGTGTTAGGTAGTGAGCTCTTATCAAGAGTTGGCACTGGAACTAGAACGGTAATAAATAAATTATATAGGTATAGGTATTAGGTATTTTAGGTATACTAACAAATTTATTTGTTCCTTATTGGAGTTGCTTGGTTTGTTTCTTGGAGCGTCTTCATAGTTTTATTCAACTAAGTTATCACCACGAATATTCTAATCCATAAACTGTTTCTTTATCTTAACTATTTATATATTTGATTTACAGTGCTTTATCTTTACAGTGCTGCCTACAGACAGATAACTTTATTAGTTTTTTATACACTTATACCTATAGCTCCCACTTGAGATATCAATTCGAACACCTCTTGAGTCGTGTTATCATGATATCATGGCTATTAATTCCAATTATTCGCTGGATAAATAATTAACAGATTTATGGCCAGGTACTTAGAGTAAATCCACTATCTGTTGTGGAACTCGACCGATAAGTAAGGTTCCTCACCTCTTACACTTATCTCCCTTTAAGGTGTTTGGACTGTGTTTTGTAAATGTCAGAGTTGCTTTTTCAATCTCAATCAAGATAAATAAATGACGCATGTATGAATGAATTACACGCTAGTGATGTTACTTTGTTAAAAACACGTGAAAATTTATAGGTTGGCGGTGCGGAATAAAAGAGCATTATTTGTACTGGTATTTTTATTTTATATCCTGCAGTAACGATGTTCTGTTCCATTAACGAAATCATTCTGCTTTTATTGCCTTTTAAAACCGTTCATTAGTCATTACAGTAAAAAAAAACAGTTACGTCATAAGGGTGAAACTATACCTCACGTACCTATTGAGATTCTGACCCTAGAACGATTTCAGTAATTTATTGCTACTAATAGGGATGTTGACTCAAAAAAAATTATTACTTCAATAGAAAGAAGACATAAAACTATGCCAAATAGTGAAAATCCTATTCAAATATCTCAAAAGATAACGAAGCTACAACGGTTAGAATGTTCGTAGTTAGAGAGGGAAAGTGCTACTCAACAATGACGTCACTGTTGAGTAGCGCCATAGTAAATGACGATCGTTCAATACAAAGGTTCGTTTTGCGGAAAAGCGACAGAAAATACCCGCTCTTAAAACTTTGAAGACTTATAATTACGTAATTATTTATTTTTTTGAATTACTTTTTTCGCCATTTGATTGAGAATTTGAGCCTTTATGTAGAAAATTTGGATTTATTGATTTTCTTTTATAGTGTCATCATCCCTATTAACCGTTTATTTAGACATACTTGCTAGCGTTTTCACGGTTGTGCCTTACAGGAGCCCGCTCGAAAGACTGCAACCAAATAATACAGCATAGTGGGACTTACTCTGTCTTTGTCCCGCTCTAACACGCGTGAGTTTGCTATTGACTATCCCGCTCTCTGCGGAACTGTGCGCGTAGTTTTCGTAAATATTTAGTACATTTTTGGGTGAGATAAATACATGGCTTACTATTTACCTACTATATTTACAATATTAATCCCGACATCGCTCATAGCATCAAAGACGTGTATTTTGGTGTTATTTTCTACTCATCATGTTACAACACTGTCAGTTCTAGCAACCTTATCGCAAGATGAATTCGCGTTTCGAATTAAGCAGTTTTCTACTTCCTGCATTGCCGAGAAAAAGGGAGAATTTGTTTCTCGTTCGTTAATCCTGAGTAACAAGGCCTGTAGTTCTAGACAAAACGAATCTTGTTACGATCCCGCTGACTTAGCCGAGCATTCGACAAATGTAATTTACTCTCCTAGGCGCTTTTCAGGGAAATTATAATCCGCCTTTGTACCTGTAACAGTATTTTATGAAGCAATGATACCTACAACAGCAAGGATTTGATAATTTGTGTTATAATTTATGATCCCAAGGAACTCTTTTACTGTTGTCCGCGGTCTCTGAAGCCCGGGTGTGTTTTCTAGCAATTTCTGCTCCATGGCGATCTTTGACATCCTCTATTCAATAGAGTCTATTGTGTTCGCTCTTCTACCGGAACATGACCTGGTCATTGAAGTTCCAGTAACTACCCCACAATCAATTATATGCTTGTTATAACTCAAGCTTTCTTTGTAACAATTTATCATCGTAACAATACTTTGTGAAAAAAACTTGATGGTGCTCGCATTCGTTTCGCAACTCCCTTGTTTCAATTACACCGGGAATATATTCTTGCGCGAGCAGCGCGCTTGCCGGAATACCGAATCGGCAGCCGGGATTCTACGCTTGCCGACCAATCATCTCTTGAACCAGTGTAAAGGCCGGTGCACATTGGTTGCGTGCGCAGCACGTAAGCGTCGACGTGCATGTGCACGTGCGCGTTGTAAAGTATGAAACTCCATAGTCGATGTCACACCGATTGCGTGACGTGTGCGTGCGCGTGCACCGGCCTTTAGTCTGACCTACGATTACGCATACGAGTAGTTGTTACGTAATTCAAGATCAAGTTACACTAGTCGTCTGTCGAGGTGAGTTAAACTCGATTGTGAACATATTGTGAATCGCATACCAGATCAGAGGGCCAGTAATAAAGCCTTTAAACGGTATTTCGATGTCCCCCCTTAGTCTGCCGTGTCCAATTTGCATCCTTTTGAGATTTAGTTTATGGTAAATCGGATAAGAATAAGCTCTAGGAAGGCAAAGTGTTCCGTACTTTCTATTATTGGGCCTCTCAAGAGAGAAATTATAATATCATGTCATAGTTGGAAACGTGGAAGGTAAACGCGCCCGTGGTAGATCTCCGATGCGATGGACCGACCAAATCAAGGATAAGACCAGCAAGTTCTACGATATGGTGCGGATGGCCACCAACAGAAGTCGATGGAAGCAAGTCGTGCTGTCCAGGAAGACTACAGATGATCACGATCTTCAGTCATGAAGGAACGACTACAAAGAAGAGAATCTATCTAATAATAAATGTCGACATTTTGTAGGTGGCAGCGGCCGCAGATACCGGTGTTCCTTTTTACGGATTTCTTGTAGGACACTGAATGCCCGTTACTAATGGAAGTTATGAGCCTGAAATTAATGGCAGAAATATTATATTGCGCTCATAAAAACGCATTAACGTCGCATAAATTATCCTGGCGCTTTATTAAATTCAGTGAAAACGTTTAGGTACCTACTACACTATTGTTGGTGCTTTATTACTTTTTCAATAAGACTTTTTGTGTGCCGTACCAATTGTAATCGGTGTTGGCAATAATTATCACAGTTAGGTATATAGGTTACCTTCACGGGGTTCAGATAATATCTAAAAACGGCCGCAATACCACATGATATTCCTTGACTATAGTGAGATCAATTTCGGGTTGTTTTGATTTGCAACCCGTTTTCTCCGGTTCAGTTTTTGAGACAAGACTATTCTCTTCCTTAATCTTTTTGTTTATCGAGGTACTCACGGTTCTAAATATTTGCTATACGATAAAAAATAATATGTTTACCGCGGCACGACATTAAAGTTTGTATGGACCGCGCAGTCCGAATTTTCCTGCTTGAGGCACATCCAGGCACATCACACGATTCACACGTCATTTTTTAAACACGAATGCTATCTCTCTTCAATCATCCTCATCATCATCCTCCTAGCGTTATCCCAGTACAGTTGCATCCTGAAGGATGCCTGGGTTCCGCTACCTAATCCCAAGATATTGGCGTAGGCACTAGTTTTTACGTAAGCGAGTGCCATCTGACCTTCCAACCCCGAGGGGAAACTAGACCTTATTGGGATTAGGTTTTGTCAAGTGAGTGGGCAACTTGACTGTTAGAAGTTCTCAAGCCGCCCGAAGGCCTCCAACTTGGCTTAACGACTGCTGCCATAGACAGCAACCGGGATCAACGGCTTAACGTGCCTTCCAAAGCACGGGAGCGCTCAGTTAGTAAGCACTCAAAGCGGTCACCCATCCAAGTCCTGACCGCTGCCCACGTTACTTAACCTTAGATACCGCAAGCGGTACGCAGGCGCCGCTGGGCCACGAGCGCTCCTGGAATGCTATCTCTCTTCAATGTCCAAAAACAATTGACGACTCTGGAATGCGCTGAACTGACATCGACAATTCTGGAGCGATTAGATTGCTCCTTAGGAATTTGCGTTCAAATCGTTGTGATATCGATTCCTTCAATGGAATGCGTTGATTTGATTGCTTCGGAAGCTTTTCCCAATTTGAACTTTCTTCATCAATTTCAATCAGAGAAGATTGCTTTTGGCCACGTTATACGAATTAAATTATGACCGGTAAGTTTGATTTGGATTCTAATAGATTAGGGTTTTTTGATAGGTACCTATAAGTTTAGGTTAATATATTTTTTTAAGTTATTGTTGTTAAGTATTCTTATATATATATATGTTGTCAGTAAAAATGGTTAGCATAAATGATTATGATATATTATGATCCTAACCCACTTAATGGCGTCATCGCATTGTGATAAGGATTGCTTTCAAATGTTCTAAACCATGTGGGCTGACCGCCTACCTGATAGTGATAGTAAGTAGTCACCGTCGTCGCCCATAGACGATTGCAATACCAGTTCCCTTACCATGAGTTTGCAATGTTTGCATTACCGTACTTGCTAGCGACTGCGTAAACGATTTAGTGCCAGTTGCACCAACGTACGGACACACCGGTCATCGTCAAATATGGCGCCGGCAGCTGTCATCCCATAGAAACTTGTCAAACTCTCCATACAATCAGATCAGATTTGACGAACACCGCTTACGATTACAGACGGTTTGGTGCAACCCAGCCTTAGTATAGCGATTCTTAGTTCTATTGCCTAACCGCCAGAGGCGCTGTACTTTTGTCCATACTGATGGTCGTTTTAATCATAATTAAACGCAATCCGACACAGGACTGACCGACATAAAGATGATAAAACAACATACATTAGGTACATGTAACAAGTTGTTTGAATTTGTGATGGATGGAGCACTTCACTTACAAACCACTTTTATATTAGGTACACAAATATACGGGTGGAGCATTTTCATTTTATTGTTAATAGTGTACACTTACTAAATTTTAGGTAGGTACCTAGTACCTACTATTTGTGTAGCTATAGATACTAACTAACTATGTATTAGTAGGATAAGATAAAGTTTACTACCTATAGGAACTTGTATTAAATATTTCATTGATCTAGCTAGTCTATCTTAAAGATTAAGGGTTACGTAAAGATACCAAAAACGAAAAGTTAAAATATGCATCAAATAATTTATTTAATTCAAATGAAAAACCGACATTTCGCGCGTAAACGCTCACTGCCTTGGCGTTTGTTTGCATCCCAAAAAAAAAAAATTCAGTTGCAAATAACATTATTTATTTTAATTAATCGTTAAACATAAATAATTACCTATCCATTTTATAGATATTTTCCAATGTTTTCAACTAAAGTTACTGAAGCGACTGATGAGGTTTAAATTACGTTATAATTTACGTAACTTTTAATTAAAATATTTCACAAAAAATAATTATTTCAGAACTTATCTTCCAGTAAACTGCTTGTGATGGCTAATATTATTGGATTACTAACATAATTTCTCGATGTAATCTTAACGCAAGGTCCCCATCATTATTACGATAATGTCGATAATTTAAAACGGTTCAAGTTAAAAGGTTTTTTCCCGAAATTCGTATAATACTCTTCGTTTCCAGTTCACCTAATCCGCCTTGAAAAACAGTTAAAGTACTTAAGTACACCTTCAAAGCAGCTTTCAGACAATTCTTCACTCGTTGTTCCATGCAAAGACTAACATAGCGGGCGTGAAGTTTTTCTATTTGTCTCTCTTTGAAGGTAACAAAGGGTGCAGCCGTAATTATACGGGGTTTTCAGGCGCTGAAAGCACTGGGCCCGTAAACTGAATTAGCGCTCGGCGCTTCAAGATGTCCACTTAGAAGAAATAATCATGACAGTTTAGGGATCCGTGCTAACCAAACAGAAACCTCTGGAGAAAACTCGTAGACATTACCTCGTAAGGCCTTGTTTCTCTACAGAGGCGAGACTAAATGACGTTTCGTTGGTAGGTACAGAACAGAAGGAATCGTCACGTAATAGGTAGATCTGTATTTTTTGTAGGGGAAAATTACATGACAGCTATATCTACCTCTACCTAACATAGGTTGGTCTTTTATTTGTTTATGAACCTGGCTGTGGCCGGGCCCAATAAAGCGATAGGAGTGGGCAGTTGGAGAGAGGCCTCTGGAAAATCTAGGGGAAACCTCAGACACGACCACGCGGGTGGTTTAAACACTGGAATACTTTAAGAGTTGTTCTGTGGCTGTAAATCAAAATGGTTGTTAAAACAGTTATATTCTATATACATAATATTCTAAATGACAAAGAAGATCCATTCCATTACCAAGAAGTTCTTTCCGAGTTAAATTAATGCAAGTGACTCAAATTAATTAACTGACATGCCCTTATTAAGTTGAAAACAATTGTACTTCTCACTCAAAAGGTCTTGCTCTGGCACTAGAAAGTAGTCGCTTAAGACCATTTGTACGAGACAATTTCCGCGCACCAGCAAGATTCTTACCAGAAATTGTTGCAGATTATTTACATATTCTAATATCTTTGGAAGCTATTCCCTGATAATTGCGATGCGAGGCTGAAAATTAATTAAAGTGGATTGAATTTGGTATTGTGTATAATTAAAATACCTATACTAATAAAAACAAAATCAGGTTAATTGATCCATATGAAGGAATTTGTAGTAAAAGTACGATGTTGCCAATAAAAGTGGCCTCGAAGAAAGGTTAAAAATTATGATGAGTTGGCTATCTGAATGACCTTGAAACTGTAATTCTTCATTTTTCTGCGGTGTTTTTGTCTCATCGTATTAACAAAGGCTGTCTTTTACAATATACCGTCTCACTTTCACCGTTCCAGTCACTAAAACCAAGTTATATGCCATCAAACTTTGCAACTTTTACGGAAAAAAACAATTTTTCGCACTTTTTTCGAAAAGTATTTAGAAATTTAAAAAGAAGCGCAGATGCGATTACGGAAAATGTGGTGCTAAAATGCAAATTGTAATTGTTTTGTTGATAACTAGCTCCAAAAAAATTTAGTTACGATTTTTATGGGTTTTTGGGCCCAACCCAACTGGTTTGATTTTTTGTGAAGTTTACTGGACTGATTTGTCAATTCTAGCAGACGAAAGTGTTACAAAAATACCACGTTTAAACATATATTTTAGTGAATGCAAAAACTTAACACCCCATGAACTAGTTACGATGCAAAATGCACTAAAATCAGTTGATTTCGCCGGGTAGCCCCTTAAAAGACACTTTAATTAAAATGTTCTCTTCAATTCAGTAATCAATAGTCTAGTCAGTAGTCATAGATCTTAAGGGCATATTCAATTGTTCATTCGTTTGTTTGTAGTGAGTGCTAGTTGGTAGATAAGCTATGTATAATTGTATAGTGCAAAGTGTATAATATTTTTCTGGCTATGGCTGGCCTAGAGAGACCAGAAAGGTAAATTGCCAACGACAAAGCTTCGTTAGAATCATTAAAATGTTAAATCTGCCCATTTTAAACATAATATCCATTAAGAGTTTAAAAAGTTTATCGTTATCTTGATTTATGTCAGCTACGTTTAACCCTCTTAAGTCTCTTAATCTTAACCCGACTTTAGCCCCTTCTGAAACCTTTTTAGGCTGCGTTTCCACCAAAGATGTGCGAGGATGTGTTTTCATACATTTGACACCTCGCAACGCGCCGAGCGAGGTGTCAAATATATGAAAACACATCCTCGCACATCTTTGGTGGAAACGCAGCCTAATGGGACAGTTTTTATTTTACGTACGTGATACCTATACCTAAACGAAATATTTCACGACCAAAATTGATTGCACAGAAGAAAACCTCATTATGTAGTACAAAAGTTATCTATTTCCGATCTTATCCTTTTTTTTTGAGGTGTTCATTGAATGTTCAAGTTAGTTTTTGCCTCGCTTCAAAAGAAAGGTAATCGTGCTTACCTTGTAGAAGAGATGATATTTTATCTCGCATTGAATTTGGACAGATTACGACCACGAACTCGCATATGACGCTACGTAAAATAAACATTTATCGTATGAAAGAAACATGAGGCTTTGTGATCAGACGCTTCTATGAAATAAGATTTTTATTTGATGGTATATATTTGAGAGGAATTTTCGTGCCGTTCTGTCTGAAATATATTCAGAACAAAAATATTTTTAATCATGTTAATGGACCGGCGAGCGATTATATGTTTTTGTATAGTTACTACAGTCGATTTCAAGAATTTGTATACATTTTCGCCTTATAGTTTTTATAGGGATAAGGTGCAATTTTTTGAATGAATATGAGACTGAGCCCGACCGTTCCTGTTCGTAGGTAATAGGTATCTACGTTACTTATCCAAAAACAAAGGTACTGTCACTTTGAAACTCGGTATACTCAACTAATATCATCTAATACTAATATAATTTAAATGCAAATGTCTGTTCAAAGTCTCTTCACGCTTTAACGGCTTAACCGATTTAGCGTTGTTGCAAGCGTCCATAGGCTAGGTTGACCGCTTATCATCAGGTGGGCAGTATACATACATGTATGCCTCCGACGTGGCATTGAAAAAAAAGCAACATTTATATGCGCAGTAGTCGTAGGGAAAAGCTAGAGTTCTAAAAATATGTTATAAGCAAAATATGAGGCTGCCTTTTCAATCAACTCATTAACTCGTTTTTACCACCTTTTTATCAAAGAATGATCGTTTCGTTTAACAAGCGAACTTGATCCGCTCCATTAACTTTTAATTGCTATAAAACTCCTCAACTTCTGCAATATAATTGTTACGTAATGCATATTTTTTCTAGTTATTTATTTAATAATTAATACACAAAATACTAACTAAATTAATATTCGGACTTGAAAGCATTCTCTAAAAGTCTAACCTTCAGAGTCTTCAGACAAGGCTTGAGGGTCTATTCTATCTCCATGTTGACTGACACGACCGCTTCAAGCATATAGGTAAAATTACTTAAATATACTCTACGTGAGTGTCATTCCGATTAGATTATGCGTCCCGATTTTCTCTAAATTACAACTTCATTGAGCCACAAAATGTTAAACAATAGCTCATCCTAATCAAAAGAACAGAAATGGCAAAGCGGCCAGCCTTCTGGGCACCTACCCATCAACACTGATTTTTATATGGACACATCATCATTGAGCCACGTAATGTTTATGTAATTTAATCCAAAAAACAGAAATAGTTTGTTTTATTTCTTCCATGTTTCGACCTCCGTTTTTAAAATGAGTTACAATTTCACTCCACTTTTTACAGCCACATTCATTTGACTCGCGTGTAGGAACGCGGGAAAATATAATTTGCGGAAATATTTCGCATGCGGAACCGTGAACGTGACGAAAATATTTTTTTATACTCGTCGACTACAATATTACAATTAGAACTTCATAGACCATTGCACAATATTATACATTTTAAGCTGAACTAAAAGTCTATGCTCTATGGAGTAATATAATATTTCATTGTACAACTGCGCGGAGAATCGAAATATCATTCAAAAATAGAACGCCGTAATTTGATGAAAAAAATTAAGTTTAAGGAGACTCATTTTATGAATATTTCAACATTGATAGTGCTTCCCGCGCTTCTGAACGTAAAAACGTCAATGCACTTGTCAAATTGTCGACCTACTTAAACGGTCGTCTGGATACTGGCCATAATCGTTAGAAAAAAAAACTTAATTTCTCTTGCGTCGTGATTGGTCGAAATTTGACATGATGCCAAAGGCGGGCATGGACTGATAATATTTGTTTTTCAATCTTAACAGGGCACCGGCCCCGTGGGAATTGTTATTACAAATTTACAATACTTGTGATATTATCGTAAATTTCATAATTATTTAGACTTGTTTTCAATATTCATCAATACCCACGTGATACGTATTGTGATATGTGCAGACCACCTACATGCACAAATGAGATCGTTTCAGCGGCAACTTTTTGTTATTTTGTTATTTTCGTGGACTCGTAGAAAAAGTATTGTATACAATAGTTATATAATTAGCTTTTTGAGTCTCGAACCTTACTTAGACCACTCGGCAAGCCTCGTGGTCTAAACGCGGTTCTCGACTAAAAAAACATTCATTATATAACGATTGTATAAAATACTATATTATTTTTATATTAAGGTCAGCCATTCGACATATTATTTACGCAAGAAATTATTTGGTTATGTAGGAGGGCCATTTTACGGAAAGTTGTACACTCGACTTTTTTTTTAAATTTGGATAAGGTTTTTTCTACTCAGAATCGAAAGCACTTTCGAACCTAATAGGAGAAAAAAAGTGTCCCAAATTTTTCATACAATTTTCAGTTTTTCCATTCCGTTACCACCATACAAGATTACAAACTTAGTATGAAAACGGTAACGGAAAGGAATAAAAAAAATTTGGGACACTTTTTTTCCCCTATATCATTCGAAAGTGCTTTCGATTCTGAGTAGAAAAAAACCCAATTTTATCCAAATTAAAAAAAAAGTCGAGTGTACAACTTTCCGTAAAATGGCCCAGGAATGAAATAGGTTCGATATGCGCCGGTTTGCGGCCACTTGGATGAGTTGATGAAGTAAAGGAATATTTTCTCGTGTTTAATAATGGATTCCCATTCAATACGTAACTTCCAAATAAACTACAAACAACGTACTGTTTTTTGGGGTCTGTATAAAAACAAATATATTTAATTGAAAATACCTCGTTTTTCAAGTCGCAAACTGGCGCAGTAACCGGCGACCCTATATTAAATGTTGTATTTCAAGGAAACCCGCCGATGGAGCCCACTCGTTATTATTTATTCTTTTTGCGTTTTCAACATTTGAATTTGAAGTGATCCAACGTTCATCCTCTCTAATAATGGCCGGCCGCGGGCGCAAATTGCGACCAGCACTTCCGTTCCGAGGAAACATAATGCCAAAATTTTCTTTGGTATTTGTATGTTAGGTGCCTAAGGTTTTATAACGTCAGGGTAGCAGTTGCTTTATAAAATTATAATACTTCAGTGCTGTTCTTATTCAGTTTTATAACGCCAACACACTTTATCCGTAACCCACTAAAACTATGGTTTGTGAGTACGGATACGGAAAGTGTCCGGTGCTTAGTAGGATCATACAGACATGGAAAATACATAGCTTACTTTTGTTTCCAAATAAATAAATAAATATTTGTGGACAGTCTTACACAAATCAACCTTGTCCCAAACTAAGCAAAAGCTTGTCTATGGTTACGAAGCGACGATATACATACTTATATAGATAAATAGATACATAATACATAGAAAACATCCAAGACCCAGGAACAAAATATTCCTGCTCATCACACAAATAAATGCCCTGACCAGGATTCGAACCCGGAACGTCCAGCTTCGTAGGCAGGGTCACTACCAACTAAGCTAAAGTGGTCGTCTTTATTAAGTCTACACTACAGATTCATTTCTGGTTGTGGATTTGAAAACTCTGCCGCTGTAGTTTTGGTTTGTGCTACTGCTATTATCAAATTGTAATTTTATCTATTGTTAACACATCCTTATACCTTATCGGTGTTTTCGGTAGCAGGGAACACAAGCTGACACCTAGCTTAAGCCACACAGAGAGCGGGCGGGCGGTAGCGGCGCGGGAGCGGGCGGTAGCGGCGCGGGAGCGGGCGGTAGCGGGCGGTAGCGGCGCGGGAGCGGGCGGCAGCGGCGCGGGAGCTGGCGGCAGCCAAAAGCAGCTCCCGCGCCGCTGCCGCCCGCGCCCGCGCCGCTGCCGCCCGCGCCCGCGCCGCTGCCGCCCGCTCTCGCGCCGCTACCGCCCGCTCCCGCGCCGCTACCGCCCGCCCGCTCTCTGTGTGGCTTAAGCTTTAATGTTTGTAATATTGCCCATTTATAACACTTTTAGCTGCATTTAATTTATTCCCTAAAGTTTTTCTTTTGGTAAAATTATTCATTTGGCAGATTTCTAATATAGAGACTATAAGTAAATAAGTTTCCTGTATCAACTAATAATCAGTGGCCAATATTTATAAGTCACTTTGAAAATTGTTGCTGCTGCCGGCAAGGGTAGTAAAGTATAAATAAGTTGGGTCGATGAGGCGCCGACGACGCCGCCATTTTGAAGATATGAATTTTTAAGATGTGTCTGATAAGTTTACTTGAGGAGCGTACCACTCGAATGGAAGTTTACTTAAGCTATAACGTCGTATACGTACGTACTAATTGAAGCTTCCAGTCAAATGTTATAATTATTTAAATTAGTATAATTGGGCCGTAACATTTACTTAAAGTTTACCTACATCAGCGCAGTTGGGAACAAACTGAGCGTTAAAATGTGCATATTTACTGCTAACAGTTTCAACTATCGCAAGCCAACAAGGATTGTATTGCAATATAATACAAATTTACTTTATTCCTCACCTAATAACGTACACTGAACAGAAATTAAATAAATAAATAAAAATAGAAAAAATAATAATAATAAGCAATACAATACAATACTACTCTTTACTGCACACCTCAAAAAGAACACAGTAGAGGTAAACACAAACAGCAGGCGGTCTTATCGCTAAAGAGCGCTCTCTTCCGGACAACCTTTGTGTAGTTGAAACTATGCTAGAAAATTTAAACTCGAGTAGGTGAAACAGACAAATAGACTATAAACAAACCTATACAACTAATTATGTATTTGTGGATTAGACATATGCACCATGTGAGGGTTTTGTGTGGTAATATATTGTGCCACATTAACACATCAGGCACATAATTATGTATGTTAAAACACATGTCATGCAAAAACCTAATGTCTCTTAGCGGATCCCTAAACCTGATAGATTGCGTCAGTGTGCTGTTCATATTAAAAAGGGAGTTATTTCGTTTAATAAATTGCAAAATGCCAAGAGATCAAGTAAACGCTACCTCTGAGAGCCGGCTTTGCTAATGATGTTTGCGAACTTTTCTCATTTATTCTCCACCAACTTTGTGGAGTGCTTTAATATGATTGTATTTAACTCATCATAATACAAAAAATGGTGCCTCCAAGTTATGATTTAAGTCGCAATTATGAGGATTAAAATTAAAAAAAGTGCGAAGTTCCAACTAGAATGGGTGTGATTGCGTGACTTCACCATTCATTATGTTATGATTAAATTTATGGAATGAACAATAAACTAGACACGCCTGAAGGCACGTCTCTTCGTCTAGGGAAATATTAAATGAAATCTTTAATATTCTGCCGACATCCCAACAGACTAGGTACTTTAGTATTCAGCGCTTCAACTCCCAAACTAGCATAACCCTTGATACACATACTTCATACACACACCAAGAAGGTTATACCTACAGACTACAGACGCGTTCACACTTAGTATTCATTGCATAAAATATATTTCTTCAGGCGGTCTCATGCTCTCGTTCTTATGCAAATCCCATAGTTATGAGGCTAATAACGCACCGAGACCTCTAAATGAAAATGGGGGCCCGGATTCTTTTGACACCCTGGCTTTTCACGGTGGCATTTGAGCACGTGACATAGGCCCATTCTTTTCAGAAAAAAAAACACAAAGGAATCGACGTTGCTGTGGCGCTTTTGTTTCATCTCTTTGATTTGGGATGGTCTTCAATTTTTTTGCTTTATACAAATGACTATTACATAATGTAATACATAGTACTTACATAGTAACGGGTGTTTTTTTAGAGGTATAGAACTTTAAGTTGGCAAAACTTTTTTAACTGGCGGCCATTTTGTCAGCTGTCAAGTGATTTATGTTTAGTTTGGTTTGGCATTTCAACATGAATAAACTGACGCCTGAACAACGCTTCCAAATTGCCACACAGCTCGTGCCACAGTTAATTTATTGAAGGAAACGTTTGGTAAATCGCATAGTTTCACGTTTCGGACCCGTGAATTGGCCTCCAAGATCGTGCGATTTAACGCCACTTGATTATTTCCTGTGGGATATGTGAAATCGCTAGTCTACGCCGATAAGCCCGAAACCATTGACCACTTGGAGGACAACATTCGGCGCGTTCTTGCCGATATACGGCCACAAATGTTGGAAAAAGTAATCGAAAATTGGACCTCCAGATTAGACTACGTCCGAGCCAGCCGTGGCGGTCATATGCCAGAAGTCATATTTAAAATATAATGCCAGAAAATTGTCTATCGAATAAAGTTAATTTCATGTCAATTTAAAAAGAACATCTTTGTTTTATTCCATTTCAAAGTTCTATACCTCTAAAAAAAACACCATTTACAAGCTTTGCTTAGATAGTTTGGGACTCAGTAGACTCGTGTAAGATTGTTTTTAGTAGACGAAAACATTTATTTAGTAGACGAAAATTATTGTAGAACAATTAAACTGCATTACTTATGCTCTTTTTTCTATGCGGAAAACTAGGTATGTTCTTTGGTTAAGCCGAGGCTAGTTCATGAATCGACGAAAATATTAAATATTTTTAATTAACACTTGGCAGTGAGGGAATGAAGTAAGTATATCTGTTTTTTTTTTAGTGACACATATTTGCGCATGTCTAGTGCAAATTCCGGGTTAGGTTAGCCGGTAGCTATGCCGTAGTACCTACTAGCCGAGGTGCTTTGTCACAGCACTCATCTTGTTGAGTTATTTACTTCGAACAACGGGAAAAACGTACTGAAGTGCACCCGTGTCGTTTGTTCTTTTCAAAACAGTTGCTTTGTATTGTTGCGTAGTAAATACTCGTGCCTATGTTCCATGTTCGTAGTGCTTTACAGTTTGGGCAAAACTGCTTTCGTATGTAAATTTTCTAGGATGCCGCAGAGTCATGGCGGTTAAAATCGTAAGAAATGCTCGCGAGGTCTATATCCCACAGAGCCACTAGTTTTAATCCGCTATTTGACTATATTTTATTATGGTGGCATTCAACCCAATTTTTAGAGATGATCAATTGCCTACATGGGACGAACTACAATTAGAACACAATAAAGGGCAAAAATTAGGGACAAACTAGCTCGACGCTAGCGGCCTCTGAAAAGGTTCTTACAAATTGAACATAGCCTATGACGTCACGCGCTCAGTATCGAACCGACTGTTGTATGGGAAAATAAGAATTTTGCTGTTTTAGTCGTTAAATAATGCCTTTAGGTTCAAAGTTGTCATACAATGTGTTCTTTATTTTTACATACGGATTCTATTGATACCATTTAATCTGGGTAAATAGCACATACACAATAAGCCTTTTCCAACTACAAAAGAAACTTGTCCGAACTTTAGTCAACATCAAACAAACCGAAAGCTGCAAACCCTTTTACATTAGACACACAATACTTACCCTTATAAATATGTATTTTTTTGTAGATATCTACGCGAATTGTACACTACACGCGAAGAAGCGGTTAGCACCCGAACACTAAGGTTTAAAAACGAATAAGTGTTACTGGTAAATGCCGATTCATCCCATCACTATCAACGCAAATCTACCCTCCTTATCCCATTCCTACTCCATACGATTCGCATACCTGACGGGGGGTAGGACAAAAAAAGGATGACAACTCCCTTCTTCCGCTACGCCTCTGGTCGAGCACACGGCTCCCTTCAATAAAATCGTTAACGCGAAAATCAGCGCGAACCTATCGCCGAAATCATACGCCCTGGGGCAGAAAAGTCTAAAGGAGTACGCGGCGCGCCCCTCAACATCCAGCGCGCGTGGGGCAAACAGGAACCAGGTTTGCTTTCCCAATTTTTCCCTTTTGCTACTTTTCTCCGCCTTCCAGTTACCATCTTCCCGCCTAAAGATCTCTCTGAGACACTTCCGGGCCTTTTGTAAAGTCCATCAAGCTGCACAACAAATTACCCATAGAACTTGAAGACGAGTCAAAAGATTTTTTGGAAGATTGTTGTTTTAAAAAGCTATTAGGTACTCCTTAAAGAAGATAAGTTCAACAATTATGTTATGTTGTTATGTGTTACATAATATTGTAACTTTTAGTTCCACCAGTAAGAAGATTGAGTATTTGACTTTTGGACGGTAAAAAACACTATTTTGCGAATTTTCGATGATATAGATCACTTTATGATTTTGGTAAAATATATGTAAAATATCTTGATGGCTTACTATTCATATACGTGTCGCAGCCGGATTGTATAATCCGCCGATTTACATTACGGCTAGCCGTTTTACAAAATGACCGGCTTGTCATTGCTAAACAGCGCTGCGAGTGTTAAAAATGCGAACTAAAAGCTGTCAAAGAGGTGACAGCTACAATGACGCTATTTTGTGAAAAGGCTAGCCGTAATGTATTACGGCGAATTATACAATATGTCTGAACCGCTTTTTTACATTACGACTAGGCGAATTGAACAATGCAAAGCCCGGAACACATTTTGGCGGATTTTCAATCCGCCTAATCGTTAACCCGCCGTAATACAAAACAGCTCCGTTTTGTAAAACGCCTAGCCATAATGTAATACGGCGGATTATACGATTTACCTGTGACATACATATAAAGTATTGTAAATTTTAACACATGTGAAACACCCAATTGCTTTCCATATGATAATAAGCCTACGGCTCTTAACTTCGTGGCTGTCGTTGGTGTGCTCGCATGCGGCTCAATCTTATTGAGAAAGGAGCGCAAAAATAAACTGTGTTTTTTCTTTTCGCAGGTAAATTGCAGTCATCGATGGACATAAACGGACGTTGTCAGTGGAAGGATAAAAAGCTTCTAAAGACTTCAAAACAATTAGGTACAGTCAAGGGCATAAATATGTATACACTTTTGGACCTTATTTCAATGGAATAAGGTGAAAAAGTGTATACATATTGGTGCCCATGACTGTACAATACTAAATCTTCTCTTTATCGCTCACCAAATAAAGTACACTAAAGAAAAACAGGCATTTAATCACAATGGTAGACAACAGGCGGTCTCATCGCTAACAAGCGATCTTGAAATACAACCACAACACAACAATCAATACAAGCTAAATTTTTCTATAGGAAATAATGGAATCCATTGATTTAGACCGCACCTACATCAATTTCTATTAATCGTCACAACCTAGCTTATGTACTAAGAAGCTATGAGCAACCCTGCTCAAACTACCCTGGTGGATTGTACAGTCACCAGCACCATTATCTGCCATAACAAAGGCGGCATTAAATATCTGACACGTCCTTCTGCCCTACCAATAGAGTCGTGTCAGATATTTATGCCGCCTTTGTATTGGCACATTGGCAGATATTATTGCTGGTGACTGTACGAATATCAATGTGTTGTGAACTATTCCAAACTAGACCGGTGGTCAGCAGTCTCTAAGGAAGCGCCCGTAATTGAATTGGTTTAATTCAGTCATTGCACTATTGCTTGGTGTATATGTCTTTTAACCAGTAACCGCATTAACTTTCGTAATGCGCGCATTAAGACTTATCAACTGTTTATTTTTTTAAAGATAAGGATGACAGTGGATGTGCCCTTACGCTCTTTCAAAAAAATGTATACTCACAAACAGCGGGCGCGTCACATTTTGGTGCCAAAAGATACCTTCATATGATTTAATTATTATTCAGTCGTACAATCGTACATATGGTATTGAATGAAACCGAAATGTAAGTAAAGAGATAATCATTTCGTGTGTATTTAACCAAGGTACAACAACATTGCGTGTTTTGTCCTGCAATTAAAATTGTAACGTGTAATCGAATATTAATTAGGCTTGTTTACTAACATGAAATGTTTTGAAATTGTATCATGCAACAAACTAACGTGGTACGTATTTACTGTAGTAAGACCTAACATAAATCTAAACTTTGTAAAATACCCCATTTCCTGCTTTATCCAAGCTCGTATTTTTCCACAAGAAACTTAGATTGGCTTCCCGTTTTAATTTTTCTTCCGGGACATTCTAAATCTAGGCTTCCATTTTTAAAATAGAGAGGCAATTTCTCACATGTGGTGCACAAAACGGAATAAAGTTGAGTTATTTCTCCTCGGAAGCGGCTGTATAGTTTTGATTCCTTTGCTTCGCATACAAATAAACACAGCACGCTATCGTTCGGAAACGTGTGCATCTGCGGAATATTTTAGTTCCGTTTGTCGCCCGTTGGAGATTTATTTTCGTCGTTGAATAAATTACAATGCATTTGGCCAACCAACATTATAAATTCTAAAGTATTTTGGTAGCACAACTTTACATTTTAATATTTTAAAGTGCTTTGTAAACAATGAATAAGTATTTAATGCTAGACTGACAGCTGTCAAACGGTAATTTGGCGGTAAAACGGTAAAACAGATGCGTTCAAAGTTATTGAGTTATTGGGAGTCGCCGCGTTCAATTTATCTGTGTCGAGGACAAACATCGTTATGGCTAATTAGGTATTGCTTTAGCTGCCCTGCGCGTTACAATGTCCGTTAAAAATTGATTTGGTTTGTTTTGTTATTTAACCTAGTTATTTTTTTATAATTGAGTACATGTCAAATTACTTCACACACGTGCCATTAAATGCTCGTAAAGTAATTGCAGACCTAACATCTTCTAATTTATTTTAAATCGAGAATTGCATCGAATATAATAAAATACATCTACCGCTTCTCGTACTTCTTTGGCATATTGCATTATTTTTTAAAAAAATTGCGCTTGTTTTTTTTGTATATAGGTAGGTACTATGCCTTGTGTCTCATTTCATTACATTTACCTCTCGTCTCCCTATCAATAAAACGAACAAAACATAACAATAGCATGTAGTTTGTAATTACCGGGCATGGTAGATGACGGATTTATTTGACATCTTATAAGGTTTTTTTGGTTCTCCAAAGTACTGTTTGATTTTGGTTGCACACTCACATAGAATGCACACTCGGCTATATTCCGAGTCTGTAGTGCATTAGTCCACAAACAATCTACCAACTTTGCGAGACTTTTGTTTACTTCCCTAATAAATAAAAGTTAGCTAAATGAAGGCGCAATGTGAAATAATTTCTGAAAGATAATTCAGCTTGAATTTGGCTGCGCTTGGAATATACTAGGCGATCATAATATTGCAAGTCTGTGGTAGTGTGCCTGTCTGTCCACAAAAAATACCTTCCTAAGAGGCAAGTCTTGTTTTTCTCAAAGTAGCTAAATGAAGGCGCGATGTGAAATAATTTATGAAAGATAAATCTGCTTGAATTTGGCTGCGCTTGGAATATACTAGGCGATAATAATATTGCAAGACTTTGGTAGCGTAGTGTAGTCCACAAAAAATACCTTCCTAAGAGGCAAGTCTTGTTTTTCTCAAAGTAGTTAAATGAAGGCGCAACGTGAAATAATTTCTGAAAGATAAATCTGCTTGAATTTGGCTGCACCAGTAACGCATACTCGGCGATATTGCGAGTCTGTAGTGCAGTCCACGAACAATAGATAAGAGGCGAGTCGAGAGGCTGCGGCTTAAGGCTGCGACTGGGACCGGCGCCGGCTGCCATACAAATATATAAAACTTGGAGGTCATTGACCCGACCGTTATTGAAATATATTTTTATTCTTTCTTCGACATGGAGCTGAATATAGTTAAATCTGAATATACATAGTAAATAACAATGACAAATGGAAATGAAAAGTGAATCATACTGACGTCATGTATATAATAACACAAAATGTTATAAATGGGCTCTTACTCCTACACTTATCGAAGACAACTTAAAGAGTTGACGCCGAAATTAATCCAGAAAACAATACGAATTTACGAAAACGAAGATTTGATAATGATAATTACGAATACCGACATTTAACACGTTCATTGCCGATGAGTGCTACACGCTACGGAGAACACGATATCCTGTCCTCGGCACTGAATGTGTTAAGGCCAGGCCAGTTCATGAATCGACGAAAATATTAAAGTTTAAGGTTAGAGAGTGAAGAAATAATGTATAATTACACTACACAAAAATTACTGTAGATTGAGAAAGAAAGTAACAAAATAACCGAACAAAATTTGAAGAGAGGAAGAGCAAGGTCAAGAAGAAACTACTTTGAGCAAATAAAAGAGAAAGTTAAGGTCATGTCATATCAGAGAGTGAAGAGATAGCAGAGGAAAGAAACGGCTGACGATTGTTCCACTGAAAAGAGTAGTAAACTCTTAAATAGAAGAAGAATGTTTGTATGTCAGCCGGCGTGAAGCTACTCGTACGCGCTCTTTAAAGCGCCGTACGTTGCGCCCGCATTATTCAGGCTCGGACCGAAAATATTACTCGAGGCTCCTCCCCATTTCTCTTCCAGCAAGTTACGTGATTCATATGGTGGAGCTCATGGGATCATTTGGTTTTTTTTTCAGTGTCGGTTAAAATGATCGCCCGGGTGGTGTGGTTGTCACTTTTATTAGACGCTTTAAGAATCTGGGAGGCTGCGTTTCTGTTTTATTTTTAAGTAGTGCGTGAATAGGTTAAGGCGCAGGGGTGGGCAAGGCATTCTCCATACAAACTCTGTGCACGTTTTATTCGTAGGTTTTGGCACTAACGAATGTAATATTTTTTTTGGATGTAAATATTAGATATGCGCAGAAAGTGATGTGGAAATTTTAAAAAATTTCAAAAAAATTAAAAATGAAAAAAATTTAAAATAATGCCAATGAAAAAAAAAATTACATCACGAAATAGCTAACAGAAAAATAAGCATAAAACCCATAACTTTAATGCAAACACAAACGAAGAAAATCCTTCACAAAGTTTGTATGGAGAGAGCTTGCACTACCCCTCCTCTTAATCGACGTGCAAATAAGTATGGTTACGCCGGTAACGCGGCTAGCGTCAGTTTAAGAGGAGGGGTAGGGAAGGCTCTCTCCATACAAACTTGGTGCAGGATTTACTTCGTTTGTGTTTGCATTAAAGTTATGATTTTTGGTCAGTATGCTTATTTTTCTGATAGCTATTTCGTGATGTATTTTTTTTTTTTTTTGAAATATTTGAAAATTTTCACATTAGGATCTTCGCATATCTAATATTTACAACCAAAAATATATATAATATTTGTTAGTGCCAAAACCGAAGAATAAAACGTGCACAAAGTTTGTATGGGGAAGGCCTTGCCCTACCCTGCGCCTTAAGACCACCTGAAGGAGAAAGTGGTTTCATTAAAAGAAATCAGTGTTTCTTATGCTATAGTCCTTATTTAGTAGTTACTGAATTGAATAAGTTAATCGAGAAAATATCCTTTCAGTTTGCCAATTTAACTAAGTGATTGTAAACCGGCCCACTAAATTAGCTCGCGATATGATATGGCTTAGAGATGTTAACCGATTCTTGATAAAGGGTAATAACGCTGATCATTTACGTTAATGGTTTAGAACTATTTTTAGTCATAAAACTTTGAAACGTCGTAACTCTCATAATGTATATTTGATATCATATATTGTTTTTCTTTTTTGTACAATAAAGATTTACGACAGAGTGAAAGTTAAACGTGAATGATGACGCAAAATCTGCTACGACTTAGGCACGTAGTGCTACGAACGACGTAGCAAGTCTACGCTAATGCTACGCCTCGAGATATCTTCAAGCATTCAAAGGTTCGATCACATACGTTTAATTAAACATACGGTTTGCATTAACTCAACAGTGACGTCACTGTTGAGTAGCACTTTCTCTCTCTAACTACGAACATTCTAACCATTGTAGCTTCGTTATTTTTTAAGATATTTGAATAGGATTTTCACTATTTGGCATAGTTTTATGTCTTCTTTCTATTGAAGTAATAATTTTTTTTGAGTCAACATCCGCCATACTTTGTCAACTTTAAGCAATTAACTTGAAAAAATACTATAGGTACGTCTACATTGCTACCCACCTGCATTCAGTTGCATATATTACATATTTGACTCTTTAAAATCGAAAGAGACAAATACCTTAAGAGCAATCCCATTATTAATAAAAAAAATATATACCTAATAGAAGTCAGTTTGTTGTTAAATAAATACATGTGTACTTTTGTTATAATATTAAATGAAGGCCTCTATATCAAAACAAAGCGAAATATTTGTCCGGAAATGAACTCGTTGTAATCTATAGAATGAGCCACAGTTATATAAATGGACCAAATGGAGATAGCATCAAGGTCGGCATTCGGACATTATAATTATTCGATTTCCACCCGCAAAATGACGTCAGCTGGTAAAATTACCATACAATATTATGACCTTTCAAAGTTGAGGTAAGTTATCTGATTTGTTTCATTGTTCTCGTTGTAGTAAACCAGAAGGAAGTCCCACTGCAAACGTCCCGCTCTAACACGCGTCAGTTCAGTTTACAATTAACCATCCCGCTCTCACGGAATTCTGCGCGTAGTTATCGTGAATATTTAGTACATTTTGATAGTTTTTTGGAATACTGGATCATTTATCAAAAATATATCCGGTTATTTCATTGACAGCATTGATAGGGCGACCAAAAATACCTACCATTAAACATTTTGTGATTATTATATTTCTGCGAAAATTTAATTGGACGCTGTGCGATTATTAGACGTGATGACACTTTTGTGTATTTTCCTACAAATTTCATACATAGGTATTACGTAAAGCGTTTTTGACGATTTATTACAAGTTGTCGATTTGATTAAGATTCCATTCTTATAAGTAACTTGGCTTTTGCCCGCGACTCCGTCTGCGCAGAACTCGTTCATCGCGTTAGAATTTCATTGCTATTCTTTAATTTCAGGCGCTTACCTAGTTACCACTCTTCAACATAAACTTACTTACCACTCCCCTTAATGGATGATTTCCGGGATAAACAGTATCCTATGTTCTTCCCCGGGACTCAAACTATCTCCATACCAAATTTCATCTACCTAAATCGATTCAGCGGTTCAAGCGCGAAGAGGTAACAGATAGACAGACTTTCACATTCACTATTGGTATGGATAGACAACTAACGCTCGATGCGAAAGTGTGCATTTATAATATTAGTATGGATTTAAACAATTTCTGCAGAGATGAGATGGTATATTTTTCCTTTAAAATCCAAATCATATAATAGCAAGATCATTAAAATATTTCAATACGAACCAATTAAGTTTTCTTCTTTATCCAATAAAGGGGTTCAGGCAAAAACGTAAAATCGGAGTGAAAAATGTTACCGGCAGCAATTTGGCGGCCATTCTTCTCAGTTCATTAGTAAAAGAACGTAAGTCACCTTTAGTCTCTACTGAAATATGTCTCTTTGTGCTTGGTATGGTTAGGAACGGGCGGACAGGGTCAAAGTCCCTGCCAGTTGCGTTTGCACGGGTTTTCTGCCACGCCTACACTGTTTACCAGGAACTCATGACTGTTGGGCATAATAGTGGAGCTCTTTGTATGACGAACAATGTATTTACAGATGTAATGAATAATGTTTTTCCATCGGACTAGCTGGAAGAGTACTTTTATCTCACGAGCGCGGGTGAGCCATGGTTGTGTGTTGAGTTATACAGGCACATTGTCTATGTGTGCGCCAGCGTAGGAGCTATGAGTTCACGATGTCTAAGTATTCGTATACAACAATGCCAAACCGCGCTCGTGAGATAAAAGTACAATAATACGATTAGACACGACGCGTCAATTACCGTATTAAATAAATATCAAAATGTAATTGGCGGCGCAGGGCCAGTCATTGTGGCACTCTTAGGGGGAGGCCTCTGCGTCCAGCAGTGGACGTCTTTCGGCTGATATGATGATGACCTTAAGAATTATTATTTGAGGTCATCAAATTGATTGAATAATTAAATAATGGTTTCATTATTCTGAACTGTAAATAATTCTGAAAGACAAAATAATTTTTAAAGAGAAACGAAAATCTTATTTCCGTATAAAGTCCCGTGAACGGATCGCTATTAATAATTAAATTAACTTTTTCAATTACTTTACACAAAAAGTAAGTTTTCATGAATAATTCATGGGCGAAATAATATCTGAAAAAAGTTACCCGTTTCGGACGAACAAGCGATACTGTACAGAGTACAGATTAATATTAGGCAAAACACTTCTCATCAGACTGTCGTCTGCACCTAACCTCCGATTGTGCAGTACCTAATTGTTAGGAATCTCGGAGTCATGTTTGTATTTAGCCATTAAGCAGAAGGCACGGGAGGCTCCATAAATATACAAGTTTAGAATAGAATAGAAAACGACACTAAGTATGAGTATAAATAGTAGCTTCCTACTTAGTGAAATGAAGTAGAGTCAGTCGAGTCTGTACCGTTTTTTACTGCCATCCCTACATTTAAATGATTGATGAAGGGCGATAAGAATGCAGTATTATTTGGTGTTATCCCGCTTCTGTACATGATCTTACTATTGCGCAAATGTAAAACTGACCTGCAGTGTCCGGACACTTGAAGTGTCCCGTCAAATGAGAAAATCTCTGCGAAATCAGTAGGTAAGCTCACTTCAAAGAACAAATTATACCAAATCGATCCCGCCAGTAATTCAGGAAGTCGCCCAACTTTCTGTGTCTCTCGTGCTTAGAAGCAGCTTATACGAGTGTGCTTATACTGCTTATAGGCTATACCTATACTATAGACGTTCCTTGAGAATCGTACAAAGGTTTCACTTACCTTATCTCTGGATTTTACCCGGGAAGCGGATTAAACTGAGCCGCTGAAAGGATTTCGTTGGTATCTGCAAGCTTAGACGTCGACCTTTCAAATAATATAGGATTGACATAGCGATTTCAAGTTAATAAATTTAAGAGTATAGTGCGTGTCATCCACTCAGGCGCGCCCCTTCACGGCCCAATTCGTACAATTGCGCATAGATTTAGTATGAGACTCGCTGTGGAGCGGCGCTTATTCGTGGATGTGTGCACTATACATGTATATATGGTGATTGCGCTCTTGGTGTGGCAAGCTTCACTGTATGGTGATTGTGTTCCTGATGGTGAGATTGGTGAGTGTGGTCGCCAGAACTCCTGAAGGTGCATTGCGTTGAAAGTTGCGCCTCGAACTAAATGTGCTCCTATTAAAATAATCCAAAAACAGTTCCTTTTTGTTTTTCATAGTTGTGTTTTTGTTTTTCATAGTTGTGCCTTGATTGCGCACGCATCCTATTTGGATTGTGGTTCAACTCGGGATAAACACAGGCAAAGTTTTAGTTAAACTTCTACTTTGTAGCTATAACATTTAATGCGAACGAAAGTTTGGAGTTCGGTGGTTTTAACTGTTACCTACTACTAATGCGTTAAAGTTTTGTCAGTACATACACATAGTTCCTAGTTTACTAGTAACTTGTTTCTTACCTATTCAGAAACTATTAATTTTTAACTTTATGTCAATTGAAATTCATGCCAATGGGTCACTAGATTCCTTTCCAAAGTTCTTAATTGCTTTAACAATGTACCTAAAAGTTGAACCGTACGACCCATCTATGTTTATGCTTATTGAGTGCCATTCGGTATACTTACATATTGTATTCCGTTACCGTTGCCGCTAATATATCGAAAAAGTACCCCACAATCCCGTATTCCCCACTTTTATGGAGCGTACGTGCACTTGCGATAGTGATTTGAATGAATACCTGGTGATTTCAAGTCGATGGCCCCGTTGGTATCAATATTGTGTGCGAGTAAGCCCTATTGTCGGGGCATCAATGCACACTTTTGAATCCAAACGGTATTGCGCTGTATTTGAAAATATGGCGGGAGAAATGATTGCGGATGTTGGTATTTAAGCTGAAATGAATGGTAGTTGGATAAGCGTTTTTGCGTATTCTGAAATATTTTGGTTGTGGAAGCATGTCTAGAGGTTTGTTTGTGCAGACATAACACATTGATGTAGAGTGCACACGTAGATGATAATAGAAAACGCTCAAATACAAATTTTAGCTGTTCAGCCAAAAAACTAGAAGGTGAAAACTTAGGCTATGCGCGCACGGGCAACTTTTTTTGAGCAACTTTTATAAGAGCTTTTTTTGAGCTTATTATAAGTGCGATAGAGACAGACATTTACTGTCGCGGAGACAAAGTACAAAAAATGTATATTTTACTGTTATAACAAATAAGCGTTAAAAGTACATTAGAGTAAGATAAGATAAGGTAGTTTCCCTCCACGGCCCATAGATTTTTTCCACCCTGTATAGGGTTAATAGATATGATTTTATCTATAAAAGTTATTCTATAGGTACATAGTTAAAGATGCCTCAAAATTACGCCTCTTCAGTGGCCCATTAAGTCAGAACATTCATTGCATTGAATATGTATTCGATTCGTGTTAAATGCTTAGGTTAAATGCAATGCCTACTTGATATGTGAAGCAAAATATTTCGTTAAAATTGAATCCAAAACTGCCGATGGAGTTACCCTGTCGAGCAAATAAGCCTTGGCCGTGACAATAATTATTGAAGTAACTGTGTAACCTCGCCCATTGTACACACGTTTGTGAAAAGGTCCCAATTGCTATTTACGCGACATTTCAGTTTGAGCCTTGTGAGAACTGGACACGGTTAATAATCGTTTTAGATTTTCGTGGCAGTTGTAACTTACTGATTATTGAACCGCGAAATTTAATGTTTGCGGCTTCGACTACATATAATTAAGTGAAATTATATTTACGTGGTAACGGTAGATGCGATTTCAGTTTAATGGGGCATCGGTAATAGATAGCGATATATTTAATTTCATATCATTTTAAATTTACCTATTAACCTAACCTAATCTACCTATGGCATAGATTATTTCAAAAATACTGATAATCAACGTCGTAGTCAATAGTCATCAATGTTTCGAACATGTCACTCGGAGTGACAATTAGAACCTACGTGACCTTTAAGGTCTTCGCACACTATATCAACTCCACGGCGACTCGATTCTATGCCAAATATTGAAATTTAAGCCCTATGTCCTATATTCTAGTTCTATGTTCTATGTCCTATATTCTATATTCTATTCCTATATTCTAATTTCATAAACATGACATGTGGTCTACGCGTCGTACACTAAGGTCAACTCCGACACGTTTGCCACGCAACGACTATGCGTTTGCGACTGACGCGTGACGGGCAACCATTTGCCAGCCCACCCGTCCGCCCCGTGCCTTCCCCACACTTGACGGCACGTTGCCCACTCGTTGACACCGCATTGTCCACTCGTTGACACCGCGTTCTCCACTCGTTGACACCGCGTTCTCCACTCGTTGACACCGCGTTGTCCGTTAGTGACCATTGGGTGGATCAACTAGTTGACTACTCATCGAGAGTGTGAGTAGAGGTGCTGCCGCAGTGGCGTGGAGTTGATATAGCGTGCGAAGACTTTTAACCCTTTAGGGCTTGGTCACACCGCTTGCGCGACACAAGCGGGACGCTGCGCTGCGCGCCAAAATGTATGAAACCGTCCCGCTCGCGTCGCGCAACCTGTGTGACGTCGCTAACCTGCTAGCATACGTTCCGGCGCGCAGCGGTCGCGTCGCGCGGACGTCGCGCAACGCTGTGTGACCAAGCCTTCAGTAGAATACATTATAGTTCGAGTAACGAAGGAAAACTTGGCGGTATAGTGGTAGGTAAAGATGTCCTTAACAACATACTAAAAGTCCTGGGGGTTGGGGGTGGAGATATAGGGTAAAGGGGGGTGTAAAGGCCATTTTTTTTAGATTTTCGTAAAAAAAACTCATGAACGGCGGCCTATAGCAAAAAACGTTCCTAGACATGAGTAATCTACATAAAATTGTCTACAAGAAAGGTTTTTTAGTATATAGTATTCATGCACCAGCACTAAACATCGATACCTCACTCGATGGGAAAGGTCAATGTTTTTTTTGCGTCCCCTTTAGCTGTATGGGAGCTTGGGAGCCCCCCTTTTATAGGCATGTTAAAATATTTTTAACCATTTGTGTAGATTTAGGTCAACACGATACTTAAATTGTGAACATTTTAAGATTTTAGTTGTTTTCACTCCAAATAGACCATTTTCGAGCTGAAAACATAATACAAACAAAAAAAAGTTACTATCTAAAACTTTAATAAAATCATCGTATTCTTTGATCACTTTATTGGTACTATACTTTTGGCAAAATTTGAATTCAAAGTATTTTAAAGCTTGTAAGGCCTCTTAAGGATGATTCACGCTAGACCGTTCCGTGTCCGGGCCGGCCCGTTTTGTAGTACAAGAAATTGACGGCCGTCGCGCGTTCGTCGATTGTTTGTACTAGAAAACGGGCCGGCCCGGACACGGAACGGTCTAGCGTGAATCGTCCTTTAACTGTAGTGATAAAAAAAAACAACGGGTTGCACTCCGGGAGTGCCGGCAGAAGTGAAAACTCAATAAAGATAGTAAATGGGTCATTGTCAGATTTAGGTGCGCGTCTTTTCGGTGGACAGGACATGCCAAAAGTTAAGGGCTACAAAGCTTAATTTTAGATTGATCTGATAACCCGCATAATCTGTAATTCCGTGTCTATAAATCCATGTAATAAAAACGTAAATTACATGCACACAAGCCGTTAACTATTGTCCACCGAATGGACAACTTTTGTTTTTCCGACTGACAATGACCCAAATAACAAAGATATTCATATCGGTATCGGTATCGGTATCCGTATCGGTATCCGTATCCGTACTCATACTCATGTTCATATTCATATTCGCATAATCCATTTACATATATACATAATACGTGCCGAGTATCATTGTGTCTTATGCATCTAAGACCAGGGGCCTGTACCACAATACTTTACAAGCGTACAATTCGACAAATTTGTGAACTTTTTCTATGGAAAATTGTACAATTTTGTCAAATTGTAGACTTGTAAAGTTTTGTGGTATAGGGGCCAGCTGAGTTTAGCTGAGTTGACACCTCCTAACATCGCAATCACGATTACTAGGAGCGGTCAACTAGCTGGTCTTAGAATCTTAGAATCTGTCGCGAGTTCAACAAATTTTCCCCAGTACAAAAGTGCTCAGCGCCGCTAAAGAAGTTTTCACTTCAAAAATTGTAAGCAATACTACCTATTTCCCATTTTTATTTCTTTAGATTCGTTGAGTGTGCTCAGGAACTCCATGAGCTCATACCGCCTTCCCCCTTCTTGCATCAGATATCCAGACGACGTACGACTGGCTACTTTCATTACCTGGTCAAAATCATCTTTTCTTTATAATGTTTACTGGTTTGGTATTCGAATGGCGTATGTAGGTACTTCCGAGTTCAAATAATCTGAACCTTTTTAAGGTACGAGTGAATCTTCTGGGTGAGCTCGCATAACCGTCGGCCTCATTTTCAATTTAAAAAAATATATATGACTGGTTAGAATTAGGCGTTTATTTAAGAAAATTTAATTTAGCTGTTTGCTCTAAGGAAGAACCCAAATTTGGTGTATTTTGAAAATTAATTTTATTTTTTGGGAAATATTATATTTGAATTTAAACTTTCGCGAGACATGTTATAACTTTATTTTACTAAACGGTTAAAACTCACGTATTAATTGTCACTTCGGGCGACATGTTTCGAACTCTTCGGGAGTTCTTCATCAGGATGAGTGCGTCTGCGACCCGCGCCGATTGCACGAATCCGCCGAATTAATACGTGAGTTTTAACCGTTTAGTAAAATAAAATATTATATTATTAATATCTATTCATTTAATGTGACTCGTTTACTTTCTTTGTCTATTCTAACAGAATCGTGCTCTATCAAGGTCATAGGGGCCCCATTACCCTAATGTTCCCAGGGCCTCAAATTGGTTAAAGACGGCCCTGTGCGTTTCCGTTACTTTCACCCAGTGCCTTGAACGCACAAACGCGTTCATAATATTTAGTGACTTTCACCCTGTGCCTTAGTGCCTTAGACTTAGAATAGTCGGTTGAACTCACATGTGCCTTTGGGGCACACAGCAAAGTGCGGCACCTGCCGAATGTCCAGGAAAAGAGGGTTGCAGTGAATGCGTTAAGAATTTTTGACGTACTGAAAGCCGATGTCTAAATGCTAACTTAGCTGTCAATAAGACGATTTAAATAAGAATAAGAATAAGATTTAAAGAAAATAAGACCACTTGAAAGGTCGGAGTGAAGGTGTACTTTGATCATGAATAAAATCATTTATGAACTGTTTTAATTTGTTTTTATTGGTTTAGACAGTACAACAATTCGACAGTGCTTGGCGTGGTGGGCACGACGACACACTACCGCTTTGGCGGTCAAAGGGTTAATAAGTTCGTCAAGCAGTACGGTAGACTCGATCGAAACCTAACCTGAATAGCAAAATTATATAAAATTAAAAAATATTAAATAAAAAATACCCTAAAATTTTGTCGGATAATACCTACATAGTTACAAGTGATCGAATTCCGTAGTACCTAAGTCGGCATTTTGATTCACAAACTAAATTTACACAATATCGTAGGCGATATTGCAGTTCCGCAGGGTTCCGTGATTGGAAATAATCTTTTTTCAATATTAATCAACGATTTCACAACCGCTACCGACGACGCGGAGATAGTGATCTTCGCCGATGACGGTTGTGTCATCGTGGCAGCCGAGAATCACCTTCTACTCAAAACCAAAATTACCAAAGTAATGGGACAAGTAGCAACGTGGTTTTCGGTCAACGGAATGATATTAAATGTCGATAAAACGAACATAGTTCATTTTTGCTTACGTGGTTCTAAGGAGCATGACCTACATGTCACTTGCAACGGACAAATAGTGCCGCAGGTCGACCAAGTGAAGTACATAGGCCTCATAATTGATTCTGGTCTAACATGGAGTCCACACATAGATCAACTGTGTGACCGACTGTCATCCGCTTGCTTCGCCCTAAGTAGACTTCGCCCCAGCCGCCTGCGTATAGTGCGTATTACGGCTATTTTCAGTCCATACTTACATACGGGATCGACCTATGGGGCGACGCTGCGGACCGACTAAGGCCATTCAGGATCCAAAAACGAGCGATTCGCTGCATATCTGGGGTCCCATGGGACCACCCTGCTCAGGAATTGTTTAAAAAAACTGGTATTCTAACCCTACCGTGTCTATACATCTTCGAAGTAGCAAAATACGTAAGGCGCAATTTTAAACTGTTTCCTACTCGCAGTAATGCAAACTTGAGAAGTTACGGTGAACTGTATCCACCAAAAACACGACTTGCCAAATCAAAGAAGTGTATGCACACGGTAGGACCTAAGGTATACAACAAAATACCGCTAGAAATAAGACAGGCTACTAGTGACGGAACTTTTAGTAAAAAACTCAAAATGAAATTGGCATCCAACGCCTACTACACACTTAATGCCTTTTTCGAGAGCTAAACTAGGTTTCACCTTTAAATTGAATAGTATTATCGGATCGCTTGCCCAGCCTTGTTCTTGAACTGTTTCTGAACTATATGACATTAAATGTATATAAAAAATATCCGAAATAAAAGTTATCATTCATTCATTCATTCATTCATAAATATAAGTTAATTTAATTAAGGGGAGGTACCCTAAAAAAAATTTTATTCTACCGTTTTCTCCGCGTCATCGATATGTATACTCATGCCAAATTACAGCTTTCTAGTACTAACGGTTACTGAGAAAAACGGGGGTCGGACGGACGGACGGACGTACATGGCGAAACTATAAGGGTTCCTTGTTTACTACGGAACCCTACCTTGCGCGTGGCCCGACACGCACTTGGCCGGTTTTTTATTATTTGTTGGTATCCCGAAATCGAATTATAAACCGACTGAATGATGGGACATCAATTCTAAGCTGGCTTCTATGGTAGATTTATACTACGCGATTTGACCGGTTTATATGTGAAATGTTTGGAGGTTATTTTTGAATTAATTTACATATTTTTCCTATTTCATCAAGTGTCTCATGATATAACTAATGATTTAGCTCAGTAACTTGGTTCCGGTGAGATTTTAGAAATAAACACGGGTCCAAAATGCAAAGAAAATGTACTTACGCAAATTACGCATGGAATGTAACATCCGCCTTTTTTCGGTCGAGTTTGATTTTACAGCCCAACACTGAACACCCCACCATGTTTGCACTGAACACCCAAACACTACGGATCTGATAATTGGTAAATTATTATTCATTTAAACCAAACTTATCATTAATTCTCCATTTATAAAATGCACTACCAAATATTGCCTTGTTTTGCAATAATTGTAATCTTCTTGACACTTCATGAAAGATTGCCTTTACCCGACCGTGAATAATTTTTCGGTCGGTGATAAGGACAAAACATCGCACTATTTTCTACTTCCTCTCATCTCATAGGAATCGCAATAAGGCTATCTTTCTCTTACAAAGCGTGTCAGGCCCTTGGTATTTTATCCATCACTCTTGGCCACTAGGTTTTTTGAAGGGAACTGTCACCGTATTTAGGGACAATAAGAACTACTTTCCATGAGAATTTATTTGAAATATGATCTTTACGGAAATCGGTCAGTCTGGCTATCCGATATTGGACTTTGGAAACGCTTTTTTAGGGACAATAAGAGCTACTTTCCATGAGAATTTATTTGAAATATGATCTTTATGGAAAATCTTAGGATTGTCTTAAAACAGTTAGAACCTTGGCTTTCTAAGAAGACCAGCTGGGGACCCCTCGTAACATAGCAATCACGATACTAGGAGGGGTCAACTAACCTGGTCTTGGAATTTATCGCGAGTTTATACATTTTTCCCCAGTACAAAAGTGCTCAGCGCCGCTAAAGAAGTTTTCACTTCAAAAAACACTGAAATCAAATTGAAACAAATGCTATTCTATGTGAAACGCATGTCTAAGATGGCCCCGCTGGAAGTTTCCACGGCTCGCCTCATTAGTTAGAATAATCTATGGTCGGAGGGAAAAATGCCGCCCCGACGTTTCGAGATAATTTTAATTTATTGAAGCGTTTGAAAATGCTTTGTGTTTTAATATTGTAACTTTACGGCCGCGCTTAAATAATGATCGTTGTAAAAAAGACAAATAACACTTTAAAATTTGAACGAGTTCGATGGGCTTAATACACTATGTCGATGATACGATGAATACATCTGATGATGACGATGATAAATACATCTATTTGGGCCAGCTAGTAACTTTCAGGAACAGGCAGGATTAAGAAATCAAAAGACGAATCGATAACACCTGGAAAAGCTATTAAGTTACTGGTCCATGAAAGATCTGATGAAGGGAAAGCTTCCAATAGCTCTAAAACTGATTACTCATCGACATGTGTATCCTATCCATCTTGACCTATGGAGCTCAGTCATGGTCGCTGATTGAAAACCAGAAGTCCAAACTGTAGGTTTGCCAGCATTTATATGAAGTAAAATACCATCATATTAACTGTATCGCTTAACACTTTCTTGGCTAGACTTAATCTTATAACGATGTAGCGACTTATGCAGCGCCCGCTAGGCGGGTTCCTGGCAGTGTAAGTGTAATTTTTTTTTCTTTAATTTTTTTTTGTTACACCGTCCTTGTTTTATCCCAGTACAGTTGCATCCTGAAGGCTGCCCAGGGTCCGCTACCTTATCCCAAAATCTAGCGTAGGCACCAGTTTTGTATCGTTAATTTAATGCTTTCAATGCGAAATGCATATCTTAAAATGCGAAATGTATACTGTCTCAAATTGAACCCATGGCTGACTTCCTTCGACGGCCGCGGGACAGGAAATATGAAAAGTTATAAACCGTAAAATCACTTGACGTCTACTGCGAGTAGTTGTCGCTATGGAACCCTCGGTCTATGGCAGTTGCCGGAAAACCTTTTGGCATATAACCTTTATCAAACCCAATTCTCCCTCGGGCTGGCATTCACACATTGTGACTTTTAGTCAAGTCTAACTAATTGGTTACAAAACTAAATTCATCCTTATAATATTATAAATGCGAGGGTGTGTCTGTCTGTCTGTCTGTTACCTCTTCATGCGTGAACCGCTAAACCGATTGATACGAAACTTGGTATGGAGATAGTTTGAGTACCGGGGAAGGACATAAGCTATTTTTTATCCCGGAAATCATCCCTTAATGGGGTGGAAGTTTGTAAGGAAGAGCGATAAATGGTAAATGCCTGGAATAAATGAATAGCAATGAAATTCTAACGCGATGAACTAGTTCTACGCGGACAAAGTCGCGGGCTGAAGCTAGTAATAGATGAGTATGCATAAATGCGAACTATCGTTGTAACACTTGTAACTTAGCATAAGTGTTATATACTCGTTGGTACAGTGCGCGCCATCCACGACGACGCCCCCTCCACAGCGAATCTCGTACTAATCTGTGCGCAGTTGTACGGCGCGGGCTGTGGAGGGGCGCGCCTGCGTGGATGGCGCGCACTATATTGTGCAAATGGTAATCCGACAGTATATAGATTAGTAAGGCGACAGTATATAGATTAGTAAGGCAAAAGGCGACGTCGTCAGTATGCTGTCGGGAACGCTAGAAAGTACCACATAGGTATAGGTTGCAACCCGCCATTCTATGTGATTTTTCTAGCAAATGTTCCGAGAAATCCGAAATCGGTTTAGTCGGGCCAGGCCAGATTCGAATTGAGCCAGTTGAGCTGTAGGTCATAATTTAATTTAGTACGATTCTGATCTGATCGGGTTTGTCATAGGTTCGTTTCTGATTGAGACAGTTTCAGGATACGACTTATGAAGTGGAAGTCGTTTTCTATTGAAGTCAGTTTCTGAGCAGGTCAGATTCGGCCAGAAATCTGACCTGGCCTCCCTTAGCCGTGTCTACATTTCAATTTACAAAAGTGTATGTAGTAAATGTGTATATAGATGGTTCCTACTCCATCACAGCGCGGTTCATAAATCAAGAGGCAACAACACAGACTCGCCCGTCGCATCATTATTCTTCGATAGAAGTCTCTGGAGATACAACGGAACCCCGAATCTACGCGGAGTCTAAGTTAGAAGAGAAATTGTACCTACCACTGGATTTTTAAAAATTAAAAATGGGATTACTCTTGGCCAGGCATTTAGGGGGGGGCACAGAATAAGTAATAGTACCTACTACGTATAGAAGCCTCACTGTTAACAAATCCCCGCGAGGCAAGCCAAACGTACCTACGCTTGGCCATCTTCTATCGCACGCGCATCACTCGCTACATCACTTTCTATCGCATTGAATATCACCCTAAGGGTGACCTTTGAGCGGCGCGATGACGTCACGCGAGTGAGTCGCCCCTGCCGGTGGGCAAAGATGAGGCCGACGCTGAAGCGAGCTCACCCAGAAAATGCCTATTCGCTCGTGCCTTAAAGAGCTCCAGGTTATATGAACTCGGAAATACAGATGCCGGCAGGGAATTCCAAAATGAAAATGCCCCTATTACCATGTATCCGAGCCTTTCTCTTTGACATAAAAAGAAGAAACACCAATCCGAATCTTCGCGTTAACACGCACGCTTGCTCGCAGCATTTTAGGAAAGTCTGCCAATAGGAAGAGGAGAGGTGGCAGGAGATTGTAAGGAAATTGAGAACTACACAATACTCTCTACCGCCGACGTGATCGTCTCATCGCGACCTTGACGGTTCTATCAAGAAGAAAACGATAGACAAAGAATTGCGGCATATGAATGCACAGAATCGCTATAAGTTTGTAGTTTGTTCCACGCAATATGAATCCGTAAAACTCTCACGCAGTAGGTATAATAATATTGTATTCCGAATGTACTTATATTACTTAGGAACTTCCAGAACTAAGTCTGGCAGTACAGGCCGATGCACATTGGTTGGGTGCGCAGACAGCGCAGCACGTAAGCGTCGACGTGCACGTAGACGTGCGCGTTGTAAAGTAAATATGAATCTCCATAGTAGATGTCACACCGACCGCGCGCACGCGCACGCACACGTCACGCAAGCGGTGTGACATCCACCATGGAGATTCATACATTACAACGCGCACGGTTACATTATAGAATACATCTTCCTACCAAATTTCATAATTGTAGTACTTATAGTCTCCGAGTAAATCGCCTGTGACATACGGACAGACAGACAGACCGAAACTATAAGGGTTCCGTTTTAGCCATTCTGGCTACGGAACCGTAAATAAGTGCTTTCTATACTTTATAAAAAATGGTAAAGTACGTGTCGCACAATTAAGGCTTCCGTACCTAATACTATAGTGCGTGTCGTCTATGACGACGCGCCCCTCATCCACAACGAATCTCATACGCGCAATTGTACGAATTGGGCTGTGGAGAGGCGCGCCTTCGTGGTTGGCACGCACTATACCTACTAAAACGGCGACATCATACAGTCTCCGTCAATTTTAACGCTGACTTGTATGGTGCCGCTTAACGCAGCGGTGTGCGTGGCGCGTGGTAGGGAGAGGCGAGCTTTTGCCCTATCGCAACACAAAACCAAAGGGCTTGCAGTGGGCGGCGCGCGTCGCTTTAAATGCCTACCGCTCGCTCGGCCCGGGGCCAGCCGTCAGTCGAGGGCCGCCCGCCGCCGCGCGAACGCGTCTATATGCACGTTACCGCTGCCGCCGCAGACTAGAACGCGACGAGCGACGAGTCGATAGCCCTAGCGCTACACGTGCCGCGTGTGAATGAATACAAGTTATACGATAGACAGAGATGCACAGAGTAGGCATGTTTTTTATGCCTAAACGCCGTTTTTGTTAGAAAGTGAAGCTTCTGTACTTGTACTATTACTTATTCTGTGACAAAACGTAGTTACGCGCCGTGTGACGTATTTAACTCATGTCTATCTATATATACTTAGTGATACAATTCATATCATATCTAGACGTTGCCCATTAGATTAAACACTCATGTCAACATTGTTCTCATTTCAATAGTCATGAATCATTCTGCGTGGCAGTACAGATCGCATTTCACATGCGGTCGAGTGTTAAACTAATATTTACTAAGTCTGCCGTCCGCCCAGCCCAGTGTTTTCAGTTAAATTACATTCATCGATAATCACAACGTTTTCATTATTGTACGAGTGAAATAATAATAATGTAGGGCGTATCAGCGAGAAAAAAGAATCATCATTATATTCACTGACAAACAGTTAAAAATGATCTATTTTACAATCACCAGATAAAATTATCCGACAGTTAACATTATCGCTGTCACTTTCTAATTTCATATTAAAAAAAAAGGACAGAGCTAACGTTTATCTCTCAGATACTCTTATCTGGTGTGCTAGCACAACTTGCTGTCACTTCGTTTCTCACGCCACTCAGCGATTCCTGTCTCACTCGAACTGTGCGAATTAGAAAGAGGAGGGTAGATCTTTCTCTACTCGCGTCGCGTCACAGTGACAGTTGTGCTAGCCTCGCAGGGGAAAATGATGAAAAATTGGCCCTAAGACGGACGTATAGCATTCGGTCCTCTCGCAACCTCGCAGATTTAGCATTATTGCATTTTGATATAATCGAGCGTAACCCGTAACGGTCGTTAACGCGTTTCCCACAAATGCCTTTGTTGATCAGCTTAGCTAATGGCCCGTACGTAACAAAGGTAACTATAACTATTCCATACTCAGGCTAGTCGGGCAATTAATCTTCATCCTATTTCAACGACCAAATACTTCGTGATTTAGTCTAACAAACAAAGACTTGGAACTAAAATTGTGACCAGTAATGTTTAAAAAAAGAATTAAGTACGTCCCAGTATTCGACACCTTAATATGGGTATTATTTATTGGGATAAGTGGTTGACATTTATTTAACTGTTTCCCTGTGTGATAGTGACAAATGTTGCCTCAATGTCGAGTATTGAGAATTTCACCTAGGTACCTTAGCAATAATGAGTTCAAGTTTTGTCATTTTATTTGAACAAGTTGAATAATCTTCATTGATCGAACTACACTCAGATTATGTTCCCGCCAACACTTAATATATAGATGGCTCGGTGTTGCCATCAAAATACACAGAAATTAACGCTCGGATTCTACTACCTAAGAATGTTTTAGAAACTTAATGAAGCATCGAAATAGCAACGATGAAAGCAATTTAGCCAGTCTAGACGGAGCATATTTCAAATAAATGATTTCGAACTTGTTCTGAAAATTATATTTTTAAAACAAATATAAAACGGTTGCGCATAATATTAAGTAGGTACCTATAGTCCGAGACCCGCTCCTCATTTTGTTATTCATCATATTTTGAGCTGAGTATTAACAAGACTAAAGTACTCATTTATATACATGCTGAGTATATTCAGTAATAAAGAGAATTTGCAGACAACTTTATGGTACCAAATTATATCGTTTATTTCGACGGTAAAATGGTTCGCTTAGTTAAAGTTTCATTAGTTAGAGTAGCTGAAGTTAAAACGACTTCTAAGCGTTAGAACTTAATTCGCAAGTATTCTGATAAATTATAAATGCACGGCTTTTCGATTGCCAATTGTTTTATTATATAATAATCAAAACCAATAGCTCAGGACCACCACCAAGACCTTTAAAGTAGTTAATTATTAACAGGATACGTTAAATAATATCAAAGTACAATAAATATGCCCTAGTCCGCAAAACACCCGCATGTTTAGCGAACCATAGCCGCAAACGGCAATCAAACGAACGCAGCAACTTTGCTTTGCCTGAAGAGTCTCTTGTATCGGAGACCGTTCCGGGGCCGGCTCAAGGGCTAGCGCGAATTGGGGCAGAAATGTATACTTTCCCGTACTCATTTGACAGGCTGATATCGAGTGGGGAATAATAGGAACCCTTAATACTTTTGGGAAATCAAAGACACCTTATTATACTTCAGTTCAGTTTTCTCACCAACGCTTAATGAAGAAATTTTTATCCAGCCACTTGCTGCTTGGTGAAGTCAGAGAGGTAAAATATTTATGATAATGGATATTATTACATAGAAATGTACATGTTTTAATCTTATTGTCAGTCTGACATAAGACATGTAAAATGTAAGCTAAATTTTAAACGTACATTAGGTAGGTAGATCTAAGTAAACAACTATCTTTTTCCATAGAAAAGATGGGTTACATATTAAAATACCTAAAATTGATATACCTATTTTCAAAATACCTATGTACGAAATACCTATTTTTTAAAATACCTATTGGTTATTTAACCTATTTTCATAATACCTATTGGACGAAATACCTATTGAACGATTAACCTAAACTTGAAATCACTACTATCAGTATACCTATGTACGAAATACTTATTTTTAAAATACCTATATGTCGAAATACCTACAGTCGAAATACCTACTGTCGAAATACCTGCGGTTGAAATACCTACAGTTGAAATACCTACAGTACCAAAGCTTAACTAAGGGTTTAGGTACTGTTAATGTTTATTTATCACATTTGATTAAAAATATTGGTGACCCTAATGAGGACTAAATAGATAACAGTAGTCTAAAAACAGAGAAGTACTTCTCTGTTTTTATACTGTTATCTATTTAGTCGGGCAGTACACAAATTGCGGACGCAACGACAGTGCGCGTTGAAGTGATGTGTAATTATTTATAATGTCGAAATATTACGTACAGTTAAATTATTTAAAAAAAACAGCCAAGTGCGAGTCGGACTTCGCACATTTAGTGTTCCGAACCGACCGCAAAGTTAAGTTGGTTTTTATAGGAAAAATAAGGAAATTTCAAAGAAAAAATTTAATTTATCAATATATTAGTATTTGTTGGTAAAATGTACGTAATAACAAACAATATTACCAAATTTTAAGTTTATAGGTGTTTGGGAAATTAAAAAATTCTTCGGTACAAAATTTCGTTAAAAAAGCTGACTTTGGTGGCTTCTCATACCTTTGTTTTCCAATATTTTTTTCATTAAAATTATAGTAAGTATCTACTCAATGAGCTCTAAACAACGATACCCCACTCGATAGGGTGGGATAATTTTTTTTTTCGCGCCTCCCTTTAGCTGTATGGGAGCCCCCTTTAAAAACATTTAAAAATAAGTTTTGACTATTTGTATGGCTTCGGGCCAATAAGATGCTTATACTGTGTAAATTTGAAGCTTGTAGCTCCAACCGTTTGGCTGTAAAACCTGTGTGACAGACGACGGACGGAAGGACGGACGGACGGACGTCTGGGCGTCACCAATAGGGTTCCGTTTTGACCCTTCGGGTACGGAAACCTAAAAAGTTCAATTCTGGCGCTTCGCCGGCCGCTGCCGCGGCACGCTCGCTTCGCTCGCTCGGCTCGCGTTGTAGGGTTGCAGTTCTACCTAACCACTCCTCCTCGCTTCGCTCGTCGTCGTACCTACACCGACCTGCCTTAGAAACAAGTAAAAAATAATATTATGACAATCTCCACCTCTATTCTCGACTTCTACATATTATACTCTAAACCAGGTCGGTGTAGGTACGACGACGAGCGAAGCGAGGAGGAGTGGTTAGGTTGAACTGCAACCCTACAGCGCGCGAGCCGAGCGAGCGAAGCGAGCGTGCCGCGGGAGCGGCCGGCGAAGCGCCAGAACCGAACATTTTCCAATAAAATTATTATTCTACTGACATTCTTGATTTTGGATGTTTCTTACGTTGAATAAAACTACTTTTCAAAATCCAAATTTTTAAAACCTGTCGCCATAACATACTGTAGGTATTTTGACTGTAGGTATTTTGAATGTAGGTATTTTGACTGTAGGTATTTTGACTGTAGGTATTTTGACTGTAGGTATATCAAACTTAGGCGAATCGTCCCTTAGGTATTTCATCCGGTAGGGATTTTGAACAGTAGGTATTTCGTTCAATAGGTTTTTTGAACGTAGGTATTTCAATCTTCGGTCATTTAAACTGTAGGTTAAATAAGTGATAGGTATTTTAAAAATAGGTATTTCGTACATAGGTATTATGGCAATAGGTATATCGATTTTAGGTATTTTAATATGTAACCGAAAAGATGACAGCCGTTTGTCATATAGATCGGTATTATTATTTTGCTTGCCTTTATTAAGTGCACAAAATCGACCCAAAGCCGTCCTCTCCCGGCGAAAAAAATATACAATGCCATTCTTTTGTTATCTGCCCTGGGATCCCAGGGACTGGTAGACGACGGGTTACGCCATCATGCTATTTAGGCTGAAAGCGAATGTAGGAAAGGAGTATGTGTCCTAAATAAAAGAGAGGGGTCAATATGATCAAGGTTGTAGAAAACTAGGTAAAAATGTAGGCAAGGCACTTTGAGCAATCGCAGGTTTAAATATGCCATTGTGCCAGTGACAAATTGCTAGCCCATCACCCCGTTTCCCAGGGTGAATCCTCACAAAACCCGTGAGGAAAACGGGGGTGGTGATATTATTGTAATCTAACCACACAGGGACTATTAAATAAATTGAAATGTTCTTTTCTTACTAAATATGGACTGCAAATAATAAAGTAAACAGCTGAATAACTAAAGCGCTGCGGTTTTATGGATACCGGGCGTTAGCTGCATTATTTGGACCGCTTAATTGACAACTTTTCATATTTTTAACTACTTCATTTTATGAACTAGTTAGAAAATAGGTAAAAATTTAAGCCACCCGTATTTTTTCTTTTTCAATTTAACTCATTATTTCATACAAAAAAACACGTTGAAAAGTAGGTCATTCCAAAAGGGCGTAAGTAAAATATGACGTCATCTTCCCAGCAAGAATCCAGAGCCACTCCAGAGCAGCGATTGTCTGTACTCTGTACTAAGGTCTCCCTGAATACAGCGACGAAGATGACGTCAACTTTCGGTTTACAGTAATTTGCGATTTTTTCCAAAATTAACGGAGGAAAAAATCTAAAAAAATGTTTTTTGTGTACTTCACACGTTTTTACCGAAATGGTTTTCGAATTAAGACTTTTGGAAATTATGAAATATTGTCAATTAAGGTAAAGTTTCGATCCGTCTTGCGGGCAGCTTCGGTATTATGCTAAGCGAATATTATCTTGAAACTTAGAATATAGTGTCTTAAATTCTAAAAAAATATATGTGTTACATAAGGATCTTGTCTAGTCAAAATAGCAGTCAGTTATACATGACCTGATGAATTTCACTCGATAGAAAAAATGTTCGGAATGTTTTTTCAATATCACGGCTATATTACTGATATTTTACATTTAATTTTTGTACTCAATTAAAGATCCTAAATAGTTATAGACAAATTCGCAGGGTTTGCTTTGATAAAATGATTGGCTTAATGATTATAGCTAAATATTTACGAAAACTACGCGCAGATCTTCCGTAGAGAGCGGGATGGTTAATTGCAAACTCACGGGTGTTAGAGCGGGACATTTGCATTGGGGATACTTCCCCTTAACGTTAGAACTTCTAGGACTAATAGTTGTTTTTTTTTAACGTAAGGTATTTATTCTGTCTTTTTATAGTTCTTGTCTTGGGCTTCAATTTTTCGGGAATTGGGAAATTAATTCAGTGTAATATTTCGTACATATCTCATTTGTTTGCTTATAGAATACCTCTCCGAGTATACATCCATTTATCGTGTTGGTTATCCCATTTTTAATAATAAAAAAATATGGCAAAAAAATTGTTACCACCTAAGGCCAGCAGAGCGCGCTCGCGTTGCCTCAAAAAAGAGACTAAACGTAAACGCGTTCGTTCGTGTTTTGTTTCGAAAAACGTTATACTAGAGGTACAGTAGCTAAATAGTTTTCTGACTAAGCGATGTAATGCGAGAATTACTAGCATTTTAATCGCAAGCCCGCTTGCGGTGCCCAGCTGCACCGCCAGACGGATCGTTCATAATCCCGCCACTGCGGGACTGCCTCAATTAAAGGCTTCACCTGCAACTGGTATCCGGTTTCAATTAATAAACTTTTTGCTAGAAACCCATAGATGATTCTACAGAATAAATATAATAACTTGACGACCACTTTCGCATAGTTGGTGACACCGCCTACGAAGCCGTTAGTCCCGGGTCAAATCCCGGTCAGGGTAAATACCCAGGGTATCTATGTGATGAGCTAAAAGAATTTGTGCCTGAATCTTGGATATTTTTAAATATATACATACTCGTAAATGAGAAAATTGACGTTGATTGACTATCAAAAATCATGACATAACTGAACTTTTTTATTTCCCAACGAGCCTTTTTGTAGTTTTATTAAAAGTTATTTTGACTACCAGTCATCGTCCCTATTATTATTGTTATTTATTATTAAAAATGGGATTGCTCTTGGAGCATCTAGCCAGGGGGCCCTATTCTCTCATTCACAACTCAGTACTTACTTACTTACTGATTGCTTACTTTACTTACCTGGCCACTAAACTTGTCCAGTGTCCATTACGCACTTAAGTCTAGCTACACTATTGATTACTAAGAAAATAGCTCGAAGCCTCGTGTATACAATCGATGTGGAAACACCCTGAAAGGTCAGGGTTTCCTTACGCAAGCTGGGGAAACATCTAATGAGCCGGTAAACCGGTAGGAACCACTAGAAACCGGTAATTACCTGATCAATAAAACATCGCCGACTTGCTTGTATTGATTGGTAAATTGGAGCGTACAAAAAGAAGCTTATAGAAATTATTGAAACGCTACTATATTACACTAAACGGTTAAAACTTATGTATTAATTGTCACTCGGGGCGTCATGTTTTGAACTCTTCGGGAGTTCTTCTTCAGGTTGAGCGCGTTTATGACGGATCACCAACGCTGACTGACGATCTCTCCGCCGCCCGCGTTTAGTGTAATATAGTTTTAACATGACTCACGAAAGTTTAAATTCATGAAACGCTACTGTTAAAGTATATTATCATTGTTCGCATTTTATTTGGGTTCCGTACACCGAAGGGTCCAAACGGAGCCTTATTGCTTTCACTCACAAGTACGTCTGTCTGTTCCTCGTCTGTCACACACGTTTTACAACCAAAAGGTATGAGATCCATTCTTCAAATTTTTACTCTACTCGTCATTTGTGGCGAATAGTAAGCCGAAGCTGCCAAGGCGAGCACATTTCTAGACTTCCATACCTACGTCGTCTATCCCCAAAGTTTGCGACGCAGGCATCCAACGAGAGGGTAAAAATCCAATAAAAAACGTTGGCAGCCATAGAAGGGCCGCGTATTGCCGGAAATGAGCATTACTTTTGAAAATAAGTGTTTTCTCAGCGAACAAAATAGTCTATCGTAAAAATGTTGGGCTATTTGCCCCTAAATAAATTGGAGAACATCCTTGCTAGCGTAAATAGCCTCCAGCCCTCGTTTCCTTGTTTACATTTGTTCTTTTTTATTGAAATTTTAGTGTAACACGTAACTTGTATACGTCTTGGGAGTAGGCTGATAAAACTGATTACCTACCGCGTACGTAGTAGATGTTAAAGCAAGTAGTATATTTGTTTTTATTCTGATAAAAATATTACATTTAGTTATTCATTCAATTAAAAGTGTATTTTTTTAAAGAAAAAAGTGGCTGTCGGTTTCTTGTACTAGAAAACGGGCCGGCCCGGACACGGAACGGTCTAGCGTGAATCATCCTTCAAACATCCATCAAACATTCAAACCTATTTTAGTTATAATTCTTCTTATAGTTAGTATATTTTAGTTATTATTTTTTCTATTTCTTAGTTTTTATTTAGTTACTTTAATTGTAAGTAGTTTTAGCTTTATATTTAATCTGTTATGTTGTTAGTGACATTGTATATTTTAGTTAAATAGCCGCTAAATTTCGATTGTCCTTATTGATCACTTTGACATATATGCTTATGAGACAGTTACAAAAGACATTTAGGTTAGCAGAGGATTGTTAAGTTTTATGAAAAATGGGGTTAAACTCCATATTTGTGTAAGCCAATTAAGGGATTAATGGCTTCCAAAAGTAGGTATTTCATGCTAATGCTACCTCAACGCGTAAAATTACAGTCGTACCTACCAGCGACGCGAAGCAAATGAGTCCAATTAGCAGTGCTAGGCGCCTCGACTAGTTAAATATTATTACCAGCACTTTATTACCCTGTAACAATCTGTGTACCTACTTCCAGTTCGGTTCAGCAATTAGGGGTTGGAAAACGGTCTTAATCGCGCTTATAAAACCGCGCATACATACGTTATACGCGCAACTACAGAAAGCCGTCTCAAATGGGCAATTTACACTTTTTAGATTCTAACCAATCTCTTCTGGAATTTCTGTGGCAAAATTATGTAATTATATGAAACGTGGGTGCTCCAATATTTCAATGGGTTGACGCGATATTAAAGAGAATGAGACTGCTACGAAAGATTTAAAAAAAAAAACTCTCTCTGCTCAGTTGTAGGCTGAGAATAATGAAATTGTTTATACATTAAGGGGAGGTATCCCCAACGCAAATGTCCCGCTCTAACACGCGTGAGTTTATAATTAACCATCCCACTCTCTACGCAAGCTCTGCGCGCAGTTTTGTAAATATTTAGCTATAGTCATTAAGCCAATCATTCTATCAAAGCAAACCCTGCGAATATGTCTCTAACTATTTACGATCTTTAATTGAGTACAAAAATAAAACGTTAAAAATCAGTAATATAGCCGTAGTATTGAAAATACATTCCAAAAAGGGGTAACTTCGCGATTTTTTTTTCTATCGAGTGAAATTCATCAGGTCATGTAACTGACTGCGATTTTGACTAGACAAGATCCTTATGTAACACGTATATTTTTTTTTTAGATTTTGAGACACTATATTCTATGTCTCAGATGGTTTTTAAAAACTCAAAAGTGGTGATACACGGCCTTAATTAAATATAAAAAAATCGGCTCAATATCTGCACTGACTTTAATACAGGACCAGCTAGTGGATCACGTAATTTGTAAAACTTACTTTAAGTAGTTATGTAAAATTATATTTACATCAACCTGACGTACGCTCGAAAACATTAAGTAGGTAATCACCCCTCTGTGATTGCAATACCGTACTCGCTAGCGACTGCGTAAACGATTTAGTATGGCCTCTGGCGGTTACGCAATAGAACTAAGAATTACCATACTAAATCGTTTACGTAGTCGCTAGCGAGTGCGGTAATGCAAACATTGCAAACTCATGGTAAGGGTACTGGAGATATATTATGTATTGTATTTCGTTGCGTCTATCCAAAATATCCAAATACCCATACAAGATGATGTCATGGAGGTAGTTTTTCGTTCAATATTTCATAGAAATATAGGCAAATATGGCACAGCGCTTGTCAGTTTCCTCGCTGCTTAACGCCACTGAGGCTACAAATTTTCCTCCAGAGTAGACGCAAAGGCCCTCCTCTGGAATGATCTTCATTCTTCTTTCCGCTACAAAGCGGAAAAATGCGCACGTAGCAGCATTTTTCCGCTTTGTAACGAAAATCTTACGTAGAGGCATGACGCATAAATGTCGTCATGGGCCTTGAATGGACTAAGGACCCCTATGGCATTCAAGACAGTTGAGTTGTACACGTGTCATATGTGTGTATGTATACTTCGTAGTTCGTATGTTTAAAAGTATTCGACAATGCTTCTGTAAATATTTGTAGTAAGTAAATGTAAGTATTTGTGTGTTATACCTATTTATTGTACACAATTCTAAGACATTCGTATACTTAAAATTACTTGAACTGTCCGAGTTGTATCTAATTAGGTCGTTCAAAAAGCGACTTTACTGCCCAAGCGTGAAGATTCAAAGTCCAATGACAAGTTTTATAAAATGTCGGACATTTTAAATAATTTCTACTATAACAGCTTTCGCTACAAATGAGAAAAATCGTGTTATCCGCTACGAGCGAGCGCGTAGCATTCGACGGCAATATATGTATTGATTTAAACTTACACGATTTTCACACATTATTAGATTGATATTCTTCTGTATATGTTATAATTGTACACGATTAAGTTCCGTTCCCCAATAATAATGGGCAATATATATGTTAAGTACAATAAAGAAATAGATGAGGAAACGTTTTACAACCAATATTTTACCAACGACATAACATTATATGACGTGAAAACTACGACTTTACCTACACGACCGAGCAAATTGAATTATGTTTCATCTTCCCGACGTCAAAACGAGCGCTGACGTGGGAGTTTGAAAAACGTATTTCTGAACTTTCGTCTCTTTTCCTCCTCCCTTTGAAGATGAAGAGGAAAAGAGGACGTAGGAAATTTATTTTGCAATAAGTTTCGGAACCCCGACGAGACGTGACAGCTGCTGTCAACTACACACGGTGATAAAATTACGGTTTTTACTCACTTATGCTTTAATCTGGCATTGATGTGGGTAATATAAAGTGGAAACATAAAAAATAAGCTCATGTTTAATGTCCCAGTATTTACCCGATACCACTTGAAATTGAATAAATTCAATTATGTTTAATACATTACTTAACAAGGGCGGTAAAACAAAGAATGTCTCAGATCGCAGGTATTTGACTGATAAATATGCGATCTGAGGCTTTCTTTATTACCGCCCGTGTTAAGTACGAAATTTTATGTCACGCCCTGACCAGGAAGTGGGAATTCCCGCGCGCGGAGCGTGCGGTAATTGCCGCTTTATGGCCAGGTGTGACATAAAATGTATTTATTTTTCACCTTACATTTGATATATCGGTTAGTAAGTATGTATTCTATATTACTTACAATCTGTCTATAAATTGTATGCTTTAATAGAAACTCTATTAAATTAGCCGTAAAGTAAACTATCAAATGAAACAAAAGCAGGTCCGTGTCAAACTCAGATTAATTGAGCCGCACATACTGTACACAGAGATGGGCAAAATTTATTCGAATGACGAATAAGAATAACCAATTTATTCACGAATTACGAATACATTTCTCGAATGATTATTCTTATTCGCGAATTATTTATTCGTGAAATGGATTACCACGATTAATTATTTTTATTTGAATATCTGAAGCATCCCTAAATATTATTTGTGGATTTATCCGAATCAAAAAACGAATACATCATTCGTCATTCGAAAAGTGGTTGTTTAATTTATTCGCAAATAAATTATTCGCGTATAAATCATTCGCGAATAATAAAATCGTGAATATTTTTGTTATTCGAATAATTATTCGGATGAAAAATTATTCGAGTAATGCCCAATGCCCATCTCTGACTGTACAGTATTAGCGGCCTAATTAGGTTAGGTAGAAAAACGACTAATGTCGTGACCAAGTCGTGACTAAGCATCCTTTCCAATGAAATCTCAGTACCTAATCTGTTGATATTTCTTTTCCCAGGTAAACCAGCGTCATTCCGCTAGTCAGGCCAGGTAATCAAGACGGACGCGCCGTAATCTCGACATTTATTTTGAACACGGATTCTTGCGAAGTACGCACGCGGTTTTTCTCTCAATCCCTCCTCGTATCTCGCTCTGGAGATATCTTGGAATCTGAACGTTATTTTGTACTGATTAAGTTGCTTTTCATTTGACTCATTAATCGAGATGTAAAATTACGAGGTCGTGGAACTAAACTGTCAATTAATCTTGCACGATGGTGGGATTACGACGCAACATGCGAAACAGAAGAACATCAATCAACCTAGTTACTTTAAATATAGACTTTATTAAAACAAGTTACAGGGTTGAACTTAGATCGCTATCATTACTTGTATTTTATATTTTTGGATTATGCAATGCTAACTTCAAAACAAAACAGTATTATATCAAGCTGCTCGATATGCCTTGTTCTAAAGCTTATTAATAGCGGACTATGGTTTAATTTGGAACATTATAGTCAATGTAATTAGTTCGTTTCTCCATTGAATATCTGTTTTGTTGGATCCCTGGGATTCGCGAGTGTCGCTAAAGGGATTCTATGTAATTACTCCACTCGTCAACTTTTTTGCCTCTGGCTCAGTTATAACTTTTTCCGATGACATCTCGGGACGAAGCGCGTAATAAGTATTTTATTTATAGAGAGTATTTTCCTGGGTAAAACGTTCCCTTATTTGATATAAGTAATTGTTTCCTTGTCTGTTCAATATTCGTCCTGAAAGAATATTACCTAAATATATTGGAAGTAAGAATCTGCCCAAATGAATTTTACTGATACCGATGATTTACAGATTGTTTATTTTTTTGTCTATTTCTTTTATCCTAGCTGAGCCTAAACTTATAAAATAAAAATAAACTTATGCACGTGACGAATTTTTTTTTTTTTTTTTAGATTATTTATTTGCTATAAGTATATAAATATACATGCAAATACATAATAAAATCATTGAAATGTTATACTAAAAATTACGGTACATTCTTGCCTTATTCTAGAGCATTAGCAAAATATTCATTGATGGAATATTGTAATGACATAAACACTTTTGAAAGACAACTGAAAAAATTTTTCCTAAGTAGACCATTCTATTCCATCATGGAATAGAATGGTCTACTTAGGAAAAATTTTTTCAGTTGTCTTTCAAAAGTGTTTATGTCATTACAATCTTTAATGTCATTGCTTAAGTGATTATAAATTTTAATTGCATTGTTATTAATACTATTATCAAAATGTCTAAATTGAGGTCTACATACAGCTAAATTATTCATATTTCTTAAATTTCGATTAGTACAATTTCTAGCTTTAGGAAAACGATCAATATTTTTATGAACATACATGCAAATTCGATAGTGATAGATGGACACAACAGTAAAAATCTTATTTTCTATACAAACATTTTTCTGTGAGTAACTGGCACCCGCTTACACCCCTCAATAATTCGGATAGCTTTTTTCTGCATAAGCAATACTGATTGAACATCACGTGAACTACCCCAGACTTCAACACAGTAGCGAATAATGCTCTGAAAATAGGAAAAGTAAATGATTAGCAGAGTTTTCTTATCGCTGGTTTTAGAAAGACTCCTCATTGTATAACATGCGCTAGCCAGTTGCTTATTAATTTTAGTAATATGATGCATCCATCTGAGATATGGGTCTAATTCTACTCCTAAGAATCTCACACAGTTGGATTTGCTTATTGGTAAATCACATTCAAAATCTATGCTCTGTGTACTGCGTCGAAAAGTCATATAGAAACTTTTTTTGCTATTTACTTTTAGGTCATTATTTAAAAACCAGTGTGTGAGATCCTTCCAACATTTTTTTGCCATTTTATTAAACTCGTCACAATTGTCTGCCATCAGAATTATGCTTGTGTCATCGGCGTAAAGATACGGGGTGCCACAGGAGAGGTAATCTGGTAAGTCATTTATGAAAATTATGAACAATAGAGGTCCTAGCACTGATCCCTGTGGCACGCCATATCTTATTAAGCCTTCGTTGGATTTTGTGGCACTGTCTTTACACTGTCCTGCAATCTCAACGTATTGAGTTCGATCTGATAGATACGAACTCAATAGTTTCAAAGCTGTGCCACGTACCCCATAATGTTCAAGCTTGTCAAGGAGTATCCTGTAATTCACGCAGTCAAAAGCTTTAGTTAAATCACAGAATACTCCTCCACATTTGACATTCTGATTTAGTGCAAACATAATTTCAGTAACTAGGTTAATTACGGCACCCGATGTGTCCCTATTCCTACGAAAACCGAACTGATACTGAGTGAAAAAATTATTCATTTCAAAATATTTTTCCAGTCTGTTAGCTATACATTTTTCAAATATTTTACTAATTACGGATAAAAGGGATATTGGTCTATAATTGTTTATTTCTGTTTTAGACCCCTTCTTGTGTATTGGTACCACTTTAGCCAGCTTAAGTACTTTGGGAAAGGTACCTTCTTCAATGCAATTATTGAAAATTATACATAAGGGTATACAGAGAATATCAATATGTTTTTTTATAAATTTAGTATTCAAACCATCTGGCCCACAAGAGTTGCTATTTTTAAGATTTTTTGTGATCGTTATAATTTCTGGTTCGGTGATGGGATCCATGAAAAAGGAGTGCAGGTTAGATGGCCGACTCTTTTTTAGAATTCTCAAGTAGCCTTTATCTGCATTACCGGCTACAGATCTACCTACATTTAGGAAGTATTCATTAAAAACATTAGCTATTTTATTGGTATCTTTAATTATTGCATTTTCAAGCTTCAAAGTAATCGTTTTGTCCTTTTTTAACATTTTCCCAGTATTTTCTTTAATTAAATTCCAAATTGTTTTTGGTTTGTTCTTAGAATTGCAGATAGTTTTGCGGGTGTGTAGTCTTTTGGCGGTAATCAGTGTAGCCTTCAAAGTGTTTTTATACTTGTGAAAATAGTGGATAAAATTTTCATCTTTGGTAAGTCGGGACTGGATCAGTAGACTTCTTTTGTTGCGACATGAAATTCGGATTCCTTTAGTGATCCAGTTCATACGATTCTGTTTACGGACAGTTCTTTTAATAGGGAAGCATTTATCAGTAAGATTATATATATTGTCATAGAAGATATTTAGTTTATAACTCGAGTTTCCGTTACTGAAGGACGTGTCCCAGTCAATTTTTTTGAAATATTCGCGAAACAATTCGTTTGTTTTTAAGCTATACACACGTTTTTTAATTATGTTCTGCCCTTTACGTTTATCTAAATCGAAAACCTTAACTGGTAGTGTCAATAATTGCGCGTCGTGGTCTGAGAAGGAACATGGAATAACTGATGAATCTATATAATGCTTATAATTAGTAAAAATGTTGTCTAGAAGTGTAGCGGTTTTGGTGGTAATACGAGTAGATTCATAAATAGTCGGATTAATATTATATTCCAGCATGGTTTGAATAAGCAGTTTGGTTTTACAGTCATTAGAGTTGGCGAGATTGACATTTAGATCACCAGCAATAACTCTATCTTTATATTAATAATTGCTTAAGTAGCGAGGAAGTTTTCATGCACTCTGCCTATCTATCCATTTTACGGATAATAATTAAAATATATTTAGATAAATCACACCGATTTAACTAAATATATTTTAATTATTAGACAGAAGTTGCACTAGCCTAGATTTTTCTTACTACGTCCCCTAACCTAACCCTTTGATCGCTATGGCGGGAAGACGGCAACACAAAGTACCTAAAAGCACTTTTTAAAGTTATGTTAGACGCTTTAAAAGCCTCGATACGAGCAAACTATAAAGTGGTGAAACCGCATAGTAACTTTTAGCTTTTACCACAAAGATGCGCTTGGTTAATTATATAATTAACTTTTATAGTATGAAACCCAAGTTAAAATAATTATATTGTGTACTTACTAAGTATGCTCGAGGTAACTGAAATTTTAAAAAGTTTTGTTCGAAACTTCTTGCGCCATGTTATAATCGTCCTTATTACCAAGTAAAAGTTGGTGGGCATGCGAGTTACCGTTTTGATGAAAATTTTCAGCAACTTGTGTCTGAACTGAAAGTTAGAGGCTTTATTTTAAACGCGTTGGCACAAAGTAGGAAAGAAGTCTTCTAAAAATAATGGAGAAGTCTCGAAACTTTTATTTCTATTTCTTTACTCCTTGAGATTTGATAAATTTGAAAAAAAAAATATCTGTAGATTTAGTTAATGCGATGGTTTTAAGCATACGATATTTATCCCCTTATTCATAATCGTTTAGGGTGAGGCCAGACGAGCGTTATTTTGTGAGTTGTGAACCGCGTAATTTCAGCCGAGGCGATATAGGCCAATCAAATTAGTAAAACCTGGACATAATTCATAACCGCAATTTTCTTTTTGTATTATATACAGCATTATTAGTTATGGTTAAAATATAACGAATTAAACAAATTAGGGTTGCGCGTCAATAAAAAAAACGATAACCATAAAACCAGAACGAGTTCTCAGAAAGTTAAAGATTTTTTTTAAATCATGGAATGCAGTTTTGCTTCTTTTTAAAAATCTAATATGTTTCCTTTAAGTAAAATGACGTAACTTAAGCATTTAAGGTAGTACCCCTCCAGAGCCCATATTTTTTTCCACCCTGTATGGAATCATTTAACATAATATTGTCATGTATCATAATATACTATTCAGAATAAATTGTTACATTACAGTTAATCTATAATTTATGGTATGATAAACCAGAAAATGTGTAACTTTCCGAACCTTTATTAATGATAGTTCCGATTGATTCATTGGTTTAATTTTGATTTCTTTAACTGTTTAATGCAAGCGTCATATCATAATAGAGTCTACTTTTACAAAGTTATTCATTATGCTGTACTTATAAAAACCAAAATTTTACCCTAATTTGTTTAATTCGTTATATTTTAACTATAACTAACAATATATAATAAAAAAAGAAAATTGCGGTTATGAATCATGTCCAGGTTTTGCTAATTTTATTAGCCTAATTAACTTGTGGCATTCACCGAAATTGCTGAATTTACGCGGCTCACAATTCACAAAATCGCTCGTCTGGCCTCACCCTTAATCAAACCTATTTTAGTTGAATTGCCGCTAAAATTCTTTGTATTTATCTTTGTGAGAAAGAGACGTTTATGCTTGTGAGAAAGAGACGACGAATATTTTAGTTTGTAGAGCTGCAGAGGATTGTTAAGTAATAAGGGGGTAAGACTGTATCTGCTTGATAAAATATTCACTTAATAGTAAAACTAGAAAGTTATACAAATTTCCGGTAACTCGTTAGACCCAGCGAGCAACTTCGTATTCCTAACCTAACTCGCTTCACTTTGAGCTGTCTTCAAACGGCGAACATGTTAAAAAATGACTGGTTTCCATAGAAAACCAATGTCGATTGCGTCATTTGAAAACCATTCGCCGGACCCCACTTCAGATGCAAGGTTCTATTGGTAAATACTCGTTTGAGCTTCGATTTACGCGGAGTGTAGTACACTTAGAGTTCTAAGATGACTAAAATATGTGCACGGGAATGTGATTAAAATATGTGAACACGATTTTATTCTTATATAAGGGCAACGGCAGATAAACCTCTGGGAAAACACAATTTATGACCTGGACTGTAGACTACATGAAAGCACATTTGAACATGCTTCAAGAAGCTATTAAATACAAGATACTACTGTTACTAATTAATTAAATGAGAAAATGTAATATTTGTCCAATTTGTCAGAAAATTAGAATCTAATGTCATTTGTATACAGTTAGGGTACGTACCCATCTACTTACCCATACTACGTGACCCATTTTTTTCAATTTTAAACCCCCCTCATCCCATCAGTGACCACATATACGACAAAACGGTTGTAGCTCAAAAAGCGCGTGATTTCCACAGAGAATATTGACTACGTGACGACTTGACGAGGACCTAAGCCCCTCCGTCACCAAGCGCCTCCTCCCTCTCCTAAACGGGTCACGTAGTATAGGTACGTTTCCTTAGCGAAAAAGACCCTGTCCTTAGTAAAGGACATGAAAAGACTTGTGTTTGATACTATCCACACTACGTCGGGAGCGTTGTACAATGTATCCTTAATGTTTGCCATTATGACCTAAACACAGCCGATAACTTCTTGACCCATAACTCTCCATGCTTTTACAAGGGCAGGCATAAAACAAAACAACGTAGAACATTAAAGTAAACAGCCCTTCAGTTGAAGCCGTTACGAAGCCCGATAAAAAACCCATTCAGTAAGCACAATTGCTTGTAGTGGCGAACTTGGCTGACGCTGCGGATAGTTTTGTCTTTACAGTCTACGATTAAATGTTAGTAGTCAGTTGTTTTTTACATAAAGGAAATTAGGGTGACAACACCAGTAGGTAATGGACAAGGCCCAATGATGTACATTAACTCTTATGTAAAAGAAATAAGAGTCATTCAATTTTTATAGAACAATCAATTAAAAACCGTATAATGTTTGAATACGGGTTGAAGTGTCCATTATTGGTGCTTGTTCTTTAATTGTCCATAATTGGTGGTGTCACCATATACAAAGGTATGTTAACAATAAAAATCTATCAAGCAATTTGGAAAATATGAACATGTGAAAGAATTCATGGTACATAATGAGGATTACAAGGAAAACTCGCAGCTATACTAAGTTAATGAGTTTATGAAATCAAATCCCGATCAATTTTTAACGAACTTCAAAAAACGGAGGAGGTTCTCAATTAGGTTGTAAGTTCTTTTTTTATCCTTTTTTTTAAATGTTTGTTAGGTTCCTCAGAACTCCGTCCTTTATGGATCGATTTGGAAAATTATTTCTCTGTTTGAAAGCATATGCTTCAAAGTTAGTCCCGTTGTTACCAGAATTTGGTTCTGATGTTGAGATCCATTAGGAATTGAGGGAACTCCTCACAATTTAAAGGAAAACATACTCGTATAACGATTTTAGTATTTTAGATAAAAAATTGATTACTTAGAATTTAGATAATGTTGATTTGTGTTTTGCGAACTTTAAAGTCCTAACTACTGAAACCTGCATAGCGCGTGGCTTGACACGCATGTGGCCGGTTTTATTAATTAAATGCGAAGATTTAAGAGGAATGCCTAGCTGACCAACTTTTCAAATCTTGAATTTTTGACATAATGTTTCTGTCGCGCTGCTGGGAGCGGGAGCGGGCGCTGTCTATGTGTGAGCGCACGCACACAGGCGCTAGACGCGAGCCCGCGAATTTACTTACTGACCCAGCATACGATTAATTAGTATAAGGGGCTGTAGGTACGTTTTTTGGCGGGCGCCGGCGTTGTACACAGGAATAAGACTTTTCTAAAAATGCCCCGCAAAATGAACATTACTCGCTTACTCGTATTGGATGGTAAAGTATACCTATAGTTTAAGGTCATATCAAAATTAAAATAATTTTTAAGAAAAAAAAAACCGACTTCAATGGGGGAGGCCGGTGAAAGCCATTATACTTAGATGGTGCACACTTAGATTCCATACAATGAAATAAAAATGGCTACCTAAGTATGTTTATAATGGTACAAGAGTAAGTACCCTCAATTCCTCATGGAATCCACCATCAGAACTCAAAAGCTTGACAAAAATGTGGCTTGAAAACCTAGCTTGCTTGACAAACCTAACGAAGAGAACAAATCCCCAAACGTGAACTATGCGTCGTTGAAGAGTCATCATCAGCAGTTCCGTACAATGTTTTCCTTCACTGAAAAGCCATCGGTAAATAAATATCAAATGATATTCCGTACATAAGTTCCGAAAGACTCATTGGTACGAGCCGGGATTCGAACCCACGACCGCCGCTTGACAGCCGTACGCTTGAACCACTAGGCTACCGTATAGCTACCTTAGGAGGGTGGGTTTCAAAATCAGGCGAAAAGTCATGTTTCGGTCATTATAAAAAAAAATAACAAGTTTCAGATATAGAAACTTTTTTATTCATTGGCTAGTACTTATATATAAATAGTGCTTCAATCAAAACCACCAATAATTAAATAGTTTTCTTGGAGGAAAATGTTTTATGTGTTCAAAATCATCACCGTACGATTCCGAAATTTTCGTCAGTTACAATTTTTCCATGTTACCTTTTTACATATAAAAAAATATTAAATAATTCGTTCATCAAATAAGTACAAATAAAATTATTTAAAAATTTAGTACCGAAATTCGTCAACACCGTCAGCGTATTATCAAAGTCGAGGTAGTTTTGTATATCCGCGGTGAAACACATCGTGGGTGTCCCCTTCTGCTCCCTGAATTCGATTCGAACAGCGAAAGTGAGTGGACGTTTACATATAGGCGCACCGAACAGAAAAAATCAAAAAAGTGTTTTTGGGAGAAATTATTAGCCTTTATTCGCGTCATAACCATCCCGGAGCCGTTAAAAGTAAGTACTTATATGATATTAAAACAAATTACCTAAGAAGTCGTAACTCCAAATGAAGATTAATGATGTGGCAGTGGCTTAGCAATAATACTTAGCATTCAAGAATAATCTTTAAAAAGTTTGCATATCGTCAACACCATACCCGTCATCACCGGTTTTCAAGCAATGGACGGTTATGATTCCATATGTATGGTGATGACGATTTTCTTTATTTATTTATTTGGTTTTGCGTATTATGCACTACGAGCTACGAGTTGTAAATATTTAACAAATTAATGAACTCCATGCTTATTTTTGGTGACGCGCGTTCGAAAAATATGTTATTACCCTGTTAGTGTTACGATTTTTAAAGTTTTAAAGGATATTTTTTGCCGCATTTTAGATTTGTACTCATAATATAGATTTTTTTTTCAGATCGTCGGAGCGAAAATTAAATCTAATATGACACTAATTTAACGTCCGCGATAAAAAACAATACACATTTTGGCTGTAAAGTATTACAAAAATATAAGATTATTAAGAAGTGGTGTACATTACAAGAGATGCGCCGAATATTCGGTTTTCAGCATATTCTATTTGATATGCGTCGAATTTTCGGTTATTATTCGGTATTCGGCGTATTCTATTAGAAATGCGCCGAATATTCGGTTATTATTCAGTATTTGGCATATTCTATTAGAAATACGCTGAATATTCGGTTATTCGGTATTCGCATATACAGAATAATAACCGATTCGGCATGTTTTGTTTTGTTCGGTCTTCAGTCGAATTATCAGGTTTAACTGCCGAATATTTACCGAATATTTTTGAGTGGAATTTGTTACAAGTTACAAGAATATATGAAAAATTACCTTCCTCACCGAGTCGACGAGTAGAGCTGATTGAGTGCAAAAATATGGTATTTTTTGTTTTTAAAAATATTCAAAAACAAAGGAATGAGAAGCCATCATAAAATTTTACATTCCCCCTTTATTATCTCATTAAATGTTAATCCTAGCGGAAAAGTGTATAGAACCTTTTTTGTAGACAATGTTATGTAGATCATTTATGCCTCAGAAAGTTTTTTTGCTATGGGCCACCGTTTACAGGATTTTTATGAAAAACCGAAAAATTGAACCTTGAACGGCCGAGTATTCGTATTCGGTGAAAAACGTATTCGGCGCATCACTAGTACTTATTATTGATTTATCAAATAAAAAATATGTTTATTTGCTTTTCAGTGGTTTATTTTATACCTACCTTTATACCAGCAACTAGTCATTACCATACAAGTAATATCATCACCGTCTATTAAAAAAATCATCGCCAGACCACATTCGTCAACACCATCTCATGGTTCAATGTTACGAATCTTATTACTTCGAAAATACGCATTAAATGCTTGGCTAAATATAATTAAATTACTCAGAAAACATTCCTACATCCTTTAGAATAGTTTTTGTCACATTTGAAGTAAATAAAAAAATAAATATTTTTTTGTATGCTGAAAAATTTCTCATTGAAATCCACCCAGGAAGTGTCCATGTTTGTGCACATTTAATTTGTCTGAGGCCTTCGTGCGTTATATTCATTGTTCTCATTATCTCGAAGGTTAGCTGGAAGAGATGCCTCGGAGGCATTAGTTCGCGTTTGTACTTTATATTTTGGAATTTTATTTCTTGTATGTGTTCCTATTATGTGCAATAAAATATCATAAATATATATATCCCCTCTCCAGTGGCGACAAAAATGGCAAAAAGTAGTTGCGTGTATGGAGCCCAATTTGGGCTTTATCAAAGACAAGGGTTCCCAGGTCACCTTTCTATTCAATATTCTTCCATTGTGACTCAGGGTTCTTCTTGTGATTAATAACTTTTCTGGTAATAATGATTTATCGATAATTTTTCACCACTAGCGTATCGACAATATATGTCAACGACTGTTGCCCATCCCTATTCCTTCTGTGTACGTATATTTAGAAACTGACTCCGCCACGAATTCGTGCGATAAGGACAACTGCAGCTCGGACTAAAATTCCCTTGCAAAAAACTGAAAAATCGAGGTTTCGTTCTCGACTGTTTCCTCCTCCAAAACGCAAACAATCATTATAAAATTTTGGAAACTGCAAGAGCAAGAAATAATCTATGCCGCTACGTTTTGATTTTTTGGATATTTGTTGTCATATTTGTATACTGCGCCTTTTCTTGGAGCCAATTGAATTACGCCGTTTTTGCGATTTTTGGAGGGCTGTAACTTTCTTTCAAATAAAAAGATCCAAAAAAACAAAACGTAGCGGCATAGATATTGATGATATTGATCTTATTTGAAAAAATCATTGCTCTAGGTTCAAAAACTAGGGAGAAAACAGTCGAGAGCGTTTGTATGGGAAAATCGCAGCTAGGCATTCCTCTTAAATGTGAATACTACATTTGCTTAACGCGACTCCACTCATACACGGCAGACGTATAAAATTTACTTCGCACATATACTCTTCCTTATATATTTTTAGTTTACATCATGCGTTTGTAGAATCAATCTTATTGTAATAGCATTAAGGCTGAATTTTGAAAACACAACAAACGGCGACCAATCTCGATGATTGACCTTATCTTTTATTAGCTTGGCCCTTTGTTATCAAGTTGAGGTACGGCCAATAAAATTACTAGTACCTAGTCACATTCCTAGCGACATAGGCGAAATAATGGTTAGTATTCTTTGTTTTTCGCCCGCGCGCTATTATTGCACACCACACACAAATAAATTAGTTATACAATACACACATAATCAAAACAGCAACTTATAGGTAGAGGTAGACAACAGGCGGTCTAACCGCTAAAGAGCGATCTATTCCAGAAAACCTTTGGGTACCTTCTGTACCTATAATACATATAACACGAACCTAAATGTACGGTCCCCTTACGTATTACGATGTAATTTGTATGTAAGAATGCGAAATCCATTTATCATTAAGTACAAAGGCGTGGTAATACCTGCACGACGAAAAATATCGTGAAATCGGGAAATGAATGTTAAATAGAAAGTACCAACATCTATTTTATTTATTTTATTTTTTATTTTTGCTTTATTAAGGAAAACAAACAGCAACAATCATACATAAAGCTATTACAGTTAGGTAGATCATAAGCCAGCAAAGTTTTCACCAATACATCAGCACTTATAACGAAAATATGCACGAAGTAAAAAAATATAAGTACCTAACATAATTAGTAAACAGGATGGAACAGAACAAGAAACTTCCCTGGAAACAGGAAATGAGTTAATTTTAATGCCTAATATAGTGCGTGGAATCCACGACGACGCGCCCCTCCACAGCGAATCTCATACTAATCTATGCGCAATTGTACGGATCGGGCTGTGGAGGGGCGCGCCTTCGTGGATGACACGCGCTATTCCAACAACTACCTCTGCAATAACGATTAAGGAAACAGAAAACTTGTAGTGTAACAACTTATAAGATATATGTAAAATCTATTTCAAATTTACCCTTTTCCATATTTAAATTAAACCCACTAAATATATAAAAGGCGAATTGAAAAGCTGAAAGATTGCCATTATAATCGCGGCTTAGGACTCAACGGTTTCCAAACTATTTAAACTTCCTTTTCAGGTAAAACGTACCCGTCTATCGGTAGTCAATAAGGATGGTTTTGTATCTGGATGTTTATGCCAGTAGCGCCTTATTGACAATCTACGTAGATGTCACTTTTGCCTGAAAACTATGTAACTTTTGTTTATAAGGGATTTGAGGGAAGCGAATATTGATACCTGTATTATATGTAATTATGTGTATGTATGTTCACATCGTATTTAACATATGTATGTACTCTCATCGTTTCTTCATTTATCCTGCACTGTGGTTGACTGATAGAAAATCCCAGTTGGCATTAAGTCCTCCAATTGTACACTGTATTTTTGTGCAATAAAGTTTTAATAAAAAAATAAAAAATACCTGAATATTTCATAGTATATATTATGTATTTATCGGCCGAGGGAGCGAGCCGAGCGTCTCGGCTTCAGCTTGGGCGAAAGGCGAGATTTAGAGCTCACTAGTTTATAATGATAAAGAAAACCTCATAGACCTTTAATACATTCAGCGCCGAGGACACGATATCGGTTCTCCGTTCGTAGACCGTTTTCGCTACTAAGCAGAAAAAACTATGTTATCGTCAGGAACCATTGAAATGTAAGTGCGAAGTACTGAAGAAATACTGACTCGCTCGACTGACAGTTGACATTGACAACTGACAGATTTCTCATATCGTAGGTACGTGTATCGTACCGCTATCGGTACGATACGGGGGATTTTGCCCGTCGCCGCGTTGGTGAACACACGTGCTCTTCGCGACAACGGGCTAAAACCACTACCGAACAAAACCAGTTGCCTACTGTCATGGCGTCGTTACCGAACAACGTCTTTGAACAAGTATTGATTGGCGAAACCATCATAAATTTGATGGAAAGCCTTTTTTAAAGAGTGAAGTGTGTACTATACGCCGACAAGCCAGTTAGTCGCCTTCACATGGCTTTAAACAAATGAGGGTAGGAAAGTCTGACGTAAATCTGAAACAGGTTTACGTGGGTTGCGTTACTTTTAAACGTAGTTTATTATATTCCGCGCCACCGACCTCAAGCGTCTGACCGTTACTTACCGTTTTTGTGATGTATGGGGTAAAAACGTGTTGCGATGTTGTTTATGGGTCATAACAGATTTAGGTTCGCGTCTTTCCTGTGGACGTATCAAAAGTTAAGCGCTACAAAGCTTAATTTTGGTTGGCTTAAGTAACCCGCATAAACAGTGTTCCCGTTACTATAAATCCATGCGATAAGAGCATAAAATTGACCACGGGAGAGACGATTTTTGTTTTTTCAAGTGTTTATAACCCTTATGTACCTACGGCGGCTCGATGCGAGAAGAGCAAATATAACCACGCCGACCCTCCCTTCCCGACTAATATTCGGCAATTATTTAGTAATTCGGCAACGGCATAGAGGTATTGTTGAATGATCGATCCTATTCCTATGCCGAATTATTTGGTCAAACTACTGTAATAATTACTGTTGTTATTTAACTCAATTTGCTGTCCATATTTTCCTGTATAAAAAAACCACTGAATGTATTTAATTCAAATCAGGAGATCCCAGGAATTACGTTGAACCGAAGAATTCAGCCGAATATTCGATTCTGCAAAGTTTTGATGGAATATTCCGCTGTACTTAGGCTGCGTTTCCACCAGAGATGTGCGGTGCGAGGATGCGTTTGCATACATTTGACACCTCGCAACGCGCCGAGCGAGGTGTCAAATACAGAAAACACATCCTCGCACATCTCTGGTGGAAACGCAGCCTTATGTATATATACGTTGGGACCCGGATCAGGCGCATCTCTTGAAATGTGATGCAATATTAATTTTACCGCAATATTTTTGGCCGAGGTTTATTATTTTTACGAACAACAGTGTTTAAAGTCTTTTCAGAATACCTACCCATTCAAACGCTATAAAAAATTGTGTACTCGTACTCGTATCTACTACGAAGCGTCACAGTTTTGTCCTCGAAAGTCTCCGTAATTTGAATACAAGTATGAATAAACGAAGTAAATCGGAGTCAAATAAATCCTTCGTAAGTTGCCAAGTCTTGAGCAAACTTCCCATGCCTTTCATGCTGTCTTCAAAAAGGATTTCCATCAAATCTCTCGAATGTTTATTAGCCCACTCAAAACTTGGACGGTTTCCACATTTTACGAGTAAGTATTAGTAGGGGAAGTAGTGTCATGAGGTCCACATTTTGGTATCGGATGAATTCACTTGGCACAGATGTAATATAGGTAAATCTAAGTTAATTTAGCCCGGTAGCCATCCGCCACCCCCTGGTGGGTAGGAAGGGGGGGGGGGGGGGGCCTTGAAAGTTCCATTTTTCGGTTTTTCATGAAAAACTCATAAACGGTGACCCATATCGAAAAACGTTCTTAGGCATAAGTAATCTAAATAAAATTATCTACATAAAAGGTTCTATACACTTTGTCGCTAGGATGAATATTTAATGAGATTTTAAAGGGGGAATGTAAAATTATATGAAAATTTAAGTGGCTATTAATTCCTTTATTTTTCAATATATTTAAAAATAAAAAATACTACAATTATGCACTCAATGAGTTCTATTCATTGATACCCCACTCGATGGGTTGGGTCAATTTTTTTTTTCGCGCCCCCCTGAGTTTCATGGGAGCCCCCTTAAAAACAGGCAAATATATTTTTATGAATAGAGCTCATTGAGTGCATAATTATAGTAATTTTTGTTTTTAAAAATATTGAAAAACAAAGGAATAAATAGCTACTTAAATTTTCATATAATTTTACATTCCCCCTTTAAAATCTCATTAAATATTAATCCTAGCGACAAAGTGTATGAACCTTTTATGTAGATAATTTTGTTTAGATTACTTATGCCTAAGAACGTTTTTCGATATGGGTCACCGTTTATGAGTTTTTCATGAAAAACCGAAAAATGGGGTCCTACCCTCCAGGGGGTGGCGGATGGCTACCGGGCTAAATTAACTTAGATTTACCTATATTACATCTGTGCCAAGTGAATTCATCCGATACCAAAATGTGCACCTCCCATACATTGGGTGACACTACTTCCCCCACTATATAAGATTTACTACTACAAAAAGGTATTAGCGTTTGCGTTTCAACTTACTGGAAAATACCTAAGTCAAAATACGAAACTCTATACACGTGTTCCGAGCGCTTTCTTGGATGGGTGACCGCTTTGAGTAATTGAGGCAAGCTAAGCCGTTGATCCCGGCTGCTGTCTAGGGCAGCAGTCGTTAAGCCAAGTTGGAGGATTTGGAGGCCTCTGGCCGGCTTGAGAACTCCTAATAACAGTCAAGTTACTCACTTGCACGCACGCAGTTTGCATTGCGGGTATTATAGATAAAGTGGTACCTAAGTCCATTTCCAATGTCACGTAAATGTACACAATAAACATACTTTTAAATTTACCTCCTTGAAAAATTCTAAATGCAAGAAACAGAAAATTACACCATGTGGCGGTTATTACCCATAATTGTGCTAAAGGATTTAACTCATTTCTGAATATTCCACCTGTTACCTGAATCATCTATCGCCATTTCTAAATCATGCTCACATAATAACTTATACCCTTATCAGCCTCATAGCAACGAAATATGACCCGAAAGTCCCGAAACCCCTTTTAATGAATACATTTAAGGAACATTCCCGACCCAGGCGCCTATCGCGTAGCGTCGAATCTTACTTTTAGTAATATGATAGCTTTTATCTCCCGAAACGCCTATCTCCTTAGAGCACTTACCATGAAAGTGTGCTAGGAAGGCTTGTCTCTACGGGTAACAATGTGTGTAAGTACTGATGAACACGAAATTGGTGGGTACCTATAACTAGCCAATTACAGGAAGACAATTGGTGCGGCAGAAAACCTATTAAATACCTTACCTACATTTAATCAGGGACGCACTCTCAAATATAGGCGCGCACTTAAGTAGCGGTACTGATTTTTCTGAGGCTAGAAACAGTGCTCGACCGACGGTCAGCGCGTATTAATTTATTCTACGAAGTTGTCTTTCCCAAAATTTTCTTCGCTTGATATATTTTTACAGTACCTAAACACCTGGTCAAATTATAAATTCATAGTTAATGTATATTTAGTTCAGAAAGTAGTGAGTCACGGAGTTTCATTGAGTGAGTTTTCCAATTCCGTAACGCTTTTTTCAATCTATATGAGAGTAGCGTTTCACACGCTCTTTTTTGCGTAGGTACATACACGCATTGTCAAATTATTGAGAGTGCGACTGACTGATGATAGTAAACCAGGTGAAAAGAAAAAATTGGCAGATCTACCATATTTTACCTCCATTATCAGATAGTGGGAGGGTAAACCTTGGCCTGCGGGATAAATTTAGCAAGCCCACATTCTTCTTACAGCAAGGAAAGTGAGTGGTAAAACAAAAACGGATTTTTGTTGCAATTCGAGACTCTCCTGAATCTTCTTACGTTTTTGCCCCTAATGAAGAAAGTTGGTTACCCCTGCCGTAAAATTTTGCACAGTTAGTAGGGTCCACCTGAGTAATAGGTACCTACATTGTTCTACATCATCTATTGCACGCTGTTAGGTTGCTTCGTCTGTACCTACACGATTAAGAGGGGCTAAGATGATCGCGTATATGTCCGACCATATTAGCATTTGTCACTCTTGCACTTAAGTACATAGTTGACAGTGAGGGACGAATGCTATATATGGTCGGACATATACGCGATCATCTTAGCCCGGCAGGTGATTAATACAACATAGGTAAGATTCAAAAATCGGTATCGGTCATTACCGACGCTAGTCACTATCAAATATAAATAAATGATTAAATAAAATTAAATAAAATAATAAAATATATCTGTACTCTTCAGGGTCCTCAAAACTATCTGAACATGCACTCTAACGCCTTAACAATAGAGGCGTGTTCAGATGTTTCTGAGCACCTCGTTCGCTCCGATATATCTGAAGGCGACTGTACTGCTTTATTTTTGTTTTTTTTTTTTACTTGTATCATTGCTAAATGGACATTTTCACTTTAAAGTGTACCCCAACCTTTTTTCTCGGATCTAGGTAATTTTTGATTTTCTGACTCAGAATCACGAGTATTATCCATTTCCGCGAAGAAAGTGTCCCCCAAAAACAAAGTCGGTTTTGTGACGCTTTTTTTATACAGTTTCTTTGGCTCGTCACAAAACTGACACAGAAAATTTGTATGGAAAACCAAGGACAATTTTTTTCTTTATCTGAATCAATAGTACTCGTGATTCTGAGTCAGAAAACCCAAAATTACCTAGACCCGGAAAAGAGTCCGGTACACTTTAAAGTGAAAATGCCCAAATACAAGAAATCCTAACAGGCGTTCCCGAGACGCAGCGACTTCCTCAATAATTCAGCAGTAGAAGCACGATATAGCCTAATGAGGGTTAATTCGGCACAAATTTAACCTGCATAGTTAATTTATGCTTTCATCTGCGGAGCCAGAGGGCTGTGGGTCTGTCTGACTTGGCTGTATTGGTATCAAATTGGTATAATACTGATTCCAAAAAGGTTTTTTTTAATAATGGGATTGCTCTTGGCCAGGTAAAAAGAAACCCTTATAGTGCGACTCCTGGTGTCCATTTTCAGGTACTAAGTACTTAATGCTATCATTTAAAATTTGGAATAGTAGTAAACAAGGCCAAGCTAAGTTTTTTTTTACCGGTTTCCTTGCCGGTCGATCAAGGCATCTTAAGTAGGCATAGCTGGAGCGATGCGATCGACGCTGATCTGCACATACTAGATCTACATAAACTGTACCGTGCCAGTCCAGTGCTGGCGAGCAACGCCTATTGGCGCCAGCAACTCGAATTTTCGATTGCAGCCTTTAGTGCAAAACTGCGAAAAGTTATGTATTTTCGTATTGGAGGCCAAGATTCGTGACATTTTTCAGTAGAGAGCAGAACAAGTTTTTAACAAATTAATCTGAAAAAATATAATCTTAGGCACAAATTGAATATTTTTTTTGAGGTATTGATTTAGGCCTTCACTAATGTTGCAATTTATTACTGTAGCTGACAAAAACGCAGTTGAAGTTGGAATGAAACAGCATACTGTAGTTTCAGGGGGGTTACCGCGAACCACAAACGAAGTTTTCCGTCTCTGTCGCACTTACCTAGGTACAGACTTGCAAGTGCGACAGAGACGGAAAACTTCGTTTGTGGTTCGCGGTAGCCCCTCAGTACTCTCATTATGACTATAGCTGCATCTGAGTCGGCGGCTGTGACAAATAACAATGTTAATCTTATAGGTAATCCAATAAGAGTCATATCAATATAATTTCTAAACATCGAGTGAAGTATACCTCCTGAATTAGTAACGGTACTTCATGTGTCTGCAAACATTCAAAACGAGCCATTTTGCTTTTAGTTTTTTTTAGTTCTCTAGCGCATCAAGTTTCATGAAAACATGAAACGGGTACAATGTTTTTTTTTTTGTTTTTAGTCCGCTACTTCTTTTGGCGAGCGAGTCTGCATGTAGCTTCACCGATTTACATGGACGCAATTCTACGTATATTTTTAGCTATTCGTGATATAGCTTAAACTAAATTGCGTTTGAAACTCCAGGCTTAAAAAGTCGTTGTGAGGGTTACGTTGTGTAAGTACATAAAAAAAGTTATTGATTTTTCTAATTGGGTAACGTACTTTCGATATCAGTTTAAAGACTTTAAAGTTTTCTGATATCTGTTATATTTACGGAATAATCGATTGTAATTCACGATTGCACCCATTATGTCTCGGCGGAAATGGCAATTAGTGTATACAAAATCGACTTATTCACGAGTTGTTTCCCGGCCTCTGATATAAATGACTACTTAACGTAATAATATTTCAAGCGCGTAGAGTAAACTTGCGTTTTTTTTTCTTTTTTTTTTTTCTTTAGACGTCAGTTTTAAGGTTTTTTTTTAATTGTAAGTATATACAACTTAAGAATGATTTTAATTTTTTGTGTCATATAATAAAAGGGGAGTCGAATTTTCTACTTCAGTGAAGTCGAGGGCAAATTCTACCTCTGTCTACAAGACGGTTTCCCATCACAGTTTGCTTCAGCTCCACGGGGCTATAGTGTCCAGGCGTATAATCAACCTTTGAACAGAGCCCCCGCGGCCGACGGCAAATTCAATCGCATTTCTGCGACCATCGCAGGTTCGACCGTTGTGAGCTCCAAGGCCGCTAGTATCGGCTCGTCAGCCTCCACGGCGCTTATTGAGAGCTCTAACTGCTTGAGGGAAAACTGCGGGGAGGTTTTCCGCACTAGCAAGTTGAGCACTCACCACCCCGGAGCACACCGCTCCACGTCCGACCAAAGGGCTCGGTCTCGAGCACCCTGGGCAGGTAAGAAGCGTTCGGCGTACATCCACAATGAATAGACTTGTACCCCTAGATGCGGCTCTAGGAATCTGTGCAGTTCTATCCGTTACTGCATACCTGAGTAGAAACGGACTCCCCAGTAAATGATGCGGACGAACGTATTTAAGCAAAGCGATGTAAAAACTTCAATAGCGCGTTCCAAAACACAACCAGTTTTTAATTCAAACCTGAGTTCTAATATACAACCATCTGCTTTCTAATTTCAAGGTTATAAATTACATTTTGTAGCGTAAACAGCATGATATTCGTCAGCGAGTGAGATAGCTACATACGTCTATGTGTAGGTGTAGCGGAAACAGCAAGATAAACAAGCGCGGCGCGGGCGATAGTAACGCCATCTCTGAGCGGTTATGTGCAACCTTAATAAGATGATTACTATGAGGTGACGTAGAATATCAATGTGCTTTGTGACGCAGCCAGAAATTAACATTTTAACTTGTATTGTAATACAGCCAGATTTTTTTTATAAATGCCAAGTTTGTGTTACAATCGATATACGTAAGGAAATTACATAGTTCTTCATAAACAGGTAAAGAGCATAATTATTGTAAAAGACAAATGCGATGCAAACTGATAACAATCTAGTGGAAATTAAATAGGTAATCAGAATCATCTGGTTATTTTCTTACGCAATTTCTACATTCACCTTTTGCGCACCACCTACGCATGCAGAGATGTTATGTTTACATTCGCAGTAGGTTCGCTTTCCTTTAAAATGAAAATGTTCTTTATAATATTCAAATATATTGCTAATCAAATTTTACTTTTGAATGGGTAAAATACAGACGTATTTTATTATTGTGTCACTGGTCACTGATAATTTTTTTTGTTAAGTTCTATAAATAAGAACCTTTAATTAGTTGTGTATTTCTATTTTAATACATAGAAATATAATATATTCGGTTAATTTTTTTTATTTAGTTACATTCTGGTATTAAAACGGACGGGCACGTCACATTTAGTCATATTAAATCAGATCCCATAAATTATTACATAAGTTACTTTCTGATCAAGTTTGACGCTTAATTTAAATCCATTTGCAGTAGCATTTTTAGCGTTTGCGTTTCGTTGTAAATTGTCAAAATACTGTTTTTGTTGATTTTTACTTTGCCTATCCCTGTTGGGTTTCAGTTCAAGCTTGTTATTAGTTATTTGCTTAGTCCCTTTATGTACAATACTTCTCAGGGAAAATGTACTTTTATGTGCTGCTTACCTGAACAAATGTCAACAATCTTATTTCCGGGCCTCTTGGAATTTTTGTGTAGTAGGTAACCAAGTAGCAATTTCCATTCGGAAAAGGTAAATAGATACAAAGGCAAAACTAACTTTTTACTGACTTTCGTTTAGTAAAAAAATAATAACAAGTTGATTTAATCAAATGCGATATCCTATTGGATATCCCCTTATGTTTGCGATATCCTATTGGATATCCCCTTATGTTAATTAAGATAAGACAAATGGATTTGCGGCCCTGCGGGCCGATTTTTGACCGTCCAACGCTCGACGTTTCCCTCGAGATCTATCGAAAAACTATATGACGTTTTGACAGATGTCGAGTGAATAGTCGAGCGTTCGACACTGAAAGATCGGCCCGCTGCGCTCAAATTTTTGTCACCTCCACATTTCGTTCACAGGCCCATCGTAATTGAGTGGCTCATTAAGGCTTCGGACAGCCGGTTATTAACGCTATCAGCGTCTTTAGGGGCTCGTTGCAAAATAAACTGTCACTTCGGAGGATGTCGTCATTTATTTGGAAAAGTCGGGTATAGCCTTACCGTCTGGCAATGAAGCTTTATAGGCTCCGTGCTCCGCTGCCCGCTGGTTTTCAGACTGTGGCCTTACAAATCATAAATTTCCCACTCACTATTTCATCCAAACACGTCCGAAAAGGATTATGTCTACTCTTCACGCAATTAATCGCTGACAGCTAATTACGCCCGAGTCCGGCCGATCGTCGATTGTTATCGAAGTAATTACAGTAAGTGCAAACTAAGGCTGTCCAATAAACGTAAAACTGACCCCGTCGTGGCCTCATTACGCAAGTATGGCCGAAGTGTTTGCGTCACTGGACAAGTGGGCATTTAAAGGGAGGGGTGGTCGGAAATTATGTCTAGTTTTCCCAACAATGTTTATTTTGCCCTCTTGGTTGGAACGTGAGATGGTAGTCGCTTTCGTAAAAGTAGTGATTACGCCAAATCTTGTGGATTTTATTACCGTTTTACTCCGGAAATGTTTATCTCTGCGCCCGTAGCACATGTTGCGCTCGAGAGTATCTCGACTTATCTAGAGCTACGCGTCTTTTTCTGATCGGCGCTGTTAGAAAGCGACGGATAGCTCGACATACGCCGACATACTCTCGAGCGCAACACGTGCTAGGCCTACTGATCGTAAAACCGATCTGGACATGATTAGCCTGGTTGCGTTCCTAATAGAACTAAAGCTATCATAATTTGTTCAACTTGTGATGGGTCGTCGTTGGTTTGTGATACTTTACGAGATTTAATAGATGGATGGAAAGTGGACTGATGACCTGGTAAAGGTCGCGGGAGTCCGCTGGATGCGGGTGGCGCAGGATCGGTCATTGTGGCACTCTTTGGGGGAGGACTATGTCCAGCAGTGGACGTCTTTCGGTTGACATGATGATGATGACGAGATTTAATAGTGATAGTTTTGCCGTGAAGTGGCTCTCGGGTCAAGCCGCCTCGTGGGAAGCCAGTCCTGTCAAACTGATTTAATTTGACAGACATTCAGATATCACCGCTCGCTTCACCGTTGGCCTCATCTTTGCCCCCTAGCTAAATGCTGGCCAAGGGCAATCCCCTTATTAATAAAAAAAGTACTCTTTGAGCAATGATTGCATGGATAATATAATATGTCAAGATTTATACAATACATGCCGTATTGACGGACTAGAAAAGGCCCGATTCCAGAAAAGATTCCCAGTAGGTCTCTCACAGAGATATTTGCAGTTCCTTACATGTTTCTTCTAAAATGACCGAGATATTGAAGCAGGAATATGTCATCTTCAATCAAATATCGCGGATGTATTACCGGCCCAGAGTATCCTAAAAACGCAAAATTGTTGATGGACCAATATATATTGTTGTGTATATGATTTCCACACTTTTTTTATACTTTCAACGACTGTGGCAACGGTCTACCTGATGATAAGTGGACACCGCAGCCTATAGACGCCCGCAAGTACAAAGCAGTCACGCGCACGCTGCTGACCCTTACACACAAGGTACAAATTTAGGTCCGTCGCTCGCGCTCTCAACACAGTGCATCCTCGGGAGCTCTGGTCACCTTGCTCACCTCCAGGAACACAACAGTACATACCTGTATAAATAATGTTATTATGGCGGTGGTCGTCTACAAGGCGGAGATACTTCCCCAGTTGAACTTAAAATTCGAGCAGATGAAATTTTGCTGTGCCCTAGTTGCCCTAACTCTTAAAAAGCACATATCAAGGTAACACACTTACTTACTTAGTAGACTAATGTAGTATGGCAACAGAACTAGATTCCAAAACTCCGGAGACTATTCGACATGTTATTACGACATCCCAAAGTTCATAAATTGAGATCTACATAAAATTCCGTGCAGATGGCTGGTTGGCGGGATTCCAACGGACTACATGGGAATCGATAGAATGCAAAAGTTACCCGCAGAAACAATAGCGAGACGCGCAACGGTAACAGAGGGCCACTCGAATACAATCGTTAGAACAACAGACAAACATACCTCTGTATATATGGCGATTTGAACGACAAATGACGAAAGCACTGCTTTTACGATTGGTCTATTAACAATAGCGCACCGCACATTCACATAATGAAAGCAGCCTAGGTATTTGTGAAAATCGGCGATCTTGCTAATTATTTCACAGTTGAAAAAACAAAAGTTGTCCCTCCGGCTCCGGTGGTCAATAGTTAACGGCTTATATGAAAAATCTAACAATTCATACGCAATTTCAGTTTGATATTAACTGCCCGCGAAAAGAGACAGTCCTGAATCTTCCTCATATTATACATATGTATTTACACAAGCATTTATAAGTTAGAGAGAGTGCTGCGTCAACAATGATAAGACTTACGCCTATTCTTTGAAGGATTAACTAGAGCTTATCCAACTAGGATACAAAATGTAAGTCGACACCGACGGGATAAGTTTGCGTGACGGAACAGTCTTAGTTATTTATTTGAGCTTTAGAGTGTAAATTAAGTGTGTAAAGTTTGTCACGAATAGGTAAATATTTCTTATTTTATTTTTAAATAATTGGTTCACTAATTGTCGTATTTATAAGGTATAGCTACCGAATTAGTATTCTATCATATACGATTTATGTCAGAATCAGTCGAAGCTGGTCCTTAATGTCAGCATTTAATTGCGTAAGTTTTTGAACGCGCATTAGGACTTTAGGACATAACCACACATAAATGAACTGGCACCTTCATGTACATCTATCATGTATATCTTTAGTTATTCGCAATTTAATTTTTCGTGGAATTGGTACCTAAATTACTAATTCCTACAAAATTAGGACCGTTAGGACTAACTATGACTGAGACTGACGTAGTATTCATGATACGACCCCGGTGGATACCTGATATACCATATTATACCACCGACTACGTAACCTATAAAACTTATACCAGATATTACAGACAAGTGCCTCTTCTGGTCCTTTCTTTATTAACAAACTTGCCATTGTGCCACGTAAGAACACGTTAACTCGAAAAACTAAATTACTACGCTTCTACTTAGCTTTCACATCTTTGGCGTACTCTTTACTTAAAGAGCATAAATAAATTATTCCAAACTTTCCTTATTTGTTCTCGTTTTATTACACGTTGTAGCGATTATTATAAATATATGGTAGCGATTATTTTGTTTATGTGGGTGGTGAAATAAGTAATTATTTATGGTAATTTGTGGCGTAAAAACGCGATAAAATAAGTATAATTAAAGGTTTGTGTCGAAAAATGTCGTCGATTTGGGTTTATAGCTTGACTAATATATAGATAGCAGCAAAGTTAGGGGAATTGCGTGACTTTAGTAGCGGATGTCAGTTCCCAGTGTGATCACTCTGTCCATATACGAGTACGACTAACTGTTGACATGGCTCAGATTCGATTATTATCGATAGCGCTGCGCTTGTAGTCGCGGAATAAAATGTTCGTCACTTGTTCGAGCGTAATATCTTCAAAATAGAGTCCAGAATTGACGAACCTTATTACGACTTCGCCTGACGACAAAAGGAAACAAGCCTAACAGCCGACATTTCAAAACCCAACCGCTATTGGGTGATAGTATAGTAGTGTAACTAGTGTAGTGTGTGGGTGTGTAGTGTAATAGTTTGGGTGGTAGATGGGTATAATCTGTTTTGTCTGTATTGTTTTTTTTTCTTGTCTTGTGTACAATAAATTATTTATATACATACATAGTTGCTATCAGTTAAGTAACCAGTTGAATTAGTTGCGCTTGGGCTTAGGTGGTTGTCACACTGATGCCGTTTCTTGGCGGTTTCCGCAGTGCGAACGGGATATCGCTATGCAAGTCTATAGCGGTGTCCCGATCGCACCTTTTGGTTTTATGTAGATCCGTTAGACCTTATAAGGCAAACGTCCCAGTGCTCGACACCTTAGTCCCAATAAATGACACATATTAATCACCTCTGTCATCGTGACATAAGATTGAAAGTGCCGTGTCTGGGGTCAGTATCGAGCACACGTAACTTGATTGTTTCGTTTAATATAATGCATTGTTACTCGTATTAAATTAGGTACAATCAATTTTGTTTTATTTTTCAATTGAGAAAAATTTTAGTACTTACCTAATTATGTTTCGTTATTTCACCTATATACCTATTCTGAGAAAAAATAATATAGCCACAGTATTCATATATTTGAAAATGAATCATTATATAAAAATATTCATTTAAATAACGCGATATTTGTATTGAATTCCCTTAATCACGATAAACGATAGATAAAGACGGTAATTTGTAGGTCTCGTTTCATAGTGCTTAATATAAAGTAATGTCCTGTAGCACAAACAAATGACATCTAGACCTCTAGACAGCAGACAAATTACTGCAAAAACCTCAACCTCAATTATATTTCATTTAGTAAAACAAAGACTCATATTACTAACAGTAACGAACTCAGTTACAACCTTGTCTCACAAAGACCGTGCCTAACAATAACACAGATAATTAATCCCCAGTTAGTTCATTACTAAGCAATGTTTTTATCCCTTGACAAATGGACCTGCGACAGCGACGAATGGGTCGCGGGTATCGAGTTTCCTGTTTTCTACTCTGTGGGATGGTTCAATTAAGAGAAAACTATCAATTGCGATAAAGATATTACTCTAGAAAACGGGAATTAAGAGGTGCATCCAAGAATTTTAAAGACGTTTTAATTTTCTTGGATATGTTTTTCCAAATACACTCGCGGACAAAGAATACGGATCGGTAAAATACCGTCATATTTCCTAAAATACTGCAAGGTTGTAAGCTTTTTTTAATCATGTCATTATCTTTATATAATTTTAGTTTGGGGCTAGATCCATTTGTGTAAGATTGTCCACAAATATTTATTTTTTATTTAGGGTATCGATATGTCCTACCTAACTATGGTCCGAAATATTACCCAATTATACCCTTCTGGTTTTCAAAACAATGTCGATAATAATCTGCGCGTTAACCACAAATTATTAACCATCTTTTTTAAAAAATAACTTAATAAACCTTGGGTTTATTTATGACAATAATTGGGAACAGGGAATGTCCCCTTGCTATGACCACCACCAATGCTATGTGACGCCCTTATTGTAAAACCACAAGGTATAAAATTGGTTGTTTCTGTTGCATTTGTGCTCTGTTCAAACAAAGCCTTAAGTAAATAAAGAAATCTCGTTCCGCAAACTGATTATAGCCGCAATAACAGAGATTACACGTAACGTAATATACGTATTATTACGTAATATGTTAAGGAAACATTATTATTATCATGTTTTACAAAAACGTGTGTTTGAAATCTTATTGCTAATCTTTGTTTCACCTCTCTTTGTTATTTTAGAAATATGAACGCTTATTACCGGTAATAAGGTGGAGATTTGATTGGATCACGTGAGTGTTTATTTGAGCAAAACAAATTGAATTGAGTGTTTTGTGTGTTGTTTATGTATAATGTGTGTTGTGTTTATTTAAATTGTATATGTAAATTTAAATTGTAAGTTGACATATGACATGTATAATTGTTATTTTATTGATAAATTAGAGACTTAGAGGTCATTAACATATAAATTGAAATCTACTTAATCATTTGATTCGATTTATTTATTAATTGTTCCGCTTTCGGTTGCACTACCGCATATTTATAAATATAACGGGATTAATAGGATTTAATTTAAATTCAAGTCAATAGCATTAGTGAATGACTAATTGAAGTAACGTTAAGGATTTGTGTTATTTTGATATAATCGGCAATTTACACATCACTTTATGTGTATTAAATCAGGAAAAATACCGAGAAGTAGAATTTGTTAAAATAAAAGCGCTATGCCTAAGGGATCCCTTCCAGTTAACCCATTCGAGGCCAACGAACGCTACGCATGCTACGCTGTAGCACGTGGCAGCATTTTTCCGCCTTGTAGCGGAAATGGCATGTAAAGGCATGACGCATCTGTTAACACACTCATTGCCGACGAGTGCTATGCGCTACGCTCGTAGCCGATCGCATGGTTTTTCCGCTTTGTAGCGAAAACTGCCTGGGATCCCGACTATCGGGTCCTCAGCGCTGAATGTCACGCCACTTTCGCTGCCAAGCTTTTCGTAGGGCTATGCAATTTCCTATACATACGAGGAAACGCATGTTATTTACGCCTCTACGAGCAGAGAAATCCTTAGAGGAGTTCTTGGCACTGAAAGTGTTAACCAATCGTTATTTTGTAATGCAGCGAGAACGATTCATCTCGTGAAGGCTTAGAAATGTCTAATTTCCTCCACCGAGCCGCCATCCGCGTTTCCCTCTGATTAATGTACTCAGATTGAATACAGAAACTGTTACGGTACAGAATTATAACTGGCAACAATTGGTTCGAGCTCGTAATGTCGAGGACATAAATATATATATATTTTTGGACTCTATTACAATGGAATAAGGTGAAAATATGTATACATATTGATGCCCTTGACTGTACAGTACCCGCAAGGCGGTAAGTTCAGCTGCTCCAAATTCGAGCAAGATGAACTACGTATTACGAAGACGTCAAAGGTCTTTAATATAACCCGACTATCCGGCCATATGCTAGTCGGCAAAACAGACCGACTATTCGGCACTTAATGATTTACTGGTAAATAATAATAAAATATCAATATTTAAAATTCAAAATATTTTATTTGCTACGAGTAGAATAGCGGATGTTGATAATAATACAATTTGTACAGTTTATTCTGCTGTACTGGGCAAGCAAATTATACTAGGTGTTAATTACAATTTTAAAAGTTATAGTTAGGTTAGTTAAAAATTTATTAATTATTAGGACAGATTTAATGAATATGAGACTTAGTTTAAATATTCATTTTGACTCTGATAATCTAATAAATATTTCTTAAATTCTGGTATATCAGATCTTCTTATAGTCTGGTAGCTTATTATGTAATTTGGGTGCCATGCCAAATAACCTTTTTGCATGTAAGGCTGTTATCGATTAGTAAGGTTAGTTTTTAGCGCAAGTTAGACTACTGTACTGACTAGTTTCTTTGTGACGTTGCCCTCATACACGTCTGTCGCATATGTTCATTGTTATTGACTAGGTTTCCAATTAAGCCTTACAATTCGATGAAATTGCTTCGCGTCCCGCCAGATCACTTGTAATGATTTATCATATGAGAGCAGTACCTAGTTTATAGTTTCAATCACACGTTAAAGTCAACTATAAGCAATAAAAATATAATATAATACAATACTCTTTGCATGTTTTGTTTTCTTATTGGATACTGAAACGGTGTTTTATTTGTTTCAGGTACTGCAAACCCACATTCAGTTAACCAGAAGAAATGTAGTAACCAAAAATAAACAATAATTAACTGATAATTTCACAATTCCCTTAGTATCAAATTACAATATTACCTTAATCAATCAATCAATTATTTATTAATAAAATATTACATCGACTGGTTGGTTGGTTGGTTTTTTTTTTTTTTTTTTTTTATTTGCTTGAGACATGGTTAACAATAAGGTGGAACAATTTTGTGGAGGATCAGCACATCTCGCCAACATTTGGACATGCAAAATATACGAACTTAGGGGCTATTCATAAATTACGTCATCTATTTTTGACGATTTTTGACCCCTCCCCCCCTAAAATCATCCAACCATCATAATTCGAATGACCCCCCCCCCCTATCAAATAAAATGATGTCATTTCTAAAAAATGCGTTCTTAGCTTAATTTTTCAATAAAAAACGATTTAAAATGATTTAGTTATTATTATTTCTTTAAAGTTAAAACAATCAACAAAACAACAAATTAACAATCAACTCTAAATATCAAATAACAATATTTATTCATTTCCCATGGGGACTTCACCCACTCCTCCAAGTTCTGAATTTATTGTTGATTCAAGTTTAGTAGGTATTTTTTTATAGCATTAACAGTTTATAGAAACACGAATTTCATTCCTTTTTTACTCATTAAAGCACTTTTTAAAGATGCGAGAGATGATGTCATCTTGGGATTGACCCCCCTCCCCTCCTACGTCATGCTACCATCATCCAATGTTATGACCCCCCCCCCCTAAATTTAATATGACGTAATTTATGAATAGCCCCTTACGACTAATAATACTACTTATATGTAATTACAATTTATTATTATATTAATTTATTCTACTGCATTCTTTATTCTTCGACTGGTTAGTAAAAATTTTACATTTATTCAAGCGAGAACTCTAATTCCAAGAGAACAGAGTCACTTTCATTGAAAAATAAAAAATCCCCTTTTGAAGGTTACTACGAAAAACAAAGCGAATGAAACCACAAACAGTATAAATTTATCGTTCCCGCTGGACATTTCGTTTAATAACGTTGAACGATGTTTCCAATTTTTTTTACAAAATAACGTTACGTCCTACACAAAACAGGTAATTTATTTGTAGTATAATCAATTTCAACCGTAAAATGGCGGTGCCAAGGTTTATTTTAGCTTAGTCATTCCAGTTGTCATAATACGATTCACATCCAAATGTGTGTGTGATGAGTGAGAGTAAACTTTACATACAGTAGGAAATTACTTTATCCTGTAAATATATCGTCGTTATTGAATGATACGTGATAAGATAGCAGTGTTAAATATTAGAACAATGGAAAATCACAACCTTAATCTACTTAGGTACTAGTCTAGTCTTACTACACGCACTAACCACCAGCCGGTGTTTCTAGAATTTTAGCGCATAGGTAACTTAACAGCGTTCCGTATCTAATCAAACTAACTAATTAGACTTACTTATGATTATGTAAATGTGACATTTCTACATATAAACATTAATTTAGAATATTTTATGTTAAACGCAATCTTATTACCCGCTAAGTTTAACACTAATTCCAGACATCATACGGTGCCTCCCTCATCCGCCTATTTCTATTAATTCAATTTTTCACCTTGTTAGCGACATCTTAAGATCTATTCTTGAGTGCGCTTGAAGTACGTCCTTTTGAAAGTACACTAATTTGCATGCGACAATTCTGCGTAGTGTCTCAGGAAAGCGTCGTTACCATGCAAGCGGCGCGGCGCTGTGTGGTGGGAACTTTCCGCTAAGAGATTGCTGTTTGCCCTAACTTATGATCACATGATGTCACACGTGTGTTCAATTATTTATACACGGGTGATTTTCTAGAATATATTAAAATTCTACGGAAAATTGTGATTATAGTTTATAGACATAGACAAATAACGGTCTGCTGTATTTACTTCAGAAATATTGCAAACAGTTGGAAAACCAAACGCGGTAGCCCTCATTGTTCATTGATAGTTAAATCAGCTACTTTTTTTATGAACCGTTAAAAGCGATCTGTTAGTATGAAGCAGGGATTCAAATGGCAATAAATTACATCACTGCTTTTCTATGGTCAACATCAATAGCGTAATTTTTTTGGATTTTTATGCATTCTAAAATCTTTAAAATAGCAAAATTAAGTTGAAGTGTTAGGAATGTTCAATTTTTGTTCATTGATAGTTAAATCAGGTAGTTTTTCTGAACCGTCCAAAATGGTCTGTTTTCTAATATGAAGTAAGTAGGGATTGAAATGGCAACAAAAATGACGTCACAACTTTTCTATGGTCAACAACAAATGCGTATTTTTTTGATCTTTATGCATTAAAAAAAATTAAGACAAATAAGTTGAAATTGTTACAGCGTATATTCCTGAGTTTTGTTTATTGGTACAGAAAGACTTATTAATACTGTCGTCAATATCCGAATTGCCATTCCAGCATTATATTGAAACGTCGAGTCAAATGCGCTCTGAACCAAAGTTGGAAGCAGTTTGCTGCTGGCTGTTGGCAGTACGATAAACTTTCATCTGTCGTGATTTATCTTGTTTCGAACTTGAGCGGTTTGCATTACGATATTCAAAACGATACAATACAATTAGACTTACTATTTAGGTAATTTGAAGTATATTATATAATTATACTAGTCGGATACTCATTGGATAGTTTGATAAATTGCTACATAATAAATAGTAAAACAATCAACATCCGCTATTGCGTTTATCATTTAGACGGACAATGTAGTCGTAGATTATAATTGGGACGTTATATTTTTAGAATAGTGGCTTAAAATGGTACGGAGTGCGTACGATACAGTTAATAGTGTTAATAATATAAAATAATTTCAAAAAAAAACTAAAGCGCGCGGTTGTTTTCTGTAGTAATCGCAGCGACTCGTTGCGCGTACATCGGGATTAGGTGGGAATTCGGGATGCATTGCTCAATGACCGCATGCATTTATATTGAAATGATTGCCGTATAAAACAATCGCGCGCTGAAATTCTCCGTAATAAACTCGTACATACGTACTAGACTAACAGTTCTCAATTACACAGCGACATTGACATTTACAATATCCAACTAGTTGTGCCAAAATCCTGTGTCTAAATTCCCGACTCATTAGTTACCCATTCAATCTAACCAATCTTGCGTGGAGTTGATTTGAGTGAACTCCAGCTCATTTAAATTTTAATCACGCAAGGAACTTACACCTACCTAACTTCAAGTGGCATTTGCAACTACTGACTAAACACAGAACTAAACTATTGAGAGGATGTGAGAAGTTAGGCAATATGAGCTCGCTTGTGGACGGTTAGAGTTGTCTCTTGAGCTCAAGGCCTTGTACTACGAACATCGAAATCCGAACTTCGGATAGTCCTTTCATTCTTATGGTGTATAACACGAGAGTGAAGGGGACGGCACGATACGAATTTCGGATATCTATGATCGGGGGTAGACCCTCGGGGCGTGTCAGGTGTGTGACATAATACCCCTATATATCAAGGAAATTGTATCTTGGAACATTTTATGACCGGTTATCCTCGTCGCAAGATACAAAGTAGTTTCGAATCCTGGTACGTTGTACTGTGCTTTTAAAATTGAAAATACAATGCGCACAGTGTTTTCAAGTTTGCAACTTTTCATAGGAATAAAATTTTTTGATAGACTGTGATTCGTGCTTAGATGTCATTACACTCCCATTAACTCGATTACACACACACCTCGGATTCGGCTGAAGCCGCTCAACTCAACCAATCTCACTAAAGCGCAAACTCTCAGCGTATCCCAGTGTTTAATCCGCCCGCATGGTCGTGTTGGAGGTTTCTCCTAGATTTTCCCCAATCTACTCTCCAACCACGCACTTCAATCGCTTTATTGGGCTCGGCCACAGTCAGGTAAAAAAAAATAGGTGTCATTACGATTGAATTTATTTCGCAGCATTCTCCGATAATGTTAGGTCTCTTAGGAAAACTCTGTGTTTATAATTTAATGAATGCCCATCTCAAACTTATTCAGCTGGTGACTGCTAATATAGGTATTATGTAGGTAAATGCAAGCCGGACGCTCGGACATCCGTAGCGGGCTTGTCCGGACTATTTGCATGTCTCGACATTTGCCCGCGTCCCTTTGAAATGTACCGCTAATTATTTAGTTGCCAACGTCGACACTTTGAGTTTAGATGTTTGGACACTTGGAGGATTTGGTTTATTATTAGGTAGAAATCTGACTGGTGATTCATAAACCTCCGTTGAAACTGTTTTAGTTAAAATGACCGTAAATTATATTTTGTCTTTATTATCTGTCTGTTACTTTTTTCAAACTAAAGAAAATTATTCCAGGCAATAATGACATTTTTCAGACGAGTGCCTTGCTACTATAACAAGCAGCATAAAGTTAAACAAAAAAACACTATAGGTACTTGACACTTGTAAGTGTAAAGTAATGAACCTCAATTTATTTTTATGTTTGTATTGGTGAATTTTAAGTAGTTACTGTCAGTTTAAATGTGTTTTGTGACTGTGTTCTGAATAAAACAAAACATAGCTTTGGTGCAGATTTAGATGACGAAAATTTCTTATAGAATAGTATGAGAACTTTTCGTCATTCAATCTGGAACGAAGTATACAACGTACTCAAAGATCGTTTGCCATTCGTCGTCTCGAACGTGTTTAAGTATTATTTCGTAGGTCGGTAACGACTCTGTTAACGTGCATCGGGCATCGCACCGAAGGCATTGAACTGCCTGTACTCCGTTTTGAAATATCGAAGAAATAAATAATCAAAAATGTATTTTATCCCTTTCTCACAAACATCTCGTCTATCACATCTAGTCTAAGCGTATCGAACTAAAAGCAATAAACGCTTTTAGATTATGAAAAGGATGTTCTAATACCCAGCCATTTGAGTGGCTTTCAATCGATTTACATTCCATTCGGATCGAATCGAGTCGTTTAGCAGTTTGGAATCCGGTTCGAGTTTCAATAGAGTATAAGAAAGGAGATAGCTAGTGAAGTAAAATCCTTTAAGCTTAAGCCACACAGAGAGCGGGCGGGCGGTGGCGGCGCGGGCGCGGGCGGCGGCGCCGCCGCCCGCGCCCGCGCCGCCACCGCCCGTGCCCGCGCCGCCACCGCCCGTGCCCGCGCCGCCACCGCCCGTGCCCGCGCCGCCACCGCCCGTGCCCGCGCCGCCACCGCCCGTGCCCGCGCCGCCACCGCCCGTGCCCGCGCCGCCACCGCCCGTGCCCGCGCCGCCACCGCCCGTGCCCGCGCCGCCACCGCCCGTGCCCGCGCCGCCACCGCCCGTGCCCGCGCCGCCACCGCCCGTGCCCGCGCCGCCACCGCCCGTGCCCGCGCCGCCACCGCCCGTGCCCGCGCCGCCACCGCCCGTGCCCGCGCCGCCACCGCCCGTGCCCGCGCCGCCACCGCCCGTGCCCGCGCCGCCACCGCCCGTGCCCGCGCCGCCACCGCCCGTGCCCGCTCTCTGTGTGGCTTGAGCTTTAAAGAAAACTTGGCATTCTACTCTGGAAAGGTAGGTTATTGCTGCAACATGCAAATTGAATCTCTATTTTCATCTTTCGTATTTTCTTCAATGATTAAAATGAACATAGAGTTTGTTACTTAAGCGGACGATTACTTGAATCTTAATCTATGGCAGCCTTTTCCTCTTAGGGGGCATCGCGGTAGAATGACAGCGACCTCACGACGCCCCCCATTAAGGCGCAGGGGTGGGCACTGGGCAAGGCATTCTCCATACAAACTCTGTGCACGTTTTATTCGTAGGTTTTGGCACTAACGAATATAATATTTTTTTGGCTGTAAATATTAGATATGCGAAGAAAATGATGTGAAAATTGTCAAATATTTAAAAAAAAAGAAAAAAAAAAAACAATAAAAAAAATTACATCACGAAATAGCTATCAGAAACAGCCGAATGCGTTATAATATATTCAGTAGAGATGTGTTGGAGGAGGAAGAATTGAGGGACGTCGACCTTAAAGATGTCCTTCTGTTCTGCAGGAAAACAGGAAGACTGGAAGGAGCAAGTGTGGGAGCGCCGCCGGGACAATAACCTCGAGCTCAAACTCTGGGGAAATGGGCTGAATGATCCCGAACAAAGATCGACAGCCCGCCTGTTTCCGGCCAGGCGTCCCTACACTACATCTATCTATCTATCTATCTAGCTATCAGAAAAATAAGGATACTGACCAAAAATCATAACTTTAATGCAAACACAAACGAAGTAAATCCTGCACAAAGTTTGTATGGAGAGCTTGCCCTACCCCTCCTCTTAAACGGCAGCGAGGGTTAACGCCCCAGAGGTTTTAGTGGGTATTCCCTTCCCCTGTGGAAGGGCGAGTCCCACATACCTACCCCCCACCATGGGCCTTCCCCGGGCCCGGGGGGAGGCGTAAATGCATTTCCTCTGCGTCAAAAATAAAAAGAAGGCCAGGCACACCGCCGTGGTGTCCAGATATCCGATACCAGTAGGAACGAAAGAGGACGTGCTAAGCGGCGAGCTGGATGCCAGCATTAACTGTCAAACATCGGTTTTATATGACAGAAAATCTTCTGTACGTAAGTACTATTAATTATTCTGTGTCTGTGGCATAACATTGGTCACTAGAGGTCAGACAGAGATTTAGGTTCGCGTATCCTATGCGCATACCTAAAGTCAAGGCATATACGTTAGGGTGTCCCGAAAAATTTTTTTTTTGTTTTTTTTAACACAAGACTTTTTAAAATTTGCGTAATTGATCGGAGATTACGAAAATAATTTTAATTATAAATTTTAATTATATCATTAGGGTTCTACCAATCTTCAAAGTTAAAAAAAAAAAACATTTTTATGGTGGTATTTTGCTATCTTTAATTTCAGTTCCTGAAGTAAATAGAAGAAAAAAAAAAATACTTTTTGTACTACTTAAATGTAACACATACACAATGTTTTGGTTTTCATTCAAAGACATGGTACCGGTAACTAGAAATTTATTAGGTTCTAGAGGTGCAAATACCCTCAAGTTTCAACTTAACTCGCCAGTGTTTGCTTCATAGCCAAAGTGATTTATTAATGTTTTGAAAGTATATTTGCAATCGTTACAGTGTTAAAAGTGGATTATGTGATATATAAATAATGGGTTCCAGGCGTAGTGAGACTACTTGTGATATATTGGGACCATACAAAAAACTTCCCAATCGGCAGCTACCGACTATAAGGAACGTCATTAAATATATTTTTTATACTCGTCGACTACAATATTACAATTAGAACTTCATAGACCATTGCACAATATTATACATTTTAAGCTGAACTAAAAGTCTATGCTCTATGGAGTAATATAATATTTCATTGTACAACTGCGCGGAGAATCGAAATATCATTCAAAAATAGAACGCCCTAATTTGATGAAAAAAATTAAGTTTAAGGAGACTCATTTTATGAATATTTCAACATTGATAGTGCTTCCCGCGCTTCTGAACGTAAAACCGTCAATGCACTTGTCAAATTGTCTACCTACTTAAACGGTCGTCTGGATACTGGCCATAATCATTAGAAAAAAAACTTAAATTCTCTTGCGTCGTGATTGGTCGAAATTTGACATGATGCCAAAGGCGGGCATGGACTGATAATTTTTTTTTTCACTCTTAACAGGGCACCGGGCCCGTGGGATTTGTTATTACAAATTTACAATACTTGTGATATTATCGTAAATTTCATAATTATTTAGACTTGTTTTCAATATTCATCAATACCCACGTGATACGTATTGTGATATATGCAGACCACGTGCTATTAATCACCGTGTAACCTACATGCACAAATGAGATCGTTTCAGCAGCAACTTTCTGTTATTTTGTTATTTTCGTGGACTCGTAGAAAAAGTATTGTATACAATAGTTATATAATTAGCTTTTTGAGTCTCGAACCTTACTTAGACCACTCGGCAAGCCTCGTGGTCTAAACGCGGTTCTCGACTAAAAAAGCATTCATTATATAACGATTGTATAAAATACTATTGTTTGTTAGGAACTACCTGAAATTTAACTCTAACGGGAAAGATCCATCCCAATCAGATATATATATGCGATTGTTTCTGAAGAGATCAACAATATTTGGACTAAAGCTTCGATTCGTAACTAAGGATCGTGTAATTCAGTTACTGAAATCGTATTTCGAAAAGTATCAACAATTTAAAAGAAAAAGCAAACGAAATGATACTTTACAATGAAAATGAAGTGTCTTTAGAGTCATCTGAGAAGCTTTTCGATGTTGCTGCTTGTAAATGTACTTCTTTTCCCATGGTTCCCAAAGTTGCCATCAATCAGAGAAGATTTTTGTTAGAACAAAGAACCGATAGGGAAATGGTTGATGTTGATATAAAAGTAACTGTTAGATTAATAAAACGACAAAAGAGACAAAATGAATATACAATAAGGACCGCAAAAAAGTTGTGTTGACGCCAAGAAACTGATTTTTCTTTAACAAATTGTGATAAGGATACAGTGCGATTTTTTGAAATTGCTTGTCAACTACGTAGTTAAAGTATTCGCCCCGATTTGGTTCTTAATCAAGCAAAAGACATATTTTAAAGAAGTAGCCAGACATATTATACAACTGATTATATACACTCAGTTTTTACCCGAAAATCCCGGATCTGTAGTGAATTCTGTAATCGAAAGAAATGCTTATTTTGCGCACCCGGAAAACATACTTGTCACTATGTTGTTTGATGATAGTGAAGGAAGCTAGCAATGCAAAGAATAATAAAAGCTAGAGAAGCTGAAAGTAGTTCTAAACGCAGAGTATTTAAACCACCAAAATTAACTTCTTTGCTACAGATTACCTACTCACATTATTGTGTGGCACAAGTGTCAAGTTACAGCACCGTCGGTTCTTCGACATATTTCTAACAAGGTCCTCGTTAAATCATAATAAAAGATAAGAGCTTGGAAATTGTTGACTTTCCTTGTCACACACAGTCTGTGGAAAGATGTGTTAACTGTTAAACTGGTAACAGAGGCCTCATAAAGTGTAACTGGCACTTCTAATAGAGATGGCTTTATTAGAACCAGGTTGCAGTCTCGAGCAGAAATGCCAAATTTTGGACACAAAAATAAGTTCAAATTTTAATTATTGTGAGTAGTTAAAAGCCGTTTTTTGTTTACTTGTGCTTTGTTTCTTAAATTTCAATAATTAAATATCCTGTAAACTTGATTTTTTTATTATTTTAGGCATTCGAGTTAGGTCTGTCAAAACGTAAAATTTATAAAACTTTCAAGAGCGGTAGAGCCCTCAAGATGACATGTTAATCACGTTTTTTTGACTTTTCTGTAATCTGTGAAAAATTATGCAACTTTTGACACCTCTTGTGATAGTGTAGCTCAAAAAAAAATTTTTCCCATACATTGACGGGACACCCTAATATACGTACATACCCAAATCATTAGTTTCACTCATCTGCATAAACGGCATCTTCGTTTCTGTGCTAGTTTGTAAAGTTACGTGTTATATGCAACAAAAATACTGAACCCACATCTTTATAAGCCATTGACAGTCGACCACGGAAAGACAACTTTTGTTTTTTTCACTTTGATACACATTATGATGACCGATCGAACAACGTTAAATGGGTTAAATATGGCGCCAGCAGTTGTCTTGGGTGTGTTGCTGTGTACTATAGAAACTTGTCAAACTTGCCATACAATCAGATTTTATCAAACACTGCTTACGTCTTCAAGGCGAGAGTGAATCGGTTTTTACTAGGTAAGCGCGTTCCATCCTAGACCACAATATCGCTTAGGTACTAGGTAATTTGTGGTCAAGCGCAAACCTAAATTGAAAAAAAAAAACGTATACAGACGGTTTGGTTCAACCCACCCTAAAAGGAACAAGCGAACGATTCCAGTTCTTTGCATCTATTGTTTATACCGAATCAGTGCGACACTCCCACGTTCCCGGCTGATAGATAAACAAATCCAATGCGGGAACGTAAAAGTACGTCCACAATCCACATAAATATTAAGGTCTCTGGTTTATTCAGTTGCTGTCCGCGATTTATGGGGCCCGTAGAGACTGATAAGTGTTAGCCCTTTTTCAGTTGGATGGGAAATTGTTTGCCGCGAGTTTATGTTCCGATAATGGCTTCGAGCAAAACTAAATGTAATGCTGTTCGTAAAACTAAGTGTAGATCGTTTGTAAAACGGTTTCCAACATGCGAGGTAACAGAGGGTTAGTCATATAATAATTTACATAGGTATGTGTGATAATAAAATGGTTTGGGACACAATCGGAAGAAATATACTTGTTCTGTAGGCATGTGGTGTTGTGTTGTTTGACTTGTGTGATTAAGGATGTGCTGTGTTGACAGTGGGGAAAACTTCAAGTAAATAATCGGTTGGCAACGCGCTTGTGATATAATTATATAAGTGTCCATAGTCTACAGTTTATACTCCCATCAGGGAGGCCTAAATCTTGTTAACCACCGTCGTTTTTGAAATAATTAGACCTTAAAACATTGGGTGTGTTTGCAGGAATGACGGAATACAGCAGTATTACGTTGTCGTACCAAAAGTATAAAATCCTGGTCACGGCACCTTTGTGATTGTAATTTAATCTGTCACATAAAATCAAGTAAGTAATCGAATAAAACGTGTATTAAATCGAAACACAACTCGGCATGCACTTTTTTGGTAACTAAGAGACATGAGAAACAGTTCATGTCATTTTACTTTATCTAACACGCTCAAATGTACAACTGTCGTGCAGCGTAGTAGTTGAAAAGCGCGCGAACAGTGTTTAAAACTTACATTTCCTTTATTCAGTTTGACCCATAAACTCGCCGAGAAGACGCTAGCTAAGGAGTGTTGGCACGCGACACGATAACTGAACTAAGAAATCAGGAAAACACATTCCATTTGAAAGTTTTGTGATGTTTTTTGACTTCGACTTTATAATTAACTAGCGGTGCTGGCTGCTCTGGCCACGTCGGATTCGTTTGTATCAATTTACTTTCTTACCCCCAGGGGACAACATAGTTCGTTCGGAAGTTTGTGTTAAAAGATAACAAACAAACAGAGTTGCTTTCGTATTTGTAATATTAGTATGAAATGGTAGTTTGCACAAATTTTCCAACTTCACGCGTTGCACGGAAATAAATATAATTTCCAAGAAACATTTTGCCTTAATCTATACTTAGCGAAATCTCCGAGGCAGCGAAACTAAGCGGAGGGTTAAAAATCGCAGCGCTTTTCACGCATTTGTGCTGCGTTTGCTCGTGATAAATCGCTGCTCCGCTCATTTACTCGCTTCGCTTATATTTGCTGGGAAATATTATTTCGGCGATTTTTCTAGGTTTGGAGTGGCGTTAAATAAGTAGATGGGTTGCACAAAAATGGGCGACGATAAATCTTCGATAGAAATAGGGATCGGGATAGAGGTCGCTTTGTGGTTGCGGATTACCGGTCTCTCTTCCCTTATTCATTTCTATGCCTTAGTACTAGAAAAGAAAGACCATAACGTCTAGAACTAGAGTTTCGTAGAAACAAGGAGAGCATACCTGCCTATCAAATATTCCTGATCCGATTGCGTTACTTACAAAGTCCCAGTGTAGGTTGATACTGTCCCAGCCAATATAATGTGTCTATTGCTCTAATGTATCATGTGTATTCGCTATTTGACAGTTGTAAAGATAAAATAATTAATGTGATGGATAAAGTAGCTACATACAGCTAATAGGTTTACAATACTCATACAAAGGTTTTGTGCTTTAAAATTAATTGAAAACATTTTATTTTTGAAAAATAAATTAAGAGTTTTTTTATCTGTGGATTACAAAAACCGAAACGCGTGTGACGTCACATTTCAAAGTTAAGGTTTAATTCCGCAACAGACCGCAACTGCACTTACTGCACGTTATGTTCTTCCGCACTCCAAATTGAACCGTAACGGTATTCGTAAAAAGCTCTATTTAAAATGAGCGGAGAAGTGTCGCAACAGCACAAGTTACTGTACAATTTGGAGTGCGGTGTAACATGCAGTTGGCGTCTGCTGTCGGCTGCGGAAGTAAACCTTTAGTTGTTTATCAAGTGCGACGTCACAGTACTCACAGTCACGTGATCGGCTGTTTTCGCGCGAAATTCAAATTACTTAAAGAAAAAATTATTTTTTTGAAAGAAATTAAGCTCTTTCGGGGAAAAAGAGAACTGTTACAGGTATAAAAAAAACCTACGTATAATTTAAAATACATTTCGGAAAACTGTCAAGTAGCCAATTGTGTACACTATGCTAGACGAGGTCAACGCGTGACTTTTGATAGCCGTTTTAGAGCAAACTGGCTCACCAAACCGAGTTTAGACTTCAATATCCGATAGCTATGGGAACTGTTTGACAGTTAATTGGCTTCGAACGTTTTGCGAATAGTAAAGACTGAATTTAAGTAGTACATTTTAATTAAATTGTAATGACGATGGTCATTGCTATTCCGTTTCATGTTTCAAGAAAGATATATGCTAAATAAAATTAGACATTTATTCCTACAGTAGCACTTAAGCTACAAATTATTAAAGACATAAAATAATGTGAGTACAAATATCAATAGTTAAAGACTTAATGAAGTCACCATTAGTTCGACATAGTTGCTCACAAATTATCTACAGTTCTTATTATTCGACTAATAAATATTTGAAACAAACGTGCCACACTGTTGGCTCTAATTGCACTTAAAGAATTTTCTCCGAGTCTCGAACTGGCCATGACTCTCGCAACTCAACAACTTTTTCCACCGTACCGCCACCTCCGAGTTGTTTCTATTTTCTGAAACTACTTCAATTAAGAGTCCAATTACAGTGGCCAACTATCGTTAAAATTTACTATGGGTTTATTTAACCTAACTGCAATTTGTCCAGTTTTATTGCTCTATTCTCTTTCGGAGCTCTGTCTAATTTATCCATGTGTAATCAATCATTGAATATTCCTGTACCCTTTTCATACAATAATAATTAGATTATTGATAGGGAATGCAATAACAGGTCATTTCCCATAACCGGTTATGGTTGCGATTATGACGAAAAAAATAAAAACCTGTTATTAACCGGTTACGGTTATTTATTGTTAAAAACATAAACTAAAATTTACACTTCGGAAAATACACTGAGACCAATGTGGCAATCCAAGTAAACTACCTCATTCATATACAAATAGTTTGATTTTAATACATAGGGACCTTTATAATCAAACGAACATAAGCGCACTTTTTTATGATCAATTAATTCTACACGAAAACTTCACAATCTTCACATATTAGTAAAAATAACAGTAAATAATGCAGGACATTTAATAATTAAATTTTAATTCATGATTTTTTAATATTTTTAATTAAAAGTTTAACCGAACGTAACCGAAATCGATTATTCCGGAAATTTCGGTTATGAAATTTTGCCGATATTTCCGGTTATAACCGGTTATTTCAGTTATGGTTAAAACCGGTTTGCATTCCCTAGAACGTGGGCTTATTAATTCCTCTACATATATATTAGTAATTTTGTTAGGAAACTTAGTCATGACCTCTTAGCATAATGAATTAGAATGACCTTCGCCTTCCATGTTGACTAACTCAGCTCACGCAATTCCCCTATTCGTGCGTTCGACGTGTTAACTCATTAAATTGCAAGCAATATTTTATTCGCTTTACTTTACTGAAATGAAAGATCTAATCAAACAAATTCCAACTGTTTGTTACCTACTGCCGTTACAAAGGTTTTTAAAATAAATATTATTAGCGATGGTTGACTGAGCAATGAAGCGACAAAATTGGCGAGAACAATAAAGCTGAACTCCGCGGCGGCTATCTGTCAAACGGGGTAAATGTACGACATTGAGATAACATTGTAAAATACAGTTGGGAAAATCGAAATAAACTGATGCCTTTTTTTACGTGGGGAAAATACATTTACGTATCCCACCGTACTACCGTCTAAAAACCCAACGAGTACCGGCTACGCCTTGAAATAAACTGATGCGTACTGAACTGATGAATTTTTAACATTTCGTTATCTACCTGCTATAGAATGTCGATTGCCTATGCTCTACTTTTGCATGAGTGGTACGCCTGCAGAATATACGAGTACACTAAGTTATGGCGATTTTAAGCCTCCTTTTTGTTTGACAGTTTTCTGTACTTAGTTTTCAAAAGTCAAAAACAAGACAATTTTGGATTTTTTAAGGATAACCTTCTGGCCTTGTCCTCAAGTTGTCATTGTCTTTTAGCGAAACGAAAACGATTTTTACGCGTGCCACGATCTCGGTCTAAGTTTCACTCTGATGTGAAAAATGTCTATTGTAATTGTTAGGTCGATGCCGTTGATAAATCCAAAACAAGTCCAAACTTGAGCAATTCATATCAATTAAAATGATTATGTATGCTTTAAGGCCGCGGATCCAATGGATAGGTACGAGGTTCTAAATCCGCTCTTTATATTTTCCGCATCGTCTGAAACGAACTGCAAGGGTAGTTACACACAGCCCCTTCCTACCCAATGAGCCTGGAAACCTGGAATACAATAGACGGAATGATTTACGACCTGTGAATCCCGAGGGTTAGAATTATTATAAAGGTCCGGGTTTGTAACCTTTCAACAGAATTAGTCAAATAAGGCTCGGTATAGTAACAGCTATCTAATCATTGTTAACACCCATGGAACATCGTTACTCCTGCACCACGCTTCTTTATGCGTGTTAGCTTTGCGTATTCGCCTCCCTTATTTAATGCGACATTAAAGAAAGATATGCGACACGAATATTTGCAGAAATTTGCACAAATGTGGTGCCGGCCTTAGGTTAGGTTATCTAGTATGCCAGTGTCGTAGAGGTTCGGCTGAAATCGTTGATTTCAGCATAAGACCGTGAAAGAGCGAGTGAGATAAAAGTACAGAGCCGAAGTTTGTTTTAAAGCGCTTACAGACGTTAACTACTTGCGTCTTTGTTTTAGAGCGGTTCCACACAACCTTTTTACTTAAGTAATTACAAACACGTATTTCACGAACTCACGAATACAATGGCGCCGATACAATACAATACAAATACTCTTTATTGCACACCTCAATAAAAATACAAAACAGTTCAGAAAGGAACATGACGTAGCAAGATATAAGGAGAGGTAGACAACAGGCGGTCTTGTAGCTAAAGAGCGATCTCTTCCAGATAACCTTTGGGTAGCCGATACTGTATCGCATTTCTTCTTCTTAGTCGTGCACTCTTGTCAGAGTGGTCGTGGTTATGGGTTGGCTTCTTCCGTATTAATTGCAGCTTTTTAGTACCGCTACAAAAAGTCGCGTGTGATACTGCTCTTAGATTTGGAAAGGCTTGCCGATGAAACAAATGTCGACACACAATGAAAATTTAGGATTAGTTACATTCATGTGGGAGTTGTTCATGTGTTTACTTAAGCCCCATTTTCATGGTGCAAGAAATTGCATGCTATTTTCATTACATGGCAGCGTTTGAACCGTAAAATATAACAGACGATTTCTTCTTGAATTTATTCGCTTTTCGATTTGCGCTGATTTAAAGTTTCAATTTCATTTGCACTAAAAAAGTATCGTGATAAACATATTTTCCGTATACTATCCCTTCTGTTATAAAGAGCTCAGCGTTTGCTGACAAATGCCTTTTCATATCCCGAATTGACTGTATGAACTAAAGCTTAAGCCACACAGAGAGCGGGCGGGCGGTGGCGGCGCGGGCGCGGGCGGCGGCGGCGCGGGCGCGGGCGGCGGCGGCGCGGGCGCGGGCGGCAGCGGCGCGGGCGCGGGCGGCGGCGGCGCGGGAGCTGCTTTTGACGGTGGCGGCTGCCGCCAAAGGCGGCTCCCGCGCCGCTGCCGCCCGCGCCCGCGCCGCTGCCGCCCGCCCGCTCTCTGTGTGGCTTAAGCTTAAAACGAAAGCCACCGCTATTAATGCCACGTCGCCAAAAATAAAACAACACCGCACGTGATATTTCGCAGAATACCTAGTTACTGTCATATTTCTACACTAGAGTAACAACGTCATATAGAACTTCTGATCTCGTTCAGATGTGACGTTTTCCAATCCGTGCGATCAAAGAGGAAACTCACAAACTCAAACTAGAAACGCCGCAACATAACCAGCATCATAGATTCTTAGTTCATTCCAGCTTTGAACAGTTGTGTAGAGTTTTGCGGTATTAGGAATGCGATTCGTGCAGTAAACTAACAACTTCCACCTTATTGCGATTAATTTCGACTGTGATTCATCGGAGCTATTAGAATGAATAAAAGCACTTAACACTGGAGTTATAGACAAAGTATGGATGCTAACGATCCGAATGCTGTCCTTCGACGCTAATGCTCGATGAATCTGGATATCGAGTTCAATTAGACAAGTTTGTCCATTACCCTTAAACTAGACTAAGTTATTGAGCTTAGAGAATTACAGACTTTGAATCTCAATTTAGCTTAATGCTAAGCGGGGTTTATCTCCCATTTCCCCAATAACCTGCGGCAATGATGCATATTATACTCAAATCAATCGTTATTATTATTATGTTGCAAACATTGAGTTAACGACATACATCCAAACTCAGGAAGGATAACATCCCAAATGAATTAAACGTTGGCGTATAGAATCTGGCATGCCATGAGATAATAAAGTATTTTTATGGCTCATAAACGTCATATTTATTACAATTTAATCGCGTTACGACAACCTCTATTGATATATCTCGTTTGCGGAAACGTGACGGCGCATACCAAGGTTCCATTGACTGTAATGTTTAGTGTGACATCGAAGAAGTAGGAAGGCGGAGTAAAAATTTGAACTTTTTTATAACACAAGCTTAGGAAGCATACCCATACTACGTGACCCATTATTTACAACTTTTGACTCGCCTTCCCCCTTCGGTGACCACCCATGGTATATGCCAAGTACACCTCCCCCCCTCCGTCTAGTTTTCACGTAGCAATTCATCAGTATGCTATTAAAACGCTTTCTAAAACACTACCGCTGACTGAGTACAAATAAATATAAATAATAAAATAAATATTTATCTTACCTTACACAAATCAACCTCGTCCCAAACTAAGCAAAGCTTGTACAATGGGTACTAAGCGACGATATACCCGTACATACTCATATAGATAAATAGATACTTAAATACATAGAAAACATCCAAGACTCCGGAACAAATAATCGACAGAACAGTAGGTACAGTCCGTACAAAAGTGTAAAGCCCAACTCTGTCAAGTAAACGCAAACAAGAATCTACCTTACAGCCAGAGCTCTTAGTCGCTTTTTGCTTGCGTTCGTTTGGCCTTAGAGTTTCGTATGAAGTATACAGCCGAGCAACTTCATTCATATCAAACGGTTTATGACTCGGGCAAAAAATTATGCCAAGGCCGGTGATGTTGCGGAATTTGGAGACAATTAGGGTTGAGGACATGGTGCTGGCAGGAAAGTGGCCCTCTTTTAATAACTCAAGTATAATGTACATTCAGGCGTCGGGATCAAAGTGGGTTCATTTTGTTGAGAAATTCTCGACGGATAGAGCCCGTTTTTGTTGCTTTTTTTAGGGTTCCGTACCTCAAAAGGAGCAAAATGGAACTTTGTTCATCACTTTGTTGTCTGTCTCAGGTCTTAAGTCCCTCAAGCTGTGAAAAAATCAACCTCCTCAGTTAACGTTGCAAAAAACGTATATATATTCAGACACTCAAGAGAATCAAAATTTATAGGGTACTTCCCTTTGAACTGAGAACTGTGAAATTGGGCAAGAAATATCGGCTTATACCACAAGTGCAGGGAAAAATCTAAAAATACTACATTTGTAATAAAAAATGGGTAGCATTTAACGAACCACCAAATTAGTTGCCGAATGATGCTCTAAAAAATTACATTGATTACCAAAAATACTAGATTCGCACCAAATTTTCAACTCCTTTTAAATATAAAGTGCAACTCAAAGAAGTAACATGTCGATAACCTATTAAATTTAATTGTTACCAAATAAATTAGTCACTACCCAAAAATACTTAATGATCACCTAATTTCAAACACCAAATTTCATATAATTTACATCCAAATATTACAGGGCTCGTAATCCTATTAAAATTATTTACACCCAAATAATTCTTTCGATACCCAGAAATACTACATGATCACCAAATTTCACGCGGCAATTGTTTTTTAACGCCCCACGCGCAAAGCAGTTCCAATCTAGTCTAACCTCATTGCTAGCACACTGATGCGGTTTTCCATACGGTCCGTCTCGCTCGCACGTCGCACCGCGTGCGAGCAAGACAGCGCTAAATGATTTTATTTTATAGAAGCTTCAAAATTTCTGTAATTTTAATGAGACACGTACATAACATAATTTAATTTAATATCTTTTCAACAGTGCTTTCCGTACTGGTCGCATACAGCTATTTGTTCTCAGATGTTTTTGCCTCTACTCTATTCGCTGATAATCGTCAATTTGCCTAGGTAGTAGTATTTTTCTATGACATCTATTTTTATTTCAAACTAGTGGACATTGGTACAGTATTGACGGATCTCCGCTGGCGCGGAGCTCCTATTTTGAGTTATTTTGGCCCTTCGGGCCGATGCAAAACTAACATAACCTAAACCTACCTATACCTATTAACTACCTTTAATTTTTCCATGAAAGTCTATCTAAATTAATAAAGTAAACTCATTTGAGGACCTTTATCCATTTTCATAACAAACTAACAATTTAATAAATCAACAAAACTCATTTTCAAATAAAAGTTTTCAATCAAACGCGCTCACGTCAACGCATTAAAAAATTAATAATAAAACTTTTTGCAGTTTGTAAACCATCAGCAATAGGTAGTTAGAATGAAACAGCAATAATAGGTACCTTTCACTCTAACGACAATTTGTATTTGATTGAGTGAGATAGCAGTATACGTGTTATTATTTCACACAGCCACATTGCGCGTTGTTTTTTAAATTAATTTAGAATTTTACTTTCTAATTTATAACATTTTGGAAATGACTAAAATATTTATAGTGCTAAAAACAATTAATTTGTAACTGTTTACTAAAATGTAGCATGCGATGTGTATAATATTTGGATGTAATTCTAATGAAAAAAGGTGCATGAGATTAGGTGGTAGTTTAGTGTTTTTGGTGGTACTTGACAATTTTTTTGATGCGATTATAAATTTATAGGAACGCAATAAGTAAAATAGGTGCAAGTGCTGCAAAAATAGGTAGAATATTTTTGGTGACTCGGAATTGCTGATCGATAAATTTTTTTGAGTGTTCAACCTTATTTTAGGGTTCGAAAATTTGATGATATCAAAAGTTATTTAGGTGATCATTTTATTTGTTCCCATAAAAAATATCGCAATCAATACCTACAAATTTGTACGGAACCTAGTGGGCGAACTCGCACTGATCTGGTTTTTTACACTACTCTAATAATTATTCTAATAATTATAATACGTAAAGTTAATATAAGAAGACTTTTTAAGACTAGGTAGCTATGATAAATTAATGAAAGACAATCTCATAAAGATAGCACCAAAGTTTCTGGTCGCAATAGAGATTATTATTTAGAAAAAAAAAACAATTTGGTCACCTTATACACGCACAGGATACACGCAAGGATTAAGAAGAAGCAAGCAAGATTTATTCACAAAATTATACAAATTTTAACATTTCACACACTTCTGCCAAACCACAATGCGATTGGTATTCTTTCGCGTAGCTTTTCTCAAAACTCCCATCATGGCATGGCGTTTTATCGCAAATCGCCGGTGACATACACATTATTTGTTTTTTATCACATTTGCGATCGAAACATTACATTTTCAAGCATGATGAATCATTTAAATATACAGCTAGAGTTAATTTTCTCGTTGCTGAATTAATTTAGGCCTAAATAACACAATGGCTGCCACGCGACATCGAGGGTTATCGAGCTATCGCGCGAATCTCCCGTGTATTTGGCAAACATTTCAAGTGCTATCTACATTCCGACAACTGTTATCTTTTGGCACGGAGAATCAACACGGTATATCATGTAATTTTAGGCTACCTATATTGTTCTGGGTTTTGATAGCTTCATTTTGGTTTCGCGCATATACGCCATTTTCTTTGGAAAGCCTCACAGCTACTCGTACTTCTAGGTTTTTTTTTTTAAATATCAGGTTTAGTTAAATGTTATTGCGGCGTACTGGCAGAATAAAGGTAATTTATGTACCAAACCAATAGGTAAGTAAGTATAAATCTCTGTACTAAACCCTTTCACACAAAAACGAAATAATGACGCTGACAAATACTTTCAATATGGCGGAGCCGGCAAAAAATAACATAAATCAAGTCTGTTATTCCGGAGACGTCAATAAGATCCAGAGTTTGTTCCAGCTAAACGGGCCGAAGAATATTTATTCCGGCTGGTCGAGACTCGAGAGTTTGAGAAACGATGGAATTATGCGAAGTTTCTTGACGAGCCGTTTGATGCACGCTGGGAACAGACGTCGGTTCGTTAATTAATATTAAGGATAATATCCGTATAATTTCCGGATAATATGTATATTAACATTAAGTATTAACATTGTAAAAAACTACGGTAGCCCAGTACCCTTACCATGAGTTTGCAATGTTTGCATTACCGTACTCGCTAGCGATTGCGTAAACGATTTAGTATGGACAAAAGTACAGCGCCTCTGGCGGTAACGCAATAGAACTAAGAATCGCCATAGTAAATCGTTTATGCAGTCGCTAGCGAGTACGGTAATGCAAACATTGAAAACTCATGGTAAGGGTACAGTGGTTCAAGCATGCGGTCGTGGGTTCGAATCCCAGCTCGTACCAATGAGTTTTTCGGAACTTATGTACGGAATATCATTTGATATTTACCGTTAGCTTTTCGGTGAAGGAAAACATCGTGAGGAAACCTGCATACATCCGTGAAGAAATTCAAAGTTGTATGTGAAGTCCCCAACCCGCTCTGGTCCAGTGAGTCTGGTCTATGAGAGGAGGCCTGTGCCCTGAAGTGGAACGATATAGGGTGATGATGATGATGATGATTAACAATATTGTATATGTACATTAACACTATGACATGTGAAAGTGCCCTTGTGGCCTATTTGCAGAATAAACGTTCGAATTTTTGAGACAGCAACTCATTGTTATTCCTAAATGAGAATGCCCCAGCATTTTCATTTCATAGGTACTATCACAGCTACGGTTGTAACTGCCATCGCTGCAATTACAAAACGCTAATCTATTAATAAATTTATTGACTGTCTAAAATAAATTGAGTAATTAGCTAATTAGCGTATATTTGTGTCGCGTTTTATAGTATGAATAGATGTCACACCGCTTGCGTGACGTGTGTACCTACTGCGTACCTCACAAAAGCAGTATGACATATCCTATGAGGATCCATATTTTAAAACGCGCAAGTCTACGCGAACTTCTTTCAATTCCTTTCAATTAATTTTGTCTTCCATGCTAATTGTTGACGAGCGCAAACGCCATGCGTGCGCTCGCTGTCTTCGGTTTCCAATTAAACTTCGCTTGGCACCCGTGCAATTTTGCAAATTAGGAGAAATTAGGCCAACGTCATATATTATGAAGCGACATCATTCTTTATTACACTGATTGAGGCATCAAATGTTACATTACAAAGAAGAAAAAAACCTGTACTTAATGCTACGATGCATATCTTTGCGTATCTTTATGTTTATATTGACGTTTATGTCTTTTGGAATCAAGATGTATTGATTAAGTTTGGCCTGTGGTCCGCAGGTCCAATTACCCTGGGTTCAATTTGGATAGATTTTGCACTCGTTATTCCATGCCATTTTATGTTAACGACGTTGAAGCCTTCAGTTGACAATGTCAAACATACGTTACGCAATTTTACGCAAATCTAATAATTGTAATTATTAGCACGGAAAATGACATTTAGCCACGTGATCATGTAATTTGGTGTACTAAGATTAGGTTTATGTCATTTTTCGATCCGATCAACCTTACACGCGGCACTGTAAAGACGGTACGTAGTTAAAATCACACTGTATTTGATAAAAACAATCGTTATCGATGGTTTACTGCGCGATCCAGACGGTCGCCAAGTCCCTGAGACGGAGCGACCTTGGTCCGCAAAGACCGGTTTTCAAATGAAATTTTGCTGGAAACAACTGTCTTCACGGTCCGTGTGGACCAAGGTCGCCGGGTTGGGGCTTGTTTTCAACCGTCTGTCACGGGCTTAAGATGTTGAAGGGCACCTATATTTTTGATTAAATCATCATCATCATATACGTAACCACACTGCTGGCCACAGACTCCCTAGTTCCCTATAGATCTACTCTACCCCTCTTATAAAAGGGAAGGAATGAGAGGAGGATTTATACAATGTCTGTGCAAAAAAGGTTTAAAAAAAAAAACAAACCAAAAAGACCATGCTATAATGAATGTAACATATCAACTTTCATAACTCGCCGTTTAAAACAGCGCCGAATCCGTAACGAAATCACACATTTAAATAATTTATTTGTTCCGGATGTTTTGATGCGGGGCCGGAACTCGGAAACAATTCTTCTGTGAATGCCGGAATATTTTTTGCGTAGGTATAAAGTAAGCCGGACGGCTATAAAATGAGACATAATCTTTATCGTTCGTGGACACGAGTGTTTTTGTTCTTTTCGTCTCCGTAATGAGAACAATTTGCAAATTAGAACCATTTAGTTTTGCATAGAAGCGATATGCATGTATGTTAATCCTCAATAATGTTGAGAATTAAACGTACCACACGTTTGAAATAAAAAAAAAATACGTGAGAAATTAAAACAACTTATACGGTTTCATGAAAAAGCGACGGTTATATTCGTCCTTTTCACTCTGCCGAGTCAGCAAGACACAAATTGACTAGATGTACACCCGTGACCGAGCCAAGAGAAAAGCAATTTTAATCAAAACCCCACGCACCTTCAACCTAATTCATGAATCTTCTTCTTTTAAATGAATCTTGAAAGCGAGCAAGTACTTAGTATGTAATGGCTTACACGAAATTAAAAGACGCGTGGATCCTACCCTATATTCGGCAGTCTGCGAAGTCGTTATTCATTGATAATTAATAATTTTATAAACAAGCTTTTTAGGGTTCCGTACCAAAAAGGTAAAAAAGGAACCCTATTGGTTTCACTTTGTCTGTCTGTCTGTCTGTCTGTCTGTCTGTCTGTCTGTCTGTCTGTCTGTCTGTCTGTCACATCGCTAAATATCTCAGGAACTACTTATCCTATCGATTTGAAATTTGGAATAGTTATAAACAAGGGTAACCCAGATACATAGAAGATGGTTTTTTAAATTATTTTATTTTATTTTCTGTGAATAATGACAGATAAAAGGGGGTTCAAAATTTTAAAGTCTGGCAACTATGTCAAGTGGGGTATCATATGAAAGGGCTTGACTTGTACATTCCAAAACAGTTTTTAGTTTTTTTTTTTCGTTGGGGAAATTTCGATTTACGAGGGAAAATGTAAAAAAAAATACCATTCCCCCCCCCTTATCTCCGAAGTTTACGAAGAAAAAAATTTGAAATTATTACACAACATTAATATGCATGTATATTTTACAGGAAAATTATAGCCATAGCTCTATCTAGTTTTTCTTTTTTTTAATCATCAAAAAACTTTTCTATACTAAGTTTGTAATTTAATCACCTTTGTATATATTTTTGTTTTATATTTAAATTTACAAAATTACGTTGAAAATACCTTCTTTCAAATAAAAAAAACAATTATTGAAATCGGTTGATGTGATAAAGAATTATCCTTGAAAAACCAACATACGTACTAAGTTATTCAGTCGCGCAAATTAGTAACACAATGCGCCGATAGATGGTGCTGTCATGTTTTTTTTTAAGATTGTTCCTGAATTAATGGGGTCGGGACGGGTACACAACTACATATTCAAGAACTGTGTACGGAACCCTCGGTGCGCGAGTCGGACTCGCACTTGACCGGTTTTTTTAAGTTGCAAACTATCTAACTATGTATTTGTATATTTAAGAGAGGTAGCACAGAAAAATGTTATCTTGCTCGAATTTGGAGCAGCCCAACTGGGGAAGTACCTCTGCCTTGCAGAAGACTACAGCCATAATAACATTATTTAATATACAAGTATACAGGTATATGTATACGAGTATATAGTGTTGTTTTCCTTCCTGGAGCTGGAGGTGAGCAAGGTTGCCAGAGCTCCCGAGGATGCACTGTGTCGAGTGGTTGAGAGCGAGGGATCTAAATTTGTCCCTTCTGCTGTCAACACAGTGAATCGTCAAATCTTATAAAGGGTCGGCAACGCGCACGTGACTCCTTTGAAGTTGCGGGCGTGTATAGGTTGGGGTGTCCGCTTACCAGCAGGTGGACCGTACGCTTGTTTGCCACTGATGTTTTATTAAAAAAGACCAGCTGAGTTTAGCTGAGTTGACCCCTCCTAACATCACAATCACGATACTAGGAGGGGTCAACTAGCTGGGGCCTGTACCACAAAACTTTACAACCGTACAATTCGACAAATTTGTCAACTTTTTCTATGGAAAATTGTACAATTTTGTCGAATTGTAGACTTGTAATGTTTTGTGGTACAGGGGCCTGGTCTTAGAATCTTAGAATCTGTCGCGAGTTTAACAATTTTTCCCCAGTACAAAAGTGCTCAGCGCCGCTAAAGAAGTTTCCACTTCAAAAATCTGAACGGCGAAATCTCTATATCTTATATTTATAAAGTGCGAAGTGAGAAATTCTCGCTTAGGTATCTGTTTGTTAGAATTCCCTCGCTTTCCATTACAGGTTAAAGTTAACTCACGGATTCCGAACATTTCCAGCGCATTTAGATTCTGGAAATGCTTGGTATAGTTGTCACTGGCTCGATGTCGGTAACGAGAGCAGGAAACTAGGAACCTAGAGTACACGCCTGTGAGGTTTATTATCTTGGGCATCTGTCCGTGTCCATTATGCCTTTTGTATTCGCTATGACATTTCTCTTCTAGTGTTACTTGCACAATTTGAGACGTATCGTGGGTGAAACTTTGAAGTAAGTGAAAATAACTTTATCGTAACTGTAACAAGTACCTTAACAGTAACTACCTAACCACACTGAAGTCAGGTTCAATAAAAATCCGTTAGACTAAATGTCAGATAAACCTAAGGGTGATATTGATGGATGGCCAAGCCATTCTATATATTTAAAAAAATAAAGTAATGCCAATTCAAGTCGGTGGCAATCTTGTTCTGTGGGGGGTGTCCGGTACTATGGACTAAAATATAACCGACTTGGTTTAACATTACATATCATTACTTTTTTGTTGTAGAAGAACTGGGTTGCGAGACTTGGATCTTTTAACATGTAATGTTTTTGATGGGATATTTTTTTCTTAGATTTTTCATTGATCAAATCAGAAGATTCCAGGTTCGAATCCTGGCAGGGCCGCCATTTAAAGTAAGGACTCGGAGCTGAGTTGAAACAACTGTTCAAGCTAAACGGTGCTTTATCACTGCCACGATACAAGACTAAGGGTCGGTTGCACCAACATACGAACACAGGCCGGTCATCGTCAAATATGGCACCGGCAGCTGTCATCCCATAGAAACTTGTCAAACTTTCCATACAATCAGATTTGACGAACACCGCTTACGATTACAGACGGTTTGGTGCAACCCAGCCTAACAGTTCAATAATAGTACATTACTTACCAAGGGTGATAAAACAAAGAATGTCTCAGATCGCAGGTATTGTACGCCCGAGCCGAAGGCAAGGGCGATAAATATGCGATCTGAGGCTTTCTTTATTATCGCCCGTGGTAAGTACAAAATTTTATGTCACCCCCTGGCCAGGAAGTGGGTTTTTTCGCGCGCGGAGCGTGCGATAATGGCCACTGTATGGCCAGGTGTGACATAAATACATATGTGTCTTATAGGCTACGTACAAGTACATATATCTAGTATACACCACAACGCATTGCTCTCTTTGATATTCAAAGCGAATACATACCTACTCCTTTATTTAAAAAAGCTAATGGTGAAATCAGTGAACCCCTTTATTGCTTCTGCGGGAAACTGAACCATGAAAGCGCCATATTTTTATGGCACCGATGCGAATTATCGAACAGTAATTCATATCACTTGGGTCGCAGGATCAGGCACTTCACATGACGTATGCGGTAATTTCGCGGCTAAACGCCACTCGACATCCTCGAAGCCCACTAAACGGGCGGAAAAGGTCCTACCAAGTCAAGAGCTTATCACCCTTACGGCCATGAAAATAAAGTGCTTTTTAACAGCTTTGTCAACCGTATGTTAGAAAGGTTAAAGTTATAAATAATGGGAAGTGGGCACTTAACATTGTTTAATTGGCTATTGGTGCTTTGTACCTTATCTTGGAAAATGGTGAAGTGAGTCGTTGAGTAGGGTGCGAGCGGCGCTCCAGGATACTTTGAACTTTTGATAATTTGAAGTTTGAACGAAATTTTCTTGGGTCGTTTCAAGTTACCAGTATTCTTACTAAATACCCACTATTTTTTAGGATTACAATGGGCTCACTGTTTTCAATGTAACTATGAGACAAATAAAACATTCAAACAGGATTAGGGTGCATGAGGAACCGATATCGTTGCCGAAAGAGAATTAAAATTATTCAGTTTGCTGACTACACAGCATGTTAAAACTTCTCAGAATGTTTCGACACTTTGTGATATTTGATTTCGATTAGTATTCTAGGATAAGGTACCTATTATGATGAACAGGCCTAGACGTATTTATGTAGTTAAGTACAAACCTAATTACAGGAACAGTAATTACGTAGTCCTAATTACAGGAACATGAAAGTAATGGTGGAGAGTGGAGACTAATTGTGTGTTCTTGTCTGTTTCAGGTATTCAGTAACATCAACTTAGCTAAGTATTTACAAATGAACCTAAGCATCATAGAACATCATCATCTCATCTGTGCCCCCTGGCTAGATACTGGCCAAAAGCAATCCCATTTTTAATTTAAAAAAAAAACAGCGGGAAATAACATCACAATATAGAGGTAAAATGTAGTAGCAGAACCTCTGCACGGTTGACTGTATAAGGAATCTCTTGTCGGATTTGAGGTAAACTTTTTTTCACTTCTCATGCTCGACTAGATTAGACTTATCAAGCGGGGCTGAATGCATATTTACATATTTAATGATTTACCTGACATTTTAATTTGATCAATCAAAATACTTTACTATAAGTAAATCCACCAATCACAGTACACTAATGTAACTTTTAAAAAAGGTACCTATTTGATATCAACCAACCAGAATACAGCTTTACTACCTCTAAGCTCGACCAATCAGGTAGGTAACAATTCGTTTCTGTAAAGATTATGTTTTAGTAGTCCCTATTTTACAATAATTAAAAAAGTGATTAAAACGCCTTTGAGAGCTCAATGGAAGGTCAATAACTCTAGCTTTTAATCGCGCGTGAATTGTCTAAGTATGGTTTGTCTGTGTCAAAGCAGTTTAGAAAATAAATATGCCGCCAAATTATACATAATGTTCACCGTGGAATTTATTATTCATTTCGGGCCGATAATTTTTGTTTGTTTATTTTCTCGCAAACAAAGTGAAAACAAAATAAACCATCTCGTGGCTCTTGGTTTCGTGGTTTATTCTTTAGACCCTTGTCATATAATCTACTATTTTTGTGGCTAATATTTACGTACCCTATATCAATTTAACATTGTTTGCAAGAGCAACGATTGGTTATAATCGCATGCAATATTTTACATCCCGCGGAATCCGTGGGAATTTGCAATTCCTACTAAAATGATATTCAATAAAGTTGGGAATATTTCCAATCAGTTCCGATATCGAATCACTCTGGAACGCGATAACTGAGCATTCTCGCGTTACATTCTGTGAACACATTGCCTTCCATTTTGTAAATTGTATCATTGTGTGTTTTGTATATTGTTTTGTATTGTAACACATTTTCAGCTCCATTGAATCACTTGCAGAATGTAATGACAAAAATTCATAACTTTGTGTCTAATTTTTACACGACTACCCAAAAAAAGGAGTGTGATGTTTTCAGGTTTCATGTATGTATGTGAGTTTCTCTAGTTCCCCCAGATTTCTCAGCGCCTTAACCGATTTAGATGTGTAAGATGTCGTTGGTATTCTTACGTCATCCCGAGTAACATAGGATATGTGACGTTGCAATAAAAATAATATGGCGGACTGTGGACTCCATTTTGTGTGTTCCCAAGGAAAACAAAATCGATCTTAGCAAGTGGGGTATCAAAATGAATCATTTGAAGAAACAATTTGAAAAATATATATATGATGTATGTATTTCAGACAAAAAAATGCAAAATAAAATAATAATTATAAAATTAAAAACACGACTGCACTAAAAAGATAAAATGAACTCAAGAAAATATTATATTTTTGGTCGAGTCGAGGGACCTAATATTTTGTAATTGTATGTAACTAGTAGTTCAGTCCCCCGACTGCAAAAAATAATAATATTTTTTTGAGTTCTTTTATCTTTTTAGTGCAGTCGTGTTTTTAATTTTATAATTATTTTAGTTGATTAACCAGCATTATTTTCATCTAAATAAGACCAACGAGAAATGGTTAAATAACGGCATTACATTATTTAATTCATCATCATCCTCCTAGCGTTATGTCAGTACAGTTGCATCCTGAAGGATGCCTGGGGTCCGCTACCTAATCCCAAGATTTGGCGTAGGCACTAGTTTTTACGAAAGCGCCTGCCATCTGACCTTCCAACCCCGAGGGGAAACTAGACCTTATTGGGATTAGGCTTTGTCAAGTGAGTAGGCAACTTAGAAGTTCTCAAGCCGCCCGAAGGCCTCCAACTTGGCTTAACGACTGCTGCCATAGACAGCAACCGGGATCAACGGCTTAACGTGCCTTCCAAAGCACGGGATTATTTAATTTAAATTATATAAATAATAATGTTGATTTGTTTTTTTCAAGTACATATTTATGATTTTTTTTACCATAAATACCTTTTATTAAAAATGTAGTAAAACATACGATATAAACTTAACTAATATAATTTGTTTTTTTGCTTTAACTTGGTGGTGAAAAATTCTCCAAATGTCAAGGTTAGTTCATCGTTGAATTACAATGAGTCACATTTATATTCGATATTGATAACTCGTTCTGACATGTTGATTTAATATCTATACCTTTTTAGGATTCCGTACCCAAAGGTTTAAACGGGACCCTATTACTAAGACTCCGCTGTCCGTCCGTCTGTCACCAGGCTGTATCCCATGAACCGTGATAGACAGTTGAAATTTTCACAGATGATGATGTACCTATTTCTGTTGCCGCTATACAACAAATACTAAAAAATTGAATAAAATAAATATTTAAAGGGGCTCCCATACATGATTTTTTTACCGTTTTTATAGATGACCGACTTGCACTTGGCCGGTTTTTTCAAATAGACCTCAAGGGACCTCATAGAGGAAACAGCGTCGTAAGTGGAAATGGGCTGGGTATATTGCCAGAATTAACGGGCCTTGAACTAGAAAAGCTCTAGGGGGACTTTTAAAAAACGCATTAGTTTAGGGTCGTTTTGTTCCGAAGGTTTGAAAGGTAGTTTTAACTCATGACGAAATTATAAGTAGGTAGTAATATGAAAACATTTAATTACGTAGTACTTATTTACATGAATAAACATTTTGAGAATCAGTCTTTAAAAGATAAATTTAGGTAAGTACCTTATTCCTATTACGGTATCATTAGACCTTTTTAGATACTATACATACATATAATAATATGGATAAAAAAGATATTAGATTATAAATGAAACATGTGGTTTCACTTTTTCACTCTGGTTGGATTTTACAATCTTTTTTAGCTCTTTATATTTGACACTGCTTTTAAAATCTTCTAGCGCAAAGCAAGATCCCTTTAATAAGAATGGCAGCACACTTACATTACCTTACCCTTCTAAAAACTTATTGCTGAAATGTTATTATCATCATCATCATCATAATCAGCCGAACGACGTCCACTGCTGGACATAGGCCTCCTCCAGAGAGCGCCACAACGATCGGCCCGAGACCTTAACCAGGTCATCAGCCCACCTCGTGGGGGGCCTTCCAACACTGCGTCGTCCGGTAAAAATGTTGTTATGCTTTAGACGATTTTCCAAAGAAAACATCATCGTCGAAGTCAATTAGAACTGATGGTTTACAGCAAGTTTACACTTTTACAGTGACGAGAATCAACTTAAGGCTTGTTCCCCCAAAAGCAGATTCCGAATTGCGCCCCGTTAAAGATCAAAATATTTGCATCAATTAACTCGTTCATCAATTACCTATAAAATGGATAGCTTCTTTCATCGGGAAACAAAATATTTTCCTGCCCAGCTAACGAATACCGGAATCGATTTTCTTAACCCTCGGAAATAACATTTTACAATTCGCCGTAACGGAGCGAACTACCAATTTACCACGAAATACCTCTCAATTTAAACGAAAATACGCTTAAATAACTATTTAAAGCCTCAGTTAACTACAACTTACATTAAACTTGTTTTACATTCCCGTATTTGAACTAAAGTGGTCCCTAGGAGCGGTGTATTTACCCATCTAATGTTGCCAACGCGGCGCGGCTACATTTTCTTCCAGCTCAGACTATTATGAGCTGTTAATGCATGGCAAATCCCGGCGGCGGCTTTTCAAAGGCTTCAACTTCTGCTGTAATATTCCATTAATATTTTGCTTGGCCATGGGCAGACAGGGTTCATAAATATTTAGCGGCTTCGACGAGAAAATTGAATCGAACTCTCGATATAGAATAGATTGACTTTGATAGGCATTAGAGTATATAGTGTCGTGTATATGTAGTCACTCTTATAGTTTAGTTCTGATAGTATCGTATAATATATAGATAGTATCGATAGTGTCGTATGGATAGTGTCGTAGTATATTTTGCTTGGCCATGGGCAGACAGGGTTCATAAATATTTAGCGGCTTCGACGAGAAAATTGAATCGAACTCTCGATATAGAATAGATTGACTTTGTTAGGCATTAGAGTATATAGTGTCGTGTATATGTGGTCACTCTTATAGTTTAGTTCTGATAGTATCGTAATTTAAAAGACTGACCCAATATTAATTTGAACAATAGGTTTCACCTAGTTATTGGGGATTAAGGTGCCGAAAGGTGGGAAGTATATACTTTAGTCCATTTAAAAAATAACGTTGAAATTTTTCAATTTCAATTTGGTATTTTATTCCTTTAAGGCTGCGAGTCCAATTAGAACACTGTCCGCAAAAGTAATACCTACTTTCTCCTGATACATAATTAAATCGGCCTCTTTGTAAAGTATAAGCCCATTTAAACTGCGCCTTCCTTTATTCTTGAGGCTTTTAAATTATTCTCGGACAGGAGCCGTTGTGAAAAATGTCGGACAAAACGGTTGGCGACTTAGTCCGACGTGTTTTTCATTATTTCATCTCGGGAATCCAGTCACAGTTGAGAAAACAAATTATGCTACGCTAAGTGAGTAAGGCTGTCGAGGCGGCCAGAATTGTTTGAAATTAACTTGAAATTCGGAACGGGACATCTGTGGTGCCTAATTTTAACGGTCTGTAATCTGTATTCGATCCCCAGATAAAAGTACAAATCTGTCAGATGAATCTTGAGCTCTGTGCTTTTCTTTCATATGACATTAGAAAGTGCCAGCGGTAATTCTAATTGACGGATAATTTTATGTGGCTATTGAAAAATCGAGCCGTAAATAAATGTGATTGAGATGCTTTTAGCCAGTAACCTATCTGTGGGTTAAGTGGCTGTCGCTGGACTGACACTGTACCGTTTATATCAATTGTTACGAAAATATATTCACATTCACATGGTGCCAGTAAGTACCCTCCTAGCGCTGGCAAGGGCTATCTGGCGCCAGCGACTGGCTTCATCTTAAAAGCTATTAAGGGACCTAAGGCCTGGTCAAGGCACGAGTGCATAGGCATCTTCGGGGTGAGGTCCCTTCACTGTCGGCCTCATCTTTGCCCCCTGGCTAGCCATCTAGAGGTTAGCCAAGAGCAATTCCATTTTTATTAATAAATAAAAGAAGAGATAAGTTTAGACAAATCGACTGGTGCCACAAACCAACGACTAGACAGATTTAATTAAGTTATAATGAATATATTGTTTCTATATTTTTAACAGTATTTTTATGTACAACATGAGCCTTATCGAATAATATATCACTAAATTAAAATTCGATTCATGGAAATTAGATTTATATGCTATGAATGAATGAAATGATGCATGATTAAATGTTAAATCTTATTTGCGCATATTATATCGAGAGTAGTTCAGCGTTTTAACGTTAATTACTGGAAAGGATGATTCTGGAAATTAAAATAATTGTATGGGAGGTTGATTATAGCCATCATCAGCCTATATTCATTCCACGGCTGGGCACAGGCCTCCTCCCTGGATAAGACATTTTGTAATTATAATTGTGACCTGTAAAAACCCCATTTACCAATAAAATATCTGAATCTAAGGTGACTTCCTGACTTGGCGGGGCGGGATCGATATGTGACATTTTCTTCTTTGACGTAAACTTACTGACGTCGCAAAGATTCTCACTTGACACAATACTGTCAGTATTACGTTTGCGCAGTAGTAATATCATGCGCAGAAGCGGGGCAGTAGGTACCGCCTTCGCATTGTCCCGCTACCGCGCATCCCGCGCCAGTCAGGAAGCACTCATTTAAATATAGGGGCGTAGTAAAAAATGGTGCCGAGTCGACTGACAGCTGACACTGACATTTGACACTTTTCTCATATCGTACTGCCTCCGCACCGACAAATCAGGAAGTCGCCTAAGAGTTAACAGCAACTGATCCCCACTCTGACCCACACACACACACAAATAGGTAGAGATCCCTACCCCTGACCCTGCCTACGAAGCTGGAGGTCCCGGGTTCGAATCCCGGCCAGGGCATTTATTTGTGTGATGAGCACGAATGTTCTTGGGTCTTGGATGTTTTCTATGTAGTTAAGTATCTATTTATGTATATAAGTATGTATATCGTCACTTAGTACTCATAGTACAAGATTTGCTTAGTTTGGGACTAAGTTGATTTGTGTAAGATTGTCTAGAAATATTTATTTATCTTTTCCAGGTATCCACATATACTCACACCCGTATAGGGTAGGCAGAGATCAAAGAACGCCAAATACTACGGTCCTTAGGTACATAGGTCAAATCGTCGGTCAAATGAACAACGTAACAACATTGTCATCTTGTCATCCATAATCCATAATCCATTTATTCATAAAAACATTTACACGTCGTATTCAAACCATACTATAATAACTATACTTAACTATAATATTATAAATTCGAAAGTGTGTCTGTCTGTTCACGCTGAACCGATTTAGATGAAATTTATTATGCAGATAGTTTAAGTCCCGGGGACGTACATAGGATACCTTTTATCCCGGAAATCATCCCTTAAGGGGGGAAGTTTGTATGGAAGAGCGATGACTAGGTAAGTGCCTGATATAAAAAAATAGTAATGAAATTCTATCGCGATGATCGAGTTCCACGCGGACGAAATCGCGGGAAAAAGGTAGTATTAAATAATACGATAGTTTATGTTATGACGAAAAGGAATGCCGGCCTTTTACAAGTTTACACTCGAATGGTGTTTAATTGTGCGGAAAATGGTTCGGCCTAATCCGCAAATAAGGCACCATGTTAATCCGATGCCATTATATGCTACACACACACACACGCACATGTATTCTGGGATTACACATGTACGTACCCTCTTATTCGTTATATCTCCAAGCCTTCATACTAAATTTCATTGAAATCGGTTCAGCGGTTTAAGCGTGAGATGTAACAGACAGACATACACACTTTATAATACAGGATGGGCAACTTGGAGGTATACTGGAGGATACTTGGAGGATTTTTGCCAAAAATTACAGTTATTTCATGAAAATAACTTTGTGTAGATACGGCAAATTTGTTATGAAGAGTTTGTGGCTTTAACAAGACGGGGGCACGTGTCATGCGGCACGAGCCACAATACAAACATTAAAAAGAAAATTTCCCGGACGATTAATTTTGAGAAATGGTGACATTGATTGGCCCCCAAGATCCCCTGATTTAACAGCTCCTGTGGTTTTTCTCTGTGGGGCTATCTAAAGGGACGTGTCTATGTTAACAGGCCAATGAACCTTCAACAATTAAAACAAAATATCCAAGACACAGTCACTGAAACAATGCAGGAAATGTGTGAAAAATCCGCGATAAAAAGGGACACCTGTCATGTTGCTAGAGGCGGACATTTGTCTGACATTATTTTCGATATTGAATTGCCAGCCCTAAATATTATATTTAACAAAAAATACTTAATCACTTTTATATTTCATACAATAAAATTTCAATAACAAAGTGTATACCTGTTAGTTGCCCACCCTGTATTAGTATAGAAGTATGGATAACATGGTGTCACTATACGGACACAGACAGTAAACCATCAAAACCGGAAAAAAATTGCACAATTTTAAGTTAAACTTGGCTGAAAAACCCCAATATGTCGGTCACAAGCTTTCACAAAAAAAGTCGAATCATTTTCCTAACCCACATGTCCGATGTCACTGGAGCGTGTTTGGACAAACTGACACATAGTATATTTTTTGTGAGTTCCAACCCCAATTTCATTTCAAAGGAATTCACGAACTAACGTGTAAGAACAAACGCGCGAATTATATTGAAATCTATCATCAATATCATCATCATCATGATCATCAACACTCATGTACGAGTATGAGCGGGAACTGACAGTAATTCTACGCTGGCGGCTTGAAGACTTCACATATTATACCTACTATTGAACTTCTTCCCATATGTATGAAAGTTTCCTGACGATATTTTTCCTTCACGGAAAAGCTAACGGTAAAATAAATATTAAAACGATATTCTATACAAACCATAAAACGTATTAAATACAGTCGCCGAGGTCAAAACTGCGAGTAATCTTATGCTCTTAACAATAACTAAGTTCTATTTAAACAATATTGTAAAAACCCAATGTTAATAAAATAATATAACCCCAATATTATTTAAGTGTAAATTATCTTTAACTTTGTTTGTTGTTTTCGAAACATGTAGCCCTTGCAATTGTAAAGTGGGGACACTGGGGACTTTACGTGTACCCTAAAATTCTGTTATCAATATTTCATTCTTCCGTTTTGTCGGCGTAATTGATATGTATACTCGGGCCAAATTACAGCTTTCTAGTACTAACGGTTACCGAGCTTAAGACGGACGGATGGTTGAACATGGCGAAATTATAAGGGTTCCTTGTTTACTACGGAACCCTAAAAAGCGGCTCAGATAGTCAGTTTGGTAGGGCATGCCCGGTGGCCTCTGCGGCTATTATGCGGTCTGCGGTTTGCAAGACAATATGCAACGTACCGACAACGACATGACTCACATTCCATTCGGAATTACATAGCGTCTGTATTTGGCCACCTACTTTAATATTAATTACTGAGGTATCTATTACTGCAAAACAAGCTATTTGGGCTTTAGAATCACTTGCGCTGTGGACTGTGAGGCAAAATCAAAGAAAAACATGCTGAATCCGATAGAGCAGGGGTCGGGTGGGGTCCGGGTATGATAGAAAAAAAAATCGAGGTCCAGAAAAAAAATCTTTTAATGAAATCAATATGCATGCAGCATAGGTATTTAACATTATTTGGGGGTCCGCGGTTCGACCTTCCGCCTATTGCCGACCCCTGCGATAGAGTATTTATATAGGTTATAGGTTATAGGTTTGCGCGGGCTAATTTTCCGCAATTCGACGTCGAACGCGCCTATTTTGCGTGGTGGGTTGACAACGTTACTCGTGCCAACCCAATTCTACCAGAAAGCCTAGCAGACCCTTGACGTTGCCGACGACTTCTGATAGGGACCTCGGTGATCCGAGGTGTTTTGCCCGGTATGCTGCCACCCCAGGGCATGACAGGATGACGTGGGCGGCTGTCTCTTCACCCTCCATACAGGCTCTGCAGAGAGGGCTATCTGTAACACCTAAAGTGAAGAGGTGCTTGTTTAGTAAGGCATGACCAGTAATGGCCCCCGTTAGGAGACGGAGTGCTGGCCTTCTTAGCTGCATCAGCTTCCTTGACAATCCGGGGTTGATCGTCGGGAGGGCCTCCTTGGTTTGCCTGCAGGTACTTAGGTTATGCCAGTATTTTTGGTGTTCTACCTTAGTGTGCTGTCGCAGTGTACTCCGCAGCCATGCAGGAGGTAGAGGTATTATAGGTTCTGGTCCCTCCACCCTAGAGTCTGAACCCTCTCTGGCTAGTGCATCCGCTGCGTCGTTACCGCGTGAATTGCTGTGGCCTTTGATCCACTGCAGGGTTATGCCGTTATCGGTACATACCTCCGTCAGGATCTTGTGGCACTCATGTATCAGCCCAGATGTTGTTGTGTGGTTTTGTAGGGCTTGTAGCACTGATCGGCTGTCAGAGAGTATGCGGATGGGATATCCTCTTACCTCCCTGGAGACGATTGCGTGAGCAGCCATTATTATGCCCATACACTCTGCCTGGAAGACTGTGCTGTGGGCTCCTAATGGTGTCGAGATATGTATGTTCAGGTCCTCCGAGAATACTCCCGATCCAGTGCCTGACCTTGTTTTGGACCCATCCGTGAAGATTCTCAACTCCCTGGGGTTAAGGCCTTCTCGGGGGGATTCGTGCAGTTGAATTTTGTACTTCTTGTCAAAGACAAATTGCCTGGGTATCATGTCGCTTATCGCCTCTATGAGAGGTTCCTTACCGATTGCCTCGTACAGTATTTCGGTGTGAGGTACTCTTGGCAGTCTCCAGAGCCGCTGCTTTTTAAGCCGTATGGCGGAGGCTAAAGCTTCCTGCTTGATGAAGAGGTGTAGCGGCGGTAGGCCTACTATGGCTTCCAGGGCTGCAGTCGGTGTAGTCCTCATGCAGCCCGTGGCCGCCATGCACGCCAATCTCTGGAGACGCTGTAACTTAGCTTCGACTGTGGTTAGGGTGACGCGAGGCCACCACACTACGGCGCCGTAGCTTACAATTGGTCGAATTACTGCCTGATAGAGCCATAGAGTGATTTTGGGGTTGAGCCCCCATGTTCTACCTACCATTCTACGGCACTGCCAGAAGGCGACTGTAGCTTTTTCGGTTTTGTTGTTTAGATGGCTGCTCCAATTCAACTTGCTGTCAAGTATTACACCTAGATACTTCACCTCGGGTGCTAGTTGGAGCTCTGTATTGAACAGCCTGGGCAGTCGGTAGTTACCCAGGTTCCGTTTGTTAGTGAACATTACCATTTCAGTCTTCCTTGGGTTGACTGATAGTTCGTTGTCGTTGCACCAGCGTTCCACGATGGAAAGTGCAGCGCGGGAGACTTCGCACACCGTTCCAGCGTGGATGCCGCTTGTGAGTATCGCTATGTCATCCGCATATCCAACGGCGTAGTGGCGACTATTGTTTAACTTGGTGATCAGGTCGTTGACCACCATGTTCCAGAGGAGTGGTGAAAGGACACCACCTTGGGGGCATCCTTTTGCCACTCGTGCTTGCCTTGTTTCGTCCTCCCCAAGTCTTATGACTCTCTGACTTAACATGTTATTTATCCAGTTGATCATAACTGCATTCACTCCGTGTCTTACCAGTGCTGCCGTTATGCTGGTGAATTTAGTCTTGTCGAAGGCCCCTTCGATGTCGATGAAGGTGCCCAGGCACATAGTCTTGTTTTTAATCGCTACCTCAATTTTGGTGACCACCGCGTGAAGTGCTGATTCTGTTGATTTACCTGAACTGTAGGCATGTTGGTTTGGGTGAAGCGGAAGATGGGCTAGCGCCTTCTCCCTTAGGTACCTGTCGCATAGCCTCTCCAACGTCTTTAGCAGAAAGGAGGTGAGGCTTATTGGTCTGAAGGACTTAGGGTCCGTGTAGTCTCCTTTACCTGGTTTTGGTATGAAGATGACTTTGACCTCTCTCCATAGTCTTGGCACATACATATGCGCCAGACAGGCACTCAGGACGGTAGTGATCCTCCGGGTTAGTCTCTCCCCGCCCCACTTCATAAGGGCGGGGAATATACCGTCTGGTCCTGGTGATTTGTATGAGTCAAAGCTGTCAATGGCCCACTGTGTCCTTTGGGTTGTAATTACCTCATTGGCCAGTCGCCATCCTTCCTCTGTTGGGATGGTTTCCTCTTCTACCCACCCGATTGGACTGGATATCTCGCAGTCCGGGAAGTGCGTTTGCACCAGCACGCACTGTGTTTCCTCCGGTGAGTTGGTGAGGGTGTTGTCTGGCTTACGCAGGGATCCCAGATTTATGGCAGGATTGTTGGAGAGAACTTTCCTTACCCTGTTAGCCTGTGTAGTGGTCTCAATGTTGGTACAGAAGTTTCGCCATGAGCTTGTGCTTCTGTATCTGAGCCGTTTTTTGTACCTGGACTTGGTCGCCTTGTAGTTGTCCCAGTCCTGGTCTGCCCCAGTGTTCATTGCCCTGTTAAGTTGCTTCCTCATCTTCCTCCTAAGTCTCTCCAGCTCAGGTCCCCACCAGTTGGCTTTGTTGCCGCTGCCTGATGGTGGAGTGGATAGAGGGCATGTTTGATGGTAACAGTCCATAACGGTACTCGTTAGGATTCTTACCTGTTTTTCTATTTCCGCAGTGCCCGTTATTTGGGTAGGAGCCTCAGCCTGTTCTAAGGCCCGGCCGATGCATACGGCATATTGGGCGCGGTCTGTTTTGCGAGGGTTCCTCCTAGGTACTGCTGCTAGTGTATTTACCTGAATGTCAAAACGGATCCACCTGTGGTCTGAGCATGACAATTCACTTGATACATGCCAGTGTGAGATGTGATTCGATGCCTCTTCAGTTGCCAGTGTCAGATCAATTATTGTCTTGCTACGTCTGGTCACAAACGTTGGTGTTGAACCTGAGTTAATTATATTTAGGTTTGTAGTGAATAGGTATTCGACGAGTTTCTTACCTCTATCGTTCCCTGTAGGCATACCCCAGAGGGCGTGATGTGCGTTGGAGTCGGTGCCCACGATGAGTTCGAGCCCCGCCTCTTCGCAGTAGTTGACCAGCCTAGCCAGGTCATGTGGTGGTGGGTCGTCTGCTTCCGGCATGTACGCAGAGGCCATCACCAGCTCCTGTAGGTTGGAGTCTTGCGTTCCCTGCACCTTTATGGCGCACAGGTCTCTGGAACAGAAACTCGTTAGAGGGTGCGCATGTATATTTTTTGTAGTGTAAATGCAGGCCCGGGGGTTTTCCGGCCCTGCGTGTACTGTCAGCTTACCTTCCGTGTTGCGGAGACCGCAGACAGTGCCCTTCCTGACCCACGGCTCCTGGATCAGTGCGATGGCTGTAGTGTTGACCTCCAACCACTTCCGGATTTGAGCCGTCGCGGTTTGACTGTGGTGGAGGTTGGCTTGGAGGCATCTACAGGTCGGAGAAGAAGGGGACGACGACATCTTCTTCGACCTCCTCCGTCGACATCTCCTCCCCCTCCTTGCCCTCATCCCTGCGGATCGCCAGCTTGCCTAGCTCCTCCGAGCAGTCCTCCCCGCTTTCCGAGTGGTCGCGAAGAAGTTCTTCTTCGTCCGTCTCGGAGGCAGGGGTGGTCTGCTCTGGAGCTTGGGGCTCAGGTGCCGTGACTACGTCCGCGACAACCGTCGCCGGGGCAGTCTCCGCTGGTGGGGCTGTAGTGCCTGCATCCTTTGGGGCGGTGTTTTCGGCCGGTGGGTTCTCCACATACTTGCCGCGGGGCCCCTCGAACTTTACGTACACCGAGCCCAGCTTATAGCTAAGCCGGCGTCCGCGGTCCATCAGGGGTCCCACCACCGTCTCAGGGATGCTGAGAGTGGCGAACGTCTCCGTCGCCTGCCTATCAAACTTGTGGAGCAGCCACCGGTCGATGCCTGCCCACTTGTTTTGATAGCGCAGCGTGTGCGCTACCTCCTTTGGACCCTCGTGGATCCCAGGTAGTAAGATGCCGATGCGCACGCGCTTCGGCAGCTCACTTGGGCGCTTTACCACCAGCCCTTGTCCATCGGACAGGGTGATGGTTGCCACGCTGCGCTTCAGCCATTCCACGGTAGCCCTGTCCTCGCACCACAGCCTCAGGGAGCCGTTGACTAGCACCGGCTTTCCCCGAAACTGTGGACCCTCGGACTGGCTACTACCAGGTTGCATCGCCTCCTCCACCACCAGGCGTTCCATCTGGTTCTGTACCTCTTCGGATTGCTGCGGGCTCAGGTGTTGCGCCTTGGCGGTAGTAACTGCCACAAGCAGGTCCGCCTTCACAGCCTCCGCATAGTCGATTCGGGGTGTTTCCCCAGGAGGCCCGGTCTTCTGCCTTTTGGGATCGCCTCTAGGAGAGAGTGTCTCGTCGAGACGTGCCCTCTTGCTAGATGGCCGGGATACCTGGGTACTACCCCCTCCCTGTGCCTTGTTGGCCCCTCTCCCTTGGGGGACGGTACGGCCTGCTGCCGGGGGTTTAGCTGCTGCCTGCGCCGATCCCTTTTGGGGGACGGAACGGTTTGCTGCTGGAGATCCAGCTGCTGCCTGCTCCGAACCCTTTTGGGGGATGGTACAGCCTGCTGCCAAAGGTCCGGCTGCCGCCTGCGCCAGTCCCTTTTCGGGGGCACCCTCCTGGGGGGAGGGTGCCGGGGCTGCCCTATCTTGGTCGGCTGTACGCCTTTGCCTTTCCCTGCGGCGCTGTTTCTGGTTCTTTTTGTGGTACCCAGACCCTGCCGTGGCGTTAGAATCCGGCACCACGCGCTTCGCGCGTTTAGCCTTCTTCGCCTTCTTCTTGGGCAGAGCGAGGGTCCAACCAGCGTTCAGCCGCAGTGTCGCCTCATCTAGTGCGGGTTCCGTTGCGGTAGTCTGCTCCTGGTTGGTGGATTTCTCCTCCTCCGGAACGACCGCCGCACCTTCCCCCTGGGTACGGCCTTTCACCTGTACCCGGTCAGATTGTTGTGGGAACGTGTTGGGCTTCTTGGCATTTGGTTTCCCACCTGCCTTTCTGCCCCACACGTTCTTTCTTGAGCCGCGCGGCGATGCCGTGTGGGCAGTGCCGCCGCCGGTTGCTCTACCGTTGCCTATTTGGGTTGTTTGCGCATCCCTATAGGCACGTGTTGTGGTGGGAGGTACTGTGGTAACCACAGCGCCTGCACCTGTCTCGGTATCAGGCGCAGCAGGAGCCGCGCCTTCTACCTTCTGTGTTGGGGTTTTGGATCTGTTTTGTTCCATGGTTCCGATTGCCTAAAATTCACCTCTCGAGCTTCCCACCCTCCGTGGAGCCCGCACCTTTGGGGATGTCCATTAGGACACCAGGAATACCCAAGAGGTATAGAGGTGATGGGGTGGTACTCCTGCGCGACATCGGGCGCTGCAGACTGGCGGCTGGGTCAGACGATCCTATCTGCCCCAGTGGTTCCACCAGCCCTCGCTCCGTCAGCATGGCTGAGTCCCTGTGTTCTCCCAGAGAACACCCCCCCCACCTCTAGCCTGCGGACCGCACCACCTCGACCGTGCGGGACGCGCGTCCATTACCCATGTGGTGGCTGGCCACAGGGCTGCCGTTTCGCCTGAAATCAGGTCCGAAGAGGGCGTGTTGCGTCACGGTAGTAACTAACCCCGACTACCGATCTGCTCAACCCCCCAGGCTTCCGTCATCCTGAATCCACGACGCTCAACTGCGCAGGACATACGCAGGTAGGTGAAAATAGTCTGCCGAGGTCACCTACGACCCCCGTCAGAACCGTGGAAATAAATCCGGGAGGGGAGTATGGAAAGGGGTATCAGTGATGGGGGAGGGATGCGTTGGAAGATGAGGGGAAAAGGTAGGAGAAGTTTGGAGCATGGGAGAAGGGTACATGGGAGTTACTCGGCTGGTGGGATTTCCAGCCGGGTATGGCCTTTCTTAACTTAGCTACTAGCAATCCGAGGTAGATGGTTAAAGTGCGGCGCTCGTTAGGATCACTAGTATTACCAGGGTGCACGGTCTGCTTCGTGGAGAAGCAGACTCGCCCCTGACCTGCGACGGCAGAATCAGAGGCGACGAGGACGTGTAAGAAAGACTTGGGTAGTTGTGCCGGTAGCCCAGCGCCGCACACCTGAGCGAGCCCAACTACCCCACGCACCCCGATAGAGTATTTACCTACAGCTGTAGAAAAACGAGCGGCGAATGTTCAAATCAATAAAGTTTCAGCAACGCACTTGCGATACTTGAACATTTTCTTGTGCTCATAAAGTCTATTTTCGAAGTACACTTGAAACGGAAACCGGTATTCAGGGAAGAAATTCTTCAGTTGTTACCGGGTGATGACATCCCGGATCGTCTCCGGATCCGGTTGTCCGGGTCAATTACCCGCGCCCGGACGTCCGACGACGCACACTGTGTCACGGGTCACTTGTTTGATTCAGAACTAGATAAAGATCGTTTTGTCGAACTATGTTCGCGATATATTGCGATAGGTGTTGCCAAGGACACGTTAAAAAAAAAATAATGTATTATTTTTGATTAGTCCGGTTATTTTCAGTCTCCGTACTCGTTAACAGGTTCATAAAAATTCTACACTGCAGATTACAATATTTTTAGTTGGAATTGAACTGCCTGGAAGATAATCTTATATCGATTAAAAGATAATCTGATCCAATTTGTGTGCCGTTTTAGAGTAAGTTCCTTGTTTTATTTCTTTTTAGTAAACAATAAAGAATATTTGTATTGTATTGCTGTGTTGTATCCTTTTATCAAGCGATCGCCCTCGAGCAATTAGTCTCAGGGACATCTCTACACTAATCTTAAACTTTATACCAGTGCCTATTCATAAACGTTCATCGGATCAATTTTAGCAAAAATCCCGTTAAAATTCGTTGTCTGTGTCTGTCACTTTGTTCCCGTTTGTCATAAAGGGTACATGCACATTCTAGTTGACATACTTCATATAGGTATCTTGCGGGTGTCAAGAGCGTTATTTACTTGAATGTTTTGCTTTACATTGCGAGCTTAATATATATTTGGTTAATATTTTCATTATAATTTTCTTTTAAATATACTTCCTAGGAACTAAGCTAACCATTTACATATTTGCTTTCATTAGATTGCCGCACAATAGAGTGCAAAAATAATCACGCAATCAAATATACACGGCTTGTGGCTTGAGCCGAACTATTCCGATAAGTGATTTGAATCCCCAACAGGCCACCGTCCGGACTGTTCATGTCGGCTTGTCTGTCTAAATTAACTGTATTTCTATTTAATAACGATGCCGAGCGTATTTCGAATACTTCGGCTTTTCCTGTTCAAAGTTAGGTGAATAGTTATATCTTGTTTGCAGTCAAACTAACTAGTCAATACGTAACTTAAGTAAATATTTTAAAAAAAGGTATTATTTATTGATAAATATAATATAGGTAATTTCTCGATGTACCTAATCTTAACTCAAACTTCAAATGGCCCATTGTGTCGACTTAACCTGCAAATATTATTGTACACTGTACAGCAGCATTAAGTTTAAACTGAACGCTCCTCCAGTATTGCTACATTTGACTAAATCAAAAAAGGCGCAATACACAGAAGCTCACGAATTGAAACAATGTCTACAAGCCAATTACTAACTTTGGGTAACTCTGGTGGTAAGGCGCCACACCCTTATTATAAGTGAATAGAGTTCAATTCAAAATTTAAAGCGAGTGGCTAGTAGGCGTTCAGTTTATAATTAGTTTTCTCTAACAGCTTATATCTCTATCTTACTAGACAAGCGGGAAAAGATAATTTGCCAGTCGTGCTGCATTACATTACACAACAAGAAATATGTGCACATTACAAAACTAGACATTCTGTGCAAGTGCATGTTAATATCAAGCTATCCCGGACGAAGTCGTCATCCGCAGAGGACGGCAAATGCGGGTCACGTGCGTAATGACAAAAGGTGGTATAAACCTATGAATGACTGTGATTCATCTTATTTTTGAGAACTGTACGTAAGACATAATGGTTCTTTGATACAGACGATAAGGCTCGTTACTAATGGAATAGTCTTGAAGCTACCTTAATGAGCCCTACCCATGGTAGGTGTATTTCACTCAACGAATGGTATATGTAGTATTAAAATTACATTTTTCGCGCGGGAAAAGTCTTTTTGTGGGGCCTGTTGATAAATGCGCGCAACGCACATATACGTTCATTAGGTACTCATACTGTGGCCGTGAGGCCAAAAATATCCAATATAAAAAATGCAGATTTTCGACCTCAAAAATGTTTTTGTGTCACATCCACACCAGGCATGTTGAGTTGAAGTCTATCGTCTGAACATAAGAGTATGTCGGATACCTACATTACCTACCTACGCTTTATACATACGCTAGGTTAGTTCTATGTTCAGCAGGGTACGGGCTGTGGCTGATGGTGAGACATACTCGTAAAGCGCGAGTCATCATCATTATATCAGCCGTAAGACGTCCACTGCTGGACATAGTCTAACATAGCCTACCCCAAAGAGTGCCACAGTGACCGGTCTTGCGCCATCCGCTTCCAGCCGACTCCCATCAGAACGAGTAATCGCAACAAATATAATCCTGATATTATTCCAAGTCGATTTAAACAGACCACCTGAACTTGACATACCAGTTATTTACCGTTCCCGCCAGGCGTCTTTTTCAATTACCGTAATCTCAAGCAAATGCAGCACAATTGAGCGTGCCTCATTTTCTTTCCCCCTGATTGCCTGCCTATTCGATTCGATCGCTATTTTGCTATTCAGCGTTGAATTTCGATCGTTTTGATTTCAATCAACAGTCAAAGTTCAATAGGCAATTATTTTCGGGAAGTTAAAGGGGGTGGGAATCTGTTGACATACCTAGCGAAAAATGTAGGCACATCAGAGCCAAATATAGTTTATACGATTTGGTTCGATGACTGAGGGGGTGCTATCCTTGTTATCGTATGTGTGCCGCAAATCTTCCTGCATGTTCAGCACGCTGTCAGGGTCGTAAGAATATTTAAACCTGCTACAATCCGGAACTGGCAACCATACTGTCTTCTCGAAGATCTCACGGTTCGAAATAATTGCCATACAATAAATGAATAATGGCAGGATAATATGAACTCCTTTTTAAATGACTGGCTCGATACTGCTCAAGACCCCGAGGAACAGACTAAAGAAATGAGAAGCATTTGGCAAGCAGTGGGACATAACAAGCTCATAAAAATACTGAACGAACTTCACAGTATTCCACTAATGGTAGAACGACCTCTGAAATGGAAATTCAGTCTTAGGCGGTCATAAACCTATGCGTTAGTCTGAAAGCTATATAAAACATTTGGCACGCCTATATTTCCGCTCCGAATTTAGTAAAACTAATGACCAAGCCTTGAACTTTTATGGACGAAATTAAGCTCGGCCCTTTTTACCCATTACCACAGTGTACTCTCATATTACAAGAGATTCTCAATGCAATGTTCTTTGAATGTAAGATAATATTTAAATTGACGTGTTCCTTAATATCCTTACCTACGTAAGCATTGATAAGCTAGCTGGTTTTGAAACTGAAATCTTCATTATCAGCCTTGTTTTTTACTAAATAAGGTTGACAAGCCGTTAAATAACGTAAAACGACATGACGAGTTGTGAAAATGAAGGCATAGTCGTCCTACATATGAGCGCGAATCCGCTATTTGACAAGTCTTTAAATCATCTAAGAGCAAGTCCAAGGGCTGACCTTTGCAGCTTCAACGGAACATAAAAGATCTAAAAGATCAGACAAGTTTTATTTCGTGAAAGTTCGTAAAGTGTTACGTCACCCGAGTAGATATGAATCGTAATAAAGCCGTTTTATATCAGGAGTCTTTCCGAAGATCGGCCGTCTTGATTAGTGGAACCTAACTCACAAGATTACGTTTTCTGCGGGGGGAATAAATTAACGTTCGAATTTGAATTTTATTTGCAAGGGGTTAGGGACTAGGCTGTTCGATAGTTGCATATTTTACTGGTAGCTGGTGATCACATTTTGAATAAATAATGAAATTGCGGTAGCAGGTCTTCGTTTGCGTTGCTAATGGGAAAGCTGTCCTGTCAGAATGTCAATTACAGCAAGGTTTTGAGCTTTTGCCGTATTGGTATTGTTGGAGTCTTGGAGTGATTTAAATTTTAGATGCTCATATGGAGAGAACGGGTTGTTCTAGGACAATGACTTAGTTAAAAATATGTACAACAACTATGTGCACTACACCATGTGACATTGTAGTGAGCAGTCAATTAGTGTAGTCCGTTTTTAGCGCCTCTTGCACAGTTTTGTCTTTGCCTATGTTTTATTTTAGTTGCTCCTATACATTTAATTATTCTTTAAAAACTCGTTCGAATGACATCGTAGCAAATAAACAAAAACTAGGCTATTATGCTGAAAAGAGTACATTCCGAATAGGGAAGGAATCCTTAAATAAACACAAAGCCAAGTTCAATATGAAATAAACAACGAGAACCAAACTTAGCCCAAAGTTAACACTACCCTTTCACTAAGGATTAGCGTAATCTACTTAGGAAACTAGCTTCGGAGCACCCTCACCAAAAACGATTTGTGCGTCTTGTATTACTGGGCACATACTACTTTTTAAGAGCAATTTACTTATGTATACATACATAAACACTTTCCTTTTTAAGTGTTTCTTACAAAAATCACATTATAGATTTCAGATATTACAGAAACCACTCTTAGTCGCACGTAAATGCACACAATGTAAGTATAGTGAAAAAAGGGTTTTCTACAGGACATGTTAAATTCAATCTTATGTCCATGTTATGAAGACATTTTTGAATTCATTCGTCCATTAATAACTTCTTGGAATGTGAAGCGTTAACAAATATATACCTCCTTTTTGTAATTTCGCAATCTACAACCGTTCTAATACAAAAGGTATCACTTTGAAACTCATATAAACCTAAAACTTATGAGCTCCAAATTATTTGTACGATCAAGTGAAGTTACGTTTACTTTGTTAATTGCTTGTAATCCGCAGAGGAGTGTTACTTACATGTCTATTATAATAAATTCCAGTAATTATCCAGCTACCGTGGGTGGGTAGGGATTAATAGACTCGAAGGATATATCTGTTTTCAGTAATTAATCAGTTAACTGAACTAACAGAATATTGATGTCAGTCGGCTATTGCCAAGAGATTGAGAATTGAACAGGGACCCTTTCTATTGAATTGTGATTGATTAGAAGTAGGTACATAATGTTACGTGTTCGATAGAAATTCCTAGTACTACGGTAATGTTTACCCAGTGCTCACGTTCGGAGTGACGTACCGTCCGCATTATAATATAATACGGCACTGTTTTTCATAGCAGTCTCAAACAATTGTATTAACAAAGGAATATCTCTCAACCACACAACGTATTCTTGTACCCTCTGACGACCATCCTCACTACCAGGCGGGCTAGCAAGCTGCTAACTCGCGTCACGTGCGGCTGCGCCATTCCCGTCTCATTCGCATTCTGCGAACTAGAAAGAAAAGGATATATTTTTATCGCCTCAGGTCGCGTTGTAGCTTTAGCTATTGATAGTCCCGCTGAACTTAAACACCTGAATGGCCGGTCATCTACCACTTTCGAGTTTTTTAAAACCATCTGAGACATAGAATATAGTGTCTTAAATTCTAAAAAAAATATATGTGTTACATTAAGGATCTTGTCTAGTCAAAATCGCAGTCAGTTACATGGCCTGATGAATTTCACTCGATAGAAAAAAGAGATGAGCTGCTTCTACTATGAGTCATATGACATTCCGCTGCCCTCTACCTCATAAACTCTCCAACAAAACATTCCACTTAAGCGAGGGTGCGTAGGTGATATGAATTTCCATAATTCGCAAAACAAATGCAATCCATTTACCCGCCGAACCGGCCCGGCCCATATACGGCTTATCATTTATTCATTTAGCGTTAGTCTGGCTTTATTCGATTAAGCCATTTTTATCATTCCCTTTGATAACAAGGGTAAGGGTATCACCTAATCCCCAAGGACGGTTCCGTACTTCCTGCTGTGGACACAATAGGATTATAATTAGTGTTATTACTTTCAGGGTTTTATTCCGGTTTATATAGCGGGCAGCGGGCGTATGGATGGTAAATAGACCAATCGTTGAACAAAAATATGTTTTGGTAATATAAGAGTTTTTCTTTTTTGATATGGTAAATAATGACTATCTAAAAAGTTAGAAATGTTTAGGTACGGCTTTGGGAAACACGGAAATATTTATATTTTTGCCAAAAAATCTGTAAATATAGAATTAGTTACAAAAGACGTGGTAAAAAAACGAAATTTGTACTCTACCATACAAGAAATCGACGGCCGTCGCGCGTCCGTCCATTTCTTGTACTACAAAACGGGCTCGCCCGGACACGGAACGGTCTAGCGTGAATCATCCTTAAAGCTGCACTGCCACTGTAGCTACACTCAACATGATAAAATCATCTAGCAGAACTAGGCATAATGATGTCGCACCACATATACTATAAAACAGGCCATTGTTACAAGACAAATGTTTCAGTTATTTGTTTATTCAGTCTATGTACTGTCAATATTTATATTCTAAGTGGGCGTCCGATTTGAATAATAAATAAGCCTGCCCTGTACGTTTCAATAAAGTTAGAAATGGTAAACTCACCGTAGCTTAGCGGTATCTACACTGTTCTCTATTCAAATCGTACAACTAACTGAGATTCTGTACTAAAAATAAACCCTTTTCTTCTCAACTGGCCCGTAGGAGGGTGCCGAAGGGTAGGGATTCCGTACTATACAAAACCTTGCTGTCAAGTAAGATTTCATTTGAATAGGTGAATATTACAAAAAATGTAGATTTACGACGAAATTATGCACATAAGATCGTGAATAAGCTTATTCTTATTTTTTTCTATAAAATATAAATAGATGAAATATGTCACACAAAATGTATCCATTTTTGTAATTATGTAGCGAAAACTCAGCCCATATGCATTAACTGTATTTGTTACCTCTGCACTAAGTAGGTACAGGTACTTACTTCGACCCCACTTGACAATGATTTATTTACCTCGTCCGTAGCCCGATTGGAATCAGTCAGTTCAGACTTGGCATGCAATCGCCAGCCTCGGTGTTCACAATGCTTTTCGACTTCTCGCTTCAAGCCAGCCAGTGTTAAGGGTGGCCCCTTTTAACCCCTGTTAAGAGCCAAAAGCCTCTCCAATAAACGGTACTGTCTTTTCATATCGAAAATTTGACGAGTTCCTACGGAATGACATTGACTTTACTACAGTTGGTGCTTTGAATAAGAACTAATATTTTTACTGACGAAAATGAACTCTTTTTTTTATTTTGCAGTTTTATTACAAAATTAAATAACACGACACAACATAATATGTTTAAAATAACAATTATTATCTTGATATGCATAATTACTAAAGTTTACCCAAGCAGTAACGTAATGTCACACACACTTATCTTAGGGACAATCAAATCAGCGATATGAGCGTGCTGAATTAATTTTGTGTGAAAAGTAAATGTATTGTGCCTGCCTACTTGCCTCTAATGTATCTCTTAAAATACAAGTTTGTATGGAATACATACTGTAGGTATATCCGGTGAGGCGAGTTGAGACAGATTGTGAATCTCCAGAGCAATCGGCGCATCGATCAGCAGTGACAGACCACTGATTGTCCTCTTCGTTAGACTTCACTTGTTAGATTGCTTGTTTAGCCTAGATCAATAGGGCAACGAACGTACAAATTAAGTGCGTGTAAGTAAAAAAAAAAAAAAAACAACTAATTAAGATATACATCTGGAGCATTGCGTTATATGCATCTGAGACCTGGACACTGACTGGAGGCATTTGAAATATGGTGTTGGAGGAGAATGGAAAGGATTAGTTGGACGGAGGGAAAAACGAATGAAGAGGTTTTAAGTATTGTGAAAGAGAAGAGGACTATGCTTAAAACCATACAGAACAGGAGAGGACGAATGTTTGGACACCTGATACGGCACGACACCTTTTTTGTGAACATTTTGGAAGGGAAAATTGAAGGAAGAAGGGGAAGAGGTAGACCCAGATTGACGTACTTCAATCAAGTGAAGGAGAAAATTGGTGCCGCGTCGTATCAGGACGCTAAAAGACTGGCAGAGAACCGAGAAGACTGGCGATCTCTCCACCGACAAGAGCGTAGCTCTTAAGTTTGATGATGATGATGAAGTATGCATATCAAATATATCAATTGCGCTTCGCTGTGGAATGGCGCGTCGTCGTGGACGACATGCACTATAGACATGCACTAGTATTTATTCGCTCAGTGTAGGCCTTTTACCACTCGGGCGCAGGGCCGATTGAGTTCCAAACAAAGCACCTCTTATGATATATAAATGTACCTACACCGGGTAAATGTGTGTGTAGTGTACTAACAATACTCATTTGAGATGAGAGGTTAGCTAGTTTAGCGAAGTTACTTGACACTAAGTAGTACCAAATTGTTACGGTAAATGTGCCCATAATGCATTGACTAAATATCGTAAAATATGTCTCTCAAATAAACTTTTCCGACAAAACCCTGTCTTAAAGAGAAAAGTTTCAATAACAAAACATATTTCGTATACAAAGTGTTAAAAATGCCGAACCCGGAGAAAAAATTCTGATACTTCGAAGACAAAGGAAAAGCGAAATAATATCAACACAAAGCACACTTTGTTGTTTTTAAATTTACAATATGTTTTTGTTTTATTTTAAGACGCAAAAAAATATTTTACGGGATTCATAATAATGGAACAGGATGTTAGGTGTACGCGGATGAAAATGACAATATTTTATCTAGTTATTAAAAGTACGAAGTTATTAAAAAAATAATTACTACCCATACAAACTTTCATGCAAAGTTTGATAAAAGCTGTAAACAGTTTTCTACCATTTTAATGCTTAGTCTATTAGAGAATTTTCAAGTTTCTATCTTAAAAATGTTTTTGTTCCCCATACAAACTTTCCACCCCTTAATAAATCTAAGGGAGCCCACGGAAGAGTTGGTTCTAACTATACCCTGGAAAAATTTGGTGCCTTTGTCCAGCGTGTCCACATTTAGGCCATTTTGTTATACAATAGACCTGGAGGTTCATTATTTTACATAGTGTTAACTACATTAATTTTGTTCAACTGTTATTGTTTTCACAATCCGTACCGGTTTACTATCCGCAATATTTGATAGACGGGCAGTTATTCCTATAATGATGTCTCTATCATTGCCTGGGTTATTCTGGCGTACTTCATTCTTGAATGTTCAATTTCCTATTATTAGCTAACAACTAAATCATATTACACGCCAACAATAGCTCGGCACAGTAACCTTTGCATGTCGTGTTAAGGCGAAGCCGACGGACGGATAATCCAATTACCTTACATGTTATATTAACAGGTTCACATGTAACTGGGTTGTTGCATAGTTCGTTGTCAACAGCAAGTCGGTTTAATTCTGGCGCAGTAAAAGTGTAAGGTCATGTAAATTATGTGTAGCTGCCGGCTGGTATAAAAAAAATGGTAATGACATAGTTATTATCATCTTGCGTTAAATCAACCAAGCGTTAAAATATGGTATCGACAACTGCCAATAGAGTTTTTTGAACCTTACTGTGGCTTTCCAGGCCCAGTAAAGCGATAGGAGTACGCGGTTGGAGATTGGCCTGGATAAAATACGCGGGTGGTTAAAACACTGCAATACTCGAAGAGTTTGTGCTCCAGTGAGATTGGTTGAGCGGCCTGAACCGAATCTGAGGTAGTGGAATGAGCTACTGGTAGTTTTGTCGCTGGGTCACTAAAACTAGCCTAGCTGAGTCCAGCAAGAAACTCGGCTAGGCCTGACTTGGGTCGGACAAGAGAGCTGTCTAAACTTCCCAAATAATCAACTGACCTTAGTAACTGTTACCGACGGATTAAAAGCCGGATTTTATGACATTTATTTCAAAACTGACAAGTGAACTCAAGAATTTCCACGTAAGAATAAGAATCAATATTATTTTTCCCTGTTACCGACATAAATAATTAACGAATATTTTTTTTATACCACGTCGGTGTCAAAAGAACGTAATTCCAACTGATGGTAAGCGGTCACCGCAGCCTATAGACGCTTTCAACTCCAGGGGCGTCATATTCGTCTTATTGTCTCATTGAAGTTGAATTAAAAGAAAAGGTATCAGTATTAGGTACCAATACTTACATAACCATATTAAGTAACTTAACATTGTCTGAAAACTCTATAATAACAATATTTGCGGCCTGACGGGCCAACATACTAATTACACTAGAAACTTCTCCAATCGAGAAACCTAGAACAAAACAACACCCTCTCGCCCACAACTTTCCTAACACAGAAGTTTTTATTTTCCCTTCACCTACAAAATGTTACAACCGGGAATTACTAAACCTCTTGTTCGTCATTTAGAAAATTACCAACTGCCTACTAGTAACAGCCACATAGATACTAAATTCTGATAAGAGGTCAGAATTTCCGTTGCGGGACTAACAATTTGCTATACCATTAGACGTATTTCCGTCCCTCCCGACTTGTATTCCCTGCTAATTCCCGAAATTATTTTGTTTATAGCAAGCTTACTTTGTTGTTTGGATTCGGTAACATTTATTTTTAGCCGGCGGAAAATTACCAGTTGGTTTAAAGAGAGGAATGAAAATGAGTACTTAGGCATACTTCTTGGAACCGGTTTTTTATTATTTTAGAAATATCTCCTAAATTACTTCTCAATTCCCATATCTGCCCTTTTATTTTAAGATTTGTTTTTGTTATGCTTTATCTATGAAATAAACGATTTAAACTACGAAAAAATATCGTAAAACGATATTAACCGAAATTTTTAACCGGTTAATTGTATGAAGACGAAACCGGTTTCTGAGTCCTGCTACCAGGCTAATTGTTTTATCATATGATTATCCTTAGATTCGCATCGATAGGAGAGAGACAAAGCCATTTCGAAACCTAGCAAGTGACCACTAAGTACGTACACAGCAGAGTAGCGGCTTAATACGGACGTGAATAATGGATCGGCGACGCCTGCATGACGTCCAAACCTTAGTAAGTAGCTATGTTGACCGATGGCTACTAAAATACGCTTTTTGTAGACAGAATAGTGGGCCTCATAAAAAGTGGCCTCAATATAGGTCGTCACGGTAAAGTTTACGGCTATGGATCTCGAGGCGAGTGGAGGTGATTTCTATTACTATGACGTTAACGTCTAATCTCGTCAAATCCACTCGCCTTCGTGAATTACAAGGGCTATAGAAGTTAACAGGAAACTAAAGCGCATACATAATGAAAATTAATTTAAGCAACTTTTTCTATTTTCTCGTGACCTGTAATTTTCTTCTTTTACTATTTATTATTGACATATAGTATATAAATATGACGACAACACAAATATCAAAAGACAAATCCTCAGTTATTGTAACTTAACTAAAATCTGAACAGTCGAATCCGGCCTGAATTGTACGTTTGGTCCCAACCCCAACAAAGACCCCTTGGCTTGGTTCACAGATATACAGGACAAAACACTTTTTTCTTTGCGACGTCATAGCCCGGGGCAGTACGACATTCATTGTGCGCTGCTTTCAGTTCAGCTTGTTTTTATAAAAAACGAACCGAACTTTGCGAGTAGAGGGATTCTTGTTACTTTCAACGCGTTTTCGACGCCATTTTAGCTGACAATTTAAGGCTTCTCAATGACAGCGCATTTTTGTACCGAAGATTTTGTTGTAGTTGTTTTAAATCTATACCTACCGGTAACAAGTTGTCAGTTTTGTTTTTGAAATATTAATTTCTTTCCTGGGGGTATCTATGATAGTCGCGTGATAGCGCGATAAACAACACGATAAAAAGCAACTGTCACTTTCTGATACCACCCGATATAAACTAACCGATTCTTTACCTTATCGTCTCCGTAGCCTTTAGACGCTTTGTCATTAAAATGGACGTACTTTTTATAGTACATTACTTACCAAGGGCGATAAAACTAAGAATGTCTCAGATCGCAGGTATTTTACGCCCGAGCCGAAGGCAAGGGCGATAAATATGCGATCTGAGGCTTTCTTTATTATCGCCCGTGGTAAGTACAAAATTTTATGTCACCCCCTGGCCAGGAAGTGGATTTTTTCGCGCGCGGAGCGTGCGATAATGGCCACTTTATGGCCAGGTGTGACATAAAATATTTTTATTTATAGCACGAAGCTGGCAAACTCAAGTTGCAAACAAGCCTACAGTCCACCTGATGGTAAGCGGACGCCGCAGCCGCAGCAACGGAATATGAGGCGATAGTAGTGAATGAGTAATAAATAGATTAACATTATGATAAACATACTGATACCGGCCTGTAAATTACCTATAACGTTGATAATTATAACCAGGAGGCGAGGAGCGCTCGTGGCCCAGCGGCGCCTGCGTACCGCTTGCGGTATCTAAGGCGCCTAAGGAACGTGGGCAGCGGTCAGGACTTGGATGGGTGACCGCTTTGAGTGGTTCCTAACTGAGCGCTCCCGTGCTTTGGAAGGCACGCTAAGCCGTTGATCCCGGTTGTTGTCTATGGCAGCAGTCGTTAAGCCAAGTTGGAGGCCTTCGGGCGGTTTGAGAACTTCTAACAGTCAAGTTGCCCACTCACTTGACAAAGCCTAATCCCAATAAGGTCTAGTTTCCCCTCGCGGTTGGAAGGTCAGATGGCAGTCGCTTTCGTAAAAAACTAGTGCCTACGCCAAATCTTGGGATTCGGTAGCGGACCCCAGGCATCCTTCAGGATGCAACTGTACTGGGATAACGCTAGGAGGATGTTGATAATTATAACCAGTTCAACTCTGAAGTAAGATTAACTATTTAAAGGGTAATCAGCAGACATCAATCTTACCATTGTGACAACTGAATACGTTTTCTCGCTTGCTTTGTTGATTATTGCCAAGTTTCCGAATCGTATTCTCCACCGTTTTTGGTAATGTTGTTACGTAATGTTACGTTTACGTGGTTTTTACGAGGTTCACGAAAGTTAAGACCCCGGTCACTAGTTACCACAGTAGTCGTAATCGTAACTCGTAAGCAGCTGGACCTACGTAGCAAAGGGAGACCAATGCCTAAAACGTTTAATTTTTTTTATGGCCAACCCTCTAGCACATTAGGGTTTCGTAGCCAAAATGACGAAAACGGAACCTTTATAGTTTCGCCATGCTTGTCCGTCGGTTTGTATGTCACGTCACAGCCGATTTACTCGGAGACTATAAAGCACTATACAATGATGAAATTTCGTAGGAAGTTATCCATACTAATATTATAAATGCGAAAGTAACTGTCTCTTACCTCTTCACGCTTAAACTGCTGGAGCGATTTAGATGAAATTTGGTGTGGGGTTAGTTGGAGTCTCGCGGAAGCATATATATACTTTTTATCCCGGAAATTATCCGTTAAGTGGGTGGAAATTTGTATTTGATAGTCCTTTAAAATGGTATAGAGGTTTCTAGAAAACTTTTCCATTTATCGATTTAAGTCAACCGTTGGTGAGATATTACCCCCTCCCCTCTAATTTCCAAAATGACGTTTGAAATTATTTAAAAAAATTGTGGGGTGTATGTATGTATGTATGTATGTAATAACTTTATTGTACACAAAAAAACACAAAAAATACAAACAAATAAGGACATTTTTTTTTTTTTTTGTATGTTTTTGAGTTATCGCTGAAAAGCTGTCTTATGTGTGTGTCTATTGAATATAAATAAATAAATAAAATAAATAAATAAATAAATATTTGTGGACAATCTTACATAAATCAACCTAGTCCCAAACTAAGCAAAGCTTGTACTATGGGTACTAAGCGACGATATACATACATACGTATATAGATAATTAGATACTTAGATACATAGAAAACCATCCAAGACCCAAGAACAACCGAGTTGCCAAAAGCAAGTAGGTGGCTTAATAAGATGTTCAAAGTATGTCTTAACAAAAATGCGAATCGCAATCCTAAATTAATTAAATAAGAATACCAGCCATTTCAGGCGTCCTATTGTGCAGTCACACAATTGCACTTTTAGGTTTTCCCTCTAAACCCACCGCCACTAGCTTTGTGCGGTCATTCTTCGAAATAACAAGGAAACTATTTACTCCATTAAAAGACAACAAAGACAACAGCGCCAATGTGGTTTTATTTACTAGCGTACATGGTCAGCAAAGTCAAAGAAAGGAATACTTTTTTATTTCCTGCCTGTGGCACATTCCAGTGAAATTGCCTTAGTCTCTTAATCTCTGGCTGGCGTCATTGATTTGTTCCCTTTATTTATTTGCGAATTATTCTGTATCCGAGCTTATTGTTCCAATGATTGATGGATGTTGATAGTATCTTTAATGGAATATCTTTGTTATGTTGGGAATGAATGAATCCCATTGTGACTCGTACTTTTGTGATATTTTAAAATTGGTGGTTTCTGCAACCAGTTTCATGGTGATTATATTTTAATGATTCCTTGTTTCAGTGCGGTGGAATCGTATTGTTTTATTTAAGGACAGGTACCGCGTTATTTTTCTCCGTCGCTTGGTCACATCGAAGCGTCCACGTCGGTGGTATAGTTGAAATTATGTAAAATATCCGACATTTTATAAAACTGTCACTCGACTTTGAATCTTCATGCTTGGACAGTAAAATCGCTTTTTGAACGGACTAATTTGATACAATTCTGTCAGTTAATTTACGCGGAACGCGGACACAGCTCTCCGATCTCCCGGTCTCTCCCTGTTGGCAGACTGTCTGGCGCAGTCAAATACGCGGTTATCACCTTTGTGGCAAATAAACGTGGCCATATGACAAGCTAATACTGAGCTACTTTGAAATTGCCCTGCTTGGAAAACCTCTTACCCTCCGTATAGAACCCAAGTCAGGTCAGGGGCTCATTCCAACTTTTAAACCGAGGAAAATTCTCTGGAACCATTGTTAATTAGTAGTAATTAGTAGTTACAAGGACATTTTTTTTGGTATTAGTAAATAACTACTATTATCAAAAACTGTTTTGTAACCGTTAGTATATAATCTCATTGTTCTAGGATTCACTAAAACTTACTAATAATTAGTATTTTTTTTCGCTCAGTGTGACTGGTAAATGGTTCAAGCTATATCGTTAAATTTGGAGATGTAGATTAGTCGTCTACATATATGTACAAACTAAACGAGTCCGCACCGTTTAAGACGCGGAGTAGATTTTGAAACGCTAAGGTTCTAAAATAATATATATTATCTTTTAATCTTTCATATGTCTATAATTAGAACGTTTGAAATTCCGACGGCGTAAAGGGTAGCGGAGTAAGGAGCACGGGGAGGGCTTACCCGTCCGCTACCCTTCGCCCGCTCACGCCGCGCGCCGCACAGGAACCGTTTTTTTTTTTTTTTAATAAGTGTGCTCCTGTTTTGGCCTGCAAGCGGCCAGCGACAGATATAGATAGGGATACCTCTCCCTGCGGCCTGAAGGGCCGGCAGGGGGGAGCAGATATAGATAGGGATACCTCTCCCTGCGGCCTGAAGGGCCGGCAGGGGGGATCACAGGAACCGTTTGAGTCAAACGATAGCGTATAATTAATCACACTGTACGCAAACGCTGGTAAAGCTGCATACTAAATATACTTTTGTTTGTTTCAGGTATGTTCCGTTGTTTGTTCCAACTTTTCTAATATGAAAAAACTTGGGAACTGCCGCTCCTATAATAAAAGAAAAATATTGCTTTTGCGCAAAGTAAGTGTGCGTTTCCGTTGTCTTTGCTTATATCGCCACTTGTGTTACATAATGGTGCTATTATAGTAGTTTATGCAGCTACTACATAATGAGAGGCATTAAAACCACGAGTGTGGTTTTATGCAACTGGTGTGATCTCATTATGAAACTCGCCTCCGGCTCGTTTTATATAAAAGCATTCGCCGAGGACGCGATGTCGTGTTCTCCCTTCGTAGACAATTTTCGCTACCAAGCAGAAAAGCCATGTTATCTGCTACGAACGTAGCGCTTAGGTATTCTATTTCCAATTTGCTTTTCCTTACTAGGAACAGGCGTAAAATTTTGTACTTAAAAAAGGCAGAAATTACCGCCGGCATGTAGAAATAAGGCAACCTATAATATGTTCTTAATTATTTTAATTTCATGAACACACTTTTTACCAGAACTTTGTGGACCCAAAGCTTGTTCAAAATGTCTTTGCAAACTTTATAATTAAACACATAACTAAACTTTTCGGCTCCGTACTCCGTAGATCCTTGATGCCTCTGTATCTGAAATATCCCACAAACATGTATTAGAAGCTACTCGTACTCCTATTTATAGATGACACCGCAGATTTAGAACGAATAGACTACGCAATCGATCAAATATCTTATTCACTGTATTGTATTTGCAGCATAATAATTAAAAACTGAAGGGTGATTACGTAGGTAACGTTATCGAGCAAGCGAAAATTAAAACCATTCCATCTAGTCTAGCGTAAGTTTGACACGCTACGATCAACTATAGTTGGTAGCGATTACGGGCATAGACTTGGGTTCTTATATTAGCACATGCATAGCCGAGAACACGCTAGGCGGGTTCTCTGTTCTTTAAAAAGAACATTGACTATGCAGGTCGCGTAATGACGAGATTGACTAGGCTGAAATGTGTTAAAATACTTTCGCTGACATGACATAAACCCGATGGGCATGTTCTCTGTTCGCTACAACGCGAGAGTGAACTTCTGTGTCTACAGTCTATCAAATTTTTGACCCCCACTCACGTGTCGAGAAGGCCGAGCGACCATCAATCTGAGTATTGGAAATTTACCGTCGTCGAAGACCGCTTAAGGCGACTTCCTGACTTGGCGGGGCGGGATCGATATGTGACATTTTCTTCTTTGATGTAAGCTTACTGACGTCGCAAAGATTCTCACTTGACATAATACTGTCAGTATTACGTTTGCGCAGTAGTAATATCATGCGCAGAAGCGGAGAAGTACCGCCTTCGCATCGTCCCGCTACCGCGCATCCCGCGCCAGTCAGGAAGCACTCATTTAAATGTAGGGGCGTAGTAAAAAATGGTATCGCGTCGACTGACAGCTGACACTGACATTTGACACTTTTCTCATATCGTACTGCCTCCGCACCGACAAATCAGGAAGTCGCCTTAGCCTAAAGTTAGTTGATAGTGATCATGCCTACGAAGCTGGAGGTCCCGGGTTCAAATCTCGGTTAGGGCATTTATTTGTGTGATGAGCACGAATTTAATTTTCTATGTATTTAATTATTTATCTATATAAGTATGTATAACTGTATATGATCGCCTAGTATCCGTATTACAAGCTTTGCTTAGTTTGGGATTAGGTCGATTTATGTAAAATTGTTCACTTTTTTTATTATTTTATGTTTATTATTATTATTCATTCGTGTATTCCTTGAATTCATACAAAAACGGGTTCTCTGTTCCTTCCAATTACTTTGACTACGCACATAGCGCTATGACAAGAATGGCGAAGGTTTTAATTTATTAAAATATTGTACTTTTACTACCAAGGACCCGCTGTGTGCGAGTTCTCTGTTCACTACAAAGGTAAAATTAATTCCGGTGTCTAGTCTCCCAAATCTTTGGCCCTCACTTTTACGTTTCGAGGAGTGAGCGAGCAACACGCTGAATATTGAGAAGTTCCCTGAAGTTGGCCCATCATTTTGCGTTATGTGGGCAGAATGGCTATTTTTAGCCTCGACGCGATATTGAAAAGCCTTAAAGGCTCCTTTCGAATTTAAAAGCTATTGAGGAGAAAGGAGGTTCTTAAAGTACATATTTATAGATGCGGGAGGGATATCGTCGCTTCGGATCTCACTTCAAATACCAAATATTGTCATGGTCTCATTTTGACAGAGATAGGGTACTAGTGGTCTCGCCTATATTTGAGGGTCAACTGTAGGCCTAGCACGTATTGCGCTCGAGAGTATGTCGGCGTATCTCGAGCTATCTGTCACTTTCTAACAGCGCCAATCAGATAAAGACGCGTAGCTCGAGATTAGTCGAGATACTCACGAGCACAACATGTGCTACGGGCGCTGAGAAAGTATGTACAGTCAGCTGCAGAGACGCCCCCCCTGCATAGAAATTAGTATGCACGGGGGGGGGGGCAGGATTCTCTGCAGCTGACCATACCTACTCATACTACAACGACTGACTAGAGTTGAGTGTACTCGAGTACATCTTTACCCCTTGGCTAGATGCTGGCCGAGAGCAATTTCATTTTTAATAATGATAAAAAAACATTCTTCAGACAGCAACTACACTTTTACCCGACGAAAATGTTACGTAGCTTGTAACAATTTCACACAAAATGCCATTGCTACGCCGTAGCAGTCTACGGCGCGGAAATCCAGCTTTCGTAGCGACACAGCCGTAGAGCTTATCGTGCAGCTCGTAGTGGTATATGGAGAGAACGAGGCTTTTCTCACTAGGGCCTCAATTTGGTTGTACCATTTCGCATCAGGATCGCATTTAAATTTTTGTCACGGTCTCCTTCTGAAAGTTGCTCTTTGAAATTGAATTCGGAAAAAACCAATGACACAATTTGAGCCATAAGGCATCAAACCAGCAAAATAATCCAAAGAATATTCGATCAATTGAATCTACTTGTACATACGTATTCATTTTCACTCTTACCTTTTGGTTATTCAGCGGAAGGATCGAAAGCTGTAAGATTTTGCTTAGATTTTTTTACATATCTATGTAGTAGGTTTCATATATAACGCTGCACAAACTACCCAACAAACGTGAATTTAAAGATAGGGCGGGCTATCGCCATTATCGCCCTAAAGCTTAAGCCACACAGAGAGCGGGCGGGCGGTAGCGGCGCGGGAGGCGCGCGGGAGCGGGCGGGAGCCCCGCGGGAGCTACCGAAAAAAAAAGCTTTTTAGGGTACCTCCCCTACACGTAAAGCGGTGGTGCATTTTTTTTATTCAAACCGTCGCGTCCTCATCATACAACCCTTCTGTGTGTCTGGAGCCTAACAGAGGGTTTATAACGTGTCGCCACGGACCCTCAGCGCCGTGACTCGAGTCTCAAGGGCGCTCGCGGTTGAATGATTGAGTGATTTTACAGCGCAGCTTTGTTTCATAAAATACGTTTTACCTCGAGGTTGTATTGACATGTGCATGAGTAAAGGGGGGGGGGGGGGGGGTATGAACACGCTCTGGATTTTAGGGCTGTGGATGATGATATTTTGGCGGATGTATATTGAGAATATTCTCTAGAAAATATACAATAATTATCATTCCAGGCTCTTGTCGGTGCAGCTTGATGCAGTTCTCTCCATCTTTGCCGGTCTTGATCCGACACGACACCCACATCCACTTTTATCTTGTTCATATAACTTTTCCTTGGTCTTTCTCTTCCTATTTTCTCATTTATTTTCCCTTCTATAATGTTTCTGATGTATTTGTTGTGTCGAAGCAGTACCCTTACCATGAGTTTGCAATGTTTGCATTACCGTACTCGCAAGCGACTCGCATGTACGACAATACATAAGTGATAGTAAATACGAAATTTCAGAATAACAAAGCTGTGTCTATGTGTGTGTGTTAAATGAAAACACGATAAAAAATCCATAATAAATTAAAGTTGGTAGATTGGAAGAGCTCCTGATTCTGAACAATATAGGCACGATTTCCTACAGTGCCCCACAATTTTTTTCCATTGAGTGACAAAACGTATGACATTTTCGTAACTCAGTGAATAAAATGTATGGGAAAAAATAATAATTTGATGGTGAAAGTAAACGGTATATTAACTATCGAATAATTTTTTACCTACTAATGTTGTGAGCAATTAGCGTCATATTTTGGTATATAAAGACAAACCACTACAACATCAAAATAACACCACTTACTATGTAACTTGCTGTGCTTACTGTGAAGACTTTGTCATTCAAGAAAAAATCGTAACGCCATAGTACCAAACGCTAGAAAAACTCCATTATTTCCCAGCAAGCAAATAGCAATAATACATTAGTTTGCGGCACAACTTCTGTGTCACAATTTCGAAAAACGTTACCGACTAACAATTTATTTTGAATGTGAAAAGGGTTCTGTTCGCTTTTGCTTTATGTAACCAGTTTCTTGTGACGTTTAAGAACATTTAAAGAGAAGTGAGGATAAAGTAACTTGGAAAACGGTACAGATTTAAATTAAATATTCTCTCTGGTTTTCATTATTTCTAACTTCGTCATTGGTAATAGTTATGAAAACCTTTTATAAGTAACCCTTATAAAACCCACCACTTTACCACTGTTTGTTTTCTATAACAGTATCTACTGAGAAGATAACTGGTTCTGAAAAATTAAGTTATTTCGAGATATAGAACTTTGGTATATGACTTATTAGGAGCAAAAAACCGGTCTGCTTTCCAACACGACAACAAACTATTGTTCAAAAAACAATATTGATTTTTTCAATTGATAGGGAAATGACAATGTTTGTGTTTAAATTGTCTTGACTGATCTAAAAATAAATTGTTACCGTTCGTTTCAATAAGTATGTATATATATTTGTAAACACTTTATTGTACACAAAAGCAATATACATGTGATACATGTCACATAAGTAATTGGAAAACCTCAGGGGAGTTATCAATTAATTTTTAAAACCAGAAGCCTACACGAAATCCAATAACGTCTACTAGCACGGGAACAAATATTGCCTTAGGACGTCGGCTAGCCAACTGGGCTTACGCTTAAATTTCGCTTTTATAAAGTTTAATTTGAAAACATTCCCTCTTTTCAAAGGACAAGCAAAGCGTAATTTTTAAACGGATGGCGCTCCAATTGAGGAAAATCACTTTATTTGAGATGTTTACAGATTGCTTTTTATTATTAAAGCAATTAACAGATCTTCGATAATTTAGCGCCTCATTCTAGCTGTCGTTCAGTGCAATTAAATTGATGACCAATAATTTTATCCTTTCGGTAATGAAGTAAACGTACCAGTGTTAGAGACTTACACCCATATATGTCGTACAATGTTACATCACAAATATTTGTTATAAAAAAAATAAGAACATTAACGCAAAACGTAATTTAAATCTACATTACTTCCCATGTTTAAAAGTAGATTAAAGGATCACTATTTATCTCTTCCGTAAATGTTCGCTGATGTATCTTTAGTCGTCCGTATGTCTGTTACGACGTGTTACATCGTTATCTCGATTGTATTTGTATGATCTTTCTTATGATTCAGTTGTTTATACTGTTTAATATCTTTTTATACTCGTCGACTACAATATTACAATTACAACTTCATAGACCATTGCACAATATTATACATTTTAAGCTGAACTAAAAGTCTATGCTCTATGGAGTAATATAATATTTCATTGTACAACTGCGCGGAGAATCGGAATATCATTCAAAAATAGAACGCCGTAATTTGATGAAAAAAAATAAGTTTAAGGAGACTCATTTTATGAATATTTCAACATTGATAGTGCTTCCCGCGCTTCTGAACGTAAAAACGTCAATGCACTTGTCAAATGTCTACCTACTTAAACGGTCGTCTGGATACTGGCCATAATCATTAGAAAAAAAACTTAAATTCTCTTGCGTCGTGATTGGTCGAGATTTGACATGATGCCAAAGGCGGGCAGGGACTGATAATTTTTTTTTTTCATCTTGACAGGGCACCGGCCCTGTGGGAATTGGGAATTGTTATTACAAATTTACAATACTTGTGATATTATCGTAAATTTCATAATTATTTAGACTTGTTTTCAATATTCATCAATACCCACGTGATACGTATTGTGATATGTGCAGACCACGTGCTATTAATCACCGTAACCCTCATGCACTAATGGGATCGTTTCAGCGGCAACTTTCTGTTATTTTGTTATTTTCGTGGACTCGTAGAAAAAGTATTGTATACAATAGTTATATAATTAGCTTTTTGAGTCTCGAACCTTACTTAGACCACTCGGCAAGCCTCGTGGTCTAAACGCGGTTCTCGACTAAAAAAGCATTCATTATATAACGATTGTATAAAATACTATTGTGTCACCTACTCATGTCAAATTTCTGTCGTGTCTCCACCACCCAAAGGTTGTCTGGAAGAGATCGCTTTTTAGCGATAAGACCGCCTGTTGCCTACCATCATCATGTTTAGTTTTAAGCTGAACTCCTATGTAATTTTTGGTCAACAATAAAGAATATTTGTATTGTATTGTACTTCTTAAAAATCAAATGCAGCCAGATAACTAAACACCCCATTTCTACAAATGTTGTAAAACTAGCGAAAACTGTCGATAGGATCGCTCGAGACGCCACAATCTAATTCTAATCTAAAATTCCCAAGTCGTCTTAGACGACAACTACTAGTCTCTTAGACGACTACTACCTACTACTTAGTCCCTTCCACGACTATTACACTAGTATCTTACTTTGAAAACCACTTCTATGCACACATGCGTGGCACATGTGACATATGACTCAACTCATATAGCGCCGAGTACGTCGAAGTCTGATTAAGTGATTAACTGATTATGTTTATTGTAGCGACGCGTGTCTGTAAAACATATGAGTTCAAACCAGAAATTTTAAATCGTTTTAACTCTGACCACAGTGGTCAAATGGCATCTTTCTCTATGATTAATCAAGAAGAACAACCCCAAACTATAACATACCGACCCATAACTAGTTCTCGTTTGGAATTATTTAAAAATGAAATTAACCATAATATTTGTATGTTATCACTTTCACAAAGTAATTCGAATAGCATGTATAAAGATTTATTCGGCTTAATTATTAATTGCTTCAATGAAAATTTTTCATTAAAAACTATTTCTGGGTCAAAAAATAAAAATAATAAGATAAAATTTAGTGATTGGGCTACCGTAGGTATACATAGAAGTAGAAATAGGCTTTATGAACTTTATGGTGAGAGGGAGGTGAACAAGAACAGTGATTTCCTGGACTATGTCAAGAGTTACTCAAACATCTTCAAGAGAGTGTGTTTTGCTGCTAAAGCAAATTATATTAGTTCTAAACTTAAAGTATCTGACAACAAGGTGAAAACTGTTTGGAATATTATAAATAGAGAATCTGGTAAATTTAAAACTCGCGATTATCAAGTCAACATTCTCACGGAAGACCAACAGGTCATGTCAAATAACGATGTTGCCTTGGCATTCGAGAACTATTTTTCAAATATAGCAAGTAGTACTACAAAATGTCTGCAGTCATCTAAAACCCAAGCTAAAGCTTTGCTTTGTGCTAACATTAGTAAATGTGACGTAACGTTTAATTTTAGTCAAGTAGATTCAATCAAGGTTGTTAAAACATTTAAATCGCTCAATTTAAAGAAAACCGAGGATTTATGGGGAACATCAGTAAAAGTTATTAATCATATCATAGATGTCATTGCGCCCCAATTAGCTTTGATTTACAATAACTGCATATCAGAGGGTATTTTTCCTGATCTTATGAAGTTTAGTAAAGTCATACCTCTATTTAAATCGGGTGATTTAAACGACCTAACCAACTTCCGTCCCATATCGATACTACCTGTATTAAGTAAGGTTTTTGAAAAATTAATGTTAAACGATATGCTAATGCACTTTAATAGAAATAAACTGCTTACAAGTAAACAGTTCGGTTTCACAAGAGGGCGCTCCACGACTGACGCTGCATCTGTGCTTATTAAACATATTTACGATATTTGGGAGAATTCCTGTGATGCGATAGGTATTTTTTGTGACCTTTCTAAAGCTTTCGATTGCGTGGATCATGGGACGCTCGTTTTGAAACTTAAACATTATGGTTTGTCTGCTAATGCGTTAAGTCTTATGTCTTCATATCTCAGCAATAGAACTCAAGCAGTTGTTGTAAATGGAACCCAGTCTAGTGGGGCAATAGTAACGTTAGGAGTGCCTCAGGGCTCTATCTTAGGTCCATTTTTATTTTTGGTTTATATAAATGACTTGCCGTCTATAGTAAGTAATCTTTGTGATATAGTTTTATTCGCGGATGATACATCTTTAATCTTTAAGGTTGACCGAAAATCAGTTGACTATAGTAGAGTTAATGGCACACTGGACAAAGTACTTGACTGGTTTACCGTTAACAATCTGTTACTTAATGCTAAGAAAACTAAATGTGTCAGATTTTCTTTGCCTAATGTTAGACCGGTGGAAACTAGTATACTCTTAAATAACGAGTGCTTAGAAATAGTAGATAAAGCAATATTCTTAGGTATAACATTAGACAAAAATCTACAATGGAGTCCCCACATAGCCGTTATGGCGCGTAAATTAAGTTCAGCCGCATATGCTATCAGAAAAATCAGGCAACTTACCAATGTAGAAACAGCTCGCCTAGTTTATCATAGCTATTTTCATAGTGTTATGTCGTATGGTATCCTGGTTTGGGGTAAAGCAGCTGACATACAGACAATTTTTGTGTTACAAAAAAGAGCCATTCGCTCCATATATAACCTAGGCTCACGTGAATCTTTAAGAGAACTCTTTAAAGAAATCAACATTTTAACTGTAGCGTCCCAGTACATCTATGAGAATATTGTTTATGTCCTTAAGAACATAGACTCCTTCTGTTAAAATTCTGATATACATAATTTTAATACTAGAAATAAAAATAAAATTGCCACTAAAAAATTTCGTGTCCGTAAAGTATACAAATCTTTTGTAGGTCAATGTGTCCGTTTTTATAATAAGTTACCTGATGAAGTTTTGAATTTACCTTTTCCAGCTCTTAAAAAGTACTTGAAAAAATCATTGATGTCGAAGGCTTATTACAAGGTTGAGGACTATCTAACAGACAGAAAAGCATGGCCCAAACCAGATACTTAAATAGAGTAAAGATTCATATATTGTGTATTTTTTAATTTTATCTAGTTGACGCAGTTCTTGCAAGAAAACATATCAAAAGATTTATAACTAAATTTATAGTCTAAAGGATTCAATTTTTTTTTCCTAAATAGAATTTGATAATGCTAAGGTATACAGTTTCGAAATGTTTTCTTGCAGAATTACACACTGTCATAACTGGTTTTTTTCCTCATTTTATTCTTTGTTTTTGTGTTGCTTTATATAGATACTTAGATTTCTTGATCTTAAGTAGGTTAAGTATTATCATTTATCATTGTAATAAGCATATTTTTGTGAGAAAATGGCTGACTGTCGAGTTTCTTTCGGCGTTTCTTCTCGGCAGTGGCCTCTGTGAAACGCTAGTAGGGTTTGACTTGTAAAAGTGCCATTGCGGCCTACTTACAGAATAAAGTTCATTTTATTCATTTTTTATTCAGGTGTTGGACTGTTAAGTATTCTCATTTACCAAACTTAGTAAAGGATGAGGAGGAAAGGAATTAATACAACTCTAATATTTTTTATTAATTTTAAACAGATTATAATCATCCGTTTTGAACTGAACCCATTCCTTCAAAGTAATACAACATCTTTCTATATGCATAACAAGTATTTTCTGCATTTGGTGTTTGAAACGGCAAGAGGAACAGGCCTAGTTCCTATTCCTACGATTCTAAAGTTCAAATTACAGTGGACACTGGCCCTAGATGATACGCTGAAAGTTGGCTATCAGGGCACCTGTCGCCGACTTTGCCCTAATATTTATTGGCGGCCGAGAAGTTGTAGCGCCAAACAGCGGTTTGTTAATGACTTTATTACAATATTGGAGCTTATGCAATATTTTACTACACGACGAGTAACACCGTTATATTTATTTTCATTTTTTGCTACTGTCGTGTAACTTTATCCTAATCTTTTTTTTACCTGACTGTGGCTGTATATTCCCAATAAAGCGAAAGGAGAGTGGCCTGGGGAAAAACCAGGGAAAACCTCCGACACGACCACGCGGGTGGTTTAAACACTGGGATACTCTAAGAGTTTGCGCTCCAGTGAGATTGGTTGAACGGCTTCAAGCGAATCTGAGGTGTCAGTGGTATCGAGCTATTGGGAATTTTGTCGCTGGTTCACTAAACCTAGCCTAGCTGAGAAGAATCCAGCAAGAGACTCAGCTAGGCCGTGTACCTTGTCACAGTGACATTTATATATGAGATCTCTAGCGGATTTTGATCGTCGCCGCGTTGGTGAGCACACGTGCACGGGGCGACGACGAGCAGAATCCATTTACCGTACAAAACCTTATCTACTGTCATGGCGTCGTTAGTGTCGTTACCGAACAACGTCATTGAACACGTGACATTGGCGAAATCATCATAAATTTGATGGAAGCCATTTTTTTTTAAGAATTGAATTGAATTGAGATTTCTAGCGACTTTCATATAGATTTTCACTGACAAGGTAAGGTATGAAGTAAAATTGGTTGACCGTACAAGTTCCTGTGCTTAGTGCATGAGATCTAAGTTTACTTGTAGGTATCATACAATTAGAAAACTTACGATAACAGGCTGATAAACGTTAAATATTGATGGCCGCTGTTATTCAATGGAAACTTGTCAAATATTCCATACAAACAGATTTTAGCGACCGCCGCTTACGATTACTGCACTGAGCGAAAAAAATACTAATTATTAGTAAGTTTTAGTGAATCCCAAGAAAAGGAGATTATATACTAACGGTTACAAAACAGTTTAGTAGTTATTAGTAGTTAGAAGGACACATTTTTTGGTATTAGTAAATAACTACTATTATCTGATACTACTCTATAGAAAGTGACAGATGCTTTTCGTTCATCCCGCTATAGATTGTACTATAAATACTATAATACGGAGCCTGGCGGTATGGTGCAACCCACCCAACCTTAGTTTATCCACTGAAAAAATTATATGTATACATTAATTACTTAACAAGAGGCCACACCGCAGTCCTTAATAATGCGTTGAGATTCAAATTGGTGTTGCAATTACGTTAATTTATTTAAGCGCAGATAGCAACACCGCGTAACGTAATTAAAGTGGCCGGAACACGCGTTCGTGGTAACACTGGGCGATAAATTAACGCGAACGGTTGCCTACCGCGCCATTTGTCACCCTGCAGCGGTAAATTTAAGAAAAAAAACCGGCCAAGTGCGTGTCGGGCCACGCGCAAGGTAGGGTTCCGTAGTCGTCTACCCGTTACATTATATGGACTAAAAAGTTCGCAAACTTATATTTACTATGTTTTTGACAGAATTAACAACATTATCTAAGGTATCAATGGAAATTGTACGAAAGTTTGCTTTTGCAAAGTACATTTCTGAAGTTCGACTATTACTCGTTAACTAGTAATGTCTACTTAGCTGTGATAGTTTTCCTTTTAAATTCATCGTATTTACTACTACCATGATTTTTTTCACATTCCTAGTAGCCACCGTTTAGCTGGCAGGGGGGGGGGGGGGACACTTGACCATAGCTAAAATTATCACTTCAAAGCTTAATATCACGCTAACCAATTCTTTTATCAAAAAATGCTTTTAGAAACCTAATAATATTTTTAAAAGAGCTATCCAACGATACCACACACGATGGGGTTTGGCAGAAAAAAAAATTGCACCACCACTTTACATGTAGGGGAGGTACCCTAAAAAAAAAATTTTTTTAACATTTTATTCTACCGTTTTGTCGGCGTCATTGATATGTATACTCATGCCAAATTACAGCTTTCTAGTACTAACGGTTACTGAGAAAAACGGGGGTCGGACGGACGGACGGACGGACGGACGGACGGACGGACGGACATGGCGAAACTATAAGGGTTCCTTGTTTACTACGGAACCCTAAAAACCGTGAATCCGGTCGTTGTCAATGTTTATGATGCCATGAATAAAGGATGATTCAAGGATGATGATGATGAATAAAGGATGATAGACCGGTCCGTGTCCGGGCCGGCCCGGCCCTGTTTTTAGTCTTCACACCTTAACTCAAAAAAATCTTTTTCATTTATAGTTAAATTGGAAATGTAATAAATATATTTTTTTTGAAATAAACAACTTAATTTTTTTTTGTACAATAAATCAAAAATGTACTCAATTCTCATTATTCGCAATTGGCTGTACATATAAAGAAAAGAACATTACTTCATTATCTGGAAAAAGCAGTGTAGGTACCTACTTCATAAATCTCTTCAAGGTAACGTATCTTTGTTTAATACAGCTGCGCCTTGTTTAAATACCGATTACATGAGCTGAAACGTCTGATACAGAACAAACAGCTCTGTATATCGAATCCTTAGTACTATTGTAACAAATCTTGTATCATTGAACCTTCGAAGCGAGAGAAGTTTGACAAAAGTATATAATACCAATAAAGTGATTATAGGATATTTTATTAAAGGTTTAGATCCTAACATTGCCCTTTTTTGATTTTATTGTGTGTAGTAGAATTTAAGCGGAAAATTTAAGTTTTTAGCTCGAAAATGGTCGATTTGGAGTGATGTTTGAAACAAAATATCCTAATGAAAAATGCAAGAAATTCATTTAAAATTTATGTCATTAGGTTGCAATAGTCCTGTTCTAGATAATAACTTTAGATAATAAATGTCAAGAAACTTGTCAATTTAACAGAAAATGGGCTAAATAGATGAGCATTTTTTACCTAATAAGGAGTATAAGGACCCTTAATGTAGTGGTTAAGTAATCAGTAGGGGTGTCTATAGACTGCGGTCTCCGCTTACCATTAGTTGGACCTTACGCTTGTTTGCCACTGTCGACCGGCCACGTGTGAGTCAGACTTCGCACATTTAGGGTTCCGAAATATGTTTGGTTACAAGTCACAAGGGCATGAAATAATATATGTAAGAAAAAATTGATTTTCAGTCGAAAGATCCCAGGGTATTTATTTCATTTGGTGTAAATCGCATGTCCGCGCTAATATCACCCTTTAAATGAAGTAGGATCTTTACCGTGGCTTAAGGTAACTTGTAATACATAATAATCCCTAACTGAGGCTTCATTCATATTTCTCATAATATATATAATAGTAAAGTCGAAGTTATTTTGCTCTGAAGGGTCAAAATGTCCTTACCAAGGGGTGTCTACTTTCCAATATTAGGTAATCATTCTGTAAAAAAACCCATTAAATGCATGTCTACAGCTGAAGTTACTATTTACTTAAACAGTTTAATAGTTACGACATACATTATTGAATGCACATATTAAATCGTATTAATATATCTTAAACAGCAACATTATACTTTTTGTCCCCACTAAAATCGTCCTCACCGTGGCAGTACATAAACTTACATGTAAGTCCTCACTAAATAGTTCTACATATACCCCGCCGCTGTCCCCGCACACGTCCAGTCACTAGACAGACGTCAGAGTCAAACTAACATCGCTCGCGTGAACATAACATGTATGTGCGAGTAAATAACATATTACCGTGGCTTGTGTCATATAAAATTGTCTTTCTCGTGGGTCTCGTATCTCGGTAAATACAGTCTTGGTTTATATTAATCTTATTTTACCTCATAACTTAACTGATTTAATGTGACGTAATCAATACAATTTTCTGGAACATTGAACTTAGCTCATGCTAAACTGGAAATTTTGTAGATTTTGTCTTTACCAAGGTAGTCCTTACCATGGATTACCGAGGATTTTTGAATCCACGGTAAAGACAGTGATTCCACGGTAAGGACTCTACATATAGTCCTTACCGTGTGTTCAGGAAATAAGAACATTTGTCATTACCGTGTGCTATAGTCATTACCATGCATGCAAAGTCATTACCGTGTCGCTTTAAATTTTGGGGCTACTAATTGGGGCCTAGGAGGGGGCCTTCATTTTTTTTATAATCCTTTTATCACAAACTTATAGATAAGGTTAAATTTGCTATAATAAAACGGTTTTTTTTGTTTTTTATAAAATCGCCCAATTTACACCAAATGAAATAAATACCTGGGCAGTTCAAAACGTTCATTTATTTATTTAATCTTTATTGCACAAAAGAAAATCTTATCGTACTAAAGGCGGACTTAATGCCTTATGGCATTCTCTACCAGTCAACCTTAACGCGAAGCAGAAAAAATCATTTCATTCATTTTAAGGGGCTCTAAAATGCGGCGCCGGAGCATTATATTGTACAATCGACCGTATTCATAAATTATAGACTGCTTTTCGAAGAAATTACAATGGCTTTGCATATCTCAAGTTCCAGCCAGACGTTACCTAGACGGTACCTAGCTACATTTCTAAGACAGGGAAATTGCATTTCCATAATAATGTAACTGCTGCATTGTCTTGCTATTCAATGTAACTCAATGCACTTACGTTATCTTAAGGACACTACACTAATTATTTGTCTTTGTCACAAGCGTTTAAGCAGTGTCAGTGAGATAATCAATGCGCAAATTGAGTTTATCTTAAAAGAAATGCATGGGTTGGATACCATAGCATGTTTAAGTTATAGTAATTTTATCTCTGTTTTTTTATGGCTGTGTGTTAAGCTATAGGTACATGCACATTGTCTGTGTGTGCGTAAGCGTAGGAGCTATGAGTTGACGTCATCTATGTGTTCATATGTGTCACAACCACAACAATGGCCAACCCGCGGTCGTGAGATGACATGAGGTTTGAACGATACGAACTGGGTAACTTTTAGCTTGACCAACTGATCCACTGCTGATTGTGAGGTCAATCTAAAACATAACAAGCATATTCCAGTATGATTTAAATACGTTTCGTGCGTTCGGTATATAGACTTTTTACTGTTAACGATTTTGCACCGTTACGCTTGAAACCTATAACAGTAAGGGCGCGGTCGCAACACCGCGTTGCGACGTCGCATCGCGTCGCATGCGTAGAAATCTAGTACGTCGCTTTTGCGATGCGACGTCGCAACGCAGTGTTGTAGCCGCGACATAAGTAGAGGAAAGTGCATAATAGACGAGCGCTCGCCTGACGGGTTCCTGGCACTTAAAGCATCTAGCGGACACCCGCGATCTTTGAAATAAAAACATTGTACACAACATATTTCATTTATTTCATTTATTCAATTAAATACATGTAAGTTTACAGCATAAAATAACACCAAAGCACTTACATGGTAAATTATAAATTATAACATAGGTAATAATAATCAGATTATAATAATACATGTCAACAGAGAAATGGGTCATGGTCAAATTAACATGTTTTTACATTTTTCACATAAATAGAATACCTACTTACGTCACTTTTGTTCGCTAAGACAAGTCATAGCAATGATGCCACCCCAATTTGGGAGAGACAAAGGTAATAAATATAAACTCGAAGTTCAAAGTGAATGAGGTCGCAAATTTTATCATAACAGACAACAAATGTCAATTCTCTTTAGATCTCTTATTGCCGTAAATGGATTATATTGCACGACATAAGACTTAACATGGCGGAGTGTAGGAAACATTACACCGCTTATACATCATCCTACACGTGTTTCCCCAAAATTTAATCAAACCAGACATTGTTTTACACAACGCTTTTGCACTATGATATTAGATTATCCACTGAACAGAGCCTTCAGTTTCCGCCAATATTGTTTTGAATTAAACCATCACAAAGACTTTGACACAAGCATCGAACTATTCACTTAACCAAATTATCTCCCAAATCTAAATATCAATTTTGTAGAACAACATTGGGGATTGGTAGGTTGTTTTCTATAGAAGGTTGGATAATGTAATTTGTGAGTCGGCGGCGCGGCAGTATTACCCGCGCGTTCGAGTCGGATACTCGCGCCAGCTTCCTCTTTTACAGTAAAGTCGTATTCTAACGGAGCCGATTTCAGTTCGAAAGATAATTCCCCGAGTTACAGCAGATTGAAACAGTTTGAGTGACTTTATGTGATTTAAAACTGTGCTGTCTATCAGTGGCTGTTGAGTTATTTTAAGTTAAAATGATTATGGTATGTATACATAATGTGTTTAAGAAACTAATCATTTCAAATCAACTGTATTGTAATGAAACTCTGTGTTCACTGCTATATTAGGAGGTTAAAGAGCTAGCTCATTTTAAATATTACATGTATTTGCTTCATGTAGATTCATCATCATCATCATCAGCCTATATACGTCCCACTGCTGGGCACAGGCCTCCTCTCATAGATGAGAGGGATTGGGCAGTGGTCCCCACGCAGATGGTGGAGTGGTGGTTCATGTAGATTACAAATACACAAATAACTCTCGTCAATTTTCCTTATTCGTACTTTTGTCCTTATTTAATCTAAATATTGTCTTAGTAAAATATTCCGACACGATATTGAAATGAAATGAAATACCTATTCTTTTTATTGCTTTTGAGTGGCAATCGAGGTAAATGTAACGTGTCAAATTATGTGAGTGATGGGGGAAAATATTAAAATTTCTGTCCGGTTTATTTTATGTCAAATATATTATATATATAACTCAGAAGAGATAAAATATCTAAAACTTCTAAAGGTGAACACAAATAAATTGACACAACGAGAGCATAATAACTGTTTTCGGGTGCTGATATAACTAGCTTGTTAATTCTTCTTTATCATAAGGAAATTACGTAGGTTGTAAAGTGCTTATCATAATATAAATATTGTACATACTATTTCGGACCACGAATCGCGAAATGAAATGTTGAATTAATAAAAAAATTGTTATTCATTACGAGTAACAAATAAAACATGCGAACTTAATGCCCTAAGGCATTGTTTACCAGTCAACTTTTAGGACAAACAGAGTCGTATAATCGTGATATGAATAATAATGATTATTCAGTTAGCCACAGAATTCATGAACCTCATTCCCATACAAAATTCACGACTTTAGGGGGAGTTCAGGGAAAATTATATACGTCCTTCCCTCGGACAGGAAGTACCGTCCCTGAACCAGGTTCAGTGGTTTAAATTAAAAAGTTAACAGACACAAACAGGCACTCTTTTACATAGGTCCCCCCTGAGATGACAGGCGATAGAGAGGCATGGAAGAGAAAAACATGCTGCGGCGACCCCAAGTTAATGGGAAAAGGGCAAGCGAATGACATGAGTATTCCCTGCAGCAATATTCACTGCAGCAGAATGAAGCAGGCAGCAGCAGGTAAAGTTTAAAACGTATAGGTACAGTCAACCAATTTGATTTCTGGGCCACTTTATTTAACGAATAAAGATTACATTATAAATATCATTAATTATATTATATTATATAAAATATCATTTCGAGTACGGAAAATTAATTTCAACTTTACGTATGTTTGCAAACGTTATTGTAGAGTATAGATCACCTTAAACGAGTAAAGATGTGTTACGAATGTTACGATATTATAATATTACTAGCGGCCCGCCCCGGCTTCGCACGGATAGTCTAGTTTTGCTACCTAATGTTTTGATCTACTTACCTGCTATATTACTACATACGACATTTATCTTCGAATACAAACATTCAACCCCCTTTTTTATACCCTTAAGGGATGAATTTTCAAAAACGCTCAAATCACTTTTCTTATATTTTAACTGAGAGTCTCCACAAGTGCCTATGAAGTCACTCACTTTAAAAATTCAGGTTGCCCAAACAATGTTTTAATCCCCTTTTTAAAAAACGCTGAAATCAGTTTTCTTTGTATTTAATTCTAGGTCTACAAACGAAGTTTCAAGCTCCTCGTTTAATAAAAAAAATGCTCCCCATACAGACTTTCAAACCCCGTTTCACCCCTTTAAAGGGCGAATTTCGAAAAACGCCGAAAACAATTTTCTTCCATTTTGATGCTTAGTCTTTTAGAGAAGTTTTAAGTTTCTATCTAAAAAAATAATTTTGTTTCCCATACAAAATGACCACCCCCCTTTTAACCCCCTTTAGGAATGAATTTTGAAATAAATTATAGCCTATGTCCTATTCTGATGTCTAAGCTACAACACTGGTAAGTTTCATAGAGATCCGTTCAGTAGTTTTTGATATTAAGTGGAACGTACATACATACATTCATACATCCGCACAAACTTTCACATTTATAATATTATTAGGATTAGGATATTAGGATTAGGATTATATGGCAACTTTGGCTACTACTATTTACCAATATTGTATGATGCTCAACGTACTACATAAAAGAAGTCAGCCTGGACTCAAGCCAGCCTACCGATCAGATTCGGTGGCATAGGCATCCGTAAAGTGTCTAGCGTGTCACTCCCCGCGTTTTTGTCCTCGGTGCATAGCGCTCACGACTTGATTGGTTATATATACTATTTTAGCCCCCTCAGTCGGAAACCCAGAGGTAGCGCATTGCTCCGAGGCCATAAACGTCTGGGTCTTAACCTGCCCTAACACGGACCTGCCCCATAACTTACGTTCGCAGAGGCAATGGGACGAGCCACTATGCCGACTAGTACGGAATAATCTTTTAGAAACGTCAACTAGTCCGGCGGAGATGGCTCGTCTCCTTGCGACTGCGGAATGGGAGTCGGGTCTGTGGCTGCAGGCGCTTCCATCGCCCACCATAGGTACTTTACTGGATGACCACACCTTCAGGCTGGCGACGAGTCTGCGACTAGGGACTGCAACCAATGTCCCACATCGTTGTCAGTGCGGTACCATGGTAGATCGTCTTGGTCACTATGGTCTCTCCTGCGGTAGAAGCGCTGGTCGCATTCCTCGTCACGCGGGCATCAATGATATTATCCGAAGAGCTTTGGGTAGTATCAAGGTGCCCGCCGTCTTGGAACCTGTGGGACTAGCGAGAGATGATGGCAAGAGGCCTGACGGCATGACTTTGGTGCCCTGGAAGATGGGTCGTCCCCTTGTATGGGACGCTACGTGTGTGGACACGCTTGCGCCAACCCATCTCCCGGGCACCAGAGTCAATGCCGGCTCTGCTGCATCCTCTGCCGAAGACCTCAAACGCCGCAAGTATTCCTCCCTAGGGAGTGGATATTTATTTGAAGCGTTTGGGGTGGAAACGCTGGGACCCTGGGGACCAAGTGCGCGCCAACTCTATAAAGATCTGTCGGCGCGCCTAATAGAAACCACTGGTGACCAGAAGGCTGGCCAATATTTCGCGCAAAGAATAAGTATTACCATTCAGCGTGGTAATGCGGCCAGCCTTCTGGACACCCTACCCGCTGACGGCGACTTGGGTCAAATTTTTTATCTTTAATTTTTATTATATACCCCTAGTTTAAGTTTTTATTTGATTGTTTGTTTATCTATTTATAAGACGTTGTACATATTGAATAAATGACTATAAAGAAGTCTGAAATATAATGGAACTAAAATTTATTATTTCTTAAGTAGGCTGATGATGATGATGATGATTTCTTAAATGATGACATAAAACAATCTAATTTGAACGAATTTTGTAAAAAATTAATAGTACATGAGTAGTAGTAGTAGAGGTAAGTACAAAATTTTATGTCACCCCCTGGCCAGGAAGTGGGTTTTTTCGCGCGCGGAGCGTGCGATAATGGTCACTTTATGGCCAGGTGTGACATAAAATAATTAATCCGACATAGTTAACATACAAAGAATGGTAAATAACTGTAATTCCACCATTATAATTTTTGTCTAACTTTAATCGGCTGTATTGTCGTTAATATTAAGTCTACAAATCTGGTCGACCACTTAACTTTTAGGTAATTTAATGCTCTTAAACTTTGTCATACAATATAGTATACAAAACGTGCATAGTTTCAGAGGTATAAGCGAAAATCTGAAAAATGTCACACATTTCCCCCCCGCCACCCCTTAGCACAAGGTCCTCGAGGTGGAAAACTTAGGTTAGTCTTCCTTGTGTACCCCCAAACAACCCCATAACCCAAACAATTCCATCAACTTCCGAACACTTTCCAGGTACCCCCCCCCCCCCCCCCTTGTCCCCTTGATTTATATCGACTGGATTATATGCCCCACATGTTACTGAAAATTCAGGGTTCTAGCTTTAACTAGGACAGAATTACAGAATGTTGAAAATGGCCTGAATGGCTTCGAGAAAAGGATGGTACGGCCGTGCCCCTTTTGCTCGACTTGGCGAGATTTTGTTAGCGGACGCATCCGCTTGACAATTTTAATTTTATAAATGGCATCATTACAAAAACATTTAGGCTGCGTTTCCACCAGAGAGAGATGTGCGAGGATGTGTTTTCATATATTTGACACCTCGCTCGGCGCGTTGCGAGGTGTCAAACGTATGAAAACGCATCCTAGCACATCTCTGGTGCAAACGCAGCCTTAGGTACCCTGACTTGTATTTTTAAAGACTAGTTTGACCTTTCTATGAAGCCAATCGCACCAAAACAACCCAGTCAGGCTGGTTCCTGTCGTTACGAGAACCAATTTTAATTGCGACATTAAACAAATATAAAAAGTCGAATAAAACCCCGTAATAAACAAGCTAGACTTTTATTCTATTAGCTTTTTTGTTTGTATTTAATTAAAGGCTAACGCACAGCATAGCCCGAACCCTCATCTCATAGGGCACTTTATTCACAGCGATTGTCCATCGCCGCCGGTAAGCCAATATAAGTCTGACCTCTGATTAAGCATAGATATTACTAAATTCCAGGTCAAGTTATATTAAATGTATTCTTAAATAAGCACATGATTTGTGAATGAAGACTTGGAGTCGCCGAAGTTGGGTTGATAGTCGGAGAGACCTTTCCAACTAAACATGATGGTTTGAAATTGGTTTCTATTTTTTGCGGTGCGGTATCTCTCTCGCACGCCAGTTATACGGGTATGATGCGCTACAGCACACCAGATCTGTGCTGTGAGACGTAGATGTAGATCAGTCGAGTGAATTTTTGTTTTCTGTTCTTTTGGTTTTATAAAAACTGAATCGATTCATGGTATATATTTATTGCTTGCTCACGACTCACAAAATTCTACGAAAATCGGTTTAGAAATGCAACCCGTAGATGAGAACAACCGGACATAGGAAAGATTTTTTTTACGCTAATAAAAATATTGTCAAGGCATTAAGGCTACGGCTTATATGGGTAGTGTTGATGTTTGTTTTACTTGACAGATGCTAGTGATTAGTTACCTACGGCCAAAATGAGTACCCGCTCAATACGGCTTATTTTACCTTGACCTGGACATGTGCATACTTTATGTCTATTAAAAAAAGACTAATTTCATCGTCATACACGGTGAAGATACAAAACGTAAGGTATCGGAAAGAGTGTAAAATCTAAGTGTTATAATTATAAAACCAACACGTCAAGCTATATAGACCACCAGTTTTGTTTATACGAACCCCATTTATGGGTAATGCTCGTAAACTCGTGATCACACGTCTCTGTTACTCGCTATATTGTGATTTATCCGGCTCGAAGGACCGAAATTAAGGGATCTTGCAAGTTTAATGCTGTTGACTTTGAGCTGTGTTGAGTTTTACTGTCATACGTCGCGGGTCTTACGGAATGACTGATAAACTATGTTTAAAGGGTAGTTTGGTTGTTATGGACAGTAAATTGGACATTTGTTTAACAGGGAATTGCAAGCATGGTTTATATTTATTGCTTGTGTAATTAAATACCATAAAGCTGTGACGGCGTACGATTGTGACCTCTACAAACAGTTTTATTGCTTTAACTCCCCTGTTAATGGCTCTAACTTAGGCTTATATTTAAATGGACTAATGGACTTTTTGAATGGACTATGAAGTGTATAATGCGAAATAAGGGTTTTCCTTTATTTTACTAAACGGTTAAAACTCACGTATTAATTGTCACTTCGGGCGACATGTTGGCGAGCGGCAAGTATATACACTCTACAGCGTATACACAGGGCGGAGAGGGCGCCTGCATACCTGCCATATATAAAGGGGGCGACGGACAAAATTGGACGCCTATTACGCCGAAGATTCAGTATAAGGACGATTTTCCGGCCCCATACCAAGGTCAGGCAGGTGCTACGCTCTCCTAAGGACTGGGAGCCGCTCGGTAACCCGGGAGTATATGAAATACCCTGTGACTGTGGTAAGGCGTATATACATAGGAGAAACCGGACGGAACGTCTCTACGAGATTGTCAGAGCATATACGCAGCGTGAAAAACAGGCAGACTAGGAAATCCGCGGTGGCGGAGCATGGTTGCGAAGCAGGCGCGTCCCATTTCATTCGGTTCGACAAGGCGAGGATTTTGGTACGGGAAAAATGCTACGTACCACGCATGATCCGAGAGGCGATTGAAATAGGGCGCCGCCCTAACTTTAATCGTGACGGCGGCTGGGTGTTGCCGCCGGCATGGAAACCTGTGATTCCGATCATAGAGCGGGAAGTGCGTAATGACAATCGAGTGGACATAGTGAGTTCAGTATGCTTACCATTGATCGGGGGGGACGATCCCTCACCACGACCTCATACAACACCTTCAGCGCCGAGCTGCCCCCCCGCCCCCGCCCCCGCGCTGTCTGCGCGTGCGTCACGTGCCTTGCGGCGGGCGGCGGGTAGTTCGACAGTGTGCAATCGGCGCGGGTCGCAGACGCACTCATCCTGAGCAAGAACTCCCGACGAGTTCGAAACATTTTGTTTCAAACATCACTCCAAACCGGCCATTTTCGAGCTAAAAACTGCTTTTTTCCGCTTAAATTCTACTACACACAATAAAATCAAAAAAGGGCAATGTTACTATCTAAACTTTAAGAAAATCATAATATCCTACAATCACTTTATTGGTATTATCAACACTTATGTCAAAATTTGAAATCAAAAAAATGTTAAACTTGTAAGGCCTCTTAATTACTAATGGTTATTATTCAAATTGTCCGCCGATATAATTTCATACAAATTGGGTAATTTACTCCGAGCGCAATAATATGCTATGCCCCATGTAAATTGCGGCTTTATGATACATGTAGGGTGGGGGCACCAGTAATCGACTGGCACCGGTAGTCGACACTTTTTTCATCAGATGAAAATTAGGACTGCCATAATTTATTTCACCTAATCAACACTGGACCATAGACAGTGTATATTCTACTCTCATCCAGTCCGATTCCACGTAAAATATTTTATTACATTTCCCCTCAAAGCTTTACTCATAAGCCCGAGTCTCAATTGCAAAATTGAAGTATTCATTACGTCATTTTATGACTAGCGCCGTGATTTAGAATCATCAGACCGAAGGGAACGAGTCGTAACAAGTTTCATGACGTTTTTTCATGACAAAATTACGATGAATCCCGTGGACGTAAAACACTACGATTCTTACGTCGCACACGAGTACCGAGGTTAACTGAAAATCAAAATGAGCTTGTTTTCATTGGCCGTAAATGTCAGCATAAAAACAAAGGACTTGTCAGATGTAGATGAGGGAAGATGGCGGATTGAAGCGAATGAAGTGTTGCACCGTGTAGTTACATTCTATCGCGATGAACGAGTTTCACGCGGGCGAAGCTCGAAGTTGCGATCAAAAACTAGTCTCTGATAAGTGGTGAAAACAAACTGCAACTCCAATTATTCCAGATCAGATGAACATCAGAATATCGGTAACCCGTTATACCGATAATTCTCGTCGATAACTCCACGTTATCGACTCCACTAATTGGGATATTTGAATTAAACGGTCCGAATAATTTACCGAGAGCCACGTTATGTTACTACCGATCATGGCCCTCGTTATTTCGAATAAATCGGTTATTAAGTCATTAAATTTTGGCCTTACCTAAAGCCGAGTACTCACTAGAGTGCTGTAACTGTAACCGAACCTTTAGGGTCGGTGTCCACCAAACGGCTCGCATCGGATCGGATCGGCTCGCATCGGATCGGTTCGGCTCGCATCGGATCGGATCGGAAAGAATACGAACGAATGCGTCGACGTCCGATCGCGTCCGTACGGCCGCTTGCGAACGTAGGTATCCGTCTGCGCCTAGTCAAATAGTTTAATTACTATCGTGTACTACGTATGCTTTTGCACCAAACAAAACAATTTTTATCCAAATCCATGATTGAGTGATGTCTGCACTTTCGTTTCGAGAATTAGTTCGAAAGAATCCGATCGAATACGTCGGCAGGTGAACGGAGCCGTACGGATGCGTCGGCATGCGTACGGAGCCGATCGGATACGTCGACAGGCGAACGGAGCCGATCGCAGCTTGGTAATATAGACTTTAAATACAATGTACTATTATTGAATATCGTTTAAAATTGTAAAATCCGTTCCGATCCGATCCGATGCGATCCGTTTGGTGGAAACGGACCCTTACAGGATACTTTTGTCTCACGAGCGTGGGTGAGCCATGGTTGTGTGTTGAGCTATACATGCACATTGTCTATGTGCTCGTATGTGTCACAAGTCACAACTACAACAACTTAAAAGTTACGTACATTGAAACGTAATTTAAAACGCGAAGTGACTTCACTTCATCATTAGCTACAGCAACTTTATCTTATACTTAATCAAAAAAATGTTACTATTCAACCGAAGAGTACCTAACAGATAAGGAATGTAAGTGATTTTAAGGGATATATTGTATTATTTTATTGTATTGTATAACCATAAGAATGCAACACCCCAGCAGGGTTCATGTTTGAAACTTTTAATGCAACTATGTAGATATTAGAATCTAGGACCTTGTAAACAACATGATGCAATAAATAACTTGAACTTTTTTTTACGTTTAATGCGGCGACGTCACGTCAAGGTGAGCGTTTAACGCGCGAAATGTGAAATGTCGGTTTATGATTTGAATAATAGTACATTATTGCCGTGGCCGGGAAGGGAGCAATTGCAGGCTGAGTATTTGTTTAAACGGACGAGCTTGCGAGTCCGTTTAATTATAATACGAAGCCTGCAATTGCCATTCCGGCCGAGGCTAATATAGTGCTTTTCTCAAAAATGGGGAAAATACGACAAAAATTTAATTAAGATTTGATAAACATAACCTTAAAACGTCAAAAACATCATGTTTTCCCGCCGTTTTTTATTATTTAACAGAAGCGCAAGTGTATTTTTCCACCGAAAAACGCAAATTATTCGAGACACATAAAAAAACGTCGCGTTTTCAACAGAAAAATACGAGCTGAATTGGCTGAATACGACCTGTGCCTCCTTTTATATGACAGTTTCTACATTTTAAAAAGTTTACTGCAATGTTTTTTACTTTTTAATTTGGATCTGACCTTAAACTATACACTTTACCTTCCAATATGTAGCGACTTAAGTCGAGTTTGCGGGCCATTTTTGAGAAAAATAAAATTATTTGTGCATATTTTAGCTGTTTCGTGTTTGGTATCCCTATTGTGTTAATTCAAACTCAATATCAACTATTCCGACTGAAATCACTTGTGGAAAGATTATTTAGGGTGACACAACCAGTAATGGACAAGGCCCAATGATGTACATAACTCTTATGTAAAAGAAAATAAGAGTAATTAATTTTTTATAGAACAATCAATTTAAAACCGTATGATCTTTGAATAAGGGTTGAAGTGTCCATTATTGGTGCTTGTTCTTAAAGTGTCCATAATTGGTGATGTCACCCTACACGAAGCAAGTTAAATAATGCAGACTCGTTATTCATAGCTCACGGCAGCCTCGGGCCTTAGTCCCTGGTATTGGAGCCTCGTTTATCCTGCGTAGTCTAGGAGGCAGCGGCATTTTTGTAAAAGTAAAAAAAACTTTAGTTTTTCACCTGTACGCGATGATAACTTAAACACCGCCCGGGGGCTACATTTTTAAACGAAAGGATCTTAAGTATGGTCAATGTTTTCATCACAATGTAAAAAAACCGTATGGCTAACCTCAGTCAGTGTTGCGCAGAATTCGGACGAAGCAAAATTAAAAATTTAAAACAACTTAAAAGAAAACCAAACCGTGTAAGTAAAGCTTTAAACAGTAAGAACACTTAAAAGTTCTCGAGGCACGCTACTCGAAAAACGTCTACGTGTTGTTAGTTTGAGCATGATTAATGTTTTCTTAGACGAAAAGTATAATAAAAGTTAATTACTTTAATTATGACACTAACATATGCTCATATAAAACAGTTTCCATTACATACACAGTTTAAAAATTGTATGTTAGTAATAGAAAATCTATCACATTAGCGTTGACTGTACAGACAGCATCAAAAGTAGCTTGGCATCGACGACCGCATTAGCTTAGTTGGTAGTGACCCTGCCTACGAAGCTGGAGGTCCCGGGTTCGAATCCCGGCCGGGGCATTTACTTGTGTGACGAGCACGAATATTTGTTCTTGGGTCTTGGATGTTTTCTATGTATTTAAGTATCTATTTATCTATATAAGTATGTATATCGTCGCTTAGTACCCATAGTACAATACAAGCTTTGCTTAGTTTGGGACTAGGTTGATTCGTGTAAGATTGTCCACAAATATTTAAAATATTTATATGAAAACGTCAAAAGTGTTTATTGCAAGGAATTAGGAACTTTTGACCTCTTTCATATGCCAAGCTACTTTTGATGCTGACCGTACAATGTCCAAAGGAATTAAGTAAAGCATTAAATCAGTGTCACACTCAAAGTAATTAGTACTCTACCTCTATATACGTTTACGATCTTTATGCCATTGTTGAAAATATTAAAGGGTAATAATCGCGTTGGTTTAATAAAACTTATATTTAGATAATTTTATAATAGGATTAAGTACGTTTTATTAATATTAGTGTATTATAATGATGCAATTTTAAATAAATAGGTAGACGTAATAGTAACCCCGTCTTTTGGTAGTTGGACTCCTGTACTACAGGGATTCTGAGTGATACCTAACATCAAAAGCTTCGACGAGCGATCTATTCCGACATTTCCGACCTCCTAGGGACCCAAATTTGTTTATGTGCATACATTTACGTTTAGGCAATATTTTTGTTGTTTGCGCATTTTGGGTTATGGGCTGGTAAAAATAGAGTGCGTAGCGTGAAGGCTAAATTCACGGGTCCTACCTACGTTTCTAATGATAATCAATCTGCTAATGTTTGAAATTTTTAAAAGAGTCTCTTCTATATTCAGATGTCCTAACGTCCTTCAAAATGACTGATCAAAAGTCGATACGGGTTCGGGGATGCGGTATAACGACCAGTATATCATCAATCTGGTTGATGGTGCCCGCCCGCCTTCGGGGTGCGGGAGTTTTCCAAAACGCATGCTATAGGGCCCGCAATAATTTCAATGAAAATGCGCATATATTTAGTCGTTTTTCCGTATGTAGGGAGCACCTGCATGCTGTAGGTATAACCGACTTAACGACCAAGAAAAACGGTTCACAAGAGGAAATATGAATAACTTTACAAAGTCAGATATTTTTAATAAATTTCTCCAAAAAGCCATTTCTGTAGAGTGTTCCTGTTCCATCTCATACATGTACATCATATACAGTTTGATGAGATGATGAGGGATCGTTGCTATAGAGCTTAAAGATTGTCTTAATGATAATTATTCACGGCAGAATGTTTCTCAGCCATAAGAACGCGAGCGCTTCACTCAGGATCTCACCGTAATCTCCTGTCAGCATTGATTTCAACTGTACTTTATCTAGTTAGGGACAAAGTCGTTTTTGCAATGAAATCCTCTCGATGTAAGAGGTCCGGGAAGTTGGACATAAATTTCTTCTAGCGGACCCCGGAGCAATACTCGTAAAAACCTTACTGAAGGTAAAAAGGGTACCTTATTAAGTGTCCCCCTTCCTTCCCACCCTTCGTCATACGCTTAAGCTTCATACGTTGAAGTGGCTAGCTCTTTTTATGCAATAAATTACAAAATCTGTTTTTTTTTTAAGGCGGGTTAATATTAGGTCTCTTAAAACGCAACAACAGGAATTCGTCACCATTTAGTGCCAAAAGTGTATAATTTGTATTCCCTCAGAGATTTTTTTACAAATACAATTAGTTTATTAACAACACCAAGTTACAGGTCAGGACAGTTACAACTGTTAATTGAGAATTTATAACCGCTAAGAAATAAAATGTTTCATCAATTATTGGTTTTTCGCAAAATGTCACAAATATGTTAATAAATGTTTTATCACAAATTGTTTTTACTTTGAAACCATTTTTCTCACAATAACCAAATCTTTGAAAACAATGTAAAAAGTTAAGCTATTAGAAACAAATACATGCTGGTAAATATGTACCTAACTCACGAACTATAGAAGATGAACAATTGTCGAATATATTCCAACGGCACCTCCACCCAATACCAATTTTAAGGGGTCATTTCGTCATGTAAATTTCGCTTTCCAATTTGATTTACTAGCGTGTTACGAGCGCTCGTTCTAAGCCTTTAAATATTCGCTATTTTCGTATATCGTTATGGTTCTGTATTTGTGAATAAAACGGTTTACTCCTAACGATATTTGACGTGCATTAGGGAAGCGAGGGGGAATTCAGAGAATAAAGTGTACGGAAAATATATCGACTGAACAAGTGTTGCAAAGAAAGAAGAGACAAATATTGACTGTCATAAAGAATAGGAGAGGAATAATGATGGGATTGACATTGTAAAATTAGTAGCAAGAAATAATAGTAGTTTATGCAACTGGTACATAATGAGGGGCATTAAAACACGAGTGTGTTTTATGAAACAAGCCGAAGGCGAGTTTCATAATAAGGTCACACGAGTGTTTTAATGCCTAATTATGTACAGTTGCATACATTACTTTATCTACACACATATTATAATTACTCTAAGATGGGTTCAGAAACCGTAGTAAATAAATACAATAATTGTGTTAATACAACCTTTTTTGCACGGTTGCGGAAATATCGAAATCAGAACTGGCAACAGATACCTGAATGTTATTTTAAAAAGTAAAGAGTCCTTATTCTGATGTGATCATGTCGTTCTAGCTCAAATTTCGTGCGATATATACTAAAAAAACATCGAGCTGACATTTCGCATCGACTGAATTTGAATTTTCAGTGATACTAGAATAGGGACATGTCAACTTTGACATTTAAATTTTGACAGTTTTGTTTGACGTAATATTTTAACATCATATATGAGATTAAAATGAAATATTTTATTACTGCTGTAGCCTTAACCACAGATAAGAAAATTGCCATAAATTCATTGAATGTTGAAATGAGAGTCATTTTCTACGGTTTCCGAACGCATATTAGAGGATTTATGATATGTGTGTAGATAAAAGCCTTTTTTTTAATGATGGGTCATCTGCTAACGCCTGATATTTTCCTTAAGACCATTATATGTAGAAGGGAAGATTGAAGGAAAGAGACGAAGAGGAAGGCAAAAAGAAAACTACTTTAAGCAAATAAAATAGAAGCTTAAGGTCATGTCATATCAGAGAGTGAAGGAAGTAGTAGAGAACAGAAACGGCTGGCTGGCATAAATTGAAGAAGAAGAAGGAAAATTGAGAAGAGAAGTCGGGATTTTTGAACGTAAGCTTTATGAATCTAAAACATATTCCATAATAAAAGCCATGATGATTATCTTGCTGTTTTTCATACCTGCTCGTTCCGATATATTAGCTCCTCAAACGGGGAAAGCAAGCGTGTAAAACATTTAAATAAAATCGAAATCAAAATTGAAATGAGTAATCTCGAATGGACCCTCAGGTATAATGCTCCAAATAAACTACGTTGCGGCCCCAAATCGCCCGGATAAAAACGGATTTGACATCTGGCTGAACCGGCAGACCGAAAAAACCACAACAAAACGGTTTTAGATTCAATACCTATTGTATACCCGCAGATACCCAACTTCACGCACATACCGGTGAATGAATAAAGCTATTCTGCCCAAATACAGTAATACCCAAATACACTGCATCTTTTGTATCTCAGATAAATGATTTCAATTGCCTCACGCATTCCTGCCAATTTGATCCCGATCATAGCTCAGACGCCATCAATTAGTTTTCCGGGTGTTGAAAGCGTATTCTCAAACATCTTGGAATGTACTTTGGTTTCTTTTTAGGGTTCCCTAGTAAACAAGTTACGTAGTCCGCCCGTCCGCGGCTTAGCACAGTAACCGTTAGTACTAGGAAGCTCTAATTCGGCATCATTATACATCTTGATCACGTCGACAAAACATTAAAATCTTGTAAAAGCAGTTTTTTAGTGTAGGTACACCTTCCCTACATTTTTTCTTCCATCGTCTGGGGTTCCTATCGTTTAAATATATTTTAGATTTTCTGAATCATTCAGAGAAGTGTCTTATCCGCCCAGCGTTTATCAGAATATCGGCCCAGCTGTTTATCAGAATGACTAAGTCTGGTTCTATTAATTAAGACCAATCCAATCGCAACCATGGTTAAAACCAATATTAAACTGACCCACCCTCCATTTGTAAACGTAAAGGCGCAATACACATGAACGCCGCAATTAACATTCCCGCCGGCGGGAACGTCCACTGCGCGTTCGCGACCACACAGACACATATAGACCCCATTCGTCCCGGTACCGGCCGTCCCGAATTTTCCCCAGGCTACTCTGCGCACTCCTATTGCTTTAATGGACCCGGCGTATAAAGCCACAGTCAGGTTAAAAAAAAAACACATAAAATTAGCAGACATGGAATCAGTGTCGACGTTCATTTTAAAATTGGGTGTTCACCAAAATTTTACCCCATACACACTGTCCCCCATTTTACGTCTTTTGGGTATAATTTCCGACATAAAAAGTTTCCTTTCCTGGCCAACAAATCTGTCGTTACCAAATTTTTCCTGTGCAAGTCCAACTTTTCTCACGTCTATGGCTGAATTAATATGGGCACTGTTTTCCTACTTATTTACATGCATACACTCAAGCTGATGCTGAAATAGTTTCAAAAACACAATTAGTTGAAGGGGGAAGGGACAGCTCCCTCAGAAGGGCTGTTAGGGCAGCTAATGTAATGGCTGGCGACTACTCGTACGTAGCGCTCGGCGGGTCGTCGTCCCGACATTGCGTTGTTTAGTTTTATTGCAATAGTCACTATTGTTTGGTTTTTAATGAATTTGGCAATCAAACTCAGGGTATATGGGTTAACCCGACACCTACTGGTAATTACCGTCCACGTGCTATTGTTATGTTTATAACTGACTTCAAAAAAAGGAAGTTCTCAATTCGTTTGTATGTTCCTTTTTTATTACTGTGTCTAGTTGAATTTATCTGTCCATTTAGTTATTGTTATGTATTGTTTTTTTTTGTGAATGTATCCGTCAATATGTTATCTCGCTCGACTCGTTAACTTGCGACATTATTTCAAAAAATCGAGTAAGTCATAATTGTACGAGCGAGCGAAGCGATCGTTGGTCTCCGTTTCAGCACGTTTAGCTTGGGCATAATACTTTCGTATTTACGGCGGGCGGATTTTAGGATATCCATTCGGCTGTTCTCTACGGGTCGTATTTCTCAACCAATTCTCGTGACATTTTGTATTTTTACTTTGAGTTTGTCGCTGACATGCTCTTACTCCATTAGACATTCTACTTTAAGGCCAGGCAGTCCCACTGAAAACGTCCCGCTCTAACACGCGTGAGTTTACAATTAACCATCCCGCTCTCTACGGAACTCTGCGCGTAGTTTTCGTGAATATTTAGTACATTTTGATTGATTTTTGGAATACTGGATCATTCATCAAAACTCTGTCTGGCTATTTTGTTAGAACAATAAAATAGCTACCCTTTTGTAAAAAAACATATCACTGCCGTTGACAATTACGATATAATTAGCATGAAAGTTTATTTTTACGATGATATTTAGGATTTTTTCACAGAGTTACCAAAACGGCTAATCCGCGCTCATCACGAGTACATAAAAGTATAATAAGTTGTCTTTATGTTTTTGTTCTGTAACACAAAGTTATCGTACTGTATTTATCTCGCAAAATATACGGTATGGCGTTTTCATTACGAGGGACTCTGGGCCAGAGCCCGGGTGCGTCGAGCCCCTAACATGAAAGTGCATCCATTTTAATGAGACTATCGACGTACAACCGATGGCCGTTGTGGCCGAAAAGTTCTCGAGTGGCGACCACGGACCGGAAGGCGCAGCGTGGGTAGACTCCCCACATGGTGGACTGATGACCTGGTAAAGGCCGCGGGAGTCCGCTGGATGCGGGTGGCTCAGGACCGGTCATTGTGGCTTGTGGCACTCTTTGGGGGAGGCCTATGTCCAGCAGTGGACGTCTTTCGGCTAATATGATGACGATGATGATGATCGAGCTTGTAATGAGAGTAATTCCGAATATTACTATTCTGTAGGAAAAATTATCACTTTAAAGCTTACTATCACGCAAACGGGTTCCTGAATCAAAAAATGGGTTTCTGTCCCGAAAGGGAGATGCACTTATTTTATTTTAACTTTTTATCATCATGATTAATTTTGGTTGACATTATGCTATTATTGTTTTTTATTTTTATTTTTCCTATTATAACGATCATTATAACAATTCTTGTAATTTTGACATGTGTACTGTAATTCTTATCGTGAAATAAATGAATCTGAATCTGTAGCGAGTCCTTACCGTGTTCTTATTTTTCATAGTTTTTAAATTCCTGTTTATAATACAGCGCTTTCCTGACTTTTCTACATGACCATGTATTCAGATCCCTACATTGCAACTTGGTCAGAGTAATCCTCTGTCTCCACACATTATGCAGTTATGTGTGAATTGCACACATGCACACAAATTGCAGACACCACGCACCTGGGGTTGGGTTGGCGCGAAGCCAAAACTAATCCGGCATGTATGTACAGTCAGCATCAAAAATAGCGACACATATGAAGGCGTCAAAAGTCTTTATTACAAAGGAATAAGAACTTTTGACATCTTCATATGTCAAGGTACTTTTGATGCTGACTGTACTTGTATCAGCATGAGGCTTAGGGTTCATCGTATAGTATAGATGGAGGATTAAGATAAGCAAGAGTATAAAGCAGCCAAATAATTGCGTTGTAAAATCTTATATTTAGGTATACTTGGAATTGGAACTATTTACAAACATAGCAGTAAGGAATTTGTAACTAACAGTCTATGGATCTATGGAAAATATTCTCGAAGGCAGGATTGAAGGATCAAGGGGTAGAGGCCGACCGAGGAGAAGATTTGTACAGCAGTTAAAGGAAAAAGTAAATGTCGAATCTTACTGGGGCCTAAAGAATATGGCCGAGGAGGGCCGTGAGAACTGGCGCCAACTCCACCGACAAGAGCCAAGCTCTTAAATTTTAATGATGATGATGAGTCTATGGATCTATGATGTCTGTAATAAAATATTAATTAAATTAAATTCATAACTTACCTATGGAATTGCGTGCACAAGGCAGCAAAATCACAAATTTACGGCGAGGGCTATAAATTGAATCCTGAGAAAAGCGAAATATTCTAAAGGGGAATCTTGAGCTTGAGTGTAACGAGGGATGTGTTTACGCCCAAGACGGAAATAATGTTGCTACCGAGTGGCATATGCTGCTTTTCACACCTGCTATCAAGGAAAGAGTCATTGATGCCTTCAATTGAGGGAAGAAAATTACAACTTTGATCCCTTATTCGAGGGTAACAATTACTTTTTTCTGAATAGCGCATGTGAAATAAATGTTACCTGTCTACAGAAAATTCCTGAAAACAGGAATATTAAAGTACATACATGGTACATAGCAGGAAATATGTTAACCTCGTAGGGCTCAATGTGGGTACAATGCACACTCGGTTTCAATACAATTTTGGATCTTTCATAATACCTGTAGCTGTATTACTTTTGTTTCATTCAATTTATGATTTAAAGGTTTCAACTCTAATGTCTGTATCTTTGTGATTCAAATTATACTTATGAATCCTACTATATCCTACCATATATTGAATGGCTTCGAGAAAAGATTGGTACGGCCGTGCCCCTTTTGCTCGACTTGGCGGGGGCACTGCCTTGCCCCCAGATCTAAATAGGTGCCAAAGTACCAAGCATTTCAGAGTAATCAATGAGAGGAAAGATTCACTATTTCGCGGATGAACGATTTACACATTACATGCAATTTAGCAGCCAAAACGAATCCGCGAATCGGATGGGATTACTATTACAGATAACCGGGTGAAGTGGCGTGAAAGTAGGAGCCTTAAGTGGGTGGATGCGGGATGAATTGATTGATTGGATAATCCATACCAATATTATAAGAGAAATTCATCAAAACGTCTGGCCGTTGTAAACTTCACTTTTGAAAATTTCTTCTTCAGGTTCTTAGTATAACCAATATTTACAACCAAAAAATAATAATATTCGGGAGTGCCAAAACCGACGAATAAAACTTGCACAATATTTGTATGGAGAATGCCTTCGCCTGAGACGTATTTTTGGCCATAGCTCCGAGGATTTTGGGAGGATCGAGATGGGAGTAGTACCAAGAGTTGAAGAATTTATCGTGATCGTTTAAATTTTGAAAATCGGCTATAGCAGTTGCGTTCCGTGAGTCACGTACGGTGCTGTCTGAAAACCAGCGCTCCAGGTGTCTAACAACACCTGAGCATAACGCTGAGACAGCAACCCGATTCACTGCCGCGAAGACACACATCATTTATTTGTTCAATGTGGTGCGTTTATTATTATTGTTTTTTTTGTATGTGTGTCTTTCGTTTCGTGCAGTGAATAAATGTTTTCTTTTCTTTCTTTTCTTTATAGTTACTTTTTTTGGAATTTTGCGAAATGTAAAAAAGTCGGGTTTTTTTGGGGGTGTTTGTTTACTAAATTGTAAATATTTGAAAGAAAACCACAGTGGTAGTGATTACAAAACGGTGGGTAATTATTACAATAATCGACAGGGCTTGTATTCCATCCGCGATATTTGATACACGAGAATATCACTTTCATATCATTCTGATTCTGATTTTGTGATTGGCTCAGACCCAGAGCAAAATAAATTGTGCAGTCAATTAATGCCTTAGTACACGTAAACTTACTAGATATGCTAATCAGACATTTTCGGTTGGAGTAGCAATAAAATTAAGGGTGATAGTAACAGAACAACACATACTTTTGAAAGAAGACGCCGTGAATTGTATTCAACAACATTAAATGTGACATGACGATTGACGTCTGATGAAAATATGTCCGCGTGAAGGTGATATTTTTTCAAATCCTCCTTTCTAGTCATAATGCTGTAAATCTCCTTCCAAATGTAAATCTTGGCTTCATACTTTATCAATCCAAATATAGAGCGGAATTTTAATATCCCTCCTGGGGATAACTCGACAAATCGACACTTCGTCGGGAATATTACTTTGTCTGTAATCGACAGAAATCCGATTGAAAACTTGGAATGGATTTGGGACAAGCAACGTAATAACTTTTTGGTCGGAAGATCCGAAGTTCGCGGCTTAAGATCTTAAACCCTTTCAGTTTTTAGTAGGCGCTATTGAAAATTCCTTTTCACCTTGTTCGGCTTTAACCCAAGCCCTTAGGCATAAATAGCAGGGCATATATGCGAGTTTTAAGAAGTTATATAATATCAAAGCAGCAGTGCTTAAAACTCGGGTTTGTGTTTGACGGATGAGAAGGTAAGATACGAGCTTCAAATACACAAGGGTGACTTGAGCAACTTCGTTTTTTAGGCGTAAAAGTTCTAGAAAATTTTATATTCTCCTGATTGTCAGAAGTACAAATATCTAGAATTCTAGATAATGCGTATGAAGGACCAAATGATCTACACACGGGTCTCTTAAAAGGTAATAAGGTCTTATTCTACTGCTGACTGTTAAAAATGTAACAATGTACCTAAGTACTGGATGGAATGCTTCATCAAAATGTTAAAAATATTTGCGTAAAATTGTAACAAACATCGTCTCAAGCTTATACGTGTTTTTAATATCTGTTGGGTGTGCGATATTGGTATCGGTAACATTGGGACATGGCATGTCATTATAGTTTTACAAACACTATGGTATCCAACTTAAAACGCATAATATATCTTGCACAAACTAAAGAGCTTAATTAAATGTCGTGCACATTACCGCAGTAGGTTTACTGCCAAGTTAACAAAGCGAAGTTGATAAATACTCGTTAATTACTTACTGGGCAATTGTAACTGAGTTGAATACAGAATTTCAAGCTTCCATGGCTGCTTTAAACCGCCGTGTGCATGTAAGTTTGCTTTGTAAATCAAGCGTTGAATTACGGAACTACCTAGAGGGAGTAGAGGGAGGTAACTCCTAACCCTTTATACTACAGGAATTCACAAATCTAAATGATGAATGACTTATTTCAAATGCGCCCGGCACCCTGAACAAAAATTTACCGTTATAAAAACCTTTTCAAATGGAAATAAATCATTTGACAGGATTAAATAAAGCGTGGAAGCCGCGAAATTGTCTGCGGAGAAACAGAGACAAGACGTAATTTATTTTATGCTCGCTGCCTTGTTTGCATTGATTTAATTTTATTTATCTTGAGTTTGTTTAATGAGTTACCGTTTGTGGGCACGACTTTCAGTGATATTCCAGGTTTCAAAATATTTTGAGAATGTGCGGATCTAAGCTTAGTTGTCATATAATTAATTTTTAAAACAATAAAACCTCCGTTCTGATTTTGGAAATGTAATAATATCTACATAACATCCATAAAAATTTAAATTAGGTGTCCAAATATCCTCCCTTGTGACATCTCTAACTAAATCGTTCACAAAGTTTCCTCTGGACCTCATTAGGTAAGGAAAAGAAAGGTTTTACCAAGGGATTCTTTCATCACGCCCCAGTCTGTTCCCTGTGATTTGTGTCTACAATCAGAAGCCTCCAGAGTATTTTCTGATTTCACGGTCGAACGGTTTTGGAATTCCTTCATGCAAATGAGTCAGTTGACTGACTTGAAGATACTTTTGATGAATGAACCGAATTGGTATTCGGGAGACAAAAGTTTGAATTATTAATTGAATTCTTACGGTGACTGATTGTTATATTATATTGAATTGGGCACCTCGTTCAAGAAAAGATGTTGCGGGAAGCAAATTTTATCTAATCGGAATGTGCCTGAAGTTTTAGATCTAGTTTTTTCGTAACTTCTTTTAAGCGGAATATCTCAAGGGGTCACTAGCAACTAAGTTTTAGATTAAAAATCGTAGTGACGCCATCTCTTCCCACTATTTAATTGAAAGTAACAAAAAGTTTAGTCGACGATGTTCGGTAGATACTTGTTTATACATACTTGTATACACGCGCAATTAATAACTTCATGGAATTGGTCATTAGCTATTTGATCAATGTTTCAATAGCGGTTTCATCAGGAGAAAATTGCCAGTGTCAAATAATTATGGTGAATAGGCTTCAATAGCAGCAAATTGGAATTTCGATTGATCGCAAACAGAAACACATTAGTGAATACCCATTCGGGTTAATAGCCATGTCATTTGCGAAATACGCCAGTACCTACATATTTTGAAATATTTCAAATTGAAATAATTATATTAGGCATAACTCTTCAGTGGTGGTAAAATCTTGTACTAATAAAAACGTATTCTTTTTCAGGTAATAAGCAATTAACTGTCCGGCCTGCTTCAAAATAAGAGTCCTCGAGTTTAAGTGAGTTCACCTGAAGTCAATATAAAAAGGTATTTGACGATCATGCTAGCTACGAATCGGAATGATTGAAATGTAAGAATCCCATCACCAACTAATGGCGAAATGACGAAATTATAATAACGATGCCATAATAATACAAATTAATTTATAATATGCCTGCTTTAAATCCATATTTGAATACTTGTAAATAGGTTCTTCGAAACTGCCGCTATTTCCATCTCTAGTTACTCTTCAATTTATACTATTCATTTTCAAATCATGTACCACTAAACGTTTATTCATGTTTTCACAGTATTACGTATGTTGGTGCGCGCTGCGCGCATGTAGATAGATAGTTTTAATTAAACCCTTTGTTCAGCCGCCATCCGCCGCCGCAATTTAACATGGTTGCCGCACAAGCACATACGGCCCGCACTTCGTATTGCTCCCGTCAAGTAATAAAAGCAAGCATAACAGCTCAACTGTTCTTAATGAACTTCTGAAGCTGTCGCTTATTAACAAATTGGCTGATAATTTAAATAAAATTATAGGTATTAAGAAACATGCAAAGCATTTGTTAGGAATTGTACAGATGAGGAAACTGTTGTTGACTTGAACGGCAAGAATAAAGAGAAGATCCAGGAAATATTAAAGTCTTCATCCCATTACAACATGCTCATAGCGAACAATTTGGTTAATGTCGTGAATTAGCTGACAATTTAGCTGAGTCTGAGCTCCGTGCGTTTTCGGCTGCGACGGGTCGGAAAACTCACCTAAAATAAAATAGCCTGTACCTCTTGGTTGACATTAAAATCCTTTGTTAAATGGTTACTGCGTCTGACCGTGGTTAATTCTACTCCGCACGGTCCCTAAAAGCGAAGTTAGGCCAGAGTGCCGCTTAAAAGTTTGCACATTATTTTTTTCGTCCTCATTTCAAATCTCTCGCCAACCAATTTAACTTTTTGCTCACAATAATTCTATTTAAATTAAGAGATTTACATCACGGGTCAAATTTCGTTCCTACCCTTGTGCTAAACGGATTTCTTTATTGCGGCTGATTTCCTTATTGAATTCGGGCAGGGTATTTAACTGCTTCAATACCGGTACTAAAATATTCATATAAAATTATCGTTGGAAATAATCTTTTTAACACTACCAGAGAGTTGTGAATGTTGCAGCTTAAACGAAAAGCAATAAAGATATTTATTGAGCATAATATATCAATTCATCGTAGTTATTTTCCCTTTTATTAATTCCAGGATTTCCAATAGAATGCCTTCATTCTTTCGGCTAATTCTAGCCAGCACAACTAATCGTAAAGCTTAGCTCATTTGCTGATGTTCGTACCTAATCTTAGGACCGCTATCCCCTATTCATCCTTGTGAGTAAATAAATCTTAAGGAAAATACTTCCTTGCAGAACATGTCCGAGGGGACAGAATATATCATGTGAATAGGAGAAATATTTTAGCTTATTCCGGTTGGTGGACGTATTTATCTAATGTCCGGACATTTAGTTGAGTGCGGCCGCTTTGCGCCGTCAAATGCAGCTGGGCTACTGTGCCTTAACGTGCCCCTTTACTTACTTTTAGTTATGATACCATTATCGAGAAACTGATAGGGTAAATTTTAGTGACAATTTCAGATATAAATTTATCACATCACAGAATAATAGTGACTAGTTTAAATAATGTCATTACTCAATAGTAATCCACATACTCAAAACTCCAAGAAACAATCAGCTATTAGGACAGTAAAAAGCGAATATGTCAATAATAATAACACGTACAATGGAAACAAAACCATGACTAAAATCTTTTGAATTACATATAATTATTGTATATTAAACATAAGCCCAGACTAATTAACTAGTACATACATCAAATGATGTTGTAACTAAATAGGGTAAAAGGCGCGTTTGCCTACGACAATGATTTGGCGCCCACCGTGGGGCCAGTCGACCATCTATCGCCGGGGGAAATCACCTCTCGGACCGGTCAATTCCACTCTGTCACGTCGGCTAGGCAACGATCCTACTCATCAATTTACTTGATCGAGGGCCTGCTTATCGATTCATGGGGAACACGGAAAAATTCAAGCTCAAACACGACTTGAAAGGACTGAAGATATTGTTTCTCTGGCCATAAATTTGTGCATAAAACCACTGAACCAAATGCGGCACTATGTAAGGGAAGCAATATATATATATATATAGCCAGCCGCACTTATGCGGTTATTTATGCTTTATTTGCATTATATTTCGGTCTCAAGTAAGCCTTAACGTAATCAAGCGTACCGATTACTAACCTTTGCTAATTAAATAACAGAGATAACTCAACCTTATTTTATTCAGTTTTTGTGCAAATTATTAGTGTAGATAAACACGGTTAGTATACACACCGTTCATCATTGATTCGTCGGATATGCGTATGCCAGTATTAATATCAAATAACAGAACTTGCCTCGGGCGCTGCGTCTGCCGGTTTTTCCGTAGTGTACAAATACCAATAGGTTCCACGGATCACAGCCGACAAACATCAGAGCTCGTAAATCCCCTAATGTCAAACTTTCATTAAGGTGGCGAACCCCGGGTAACTCAATTTCGCGCGCCGCAGTAAATCAGCGTCGATGGAAATTAAACTGATCTTGCAAATACAGGATAGGGGATATTGCATACCCGCACAAAGCCATATGCCTACCTAGTCGATAATAACCGGCTCGCTCTAGGGTTCCTTGTCCGTTTGAGGGCCGATTTATCCGGCAGTTAAAATTATGACTGTCTTTTTCTGAAGTCAATTGAAAGAAAAAAAAAACAGAGCTAATATTTATCTGACAGGAACTTTTATCAGGGGATTGAAAAATCTGCACTAATTAATTATTTTTATTTGCCAGTAAATTATCGAGAATATCAACGGAGGAAATATGTGAAATCTAGCGAACCGTATAAAATCGTTTTCTATGTTAAGAATGTTAAGATAGGACAGATGAACATAAACATGGATTTATATTTTTCAGTACTTAAATAAATAAATAAAATAAAAAGCCTTTTATTTCATTGCAGAATTACAAAAAGATTGAGAAGAAATGTTATGTTAGTAATAATTATAAATCTATGTTAGTTATCTAAGTTTAGTGCTTAAAAACTAGTTGGTTTAGTTTTTAGCGTTAAATATATTTTTATTCTAACTAATCTTGATTTTCTGCAAGAACCCCTCTGTAGGTAAAGGCCTCCTCCAATGATAGCCATTGCTCCCTAGATTGTGCTATTTGAATCCAGTTTGGGCCGGCTGTTTTTCTGAGGTCGTCTTCCCAACTAGCTACAGGTCTGCCTCTCCTTCTTTTGCCTTGTGGACCCGCCCATGTGGTCACCCTTTTTGTCCACCTCAGGTCGCGTATGCGCGCCACATGTCCGGCCCACTTCCATTTTGATGACTGAGCGTGTATCAATGCATCCCGTGCCTTGGTGATGTGTCTTATTTTAGTGTGTCTTACTTTTTGTATTTTTCTTATATTCGTCATACTGCGCTCTATTCCTCGTTGGCATGAAATTATTTTTCCCTTCGTTTTATTGTTAAACTTCCAAGTTTGGCAAGCATATGTTAGGCATGGTATCAGACACGAATTTAGTACCTTAATTTTAATTTTTATTGGCATGCAGCTTTTGAAGATGTCCTTCAGTGCCCAGTATTTGTTCCACGTTAACTGTGTCCTGCGCTCCACTTCTTGGTCGTTACTTTTCTGGTCAAAGCTGATTTGTTTACCGAGGTATATATAATTGTCTGTTCACCAACTTCCAAGCCGGTTGGTCACCGTGGAAGTTCATGACCGCAACCCTCCATGCCAACAGCTGTACATATGTACATACAATGCCAGATCTCTTTTGTCACACGAAAGGCTAGTAGACTTCAAGCACGCTATTTCAAGTATAAAATACGACATCATCGGCTTAGCTGAAATAAGAAGAACGGGCTACAACATTGAAGAGGACGACGATCACATATTCTGCAGCTATGGTCAAACTAAAGGCCAATACGGAGTTGGTTTTATCATCAAAAAGAAATATAAACAAAACATTGAAAGCTTCGTTGGAGTATCGGAACGCATATGTGTCTTAAAACTAAACTTTGAAAGCACAAAGCTAACACTAATTCAAGTCCACGCACCAACGACAGAGTCGAGCGAAGATGAAATAAATCTTTTTTACAACCTACTTCAGCAAACTTACGAGCAATGTCAAGATCTCCAATTAATACTGGGTGACTTCAACGCCCGCGTCGGACAGCGACTTACTAGTGAAGAAAAAATACTAGGAAAATACTGTTACGGAAAGAGAGATAAACGAGGCGAAACCCTACTTCAATTTTGTCGCCAAAATAATTTAATAATTACCAACGGCCTGTTCAAAAAGAAAACCCAAAAGTTATGGACATGGTTATCTCCAAAAAATAAGAAAAGTCAAATAGACTACATACTGGCCAATAACAAGGATAGAATCACTAATATAGAAGTAATCAATAACATCCGATTCCCCAGCGACCATCGACTAATAAGAGGTACGATTTTCCTATCAAAAACAGTCAAGAGTAGAGCCAAGTATAAAAGTAAAATAACCACACTAAAAACACCAGAAGAAACCGAACTTTTCCTAGAGAACTTAAAAGAGCAAACCAAAAACTTGGAAACATGCTACACTGAAGATATAGAAACCTTTTATAAGGCAATAAAAAACTCTATAATAGAAAGCTTGAAAAATACTGAAGAAAAAGCTCCGAAAAAATGTAACATAATTACGCAGGAAATAAAACACCTTATAGAAAGAAGACACGAATTGACAAATAAAAAAAATATTACTAAAGAAGAAAAGATAGAGCGGAGTTACCTCTATAAACATATTCACAGACTCATAAAAAACGAACATCAAAACTACCGAATAAAAACAATAGAAAATTACCTGAAATCAACAGGCAGCTTGAAAAAAGGTTACAAAACACTAAATAACACCAAACAATGGATTCCCTGCCTGTATGAAGACTCTACGAAAGCCAAAACCTTCTCTAGGTCAAAAATAATTGAGACCGCTACATCATTTTATAGATCACTTTACTCATTGCACACTGAAGAACGAGAACAATTTCAATTATTTTCTCAAGATTCGACAAAAATAGAACGTTTTTCAGGCTCAGAGATCATGAAAAAATTAGAAGCATTAAAAACAAACAAAAGTCCTGGGCCCGACGGAATTCCGAATGAAGCATTAAAAGCAGGCCGGTTCCAGCTTATATCTCCTATTACTAACTTGTTCAATAAGATCCTAGATGCTAGAAAAATACCTACAGAATGGGCAAAATCCGACATAACTTTATTATACAAGAAGGGCGACCCTGCAAATATCGGCAACTATAGACCTATCAGCCTACAACCCAACATCTACAAACTATTTGCCTCGTGCCTTGAAACACGTCTTGTAAAATATATGGAAAACTATCAGCCACCTGAACAAGCAGGTTTCAGAAAATGTTTCTCTACAACTGACCACATACACACATTAAATCTAATCATAGAGAAATATGAAGAACATAAGACACCGCTGTACCTGGCTTTAATCGACTACGCCAAGGCGTTTGATTCAATATCGCACAATAGTATGTGGAGAGCTTTAAGCGACTGCAATGTACCGACGGAAGCTATAGAGCTCTTACAAGATATATATAGCAAAAGCGTATCATGTGTAAAAATGGAAACAAAAGGCCCAGAAATAAAGATATGCCGAGGAGTCAGACAGGGTGACCCCCTTTCACCTAGAATTTTTATTACTGTGCTCGAGAACATTATAAAAAAGCTCAACTGGAAAGGAAAAGGCATATACATTAAAGGCGACTTCTTAACAAATCTTAGGTTCGCTGACGATATTATTCTGTTCTCAGAATCAGCAACACAACTAGAAAAAATGCTCTGCGAACTTAACACAGCCAGCTTAGAAATTGGCTTGGAACTAAATACTACAAAAACAAAAGTAATGACAAATTCTACAAAAAGGCCCATCTACGTCAACAATACAGCTCTAGAATACGTATCAGAATATGTCTATTTAGGAAAACAAATATCTTTTTCAAAAACACGACATCAGGATGAAGTAAATAGACGCATAAACATCGCATGGAATAAATTCTGGAGCTTGAAAGAAGTGCTGAAATCTAACTTACCTGTAAAACTTAAGAAAAAAGTTTTAGACACCTGTATACTTCCGTGTCTTTCATATGGCAGTCAAACATGGATATACAGTAAAAACATAAAACAAAAAATACGGACATGTCAAGCAGCTTTTGAAAGAAGTATTTTAAATATTAAAAGAAGAGACCGGAAACGAAATTCTGATATCAGGGAAATTACCAATGTTATAGACGCCTTACAATATTGTAAAACACTAAAATGGAGATGGGCTGGCCATATTTCACGCATGAGTGACAAAAAGTGGACAAGAAAAATAACTACATGGACAGGACCACCCAACAAAAGAAAGAAAGGAAAACCTAGAGAAAGGTGGATGGACGAGATAATCAAAACAGCAGGAAAAGACTGGCTCGTAAAAGCAAAAGATAGAGACAATTGGAAGAGTATGGAGGAGGCCTTTACTCGCGAAGAGGTCCTTAGAAAATATGAAACTTAACAAAAAAAAAAATGCATGTTAAATCTACAGTACAATATTTTTCATTTCATTATTATTAATTATTAAATAATATTTGTTAAATCTAATTATGTCAAAACTATGTTAAGTTAAAATGAAAATGTATTTAGTTTTACTTTATAAGGAAATAAAGAGGCTATAATAATAATAATAATATATAATTGTCTGTATACTTGAGAGGTTCTCTATCAACATATAGGGTTCTCTTAGTGCTGTTAGTCATCAACATTGTTTTGGATCGATTCATTTCCAAGCCTTTCATTTTCAGTACTTAGGAGCTTTCTATTCCAAAAAGTAAATTTTGTCCATTAGATTATTATTTATCGTATGGCATTTATTTCGAACCGTGAGATCTCCGAGAAGACAGTACGGTTGCCAGTTTTTGTTGCACTTTTAGAACCACCCAGGGGTCACGTGTACGGTAGCGGTGGGTACTTTCCCTACGGACGTGCAACTTCGACCCCCCTTTGTCAAGTGAGTGGGCAACTTGACTATTAGAAGTTCTCAAGCCGCCCGAAGGCCTCCAATTTGGCTTAACGACTGCTGCCATAGACAGCAGCCGGGATCAACGGCTTAACGTGCCTTCCAAAGCACGGGAGCGCTCAGTTAGTAACCACTCAAAGCGGTCACCCATCCATGTCTGACCGCGGCCAGGAGGGGCTTACTACCGTGACGTCATCGCGCCGCGCAAAGTACATGCGGCCGCCGGCTCACACATTGTGTGACTATTCAATGGCTGCGGAGCAGCGTTACGGATCGCACGCGCACGCGCTTGTACGATCATAAAAAATAATTCTTTTCGTGTTAAATAATAATGTCAAAACCACAGCATTATTGTATTGCAGCAGGTTGCACCAATAATAATAAGAACGTAGACGTAAGAACGGTCATTGAGTTTGGTATTCACCAACGGTTGACATAAAAGAAAACGAAAATGAAAACGTTGGTTCTAAGAAACCTCTTTTATTTTTTAAAGTGATGCCTTTAAAAATTATATAAAACTTTGTATCCCCTGGTTACATGTATGGAGTGCCCCCTCCCCCTACTTTAATATTTTTTCGTCATTTCACATCACTTTTACGTAGCGGTTCATACGAGTAGAACACACCTTCCTGCTAAATGTTTTAATTGTATTTGTAGTGCTTATAGTCTCCGAGTACATCGGATGTCACATACAGACGAAAAGACGGACGGACGGGTTCCGTTTTCACCATTTTGGCTACGGAACCTTAAAAGTACTATTCGTAATTGTATTGTAAACAACACTACTAATAATAAAGTACATATATTAAAATAGGTTCTCGCTGGTGGTAACCCTAGCGCTGAGGGCGGGGCCTCGAAAAAGCGCGTTGCGTGCGATAGAAAGAGATGGCCACGTTTAGGCACGTTTGGCATACCTAAACGGGGAATTTGTTAGCAGAGAAACTTCTGTACTTGTACTATTATTTATTCTGTGCCGCGGCCCATGTTTAGTTTAGTTTAGTTTATTTATATCTCATTATACCATGTTCATACAATACAGTTTCATGTCTTATATTACTTATCGTATATTGATCGTTATCGTTTTATGTAATAATAATGTAAATAAAAGATTGACATAAAATCTTTGCGGTATATACATTTTTGTATATACCTACAAGTTAAACATTTTAAAAAGACAATAAAAAATAATAATAGTAATGTCACGTACAATAAAATAGAAATGTTAAATAAATTTAGAAAAATAGTACCTAGGTATAAATAGTAATGATAAAAACAAAAACAATGTCAATAAAGGTATGTCATAAATCTACACTGATAAAATTAATATTAAGATGGCGTACCTACAAGTAAGTAGGTACTTGTCAAATAACATTATAACACTGCCAAAAAAACAAAACAACTAAAATAGAAATCTAATAAAATAATTTCATAAGTTATTACTTTATAATTTCAATGTATTCCTTGACTGAGTAGAATGATTTTTCCAACAAAAAGTTCTTTAGTTTACGCTTAAACGTTTTTTCGCATAATTCATTTTTTATTTCAGAGGGTAGGCGCTCGTAATATGTCGGCCCTATAACCCGCGCATTTTTTGCATGTAGTACCGTGCGACGTGGGACAGTACGCAATCTGCCTGAGGTACGAAGGCACTTCCCCGTTACCTCCACCCGCTTAAACTGGGCTATGCGTGTCCTCGTGAACATGATGATCTCGAAAAGGTAATGCGAATAGTGTGTTATAATCCGGTGCTCGGCAAATAAGTCTTTGCAGGACTGCCTCTGGCTTAGACCTAACATGGTACGAAGCGCCCGTTTTTGTATTCGCATTACCCTTCCAGCATCAGTCGAGTTTCCCCATAGTATTGCACCGTAAGTCATTAACGAGTGGAAAAGTGAAAAGTAAGCCTGGCGCAGCGCAACATAGGAGACCAACGGTTTAAGTTTACGCAGTGCAAAAACTGCACCACTCAGCCTATCACACAGCGAGTTTATGTGTTTCTTCCAGTTCAACGTCGGGTCTAGCGTGAAACCTAAGAACTTGCTAGTATTGCTCATCGGTATAGGACACTGGATGCTCACATGTGGAACGCACATTCCAGAGAAAAGCATGACGCTTGATTTGTTCTCGTTGAGTACTAAGCCATTTGCCGAGAACCAGTTTCTTAGTTGTGAGTATACAGTAGTAATTTTGTTATTTAGTTGCTCGTATGTCTGTGCGTTTACTACTACTGTCGTATCATCAGCAAACAGCGTAAGTTGACCCTCCGTTATGGCAGATGGTAGGTCGTTTATAAATACAAGGAACAGCGTATTTCCCAAAGCAGACCCTTGTGGAATCCCGATCGTCACGCTACCAGGACCAGATCTTACTTTTTTACCGCCGGATGTTGTTTCCACTGTTTGAGTACGGTTTTCTAGAAACGATTTTATTAATTTGCAACTGCGTCCTTGTAAACCGTAGCACATGAGCTTTTTAATTAGTAGGCTATGATTTATGACGTCGAAAGCTTTCGACAGATCGCAGAATATGCCAGCTACTTTGTATTTATCATCAATACCAGTGGTAATACTGTCGATGGTATTATATGCTGCTGTTGTGGTAGACATCTTTTTTCTGTATGCAAATTGTCTGTCAGTCAGTAGGTCATTTTCGAAGTGGTTCATGAGATGTTGCGATAGAAAAGATTCTATAATTTTTGATATGTTTGGCACAATTGATATCGGTCTGTAATTATCAACAGATGTTTTGTCTCCCTTTTTATATACCGGGCACACTCTTGTGCATTTCAGTATGTCAGGGTAGACACCAACTGCAAACATCTCGTTTATTAGGACAACCAATATTTCCGATATCAATGGCCAGATTGATAATAGAATATTGACGGATATGTCATATATATCAAAAGTGCTACGGCTTTTTAGCAATGACTTAAGGATGCGATCGAGGTCGGTCCGTTGGACGGTGGGTAGTGCAATATTGGGCACATTTGCACCATGTAGGTGGGCAGTTAGATTTTGCATTGCAAGTTGCTCATTTGTCCCTATATTTAATTTAGATGCAACACTCAAGAAATGCGAGTTAAGATGGTCGGGTATGTTTTTTACAGAAATAGGCCTCGAATTTTTATCATTTAACATGATTTCCTTCCTACCATGTGAAGACGAAATTTCTTCTTTTATAACTTTCCAAATTTCTTTGGACGGGTTACCGCTGTCTCTTAACCTTTTTTCTGTATAGTCCTGCCGGGCTCTCAAAACCTTGCAATTTATTAGGTTTGCTGCATTCATGTTGCTTAACTTTGAATAACGCTTGCTGCACGCAGGCGCCGTTGGGCCACGAGCGCTCCAATAGATTAACAGGCCCAAAACATCAAGGAAACTTTATCTAAATTACATCCATTTTAAATTTAACCCTCACTAACGATCCGTGCTAATTGGAGTATAAATAATTCACAGAATATATTATCTTTTCCCGTCTTCACAATGGCCTCGGCAAAGAGTACAATAGCACAGGGAATCCGTTTAGCGCAAATCCCTTAAGTTGTATTTAATCACGAGTAATCCTACACGATACAATCGCCCCAATTAACGAGTAATTTTGACCATCGGCTTAACCGTTACGTTTATTTCTGGTTTTAATACCGCGTAATCCCTTTTCGCGGACAGGTGGGATTACGACGAGTCCCGCGCCTCTGAAACCTTGATTGGCCTTTTTCCTGTGCCCAAGCCATCCCAGATTGCTGCCATTTTGATTTGGTTTCTCGATTACGTCACACTCTCGCGCCACTCAAGGTAATAGACATGACTTACTACCCTGTATAGTGTACACCTTCCCGGAATGCGACGTCCTTACTAACATGTACTTATACGCAGAGCGCCATAATGACGTCACAAAGTGCACAGATATTGCGACCGGTTAGTACCATAGATACTTATGATATCAAAATGCCATCTAATGAACAGGTTATTGACAAAACTTGGATCAGACTGAAGACTCGAACACCACTATTTCGTTACGACACAAGCCTCGACGAACAACGTATTGTAAGCTAATTAATAAAAAGAACGTAACACGAAATGTTGCCTAGAAAATACGTATTTTGTTGAGCTTTAATTACAACTGCCAGCAATCTTAACACAATTAATTACTGGCAACAAAGCACCTTTTTAATAAGTTGTAGGATGTAGGTTATTAATGTATGTTAGAAAATGCCTTTATTATCCTTGTGATACGTACAATGGTATTAATTAGAGGCAACTAAACAAAAGGAGTCAGAATCGCGTATGAATGGAGATTTTTTAATCTCACGGTTTATTAGAGATTGCTTGGTCTTTTTTCAGCTCTAGGGCGTTAATACCGAGCTCCAAACAGTTCACAATAATACTCTGTTATTCTGTAAAGTACTTTTTCTTTTAATAGGTGTCTCTTTTATCAGCTTTTCGCGTAGGTATTTAACGAGGAGAGTGAATTCACTTACAATCCCCAATGTCTTTTGAATACTTACAAAGTTGTAAACGAATTTAGTGAATATGTACAAACTATTTAATAGAATTTTACTACGGCAAGAAGCCATGTCTATAAAGCATTAGTCACAATAAATCAAATCAAAGACGCTATTAACAGAGGCGAAACGTAATAAAATATTGATTGATTGGACACGCGATCAAGCAATAAAAGGGTGTGGCCCCTTAATTAAATTGACCACGCTTATGCTTACTTTTAATTTTAAATATTCACTTTTTCTTGTGAAATTTATTCAAAGGCGTCAAATAGAGAAGCGTCTGGCTTACGAGGAAAATCTGAATAAAAATATTATGAGCTTATGAATTTAGAAGCAGCTCTAAAATGTAAATAGGATTAACCATCTTTAACCTTATAAAGGGGGCAGTCTCGTTTAACATTGAGTAACTCAATATTTGTGCAGTCCTTTATACAACTCGCTCTGACCCTTAACATTTAAGGTCGTCATCTTCGCAGTATTTTCCCGGTAACATCCTATCGGAGTTTTTGGGGGTTGCTTTGGCTCATCTGAATATTGGAATTGGTCCTAGTTTTTTTTTATAAAAAATGGGATCGCTCTTGGCCAGCATCAAGCCATGGGGGCAAAGATTTCTTTCACTCGTGCCTTAAAAAGGTCTAGGTTATATGAGCTCGGAAACACAAACGCCGCAGTTTTACGTAAACAACTGCTATCTGACTTTTTTATCGTAGGTATGTATGGAATAAGGTAAGATTAATCATTATTACTCGGAATCAGATTAATATTACGGTTTTTTCGCTGAACAAGAGCTTCATATTGTCCCAACTTGAGTCTTATATTACTTAAGGTCTTCTCTCCGACCTTCAGAGTTCGTTACTCCGAAATGGTAGAAACTCAATTAAATCATATTTCTTTTTCTCATATTCCGAAAGCCTTTGCTGTACCGAAACAATCCCGGAGGACCAATGAAGTCATCTACCCGTAATAGTAAGACTTAGTGTTGTAATATTTTTTTTGTGATAAAAGCCATTCGAATGCCTTTGTTGAGGAATATTCATAACAGGGCCTGTATAAGACATTGTAGCAGTAATGATATGTAGTTAAATCTTACGCACGCTTGAAACGCTTACTTTAACCGTCAAAGATATGAGTTTTGATTAGGTACATTAGTAGAAATAAACTTAGAATTATCAAGAGTATTACGACTGTCCTCTTGAAAATTATATGATACACGGTAGACATTACAAATTCACGAAACTGCTAAACTACTGCAATTTATCATGAACTACAACTTTCTCTGAATCTAGAACCACAAAGTTTTCGGACAGTAAAATTGAAATTCCGTCTGCAGTTGTAGTTGCTATTTCATTCCTAGTGACTGAAGTTTCTAAAACTAGTTCAAACGTAAAATGTGCAGGATAAAATCTCGGAGTTTTTCACCTCGAGGTGTTGTTACGGCTCATAAAGATAGTATCTTCGGCGTAATTAAAAGGACGCTACTGCAATAAATCCACAGACTGCGTTGGAGCCAAGTTTCCGAGATAAATTTCTGTTCCTTTTTTTTATTATGCCACCACGGAATTACTTTTGTAGACACGGACAATCTTTTATAAACATTATGATATAAATTTATTTAGAGTGGTAGGGCACCCTAACCTAACCTAACCTACAGCGGAATGTTATTTTATCTACACACATATCATAAATCCTCTAATATGCGTTCGGAAACCGTAGAAAATGACTCTCATTTCAACATTCAATGAATTTATGGCAATTTTCTTATCTGTGGCTAAGGCTACAGCAGTAATAAAATATTTCATTTTAATCTCATATATGATGTTAAAATATTACGTCAAACAAAACTGTCAAAATTTAAATGTCAAAGTTGACATTTCCCTATTCTAGTATCACTGAAAATTCAAATTCAGTCGATGCGAAATGTCAGCTCGATGTTTTTTTAGTATATATCGCACGAAATTTGAGCTAGGACGACATGATCACATCAGAATAAGGACTCTTTACTTTTTAAAATAACATTCAGGTATCGGTTGCCAGTTCTGATTTCGATATTTCCGCAACCGTGCAAAAAAGGTTGTATTAACACAATTATTGTATTTATTTACTACGGTTTCTGAACCCATCTTAGAGTAATTATAATATGTGTGTAGATAAAGTAATGTATGCAACTGTACATAATTAGGCATTAAAACACTCGTGTGACCTTATTATGAAACTCGCCTTCGGCTCGTTTCATAAAACACACTCGTGTTTTAATGCCCCTCATTATGTACCAGTTGCATAAACTACTATTATTTTATAAGTAGGAAAACTTAGTCACCGTAAACGCTAAACAGGTTTATTATACAAATGTATGTTAATAATATGTTCTCCCTGTTTCAGGTACGCAACCCATTACGGATTATGAGATTTCATTTCAACGGGAGTATGTACGCCTGAAAATTACACGTGCGTGCGTTCCTTAACGTTGTTTAGATTCGTTTGTACCTACATATCTACTGCCAAGTCTGCTTATCAAGTTATTATTCGGTAGTATACAAAACAAAGTACTATGTCGAGTTTTGTGGATTACTTGTGTCATATGTCATATCATATGTGCGACCATTATTGACCTTGACGACCGCTTTAGCCTAGTTGGTAGTGACCCTGCCTACGAAGCTGGAGGTCCCGGGTTCGAATCCCGGTCAGGGCATTTGTTTGTGTGAAGGGCACATATATTTTGTTCCTGGGTCTTGGATGTTTTCTATGTATTTGAGTATCTATTTATCGGTATATGTACACTGTCACCTAGTACTCATAGTATAAGCTTTGCTTAGTTTGTGTAGTAGTAGTCGATTTGTGCAAGATTGTCCTCAAATATTAATTTATAACTTTTCTTTTAACCTGACTGATACGCCACCCAATAAAGCGATAGGAGTGCGCGGTTGGAGAGTATCCTGGGGAAAATCCAGGGCAAACCTCCTAAACGACCACGCGGGCAGTTTTAAACACAGGAAAGAGTTTGCGCTCCAGTGAGATTGGTTGAGCGACTTCAACCGAATCTGAGGTGTGAGTGAAATCTAGCCACTAGGAGTTTTGTCGCTGGTTCAGTAAATAGCTTAGCTGAGAAATTATAACTCTTAATAAGAGTAAGTAAACTTAAAATAACTTTTCTAGAATCTTTTGAATAAACAGTTAAACACCTTCCTCTTAAAGGGATAAACTTGCCTATGTACATTAATCTATTGTGACAATTGTGACATGTATATGCTTTAACCTGTTACCTATTGTACAATAAAGTGCTTACATACATACACCTTATGCTCTTACTATAACTGCTCTTTTTAGGGTTCCGTACCCGACGGAACCCTATTGGTGACGCCCAGATGTCCGTCCGTCCGTCCGTCCGTCGTCTGTCACACAGGTTTTACAGCCAAACGGTTGGAGCTACAGGCTTCAAATTTACACAGTATAAGCATCTTGTTGGCCCAAAGCCATGCAAATAGTCAAAACTTATTTTTAAATGTTTTTAGGGGGGCTCCCATGCAGCTAAAGGGGGGCGCGAAAAAATTTTTGATTAAAAAAAATATTGGAAAACAAAGGAATAAGAAGCCACCAAAGTCAGTTTTTTTTATGAAATTTTGTTCAGAAGAATTTTTTAACTACCCAAATACCTATAAACTTAAAATTTGGTAATAATGTTTGTTATTACGTATATTTTACCAACAAATACTAATAATTTGATAAATTAGCTTTTTTCTTTGAAATTTCCTTTTATTTCCTATAAAAACCAACTTAAGTTTGCGGTCGGTTCGGAACCCTAAATGTGCGAAGTCCGACTCGCACTTGGCCGGTTTTTTATTGTTGGTAGCCTATGTTATCAATACCCGTTTAATGAACTTTCAACCATATTTCAAGGCAATAATGCTTACATTTTACAACCGTACTCGTATATTCCAGTGACTGTTATTCACTATATCAATCATAGATTAATTTACCCTACCTAATTCCTTATCGAAGCCGCCACAACCTCGCTCCAAAAGCGTCAAACATGCATGATCTTCTGCTCTGTCTGAAACTCGATTTTACCAAGAACCATTCATATCGAGTGCACATTGTGCCACGCTCAATAGTAACTACTGAGATCGGGCCCGACTCCAGATTAAATTAACTGATAAAGTTTGACCGGAATATGCAATAGAAATTTACGAATATAGGTAGGTATGACCTATGATCAGCTCGGGTTTACTGGGAAGTGAAGCAGAATTTTATGCAATCTTATTTTGAATTCTAGCGGGCAGGGTTATAACTTTCAGGTTCAAGTACGTTTGAACTCACAAGGGCTACCTTTATATCGTGCCGCTTTAACGTTATGTATAAACTACCATACTTTAATTGCCAACGGTTGAAAGCGACAAAGTACCAAACTGTCCAGCCACTTTTGAGTTCGACTACCAGTACTCAATACGGTGTTTGAATGATATCAAAACCGCCCGCGTGGTCGTGTGGGAGGATTCCCCTGGAATGCCTTCGATTTCATGTCATAAAATTAACTTTTTTAAACACAAATAACTTCGGAATGGGCTCGAAAAGCCTTTGAACCGCAAATTATATGTATTATGGTTCTGTAGCTGCTTGTTGCCGCAAACAATTTGGGCACATTCCTTTGATCTGGAGCGGTAGTTTCGATTCGATACATTTCATATAACTTGTGAGGCCAACTATGGCTTCCCTCTCCAATTTATGGAAATCAATGAAGCTTTTGAACCCTGTATTATCAAACTACAGAATAAGTAGGTAACACCTAGTACTACGTACAGAAGTCCTACCGTTAATAAATCTACAATTTACAACACCAAATTATAATAGGTAAATGGCAGTTGTTTGAACTATGACTAATTATTGGGCTAAGAAAAACTGGTTCCCACTCACATCCATAGGCTTGAGGTTCATTGCAGTGTCCAGGTTACTCAGCATCACTATTCACACGCGTTTTACAGTAATTAATAGCTTTTTAGGATTTTTATTATATGCCGTGTCGGCCGACAATTTCGAAAGTGTCAAATAGTATGTTTCTTCGATGACAGTATCATAGAGTTTTGCACTATGAAGTTCGGTAGCCAGTCGGTGAAGGTTATGCGCGCTACTATGAGACGCACATCTAGAGAGAGGGATATGTTCCAAGCCCAATATCGTACAGCAGTAAATAACAAACTTTGATCACCCCAAGCGAATGACGCGACGATGCGACCGTCCGGTAGCAATGCGCTGCAGCAACCATGGTTGTTCATCTCAGATGAAAGCTGACGGCACCACCTAGTGTTAATTTTGTTGAAACTTGCACGAATTGTCTTTCTAAATGTGGCACGTTAAAAACGTATTCAAAAATTCGATGCGTTCTAACAACTCACACGTGGTCCTGTGGTGTGGTAAAGCATATTCCCTTCAGAGTCAATGTATATCCGGGTTCCAATCCAGCGGCGGGTGAACTATTTGTTAGTTTTTAAGCTTTTGATCACATGTATATCCAAGATAATAGTTACTAACTTAGGCACTTGGTGGAGCTTTAGTCGGGATCACAATATGCGTGAAGTTGTAAGTAACCTATCTATTTCCAGTCATACACACGCTTATCTGGGGCAGCAACTGAATCTACCACCTACGGACGGATGTACTTGCAGCGGCGCGGCGAACTGACGGAGTGAGACTTCCCTGATAGAACTATTTAGGTACTAAAATGGACTTACTGTTTACTGAATACAAATATTTTCGACGGCAAACTGCCGTCGTAAGAGGTACTTTAGTATCCATTAAATATTAATGTTATCTTAAATTTGTCTATAAACATTGGCTTTGATGTCAGTTAAGAGATAGTATCTGATTTGTAGCGCATTTTAGGTTTTCCCTCAGTCTAACTAAAACCACCGTGTGGCCAAAGTACCTAAACCACTTTGCGTTTTATGTATCCAAAATGCTGCATTACCTAAAATCCAAAGAACTGCCGAAACGCTGAAATGTAGCTAGTTTTTAGACGAAATGGATATAATCCCAATAATCTAATTTTGCATTGAGTAAAACCGCTGCATTAACCACGCATCACTGACCTGTAATTGTTAAATACGAATAATGGCATCTGTGTGTGTGACAAGACATAGACTACATCCCCTGGATATAATATTGCCCAGGCCACTCACCGCGCGCCCTCCTATCGCTTTATTGGGCACTCGGCACACGCCCTATAACAATAAGGTCACAGTCAGGTAAAAAAAAAAAGGAAAAAGACACAAAATCAGACTTTAACGGACGTAAACTTATTTATAAACCAAGCGCTTTGCATCATCTTTTATAATGCGCACTTCTAAGGTTTGGAATTCTCTGCCGACCTTTGTATTTCCAAGTTCATATAACCTAGACCTTTTTAAGGCACGAGTGAATAGGCATCTTCTGGGTGAGCTCGCTTCATCATCGGCCTCATCTTTGCCCCCTGGCTAGATGCTGTCAAGAGCAATGCCATTACAAATTAAAAAAAATTAGGCAAGGTAACAAAATGTAAATTATTTCAAACATTTAGAAGGTTTAAAACAACCAAGCTGTGGTGAACGAAAATGCTGTTTTACAATGCGAAGATAGGATCACTGAGCCAGTCATTTGACAACCTTTCCTAACACGTATTTATTCAAAATGAGTAAATCTGAAAGTAACCTTAATCGTTCCAGAATATTGTTCAATTTCCGAAAACGTAAATATGCAAGTCGCTATTTGAGCTCCTGCATTAGCATAAAATACAGAGTAAGTGCTAAGAGCTAACGTTTGCAACAGTATTTTATCATGCAAATCCCATCGCAGTTAGTACTGCATTGTGACGCTGCTGCCAAATGGAAGTGGTTCAAATATGTATGTCGGGAAAAATCTTGAAATGATAAAGTCTGATAAGATACTGTTAATGTTACGTAAACAATGGTGAAGGAGATACGTAATTTTATGGTATTACTTCATGATTATTGTAAAACTAGCTGTCACCCGCGAGTTCGCGCGTCAAACAACATCTCCCATATAGGATAGGGGGATAATTTATAGAAGAAATTTTTAATTAAAAATAGTGACCTAAAACTTAGTTTTCTGCTAGTATACATTTTACTGCTTAAAGTTAAAATAAAACATTAGATAATCTGAGATAAAGTAAATTGTTTCATTTTGTATTTTCTAACGCATAGAACGAATGGAAATTGCTCACTTTACCTCATTACATAATAGCAAAAGTTTTAGAACATGACCACCATCTTATTAAAGAAACATCCAAGACCCATTTTGTGTAGAAAGTACCTTAACAAGTAACCCAACATTTTATGAACAAAGTTATCTAATGAACTCCCGTCCTTCCCGTAATATCCTGTGGTTCTTACACTATTTGCGTTAAGCTGCGGCCTTCACGCTAGCGGGTATACTCGTATACTATATGGTAGGTATATATGGTAAACAGCGGGACAGCGAGCGGGTGCTCATACTTTTGGAGGGTTCAGTGCCACCTTATGCCCTGATAACTATATCGGAGGGGTGCTGACATGCAGCGAGTGTAGTCGCACATTCGCTGCAAAGATTGGCTATGTCAGTCACCAGAGAGCGCACCAGCGCCGCTCTCAGCAGTAGAAAGTAGTCGCTGTGGCCGAATACGGCTAGGAGAGATGAAATGAAATGAAATGAAATGCCCTGATCAGGGTGGAGCGAAGGTGGAAGGGGGAGCGCCTCTAAATAGTTATTTCTCTTGACTTTTCACCATTCAGCACTAAGTAAGTCACTCAGGCACCTGGTTACACCGGCCGATCAATTCGCTTTACTCTAGAACCGACCCTGAGCGACTTGAATATAGGAATGCCTTTTTAAACCTGACTGTGGCTTTATACCCTGATGGTGGAGCGAAGGTGCAAGGGGGAGCGCCTCTAAATAGTTATTTCCCTTGAGTTTTCACCATTCAGCACTAAGTAAGTCACTCAGGCACCTGGTTACACCGGCCGATCAATTCGCTTTACTCTAGAACCGACCCTGAGCGACTTGAATATAGGAATGACTTTTTAAACCTGACTGTGGCTTTATACCCTGATGGTGGAGCGAAGGTGCAAGGGGGAGCGCCTCTAAATAGTTATTTCCCTTGACTTTTCATCATTCAGCACTAAGTCACTCAGGCATCTGGTTACACCGGCCGATTAATTCGCTTTACACTAGACCCGACCCTGAGCGGCTTGAATATAGGAATGACTTTTTTTAAACCTGACTGTGGCTTAATAAGCCGGGCCCAATAAAGTGATAGGAGAATGGCCTGGGGAAACCTCCGACACGACCACGCGGACGGTTTAAAGTGGAAACCTCTAACCCCCTTATTCATAAAACTTAACAAACCTCTGCTAAATAAATGTGTTTTGTCTCACATTCTAACCTCTAAATGTCACAGTGACAGATAAAATTAAACAAACGAACATTAACGGAATTTTGGTTTACATAGGATTGATTAACGTTTATGAACATACACATACATAATTGTAGATATATAGTCATAAGAAACCATTTAACGTCATAAGAATGTTTATAATTTGGAAGAGCGAGGCCTCCTGACACAGGTACATAATACCTAATAGGAGGACTCGACCCTAACTGTATTTACCACCTAAGGTTAAATGGAAATAAAGTTATTTATTAATATTATTTATGAATAAGGGGGTAAGAGTTTGCTTGTCTCAGTGAGGCCTGAGTGGACGCTCGGAGCGGAGCGTTCGGCAGGGCGCGCAGCGGGGCGGGCGAGCGTGCATAATATTTATGCAGCGGCGACTCAGGACAGCAGTATGAGTTTCAATTGTTTAATGTGCACGCCCCGCTGCACGCGCCACTCGAGCATCCACTCAGGCCTTACACTCAGGCTCGCTGCGCGCTGACGTCTAGACCGCAACCTTACGGTTTTTGCATGCTCTTACGTAATCTACGCAGATAATAGCCAAGTGCGAAGTGGTTATCGACGTCCCGCGCTGAGCCACTTTAATCGTAGATGCGAGCGGGACGCATGCTAACGCGAGTTTAGTGGGATAATGAGGGTATGTAGGAAGTTTTAAGGGATGGTTACTATGGTTAGCGATAAGTGGACGTATTGGATAAACGTTATGGTGGCTAATTGCGATGGTTAATATTCCGTTTGGGTATCTAAAGGAGAATCAGTAATTTACAGAGTAGTATCTGCAAGCTTCATCTATAAAAGTAGGTACGAAAATGATCGTTTCGGTTATAGTCTTATTTCTTGGAATGCAGTTTGGTTGGCGTTGGAATGTGTAATAATATTTATTTACTAAACAAAAAAGCAGGCTAGTTGAAGCCAATGTCTGACCGTTCTAAAATAGGATTGCTAATGGCCAGCATCTAGCCAGAGCCAGGGTGCAAAGACGAAGCCGACGATGAAACGAGTTCACCCAGAAGATGCATATCACGCGCTTTCGTTCCTATTGCGATCTATATAGGTGTGGGAGAGCCGAGCTGAGCCAAAGTTAAAAGAGGCCTGGTTAAAGTGAGTGGAGTAAAAGTTAGGGGGTTCAAACTACTGAAAATACTACACAAATTTCAACCAAACTGTACGTCTAAAAAGAGTACAATAGCGGAGTAAATGAGGCCCGATAAAATATAGCCTGGGGATTACCCCGGAATTTTAATATTTTTAAGTTGGTAAGACGAGGTTTTCGCACCATTACCCCGATTTTTCTCGAACATTTCGCTGAGCGTGTGACTGGCAGTTGACACACGCAGCATTAATCAGAGGGGGCTGCTCAATAATATAATTTTTAAAAAAACTCCCCTTCTGAAGGCGTGCCATGGACAGAATGTTGCCAACTTTTGATTTGATGAACCCGGAAGGGTAGAGTTGAAGGTTTTTCTTAGGTGTAATATCAGGTAGGAACTCCAAAATTTTATACTCACGCCCGTATGCCATTTCGGTAGCCAAGTAATACATATTTTATATTGGGTTTAAACATAAAAAAAATCAATAATATATTTAGTGTTATAAACACTGGGTACGACGAATTAGGATAGAGGGCTGATTATGTACAGTTAATCAATTTGATTTCTGCGCCACTTCGTGACAAGGTACAAAGTGGCCCAGAAATCAAATTGGTTGACTGAAGAACTGTGACCGTACCCAATATCTTTATTGTACTAAACGGTTAAAACTCACGTATTAATATACCGTACCGTACCCAATATGTTCGAGCGTGCGTAAGGTTGTGTCATTTTCCATACTAAAAATTACAGTATTTTTTTGTAATTTAGGGGATCTCTTAGTTCCTACTTAGAAACTCTGTATAGGGTACTTATTGCGTAACAGAAAAAAACGCTTTTTCATAACAAGTATTTTATAACTGAACTTTACTATACAAGTAAAGAGTTTTATAAATTGAGTGATCATCAAAATATCTACGACGTACATTCATCATGGCCACATGACCATCGTCCTAATATACAATGAAACATAATTCATAAAATCTCCCGCAAATCAAAATAATGTCTACAAATTAAACATTCACGTTGGTACTAGTGAATCAGTAGAAGTACAAAGTTAAGCCCTGCTCCCCAGAATTAAGTTCCAAATTTAAGAATCTCACGTTACGTCACCTACATGACTGATTCACAAGTTTCAGAATGCTTAGCGAGCGCATAGCTGCACATTTACCAGTTTAAAACCGGACCTCCAATCAGATCGAGTTGCTGCGATTGACGGGTCGCATTTAACTGGGCTGTAATCACAGTCGAAGACAAATTATTTGTGAATGTGCCCTGTAGTCTTATTTACAGTATTCTTTTAATATGGCGAGTTGAGTGTTGGACGTATTAGTGCCGTGCCAATAGCACAAGGGCACTTAGCACTTCATGTTACGTTACAGTAACGACCTTGTCACATTAAACAAATTATAACCTTTGTGGGTTTTTGTACGGAGTTGATACATACCTTTTTAATATTTTTATCCCTTGTCGTCATTGTGGAGGAAGCGCGAATAATTAATTAAGTTTCATGTTACGATTTCCTTCTTTGTACATCAGTTAGATTACGTAACTCTTGTTCCAACGTAACTAACGTACCCAAGGTTAGGTTGTTATTATTTTTCTCATACAAAAATAAGAGTTAGGTAAATCTACATTACGTATGTTTATTTACATCTACATTACGCACGTTTGAAATGTTACGCACTCGCCCCTCAGTATTTTTTTATTAATGCTCTTTCACAAAATGAGTACGTAATTAATAACTGTCCAACATTATATATGATGTTTCTAATAGTCATAACTCATAATTAGTATTACCTATAGGTTGTTTATACTCTATATTATGTTTCACCTACTCAAGTTTTAAATGTTCTAACATCGTTTCCACTACCCAAAGGTTGTCGTGAAAAGATCGCTTGTTAGCGATAAGACCGCCTGTTGTCTAACATTGTTTGTGTGCGCCATTTAATTGCTGTTTTCTTAAGTTCTTAAGTTTACATTATTTGGTGAGCTATTAAGAAGATCTGCATTGTATTGTAGCTTACGTCTGATATCGTATTACAAAGTTCATACGAATGTTGACTCAACATTGTTGAGGTCAAGTTATCGTAGAATACAATAGTGAACCTTAAGACCGGTAGTGAATTGCAGAGCTGACCATGATTTTGTATCGAAAACTCTTACTGTACAGCGACTGCGTAAACGATTTAGTATGCCGATTCTCAGTTCTATTGCGTAACCGCCAGAGGCGCTGTACTTTTGTCCATACATTTTTTTAGGCAGTCGCTAGCGAGTACGGTCATGTAAGCATGGTAGTAGGGGCACTAGGGATGTCCTGCGTAACTAGTTAACGAAACTTGACCCCCGTTTTTGCGGTTCAAGGGCCCAAAACTGGCCCAACTGGTTTAACTGCAAAGTTGTGAACGATCCAAAACATTGAGAACTAGTACATGGTGCCGCTGCTACTATACTATTATGACTCATTACAACTGCTTCTTTAAATAATCTTTATGGCCGAGCTTGCGATATGTTATTATAATTTACAGATCCACTAAAACCAATTTTGACTGCATGAGTATAAAAATTGTGTTGTTAATCAAACGGCTTCATGGAATTATCTGTTGTTTTTGTTGACTGTTGGAAATACACAAATACAGCCTATCCTTTTACAGAGTGGGCAACAATTTTTTTTTTGTTCCTGACTTTGGCTTTGTAGGCCGGGCCCAATAAAGCGATAGGAGTACAGGGGAAACCTCTGACACGACCCCGTGGGCGGTTTGAACACTGGAATAGGTATCTACTCTACGAGTTTGAGCTCTAGTGAGATTGGTTGAGCGGTACCAAGGGGCAGCTCATATGTTTAATGTGACTCCCGAAGAACGGTACTCGTAAATATGGTTTAACATGGTACCTTTTGACTAGGTACTTACCAAACATCACATGAAAGTCAAGAGTGGTAATCACGTAGTGGTAATCTCTTGCCCTAGCACAGTGGTTCTTAACCGGTGGTCCGCGGACCACTGGTGGTCCCTGGAAGCAACCGAAGTGGTCCGCGAAGCCATCAGAAAAATATTGAATAAGTGTTAACGAATCAACAAAGTGTCGCGTGAGTTGCGCTATGAGGGAGCCGAGCCGAAAATAGGAGGTGATCCATGGCTAGACAAAATAAAGTCAAATGGTCCCTCATCACTAAAGGGTTAAGAACCACTGCCCTAGCCCTTCAGGTCTCGTTAGTAGGTACCATCTTATTAATTAATAGGATATACATACAAAGCCGCAAAACAGCAGTGGTGGTGTATATTCCTGTTTCACAAATAATATTTGAGAAGACTGCGTAGGTATGGCAGACAAACATAGTGATTCGACATTTACTAAATTTTGGTAAGGCAAAATACTCGTACGTCAGTTAGTCAGCTGTGATAAATTCTATTCACATAACAGCAGCATGATTAGATAAAAATACCGATTCGTATAAAGAACTACCTACGCAAAATATGGCTGACCCAATTAATTGAATAGCCGGCAAAATTAATGACTACATAAAATCCTAGTTTAAGCATAATCTATTAATTTATATGTGATATAATTCGAATACGCTTGTTATATATAAAAAAAAAATAGAATAAAATAGCAATCAGAAACAGTCAGACGTAATTTAATATTACCTATTAAACCCAAACTAATTCATACAATACAAGGAAACAACTCCAGTCCATATAAATACCATCATTTGTATGTTGACCACTTATTATTATCAGTATTAAAGTTGCGGATGCTTGTCGACAGATGGCGAGAGTGCCGCCGGCGCGTTATCAAGTGTGATGCTATTTCTGTCACACGTCTCGATTCGCGCATCTCGCTGTTTCTTTCGCGTATTAAAATTAACGTTAAATCACATTTATATTTATTTAATCTACGCTTTTGCTTAGAATTATTTAATACTAAGTGTTTTCAGTTGTTTATGTACTAATTATAAGCGTATTTGTATTAATTAGAAGGGTTTGTTCTAGATCGCGCTATTGAAGTTTTGAAATCGGTTTGCTTATATAGGTTAGCGACGTCGCACCGAACGGGGAGTCCGTTTCTACACAGGGAGGTAGTATCAAGGGTAGAGCTGCGCTAAATCTATTCATCGTGGTCCCAATGTAGCGGAGCTGCTCATTGGTGATATGGTCACCGCTAAAGCGGTTTGGGTATAGGAATCCCAATGTTGAACGCCCGGTAGAGGCGATTAATGAAGTCAAGGCTGTAAGTATGCCTATGAATTGTAAGAGGTCCGTAGAGGCCCAGTTGAAATACGACTCAGTGTGAGTCTAGTATCAGAGGTGAAGTCCTCAACCCCACTGTAGTAGAAGATTTGACTCTCTTTTTACAGTCTACATGAGATACTAATAAGTGAACACAATTAAAAAAAGGCAGTCTTTTTTTTCAATTGATTTACTAGTAGTAAACAATGTTGATCTTGCATTAAATTGTATTCAAAAGCGCTTGTTTAAAAAATACTCGCTTTTATTTCAATGTGAATAAGAAGTATATCTCAACATTTCAACAGGTAGAGCTAAATATTACTAATTTAGTTAGTGTTGCTCGTATTTAAGTTTCAGCGCGAGCCAACTATGTCGAGAAGTTCACGTTTTCTCTATTTTTAAGTTTTGATATTAAGAAACATTAAAATAAAATCATAAACAATAGAGTTCAAATCCAGATTTATGCGCTATAATACAATTTTGGCTTTAATTTTATTTTCGTCATATCCGGTCTAAAACAGGACATCGACAACTGGAACTGACGTAAGGACTATTTTACTAATTTCGGAATAAACTATTTTAGTTGACATTGAGTATTTTTAATTACGAATTTTACGAAATGTATGTAAATGAAGCGTGTTAAATTAAACAATTCTTGCTTAGCAGTTAATTCAATATCAAGCTACTTTGAAGCCTTCGTTCGGCAAGATATCGATCGATACAAATATTTAATAAAGTGCTTCGGAAATAACAATGAAACCTTTTTAAAGGTTGGATTGGAAATATTTAATTTGTTCGGCGGCGCGGCGGATCGATTCATTTGGGTTATTAGGACCCTTTCTCACTGATTATAGAAAGTATTTTGAATTATACTTGAAATCATTGACAGTTGATTGAGTTGTACCTATAAATCAAAGTACCTAATTAATTTTAATGTTATTTTACAGTCTTAATTATGTATCGGACGTAGTCCGCCTATCACACTTTTTGCATTTAATATTGAGTTGAATTAGTGGTTCAAACCAACCCTAGTCACAAAGGAGACTTGGTCAATTTTTCAAAGCAAGCACCAGCAATATACTTCGTCAAACAATGCATGTGCACAGACCATAAATCTGTCAACAACATGCTTCGCTAAACACTGCATGAATTGCATCCACAACAGTTTTCGCCATTTTATACTGAATGTAAATAAACCACATTACACCCCACTCATAGGAGGAGTGTCGCGCTCAAGCGCTGCCCTATGTCCTTTATAAATCTTTTATTATGTATGTCAAAAAGACCCTTTAGCATAGATAGATCATACCTAATGTAGATTCTCCTCAAGGCAAATCAGCTAATAATAAAGAAAAAAGCCTTTATTGTACCATAATAGTTATGTCATTACATTTCATTTTAAAAGCTAACATTATTATAAGTATGCATGCACTTATTCTTCAAATCAATACCATAATATACTAGTTAGGTACATAAAGAAATTATAACAGATGAATAATAATTAAATTGAATTGAATAATAAGTGCAAAATCAGCTAATACTTTATATAATTTCAATATGAATCTTAATCCCAATGAATGAAACAAAAGTTCCATTATAAATGGTTTCGCGCTCAACCCCAACCGCTAAACCAACAGCTAATCGTCTCACGTGTTTACACAGGTTGGAAAACCCATTCATATGAGGATACGAGGAAAAAATACACTTCTATTTATTTAATACTGATAAATGCGAGCACTCCCTACAGCATTAGGTAAGGACCCAACCCTTTTTTCCCCGACAATCATATAATATCTTTTATCGACCATTTTGTACCGGGTTTTTTCGCTGGCCATCTGCTTCAATTGACGTAATGTAAAACAAATAAGCCGTGTTTGAATACGTGAATAGGACTCATGGCTGCTCGATATAACAGCGTTGGTCCTGTCTATTAAAAAATGAATTGTCATGATTCGCACAACAAAATTCTCGAATTACGAATTGTTTCTTAAAAACTAATTTAAAATCGACATGTACAATGTTATGACGGTGGCAAACAAGCATACGGTCCACCTGATGGTAAGCGGACACCGCAGCCTATAGACGCTCGCAACTCCAAAGGAGTCACGTGTCGTCACATTTGTTTTGATCGTGTAGACCGTCCGTCTATGCAAACAATACGTCATCATCGTCGTCCTACTCGATGCATAATGATAGCTATATTTATAACACTTATATTAGTTAGTAAGTTCTCTTAATGTTTTGCTATGCACTAAAGCCTTAACCCCTTGACCGCCAAGAACCTATAAAGTGGTTGTGTGTCGTCGTGCCCACCACGCCAACAACCACTTAAAAGGTCGGAGTGAAGGTGTACTTTGATCATGAATAAAATCATTTATGAACTGTTTAGACATTACACCAAAAAAACAGTGCTTGGCGTACTGGGCACGACGACACACTATCGCTTTGGCGGTCAAAGGGTTAACCAAATACCAACTTGGCTAGGGGACGTCCCCTGAACATGCTCCGATTATTTAGGACCAAAAAATACTAGGTAGTTAACCGCAGTTTAACGTGTTTCGGTCTTGAGACCAATGAGGAAACTGCAGCGTCAAACGCATGGCTTATTTACATTTTAAATTATTCCTTCCATGCATATTAGGTATAAATATGTTTACAAACAGTTCGGTCTTAGTTCGAGCTCGATATCGTTGATATGTATGACTTGTCTCATGTAGAATGACTCAGCGAGTTAGACCTGATGCAAGCTTTAAAAGTAACTTAAACCGCCCGCGTGGTCGTGTCTGAGGTTTCCCCTGGATTTTCGCCAGGCCACTCAAAAACCGCGCACTCCTATCGCTTATTGAGCCCGGCTATAAAGCCACAGTCAGGTTCCAAAAAAAAGTAAACCCTTTAAGTTTAATTAGCCGTCCCTTTCTTTATTTAAATATATTTTATTGACACAAATACTTTCTCCGATAAACATCAAATTCCGCGATAAAAATGATAAATGGGGCATTTAAGGAAGCCTCATGAACCTAAAGCACAACATTTATCTAAGTAGATCACCCAAATCTCAAAACACACCCACAAATGCACCTATTTATCATATGTTTTTGCCCGACACAAAGAAAAGCACGCTATACCTACAGAGAAAATAATGAAACGCACAGGGAAGTATTTTTACACTTTCATGTATGTACGATGGGTGGCTTGGAGCCAAATTTCTCCCTTCTGCTCTCCTTCAAATCCTCAAATTTTATAAAGAATCTGCAACGCGTACGTGACTGCTTTGGAGTTGCGGGCGTCTATAGGCTGCAATGTCCGCTTACCATCAGGTGGACCGGGCGCTTATTTACCACCCGTTGTATAAAAACCGGCCAAGTGCGTGTCGGATCACGCACAACGAAGGGTTCCGTACTGACACCTACTAGTCCTAATTTAAAAACACTATTTAATGCCTTGAATCAAAAAGGTCGTATCTTCATAGGGAAGTCACGGCACTTACGTCCTTTTGTTGGGCCAAGCCAGTTTTTCAGTGATAACTCAAAAACCCTTAATCCCATAATCTTGTTCAAACCAAAAATTGTTGAAAGTATTTATTAATGTACACTCCTCAATTTTTTTCAGAATTTTAATCTTCATAGTTTGGAAAATATCACAGGGACAGACAGACATGACGAAACTATAAGGGTTCCGTTTTAGACATTCTGGCTACGGAACCCTAAAAAGGTGAGCGCTCGTCTCGTAGGAGGTTTTCTCTACATACGGTTTTTCGCATGTTACTGGTAATGAACATAGTGCTTAAAAATCGTTGGCAGTGAGATTGACCACGTCAACGTTTTGGACTTATCGCAACCATCATGTCGAACAACGTAAATAATTTAGAGAGGTAGGTAAGGTTTTGTAACACTTGTTGAAGTGAGTCTCATTTTGACCAATCGAACGTGAATCTTCGCAAGCAGAGTTAAACGAACCTTAAACTGGACACGCATGCATCCTATATAATCTACGCACTTACGTATATCTAAGTAGGTACAGTCAAGTGCAAAAATATGTATCGAATGAATGCTCTCATAAATATCTACCAAAACCTTAATTCACCGACATAAGAGCTATGGGACATCTTTTTGAGCAAGTTGTATGCACCCATATTTTTGCACTTGACTGTACAAAAATATGGTTATAATAATATGGTATGGTCTTTAGGTAATTAGATAACCTTAACAAAAACCTTCAAACGTTATAACTTATAACGTTTGAAGGTTATTAAATTTACTCAGCCTAGGTAACTAAAACCAAACGGCTGCCCAATTCATCATTACAATGCAACTTAATTCAGTCAATTTATTAATTCGTTAAGGCCGAGTTATAGTAAAAATCTGATTTGGTAAACGGTTTTATTTCGAAATACTACATATTAAAAATGTAAAAAAAATACGATGTTATATTTGAGACCTTTATCTAGTGCCGTCGGATGTCCGTTACACAATTTGCAAAACTTTGTTCGATAGAAAAAAATTCCAAACATACCTCTATTTTCTATCTTAAAACTCATTTTATTTCAATCTTAGGTAACATGATGAGTAGAAAATAATACTAAAATAAACGTATTTGATGGTATGAGGGATGTCGGGATTAATATTGTTAATATAGTAAGCCATGTATTTTTCTCACCCAAAAATGTACTAAAAAATTACGAAAATTACGCGCACAGTTCCGTAGAGAGTGGGATGGTCAATTGCAAACTCACGCGTGTTAGAGCGGGACATTTGCAATGGAAGAACCTCGCCTTAATCAGCCCGCATTTCCATCATTTGGTGATTACGCACAAGAGAATTAAATTCGAGTCGCAATGAACAAATTCGCATGGAATCCAGATGACAATGCAATGTGTTCCTCATAACGCTTACCTATCGGAATGACGTTCCTGCGAACCAGCATAAGTCTGAGCTCTTATAACGCATAGTTCCTATTATCTTGAGGGTCAAATTATGAGTAGGTAGTATTGAGGACGGTATATCTGAATTTTTGTGAATGTATGCAACTATTATGCGAAGGAAACTCATTACGATTTGATACACGATATTGTTCCGTGCGGCACATAGTCTTCACGATGATTTGAGGCGGAACGTCATATTAAGTATACAAAGTAGCTTGAATTGCTTAGGTGTAACTAAGAGTGACCACTCGTTACTAATGCTATACACGTAGATTTTACCGGTATACAAATGGAAGGCCTAATTAAAGAATAACGGTGTACTTAACCATGTATATGTGGGTTCCCGGTTTCGTCACTGTTGCAAGTGCCATTATCAAGGAAACTAGCTTTTTCCCGCGATCTTGTCCGCGTAGAACTCGTTCATCGTGTTAGAATTGTATTGATATTATTTTATTTCAGGTGCTTACCTAATTATAACTTGTTCATACGAACTTCCACTTAAGGGATGATTTACGGGATATAAAGTTTCCTAGTATGTCCTTCCCCGGGACTCACACTATCTAAATTATACGAACACAAATAGGATACAGAAAATTAAAGATAAATTATTTTCGCTAATGCAACTGAATTTCAACAGCAGCAATCTGCCTACCATGCCTTTTTTAGAATTTATTTGTTACATATTTTATATTCGCGTCTAAATTGTTTCCCGTTATAAACTCCTACGTGAATACTGAAAAGGTATTAGCATTCTGAGCGTGCCAGTGCGGGCGTTAATATTATAGAACATTTAATTGGCCTAAGCTTTCAGGATCCCGGCTACCTTTGTCCATAATTCCTCAAACCTTACCTTCATAATGAACTTGCTTATCAAAATTATCCTCTAAATAACATTATCAAAACAACGTCAAACACAAACAGTACCCAGCCGTTAAAGTAGAATCAATCCATATTAATATTATAAATGTGAAAGTGTGTCTGTGTGTTACCTCTTCACGCTTAAACGAACACGAAATTTGCAATGGAAATACCTAGTTTGAGTCCCGGGGAAGTATATGGATATGATCCCTTAAGGGAGTGGTAGTTTATACGGAAGAGCGATAACTAGATAGATGCCGAAATAAAAGATTAGCAATTAAGGCCGGGTTATAGTAAAAATCTGATTTGGTAAACGGTTTTATTTCGAAATACTACATATTAAAAATGTAAAAAAAATACGATGTTATATTTGAGACCTTTATCTAGTGCCGTCGGATGTCCGTTACACAATTTGCAAAACTTTGTTCGATAGAAAAAAAATCCAAACATATCTATAGGTAACATGATGAGTAGAAAATAATACTAAAATAAACGTATTTGATGGTATGAGGGATGTCGGGATTAATATTGTTAATATAGTAAGCCATGTATTTTTCTCACTCAAAAATGTACTAAAAATTTACGAAAATTACGCGCACAGTTCCGTAGAGAGTGGGATGGTCAATTGCAAACTCACGCGTGTTAGAGCGGGACATTTGCAATGGAAGAACCTCGCCTTAAATTCTAACGCGATAAACAAGTTTCTACCGCGAACACAGTCGCTTGTCATGAATAAAATAAGTCTTTGCACCATAAAAATGAACGAGATTAAGTGCAACTTCGTTATAAATGAACAAGGACGATAAATATTAAGGTGACATGACGGTAAAAAGTTGAGTGTTTATAAAGTCGTTTAGAGTTGCTGAGATAATCTCGAGCAGGTGAGGTTCCCAGGTGACGCTGTAGGGTCTCGCAACATCAAAGAGATTTAGGGACATTGTTGTATTATTGTTTCTTGCTTAGTCTTACTATATTTCCTTTTTAAGCTGGCTATTTGTTAAATATTGTTTCAACTTTGTAAAAAAAACTTTGTGGGTTGCTTATGTGGTGTAGCAGGTTCACTTCCCCACTAACTTCATGCCTCTTATGCTACACTAGGAGCCTCCTCCGATATTTTGCTCTAACACCTCCTCCCTATCGTAGCCAGCTCTTCAGAGTCCTTGCAGCAGAACTGCTGGCTGGATAAGTCAACTCCATTGAATTGAACTGGGTACTTACGTGGTGTAGCTCGCGACTCGCGAAGCTGTGCTTTATGGGCGAGGAATCGCTAGCTACCGATACAATGAAACCGCTTGGTAACGCACTGGTGATTCCTAGCGTACCTACTTCTTCTTCTTTAAGTGCCTCTCCATTACTAAAGGTTGGCAGTCAGCTTTTTAAAATTTTCTTTGTCACGTGCCAATCTGAACAGTTGCTCAACGGTCTTAATCCCTGTCCACTCGCTAATATTACGGAGCCAAGACATCCTGCGTCCTCCAGATTTGCGTTTTCCGGAAACTTTTCCCATCATTATGGTCTGTAGTAGAGAATACCGATCATGCCGCAGAACATGTCAGTACACGATCGTACCTACAGTCCCTACGGACGCTACGGGTCTTAAGCGGGTATTACACTGTCCTGAATTCAGTACACTTAGAAGGGTTCCGACCTATACGTTAGAGCGAGATGCTTCAACTCCCCTCCACTAGTTAGGACGCCTGATTCAGGACAGTGTAATACCCGCTTTAGCACTAGGCAGTTCAGTTCGGTAGAATCCGCTTATACTCCGACTATATAACATTTTACCGCTTTTAACGAGTTCGAAATCACCTCACGTTAACCTTTTCAAAGTAAATCAGTCCGTTTTGGAGACGTTCTGTTAGGGCCTTATCAGCCCTTAGTGCGACGTAATATCACCGATCCTTTGACTGTCGCTGTAACCGGGTTGTATGTGTATGTGATTTTGTGATTACAAATTTGCGACCTTTGTGGTATAACAAAAAAAAATGTTTTCGATATAGTAGCTATATCTCTAACACTATTGACACGTTTTTGTTCTTGTTACAGATAATCACGATGGAAAGAAAAATGCAAACTCGGAGTAAAACTTGCAACTGAAAAGAATGGGACACTTCCATCGTGCTCCATCTTTACTAATTGCTCCGTTGAAGGTAAAAACTATTAAACTTAGTATTTTTTTTGTAGTTTCAGCAGGGACTGTTCAATTACAAAGAACAACCGAACAAAGTAAATGTAGTAGGTAGTTACTGCTCACTGTTACTACTCACAAAAAAAAAAAAACAACGGGTAGGTATACGTTTTTTTTTTGTTGAACCTGGGCTTTATATTTAGGCCGGGCCCTATCGCGGGTAAAAGCTCTAGTTTATAAATTTGTCATCAGAAAAGAAAGTTTAATGCGCTCTTATATACAAAACAGCCGTTGGGTACGTGCGTTGGTTGCTTGTGAAGCGTTCTACACTTAATCGGCAATTACACTTCGTCGTTCACCTAATGCGGTCGCCGAATTGATTTTAAACTACTTAGGCGACTTCCTGATTTGTCGGTGCGGAGGCGGTACGATATGAGAAAAGTGTCAAATGTCAGTGTCAGCTGTCAGTCGACTCTGTACCATTTTTTACTACGCCCCTACATTTGAATGAATGCTTCCTGACTGGCGCGGGATGCGCGGTAGCGGGACGATGCGAAGGCGGTACTGCTCCGCTTCTGCGCATGATATTACTACTGCGCAAACGTAATACTGACAGTATTATGTCAAGTGATAATCTTTGCGACGTCAGTAAGTTTACGTCAAAGAAGAAAATGTCACATATCGATCTCGCCCCGCCAAGTCAGGAAGTCGCCTTAGGTGAACGAACGTCATCTTTACACTAGTCTGTCCGCCCACTACGGCTACTAGGCAGCTGTCGATCGCCGAATGCGGCCGACTAATGTGTTCTTTACACTTTCGCGGTCGTCGCATGCAGCATGCGGCGAACGACGAAGTGTAATTGCCCCTTAAGTGTAGAACGCTGCACAAGCAACCAACGTCTTGCCAACGTCTTTTACATAATATATTAGGTACAAGAGAGTTTCGAAAATTCGTTCCCACGGGGGTGATAGTTTGTAATTAGTTTTTCAAATTAAGATGTTGCTGACAGGAAATCCCGTTGGGTACAACATGGCATAACTAAAGTTTAAAGACAGATTACCTAAATACTTGTCAAGTTTTAAAATAGTGCTGAGTGCGTGTGTTAACAATTTTTTTATACTATCAGCCAGTTTACATTTGACCTAAAACCGAAATTTCTGTATTGTCAATACTTTTCTACTGAAAATACCTAAGTTATTATTTTCAGTAGAAAAGTAACATATTGCATAATGTCTAGTTGCTTATTCTAACTAATGTACAAAGTTCAACAATAAAACATCCCTTATTCCGTAGAAGATGGGAAGGCCTTCGGTGTGGGACGCTACCTGCCTAGATACCCTTGCGCCTTCTCATCTTCCTGGAACGAGAAAATAGGGCTGGTGCGGCGGCTGAATCGGCGGAAAACCTCAAAAGGCGCAAATATAGGTACCTTCAATAGCGGATATATATTTGAGCCTTTTGCGGTTGAAACACTTTAGCGGTGGGGACCGGAAGCCCATAAAATCTTCAAAGATCTGTCTGGCTGATCACTGAGACACGTGACCACAATGCTGGCCTTTATCTGGCATAAAGATTGAGCATTCCTATCCATCCTGACCTAACTTAACCTACTGGCAGCGGTTTGTTAGATTAATCTTTTTAGTATTTTAGTTATTGTTAATAAAAGAGGCGCAATAAAAAGGTAAAATAGATTAGATTAGATTAATTATTTCATGATAAAAAATTACATTATAAATTGGCATACATGTCAAAGTCATAAGAATAGTTATCATGATCGTCAAAACAGCATAAATAAAAATAAAACAATGCCTACAATTAATAATCATAAAGAAAACAATAATCAAATTCAAATATATCTCCCGCTAGGGATCGTCATTCACTTAATAATATAATATCTGGGCGACCGAGCTTCGCTCGGCGTTTTCCCGGGCATGAGACCTAGCGAGATCGATTGCTCGTCCCCGAAAACCCCCACACACCAAATTTCATCAAAATCGTTAGAGCCGTTTCCGAGATCCCCGAAATAAATAAATAAATATACAAGAATTGCTCGTTTAAAGATATAAGATATAATGTCAATTTCAAAAATAACATAAAAACAAATGAATGGGTTCCTATACATTACACAATTTTAATAACAATAATTTACATGTCAAGTTCATCATAGAAAATTGACATGTTTCCCTACAAACTTCATACCTGCCGAGCGTTTTTGCCGTTATTATATTTACAAAGTAGCTGTTTTGACTGTAAGTAAAATTCCATAAGCCGTCCGCTACCCGTGACTGGGATCCCCGGCCGGATAACAAAAGAATGTTTTGTTTTTTTCGCTCGGAGGACGGGTTTTACGTACAATCTGAAATTAATTGGCGTTAAATAAGCTAATTGTGCGTACTAAGCGATAAGCGGGCAATGTGGTTATTATTACACTCCGACTAATTAATTACTAGCAGTACGCAGAACGCGTACAGTGCGAAATGTAAGCGCCGAGACAAGTGTACTTCGTAATTAGTCCCTTATAAAATAATGAAAGTAAGTTTAGTAAGTTATTAGTTATTTTTCGTGTGATTTTTCTTATCAACCGGCTTGCAGACAAATCTGATTCAAAATATTTTAGTTCCGGTCTAGTTCCGATAATATTTGTGGATTACATTTATATAAATCGGACTTCAATTTACGGCATTTTGGAAGCTCTGATTTGGGTTATTTCTTGTTCGATTCAGTTGAAATACTTAATTGACGGTGTTAATTCCAACGGTAATTTCTATAAATTCATACCTTATTAATTACGTGTCTTTACCTTATTAAACTACTGGTTACACAAAGACAGAAGTTACACAACTTTATGGCAAGTAATTTCCTGTTTGGCGAAGCATCTAACAAGATGTCCGGGCTCTCGAACAATCTTTCAGAAGAAAATGCAACTCTGCTCCGTAGCAAATAATGTTAGAATTTAAATGACACCACAGAATAAGTAATAGTACTACGTACAGAAGCCTCACTGTTAAGGCGCTACACTGAGAAATTTGGAGACTTTGAAACGCTGTCCTGCCCAGACTAGCAAACAGTAGGGGCTGATTTTCAGATATATGTTTCTTGACTATATGATTGTAGTACTAACAATAGCGAAACATGATTGCTTAAAATTTTCTCGATAGAAAATAAATCCAAAGTTGAGTCTATATTTTCCTTTTTTCCCTCAGGCTACTAAAACAACGCATTATTAAAAGACACGATTAAGTTAATATGATGGTATTTTACCTCATCTAGGTACTGACAAGAGGAAATTTAATAAACCTGCACACAGTCAGATATTTAACGAGATTTGTCTAAAAAGCCATTCTCGGAGAGGCTTGCATCCCGTTTTGTCGTGAGCGAAAAACAAAGGGTGTCTCTTTCAATCGTTATATCACCTTAACAAATCCCCGTTTTACGGCCGGGTTTGGCTCCACCTTGCCTCCAATTGTGAAGTTGGGTGCGTTTGCACAGGAACGTAAATCTTGCAGAAGTTTGACGTATTCCAAGCGTAAATGGGACACTGCAGTGTTTGAAATTGTACAAAGTTAATTCGAACGTTTAACGAAGTTTTCGCACGGACCGAAGCATTATAGCAACGTTGTATTGTATACCGTAGATTTACTTACCTATTATTGACCGAGTGAAGCGAAGGTCTTCGTAAAAATGTGTTTGTATGTGATTTTCGGCTCTTCTCCTTTTGTCGATTCTGTTTTTAGAAAGTAAAAACAGGACATTTTGGAGGTGTATTTACATATTTTTTTCAGTACGACTCTGTAATTGTTTTGGATCGCGCGCATGTGAGAGGCTTCAGTGTTTGCTTTATCGTAACAGCCCGGCCACGACTTTGCGCGATTTTCGCGGCAAGCGTTTTATCTGTTTATTGTACGACCGAGCACTGCGGTTTGTTGGGATCACATGAATTTGGAAAACCGCTGCCGCCGCCTCTCAAAGTCGGGGCCGGACTGTTAGGCAGACGGTATGGTTTACCGCCGTCGTAGTATAAAAAAAAAAGCTCAGCTGACATTGCTTGTGAAAGAGTACCAAGCATAGTAGCATAGAATAGGAATAGTAGGTATACTGCGTACATAAGTCCCACTGTTAACAAATTCTCAATTTACAACCCCATATTATAATAGTTGAATAACAAACATTGACCATACCAAGCGAATGACGCGACGACGCGACAGTCGGTAGCAATGCGGCAGCCACTATATGGTACCACCTACGGGTGTACTTGCAGCGGCACGGCGAACTGACGGAGTGAGACCCCCCTGATACTAGTACGAGCTAGGACAATGTAGGCCCTACAATACCCTAGCTCGTACTAGTATCAGTTATGTAGGGGTAGGAGGGGGTTCGGAATGATACTCTCGGAGTTCTCCATCAGGTTTTATATTATCTTAACCAATATCCAATATATTCTAAGATAAATACACTAGAATTTCCCTCGACCGCGGCCACAATCCGAATATGATCCGAATGATGTTTGCTACCTTTCAGTAATCTTGTTCGTTACAATTCCTAATTTAAAATATTACATCTAGCCAGTCCGTCACAAGGAGATCTGTAAAGGCGTGTATACAACCTTTACAGTATTAAGAATTAGTTTTTAATCAGCAGGTGCGTGCGCACGCGTGCATGCGTTGATGGGCGCAGCGAACGGGGCCGCGGGGGGCGGCCGGGCGGCGCGCGCGATCCGCCTCCTGCTCCTGCTGGTGCTGGCCCTGGCCGCTGTGGAGTACCTCTTCGGCTCCATACTGGACGCATCTCCGCTCCGGACCTACCTCTACACACCTCTGTACAACGCTACACAGCCCACTATCAGGTAGGCAATGATACTCAATCTTATATGATCTCCTTGTAATTCCATCGTGGACTATTTTTCTGGTAATCTAGGCTCCGTTTTCCATAATTTTATAATCAAATATGTCACGAAGTATTATATCACTTTACAGATCCGTCGACCACTCGCCTTGGCCTAAAGCTCTGCAAGCCGAACCCACTCAGAACACCAAGAATACAACGCACACAAACTCAACTCAGACGACTTTACGCAAGCCCGAGAACGCGACGGTTAACGCCCCACCAGAGATGACTCGAGGGGACGCAGCAGAGGACAGCACGACGCTGCTCATCGCGAAAATTATGGACAGTATCAAGAATTCTCCGACCACTGAAGGTGGCGAGTTTAGGAGGAACGAGACTGACCTGCCGTTATGCGACATTATGCCGCCAGATTTAGGTGAGAATGTTTGCATACGTACCTGCTGTTGGGACTGAGCTGGTCTTAACTTGATCCCCAGGAGAATATACGAAGCTAAGATATTTAACATCACAAACTACTAAGATGTTCAACATTTTCAACACCGTCTGTCAGTCAAATGTGTGTCACACACATAACGTTGACTGACAGCGGCGTTGACAGGGTTAAAAACTCTCAACAGTTTGCTGTACAATTTTGTGTATTCAGCGGTAAACTTTGGCTGTTTCTTTAAACAATATGATATAAATAGATAACGGCCCACGTTTGCCATTGAAAGATGTTTTTGCAGTTTTCCTCGGAATAATCACGTTTTTTGTTGCGATATTTCAGGACCAATACCTGTGAACAAAACGGATATGGAGCTAGATGTGGTTGAGAAGAAATACCCCGAGGTGCACTGGGGCGGCCGATACTCCCCGCCCAACTGCACCGCCCGGCACAAAGTTGCCATTATAGTGCCATACAGGTTCGTGTCATTAAAAAAACGTGATACCTCTATCGACCAATCTACCTATAGACGTCCCACTGCTGGGCCCTTTCCCTTTCATAGATGAGAGTTCGAAGTTGTATGTGAAGTCCCCAATTCGCATTGTGCGTTAATGGGTCATTTTCTGAACTCGATTTTTTTTGTGTCCGAGCTGAAAATCGTAGTGTAGCATGAGATAATACGTACCATTTATTTTTTTTCATAAAGAATACATGCTTCCACGTTGAGGTTCACTCAAATTTACTGACATATTTGTTTTTAAAATACATTAAAAAATACCTAAACGCTCAAATTAAGACTCCGTGCCCTGTCCGGCATCGAGTTTTGAATCAAACAAAAATTCCTATCAAAAACTGTACATTAGAATCACTGATTTCGTGTCAAAAACTTTAACTCGATTATATTTACTATCACTGAGCACAGACACTATTCACTTCACTGTGGTGAATAACTTGTAATTGATGTTTAAAAATCGTCCGAGTTCAATTTTGTCGGCAAAATTCAAAGATCCCTGGCAGCCATCGTTTACATTTGATCAGCTTCGCATCCTGCTTCACATGTGCTCTCAAATGTCAGCTATTATATATAAAAAATATATATATAGCAAACCGCATTAAGTTCGAGTAAACCACCTAAGTATTTCGGTTTCTGGGTGGGCGACAATTTTTTTGCTTTTGCTTGCAATTTCGGTGGCCCTTAGAAATTCAAATTCTTACATAAGTAATCATTAACATATGTATGCATTATAAAGCACTTTCGTGTCTCTATATAAACGATAACTTAAAATATTATTAACATGCGATTTGAATTTTTTATGATTTTTTTATGTCGATTTCCAATTTCCGCGTCCTAATTCCCATAGCTTGTTTACCCAAAACAGCTGATTTTGAGGCACGGGAATTGGGAAGGGTCACTTATTTTGTTAATAAACCGCATTTAATAACAATAATTATCGATGAAATGCATAAATTAATATAATTTGTACTAATTATATCGATTAGAGTTGTAGTTTATGCGTTTATTTAAAAAAAACAGGCCAACTGCTACAATTACACTTAGCTTCTTAAATATTTGAAAAGAATCAATAAATAAAGTCAATGAACATTATGTACATGAAATCATGTAGGTATATATCGATACATACGCATTTTATATACAACGACGGTGGCAAACAAGTAAAAGCGGACATCTCAAATTTTATAAAAGGTCAGCAACGCACCCGTGACGCTTTTGGAGTTGCGAGCGTCTATATGTGCATCTGCATTTAGTGATAGTTTTACATATTAATACGTGTATGATTTTCTGCAAAGAAGTTGCTATGTGATTGTATAAAGAGTTGAAACTTGAACCCATGATTGGTAAAATTAGGCTAAATAACTTCGATACAATTGAACTTTATAATTCTTGATAAATTAGATGGTAGGTAAATAATAATTTTAATACAATTTTTTCTAAGAAAAGGCAATTCCCATGGACAGATAAATTCCCGTGCCCAGGTCAAATTTTTAAATTGCAATAACTTCCGTAATTTTATATGTATAAGTACCCCGTAAGAAAATTTGTGTTTATTAATTTTTTTATCAAATTATCAGCATAAAATTTTCTATATATTATTGGTATTTCAAAATTCCATGGGAATTTGACAAAAATGCCCGTTTGGTGAAATTCACTCTAATGCACATATATGTTTTACCCTCTCACAATACAGACCTACATGAACATTATTTGCTTAATTAAGTCTTTATTTTACAGAGATCGCCAGCAGCACCTGGCGATATTCCTGAACCACATGCATCCGTTCCTAATGAAACAACAAATAGAATATGGACTATTTATAGTCGAACAAGAAGGTAGGCATCTGAGTCAAAACAAAAATACTGAAGGAGAAATTAATGAGTTTCGCTTTAATCGTTGTCAAAATTCGATAACGCTGCCAGCCTTAAACAAAGAGAGACCGGCATCTTATGAGGATGATGAGCTTTGGAAAGATAACAGAACACGCAAGAATAGAACAGCAAAGGCACTTAATCGTAGCAAATAGCAGAAAATGACCTGAAGTCACCATAAAAAACTGGCGTTATACCCAGAGTTGACCCTCGGGTAATCAACTTCTTTTCGTTCGTACAAATCTTTCTCTATCTTTCACAGGAACGCACGAGTTCAACCGAGCCAAGCTCATGAATGTTGGTTTCGTGGAAAGCCAGAAGCAGAAGGCAGGCGGCTGGCAGTGCTTCATCTTCCACGATATCGACCTTCTGCCGCTCGACCAGCGGAACCTGTACTCCTGCCCGAGACAGCCTCGGCATATGTCGGCGTCCATCGATAAATTAAATTTCAAGTGAGTATCATCAAATAAATTTTAACCATAAGTGGATTGCGTTTATATGAAGTGTTTCTACGTCATGAATAAATCACAAACCAGTACGCAATGTGAAGGAGTGGAGCATCGATTGACATTGATTTAACAGTTCATTAACTTAAAAATACCTGTAGCCGCATACCTTACTGATAACTTATATCTGTGTTTGAAACCCACGATACAGGCTTTGCCTAGTGTGGGTGTCATTGTTACTTCTTGTTTGGTTTTAACATTTTTGGTAAATAAATGATTTTGTATTTTTTGTATTTTGTATCTTTTGTATTTAGGATAGACTTGACTCACATCTCGTAATAAAAAGATGGCGTTGGTGCTTCTAGGGAGCTGTGAAATTTTAATGGATCGCATATATCCCATCTGCTGCAACCAAGATTAACATATAACTAACATCACTTAGTATAATTACAGTCAAACTGAATTCGTTTCTTGATTCCAGACTTCCCTACGAAGACATTTTTGGCGGAGTATCCGCTCTCACGCTTGAGCAGTTCAAGAAGGTCAACGGATTCTCCAATCGATACTGGGGCTGGGGTGGCGAGGATGACGACATGGCCTATAGGTAACAATACGGTTCATTTTATTATGAAACTCGGTACTTATTTCTCAGCTCGTCATGATCGGTTTTTTAATAAATCTTTTAATACTCTTTTGTAGGACGTCCTTGCTTTCTAAGAAGAGGTTTTCTTTCCCTCTCTTTCAAAATTTCCAAGATCCATTGAGAGAAGAAACAGCAGCATGGCTCATAGATTCTGGAGCGTACTTTATCCACGATTTAAATACATGATTTTATTTTATACTGCCTCTGAGAAATGGTCTAGGATCGTCTTTGTACATACGTAATAGACATGCTAATGTTACGTTGCATTTGGACATTAGTCATAATTGTTGCTTCATTGGTTACAGGTTGAAAAAGATGAACTACCATGTAGCGCGATACAAAATGTCCATAGCGCGGTATGCTATGCTCAATCACAAGAAATCACAACCAAATCCAAAAAGGTAAGAGCCACATTACTAATGCATTGCTAAATACTTCTTACAAAATTGTTGATTTCGCTAACGAGACTTTCTTCCGAGATAAGACGGTTTCTTTTCTAAGCTAGTTGTCTAAAACCTTCGATTGAAATGGCACCAATCAGTTTATCGAGCAATGCCTGACCAATCACTGAGAAAATCCAGATCTGATTTATCTCCCAGTGATACGTTACGTTATTTCGTATTTTCAGGTACCAGCTTTTATCGCAAACGAGTAAAACCTTCAAGAAAGACGGTCTATCGACGCTGGAGTACGTGCTGGTGGAAGTCACCCACCACCACCTGTATACCCATATCGTCGCCAACATCGACGAACATAGCTGATGGACATATTTCGCCAAACTGTTGTTTGGCGACGAGAGGTAACGCGGTAGACTGGATAAACCATGTGATAATAACAGTTACCAATGTTACGAACTTGTGAGATGAGGTACTGCATCAATGTTTGTGGAGAGTGATGGACGTTTGAGATACAGATGTATAGTTAAATTAATATAATTACAAGCAACTCTTTAGTGTTCAATGAATAGTCACAAAAGATGTGTTGTGCCAGGTATATATAATTTTATGATTTAATTCGACGAACGTTGTAACTAAGTTTAAGGGAAATACGTGTTTATATATCGTGTTAATTTTGTTTTTATTTTTTATTATTTTATTTGTATTACTATTATTTTGACACACACAGTCGAATCTATTTGTAATTGATTATTTTACTGTTGTACGTGTAGCAACTGCGTTGGAAGAGTGTCCGTACTGTTCGAAGTTTATATTCGTAAAACCAGAGATTAGTATATGATAACTACTACCTACCTACTACACTACTACTACTTTGGGACTAGGTTGATTTGTGTAAGATTGTCCGCAAATATTTATTATTTTTATTTTTATAAAAACTGTCTAGTATGTGGGCAATTTCCTTCTTTAACGCCTTCGTCTTTTGTTAGTCTCTAGTTTTATGATTTGAATATAATTTTTATCTCGCTTGTTCTGCGTAATATTTTTGATCGAAAAAGTTCGTTTGGTCGAAAAATGACAAACTTTCATTTTGTATCGACTTTACCAAACGGACGCTCTTGTCTCGTAATCATAGGTAAGCACAACTCCTGATGACACCACTTGTAATTTATATGTAGATAATAATGTACAGACTCATTAGGTCCATTTCAAGTACAGATAATGACAATATACAAATACTAGTCAGTATTTGTTGTATAAAATAAAGTAAAAATCGCTCAGAGCGTCCAATTGTTAACTGTTGCATATAACAACTACTTATACTTTAGAATTAAATTAAATTGGCCCCGTAATCTCAAAAGCCAAAACGTCGAATCTTAGTGAAATAAATAGATACCTATATAAAAATACATGTACATGTAGGTTAGGAATGTTACGATCTATATCTTCAAAAGTTTCCAGAATTAGGTAGGTTGGGTCGCTAATGGTAATAGGTAAATAAAAGTTCTTACGTACCGATGTTGATAATGAAAACAATAACTTACCACGTTCTCTTACGTCTAGTTATGGTTGTCGCATTTTGTGTGTCTGACTACGCCAGCCACGCGACTATCTGCGAATTCGTTCCAGCGGTGTCAGCCGCGTTCGGTATTTGTATCTCTAACTTTTGTAAGGTGTTCCGGGAGCCGAGTTTAGCCGGACTGGCAAGAGGCTGGCTGTCAGTAATATTTGACGAGTCAGGCAATAAGTGCTAATAATAGTACATTACTTAACAAAACAAAGAATGTGTCAGATCGCAGGTATTTGACGCCCGAGCCGAAGGCAAGGGCGATAAATACGCGATCTGAGGCTTTCTTTATTACCGCCCGTGTTAAGGACAAAATTTTATGTCACCCCTGGCCAGGAAGTGGGATTTCCCGCGCGCGGAGCGTGCGGTAATTGCCGCTTTATGGCCAGGTGTGACATAAAATATTTTAACGATACTTTCGTACTTGCTACAATATACAACCTTGCAGAGATGTGCAAAATACTTTTAAAAAAGTATTTAAATACAAAATGCAAATAGTTTTCAAATTTACTATTTCAAATGCAAAATACAAAATACTTTTACTTTTTGTATTTTAAATACCAAATACAAAATACGTATTTTCAAAATACTTTATTCAAATAAAATACCTTAAGTTTAGATGAAATTTGTGTTCTTTATTTTTTATTTATTTATGATTTTAACATTTTAATTGCTCAAAAAGAGCATCCGACATGTTGCGTCTTGTGTGGACGCATGATCATGCCACCCTATGGAAATACTCTTTCCACATGTGCGGAACTGGGTAGACAAGTGTTGTACTTTAGGAATACCCTTTTATTATCAAGGAACTGCTGATTATTATACTTCAATAGTAGAACACTACCTAAATCCAATACTATCTTTTTGATAAATAATAAAATAATTTTAACGGTGTCGAAAAAAAATACCGGTAATCCAAGTATTTTAAAATCAACCTCGTCTCGTTCCACAGATAACGTCCATTAGTTTTATCACTCGCAAGGATGCAGCACTTGCAGGACCTCTAGTGGCTAATCCTTGACGAATGACACATTTACATGAAAAGTTGAGTGGTAATGTTGGCGAAACTTAGCAGTAAAGTATTTTGCATTTTACAAATACAAAATACACCTCGAAAAGTATTTCAAATAAAATACAAAATGGTTTCCTTAAAAAGGTATTTAAATACAAAATATAAAATACCTATTTTGCATTTTGTATTTGTATTTGAAATACTCTCTGCAACCTTGCCAGTGCGAAATTCTGTTTTATGACTAGCCTAACTAATGAATGATATTGAGAACACTAGTAACGTAATCGTCTCATGAGATCCATCTTAATTTCAATCAATACACATACAATGCTTATATAAATAATAAATACCTACTCGAACTATACTGAATATCCCTATTAGCTTATGTAATCTTTTCCTGTTGTTTGCGGCTCTAAAATTGTGATAGAAGCGGAGCGCAAGCTCGCATGTACATAAGAGTTACTTTATTTTGTTCTTAGTTTTTAAGATCAATGTGATATATTGAAAATCCATTCGGGAAAAGTAATCTGCGTCGAAATTAAACAATTGCCAGGAATCTCTCATTAAGTAGCATTGACTGCTTTTTAAGTTTATCAAAAGTTTCTACGTACAAAGAAAGTTCAATTTATTAGTGCTAGGTTATTATAAACGCTTGAGAAAGTATAAACAATGCTTTAAATGAATATTTATTTGTTGGAGCTGTGGCTCTACGCAGGCCTAAGTATTAAACTGAGAGTTGTTAGGCGATTACTTAAGCACACAATGCAACTTTGTCTAATATATGAATATATTGAATATCTTACTAGTTTTCTATGTTTAAATATGTGCTTCAAAAGATATCGCTTAGAATATGTTCGTTCGTTTATAGCCGAATGTTATTTTATTAGCGTCCCATTTATTTTTTATAAGTATTTTAGCATTTAAGTACCTAGCAGTAAATAATTTAGTCAGTCAGGAAATTGTGTACTGAAAAAAGTCAATATAATAATGTATATAAATGTAGAACTTTTTATATTTTTACGAATTAGCAAGACAGTGCAATTGACGGTATTTCAATAGAAAGAGTGTAGCTGAATTTGAAAATACCTAACCCACAAGAAATTGTCAAGCCAATTTCAAATATAAAGAAATCCATTATGATATAGGTATTATTACACAGTAACACTATGTGTCTTAATGTTATTTGCTTCTAAGATGTACGTTTCTAAGTTCAATTGTTTTTATGAGTAAATATTTAATTCTTAGTTAACTATAAGTTTTAATTCCTTCGCTCCGAGGACTCCATTCTTTACGTTTTTGAAATTGTGTCGTAAATTACACGGCCTGCTGAATTTTGTTCTGCACCTTTTAGCTCAATCGCGTTTACGTCATACAACGTTCGTCCCTCTCGTACATCGCACATACTGGCTTGTGCCAAAGAAGGATGAATGATTTACCTACGTCCGGCATAAACGCGATCGATGTGATCATTTTGCAATACAGTACCATCTGCTGGCGGTATTATTTAGTCTTGAATTTAAGTGAGAAGTATATAAACTACAATTTAAAGCAGAACTTGATATGTACGACAACTTATTTTCTGATGTATAAGCTTCACTTTAATTTAAGATGATTTTATACTATAATTGACAGATCTCAATAACACGAAGAATTGGGTCATTAGGATATTTCAGTTAGAATAGAACTTTACATTATGTATCCAAAGATTAAATATGGTTACCCACTTGAATTCTCTGCTTAGCTAACTAAATATTACTAAGGCCTAGATAATTAAAAGATGGGTGATATTGACATTGGATTGTTAAACATTTTAGAAATGAGATTTAAATTGAGGTAGGAGTAAATTAGACAGAAGTTACCCATGTTCCCTATGTTGATCTAGTTACTAAAATGGACATTAATAAGGTACTTTTAGTAACAATAGCTTTTGTATCATCTCGATATAATTACACAACTACAAATAGTTCTCGATTATCTCGAACCGCGCGGGCTCAAAATTAGAATAAAAGTGCTCACGCACAGCGATTGCAAGAACTACGAACCTGGACAGCGTATACTTAGAATTTGCCTTCTTAGCAATTTTATCTAAGTCGAATTTAAACAAAATTTACTGAATACATACTTTGATCTTATATGTGTATCGCCAGGTGAAGTTATTACAGCGTTTTTTAAACTTTCATGAGACATGTTAAATATAAAATAAAAATACCTAGTTAGTTAATACGGATCAAGTTACCACGGGAGACATGTTTCGAACTTTACACGCGGCAATATAAGGTTCTTTATTTTAATTGTTATGATTGATTGACTTACTTTTTTTTGAAGTGTAGTTAGTCTTTTGCAATTTATTATTAACTAACTATATTCAGTAAAAATCTTTATCGAAACGACATTGATAAAATATTAGAACAATACACGCTGAACAACTAGAACTATTGAAATTTTAACTATTATATTCAGATTATATTCGATTTGGTTATTGTCTTCACTAAAATGGGCGCCAGTTGTAAGCCCAATAGTGGGTATGATTTCTGCGAGCCTGCCGCGAACCGAAAACAACTTGAACTTGCATTTTTCATTACCTTGCGGGGTTTAGTCGCTCTCGTTTTACCTCGGTGGCCCGCAGCCCGCAGTGTAATCAAAATTGCATGCAATTTCTTGTACTATGTAAATCGGCCTTAAGTATCTCCCTATTTCTCGCTTGAATGTGCATGTGCGATAGAGAGGCAGATATTTCATTTTCGGTTCTCGGTAGGCCCCTGGTGGCTAAGGTCTTAAGAAGGATATGTGGGAGTCAAGCGCGAAGCGCGTGTGGTAGGTATGTATACAACGGGGTATTGTAAGTGACCATTGAGATACTTAAGAAAAGGTGATAAGCTCATTGAATTTTATTTTGTCTTATTTTATAAATAAATTGTTCGTTTTTTAAATCGCTGGTATTTTATTTTAATACGTAACAAATCAACTCTCGTATTGTCCTGGAAAAAAAAAGTATGGCAGTGTATAAATCCCTCTTACCCCCTTCCCACTTAATTCCCTTTTCAATTAGAAGAATATTTAGTATTATGCAAGCTGTACTGAATTTACGAACAGAGTGGAGTAAATAGCCACTACACTAAAAGGTAAAGATTACTACTATATGTATAGGTCCTTAATCTCTCGTTATCGCTCGGTAAGTTGCGTGCTACCTTGAAAAACTCATAAAACTCATGAACACTTTAATTAACAAACTTAATTACAGTTAAAACAATTAAGTACCTACCTGCACAAAATAAAAAATATACAGAAGGTCCGTTCCCGCCGTTCTTGAAAATACATACCTAAACTTGCCCGACTCACAGGGTTGCTTCTGTATTGATTCTGAATTTTAAAAAGGAGTAGGTATAATAAAACTTCTTCAACATGACATTTAAATATGAACCAGCGTATCTTGGTAAAAAACCGGCCGGCATTGTGTGGGACTTCGCACAATTAGGGTTCCAAATCAACCTCAAAAATATTATTTATCAATATATTAGTATTTGTTGTTAAAATATACGTAATATTGAAAATTGTCACCAAATTTCAAGTTCATAGGTCAATGAGAAGTCTAAAAATTCTTCGGAACAAATTTTGTGACAGACGACGGACGGACGGACGGACGTCTGGGCGACACCAATAGGGTTCCGTTTTGACCCTTCGGGTACGGAACCCTAATAAATTGATGCGTGACCCGCTGCGAGTTGTGACTTGTGACCGGCGGCGGTCGAGAGCGCCAACAAAGAATATGAGTACCTAATTAATTAGGTACCTACTTAACTAAACCATAGTACTTAAATACTGGCGTTTTACCAGCGAACGATAAGATGAATGTGTAATGGTTGATCGTCGTTATCAAAGCAGCTAGTTTCAAAAAAAATCCTACCTACCTATGTACTGTAACTACCAAATTGAAAAAACCGTTTTATTTACTTTTCAATATCGTTTGAAAATTTGAAGAAAGTGTAGGCACAGTTTTTTGTTGTGTTTAAACAATAAAATACATTCCAACTGTAATAATATCGGTTATTCATTTTGACGTACGTGACACAAAGTACCTACGTAGCGGCGGCGACCTCAAGTGATCAACGCGCGCACAACTAGCACTCGCGACGCGACAGTGACAGTCGCGACTAAGCTCGTCCGAAATCAACCGAGAATGCCTGTAAATGTTATGTCTGTGTGCGTGCGGCGAAAATGGCACTTTGTACTGAGCGGACTCTCTGCTCCGGCGCGCGCTGCCGCTATTTACTTTGTGCTACCTGTAAGTATATGTACAAAAGTAGAAACGGCAATATACAAAAAAATATTTATGTCACACCATAAAGTGCAAATTACCGAACGCTCCACGCGCGGAAATTACAACTTCCTGGCCAGGGGGTGACCTAATATTTTGTACTTACCACGGGCGATAATAAAGTAAGCCTCAGGTCGCATATTTCTCGGCGGCCTTCGGCTCGGGCGTCAAATACCTGCAATCTAAGACATTCTTAGTTTTACCGCCCTTGGTAAGTAATGTACTATTTTACAAGCATATATTATGACTTGCCCTGATAGTTCGTTATGTACATATTGTGTGGGACAAATCGTGTATCTAACTTATTAACAGTCAGGTTCAAAAAATCGATTGAGCTAAAATCTGGCATACTTATACTATACCTGATCTGATGACGGAGACAAAAGGTGGCCATAGCAACTCCTATACAATTACCTACTACACTAGATAAACCCCTCGTCTTTCAGCTGATTAAAATCCTCTCAATAAGCTGATGACCGTGAAAAAAGGCACAATTGGTAATAAAACCTTGCACCAAAAATGATTTTTACATGTACTTATCGTTATATTCTATTAAGTCCCTTTTACTAATAATAAACGGATCAACGGTCTCCTGCCTATTTTCGTTATATTTCGACACCCTTAATTGCATGTAATTCTCTTCCTGTAACATCTCCCTCATTTCATAGTAATGGAGATCAATGTTGACTTCAATGTGTGTGTAGAGAGGGTGGTGGGTAGTTAACACTTGCGCGTAATGGAGGGTAGACAGGCCGTCCGGCTTGTAGGGTTTCACCGTTTGAAGCAGGAGTCGATATCTGGAAGTATTGAGATTTCAAGGCTTAAACAGCTTAACCCACAGGAGGCATTGAGAGATCGTCATCTCGTCCATGTTCGGAGCAGCAAAACTACAGAAGTAATTCCACCTTACAGGTTCAGGTTTCAGAAAATTTGCAATGGTTAAGACCGTATAGGTAATCATTTTGTTTTTAAGGCTCCGATTTGCTCCATAGCAATGCAGTTATTTCAAATTAAATTTATAGCAGGTCTTTGAACTGCCAGATGGATGTTTTTGAATGTAGGTACTAAGTAAATAATCGAATTTTTAGCAAAAACCATAATACCTTTTTGGGTTTCGTGATTTTTGATTGTGTGGCAAAGTGGCGTATCGAGCTATGGACAAATCGTAATCCGTGACGCTGTATCCCAAGCGATTCAATCTGTAATTGAAACGAAAAATAGACAGATCAAGTATACTTAATATGTATTCAATACCGAGGTGTCAGGCGACTAAGGCGTTTCGTGCCCACGTCTTAATCGGCTATAATCGCCTGACAGCTCGTCATCACCGGCCTATATACTTCCCACTGCTGGGCATAGGCCTCCTCTCATAGATAAGAGGGCATAGGCAGTAGTCCCCACGCTGTCCCTATGTAGTTTGAAGACTTCACATACATACATGTATCTTTGAATTTCTTTGCTTATGTATGCAGGTCTCCTTACGATGTGTTCCTTCATCGAAAAGCTAACAATGATATTCCACATGATATTCCATACATGAGTTCGAAAAAGTCATTAAATATGGGCCGGGATTCGAACCCATGAACGCCGCTTAACAGCCGCATGTTTAAAAACCAGTAGACTACCGTAATCGAAGGCACCAAACGTCACAAAGCCTAATCAAATTAAATAATGCAGAAAGGTATTTATTTAAGTAGACTTTGTCACAATACGAGTAGTAATCACCTGTAGAACAAGTCGTTGTCCTCACCACCCCACCCCCAGTATTTATTGGAATAACCATTGATATTGTTGAATTGCTCCTCCGTCAAGGCCGAAACTCCGCCATAATTTCCTCTCCGTGCTAGTCTGAAATACTTACCTATGATAATATCTCATTGAAATTGTCAAGCTGAGCAAAGTAAGATTTAGGTAAGTAGGTTTGTAGGTTTCCGCTGGCATTTTTGGCAGTTGACATATTTATAAAATTTCCTAAAACACCTCCGCTCTCACATTGGTCCTTCGAGCCGGATTCCCATATTACTGACAGATGACTGCAAGAGTAGATTTCAGTCACACTTTTTTTTAAATTAATTTCTTAAATCATATATCCTTCGAACTTAATTATTATTAAGCCAGTAGCGTCTTACATCTTCGGATGCCTTGGATTCGAACAGGAGTAGATGCTCCACTCATCGATCGGCAGCAGGTTAATGTTGTGGACGAGATATAATTTAAACGAAAATAAAACAGTTGTTAACATTATAAATGGTCGATTTGGAGCGATGTATGAAACTATATTTATAATATTTCTCAATGAAGTTACTTGGATTTTCTTAATCTTTACCTGAGCCATCCTCAATCAAACCAAAAATGGTGTCTAAGTAACGTCCTCGGATGGCGGGGATCCCGGATTCCCGGCAGCATGTCGATATATAAGTAGAAGATGTATCACAGCCAGTCGCGTGGATTATTCTCTTGCTTACCCCAGTTCATCCTCATCCAAGCTAGCAATGACATCCAACATCCTCGGATGTTTTGGATCCGGGCAGGAGTAGATGTTTCGCTCGTCAAGCGGTAGCAGGTCGATGTCATGGAAGATGTAGCATGGCCAGTGGGGCGTCAGTATGAAACCGACGTTCAAGAGCTTACCGCGGTTAAACTCTTGCGTTCCTGGTCAAATTTGATCACTATTTTAACTACAGGTGGGTTTAGAATAAACGAACAAATATCTTGCATTTGTTTACGCGTTGGCACTATAAAACTTAACAAATTATCAAACTACAATCAATTAAAACAACAATCTTCGGGTCGAAAGTTCACTTTACGCTTGTTTGCGCTCGGTTATGCCATTATGCCATTTCATCCGAACCTGAAGACTGTTCCAAAAGCTCATGGGGTATGATATGCGTTGTTCTTTTGTCAGTCCGGTCACAAAGAGAAAAAATGTTTGTACATATATACCTGTTTGCTCCACGACAAATATTCCATATTCTAGATTTTGCTTCATTAGGAATGGGTGCATGTGGTTCAGGAATATAGCCAAGTTCTTCATCCTATCCCTGCAAGTTTTTTTTTATTCAACGATGGAGGCAAACCAGCGTGCGGTCCACCTGATGGTAAGCGGACACCGCAGCCTATGGAAGCTCGCAACTCCAAAGGAGTCACGTGGGCGTTGCCGACCCCTCATAAAATTCCCTGCAAGATTCGATAAAAAGGATAGAACTGCAAAACTATCAGTGGTCACTAGGGCTATTATAGATTAGTACGAATCTGTCAAGAAATAGCTGAGGATGTGAGGATATATAAGCGGTCATAAGAAAAAAGATAAACTGAGCATTACGAAGGCGCAGCGTGGGTATAGACCCACGCTGCGCCTTTATAGGTGGATTTATGACCTGGTAAAGTAAAGGTCGCGGGAGTGCGTTGGATGCGGGTGGCGCAGCGCAGGACCGGTCATTCTGGCACTCTGTGGGGGCCTATTTCCAGTAGTGGACGTCTTTCGGATGATATGATGATGAGCATTACGAACAACCCAGAATTCTGTGCTTGGTTTAGTTTGTATATATATAAATACATATATGTGCGCGTGATTGTGTGCTTACTTATTGGGCATGCATACAATGCCGAGGCTGTTCAACGTTAGCCCATTGGACATCATTCTTCATGTACGACTGTGACACCTCTCTACACGCCAAAGTTATAAATTACCTACGAAGGTGAATCAGAGAACGTACGCCGAGTAAGTAGTTGGCCTCAAATACCAAGTGCTCTAACAGAGTGCCATGTAATGAAACTGCTTATTCGCAGCACTATTCTACCGTCTAGTTACCGGTTTTCTAGGTACCTAAGGCGGTTGTCACACTGATGCGGTCTCTCCACGACGGTACGGCACTCGCACACCGCACTGCCGTGTGGAAACTGCATCAGTGTAACAACGGTGTAAGTTCTACGCACCTGTATGGGACTATGATTGCAACTTTGTGCCGAGCCGTACAATTGGGCGGAGAGTACCAAGCTCCCCGTTTCACTTGAGGGTATTTCTTTTCCACGTCTTTAAGGGAGATGTCTGACATGTTCACTGATATGGGGCCTGAAATGCATAGTGGTTACACTTAAATATTTACAATACAATACAAATACTATTTATTACACACCTCACATAATAAAGCAACATGTATATTACTTACCAAGTGCGGTAAATCAAATAATGTCTCAGATCGCAGCTATTTGACGCCCGAGCCGAAGGAAAAGCAATTCATTACTACCGCCCGTGGTAAGTACAATTTTTTTTGGCACTTCCTGACCAGGAAGTGGGGTTTGATGAGTACGTACAACATGTCGAGCTAATTATCGATGGCTTATTACTGCCGTCGACGAGCGTAATCTACAGTTTACAGTAGCAGATGGTAGGGTAACGCGCGTGGACGGCGCGTTAAAAAACGTTGTGTGCCTAGGCCTTAGCGAGTGGATGAGACAAAATGTTGTTCGCTTTTTTTAACCTGTCTGTAGCTTTATAGGCCGGGCCCAATTAAGTGATAGGAGTGCGCGGTTGGAGAGTGGCCGGGGGAAAATCCAGGAGAAACCTCCGACACGGCCATACGGGCGGTTAAAATTCGCTTTAACTTACCTAATCCTGTGGGTATATCGCACAGTCGGGTCTTGTTGACAACTTTATATGGTGGCGTTGTGGTGGTGTTAACTAACCAGGGCGAAGTACTGAATCTAGGTAACAAGAAAATAGACAGATGGAAGTTATACGTAGTCGATTGAAGGAAAATTTGTAGCGTATTTTCTAAAAATGTGTTTGCGATCATGGCGAGAGTGATAAGGCTTTGTGTTCTGTCATGACTTGCCATCAGGTAGGTAAAACGATGATCAATGACTTGTCATTATTCTATAGAAAGAAACCCCTCTTTTAGTTATTTTTCAATTTTTAGGGTTCCGTAGTAAACAAGGAACCCTTATAGTTTCGCCATGTCCGTCCGTCCGTCCGTCCGACCCCCGTTTTTCTCAGTAACCGTTAGTACTAGAAAGCTGTAATTTGGCATGAGTATAGATATTGATGACGCCGACAAAACAGTAGAATAAAATCTTGAAAAAAAATTTTTTTTAGGGTACCTCCCCTACATGTTAAGTGGTGGTGCAATTTTTTTTCTTCCAAACTCCATCGTGTGGGGTATCGTTGGGTAGCTCTTTTAAAAATATTATAAGGTTTCTAAAAGTATTTTGTGATTCAAGAATTGGTTGGCGTGATATTAAGCTTTGAAGTGATAATTTTCGTTATGGTCAAGTGCCCCCCCCCCCCCCCCCCCGCCAGCTAAACGGTGGCACCTAGGCATGTGAAAAAAATCATGGTAGTGGGATATACGATGAATTTAAAAGGAAAACTATCACAGCTAGGTAGACATTACTAGTTAACGAGTAATAGTCGAACTTCAGAAATGTACTTTGCAAAAGCAAACTTTAGAACAATTTCCATTGATACCTTAGATAATGTTGTTAATTCTGTCAAAAACATAATAAATATAAGTTTGCGAACTTTTTAGTCCACATAATGTAACGGGTGGATGACTACGGAACCCTACCTTGCGCGTGGCCCGACACGCACTTGGCCGGTTTTTAATGTAAATATTTTTTCCTTACATGTTACTGTATCAGCATGTTAAAAGTAGCCAAGTATCATTTCCTAACCGTTAAGAAGTTTAACTTTCCGTAATCAGTTCACTTGCCCAACCTGAAAGAATACAACTATGAGGCTATATACTCGTACGTACCTACCTATGATGTTTAAAGAATTACCGTTAAGGAGTTGTACTTTCCCATCATGAGGGAGATATCGTAATTTGTCTAATACACTATTTAACCCCCGACGTCCAACGCAACAGAGGGCTGTTATTAATAAAATTACCCCCTTATTCATAAACGTCGTTTGTCTTTATCTGTCACTTTGACATTTGTGTTTGTGGGAAAGGGACAAAATTCATTTTATTGGTTGGTGCATAAGTAATGCAGGGTTAGGTTTCAAGTTTTTTGAAACGAAGTCGAAAGTATTTTACTCGCATTCATTCTTTGGTCTAACCGCTGGCGAGAGGTTTTTAATTCAAGCGGAGCGTAATATTATTAACAAATAAGCAATTTGTAATAATTATTTAATAAATTATTTAAAGTTAATATTAACCGTCATTACCTACTTATGCACCAACCCAATAGTTAGCAGAGGTTTGTATATTTTTATGAATAAGAGGGTTATTTAATAGCGGAAATGATTCCTAGTTTTGTTTAATGCCGATTTTTGTGTATTTTTTTTAATTGTCTAGTCTTACCTGGATTTTTGTGCACGTGAAAGAGAATATTCCCGAGGAAGCGGTCGATGATCAAACGGCAAAACGTTGAGGTAAGACCAGACTTTGTATATGATTATCGAGTATATTATTATCATTGCCAGACAAATAATTTGCATCGTTGACACTGGCATTCTTTCGTCCGTAATCTTATGGTAATCCTGAAAATGGAAATAAACGTGGTTAATAGCAAATTATAGGTGAAAGATTTTTATCGTTAATTAATTAATTAAGCTTCCTTATTAAATGTTTTTCACTTTCTTTTCATTTACGTTTAATTATTGTTTTTTTTTTTTTTTTAATTTATTTATGAACACAAACAGTCGCATATACAAATAACAAATGTTGTACACGTAGTGTACTAAATAACGTTAGTACAAAAACCTGGAGGTTCATTTATCAATACAAATTGTTATCAAAAACGTACTACTAATAAGACCTAAACTAGGTAGAACCGGTTTTCGACGCAATATACAAATAAACAAGATGAAAATGAATCATAAGTATGCCAATGTAATCATTGCATGAGTCGAAAACCGGAACACACTTTGAATCAATTTTTGGTTACCTACACAATTTCGAACTTGGCAAAACCTGGAATTTTAAGTTTAAATACATACCTACAAATGTACTTTAATAGGTTATATATATATATAGTAAAGAGAAGTAGTAGAAAGTGGACTATGGAATGGATCAATATCTATAAGATTATTGTTATTTTGTTTTTCTATATTTGGATCCTTAACAGGTTGAAGCCTCCTCTTCCATCTTTCTCCAGTTCTTTCTGTCTTGTGTTTTTTTAAGCCAGTACCTGCCGGCTATCTTCACTATGTCATCAGCCCATCTTTGAGTGGTTATTAACTAAGCGCTCCCGTGCTTTGGAAGGCACACTAAGCCATTGATCCCGGCTGCTGTCTATGATAGCAGTCGCTAAGCCAAGTTAGAGGCCTTCGGGCGGTTTGAGAACTTCTAACTAACAGTCAAGTTGCCCACGCGCACTTGACAAGCCTAATCCCAATAAGGTTTGGTTATAACCCTTAGGTTCGAAAGTTTTGACGTAGATTTGACGTAGGCATTATGGAAGCCACTGCCACCTGAGTGGCTTCCATAATGCCTACGTCAAATCTTGGGATTAGATATGGAACCTCAGGCATCCTTCAGGATGCAGCGGTACTGGGAGGATGATGACGGTAAGCAAAAATAAATGTTACCTATTTTCTAAAATTCCTTTATATGTAAAGGTATGCACTGTGTTAGAAATCACACACAAGAATAATGTTTCTCTAATTAACACACAACAACTAGCTACCTACGTCGGAATATAAAACTGCAGTTGACCATTTGCGGTCGTTCCTGTATTACGTTCCGCTGCAACTAGCAACCACAAACCAGCTACGTAGATTAATCCTAAATTAAAAACAAGTAAATAAATTCAATACATTTCTAGCTGTTTTAGAAACAAGCAAATTCATCACGTGAAATATGAAGTTAGTAACTACTTACCTGTTTTATGAGTGAATTTACTGATTAATACAAACGTATAGGTACGCGCTATCTAAATTACTTACCACGAGTCTAAATTACTTACGTTGTGCAGCAACTAAAATAATGATTTACCAAGTGCCATTGCATAATAGAGAACCAAATCGTATACGTCAGAGCATCAGAGGATCTTCCATATCTTAACTCTTTGAACGCCAATAACGTCTAAAAGTGTTTTGTTTTACGGCAATAATTAGGTTATGATGTACGATGTCAACAATGTTACCTTCGTGCTTTTCATTAAAGTTCATATTCAATTTCTTATGAAAAATTAGTTGGCGTAACATGGCGTAACACTCTCGTAACATGGTTTAAAGGATTGATAAATACTTTCTCCACAGGAGCCTACTGCAGAGCTGCAAGCGAGTGCTACTATTATCTATCATACTCACGGAATTTATACTTGTCTACCGTTGGAATTTGGATACTCTGCCACTCAGAATTGCATTAAGGATACGCAAGCCAGAAACATTAGGATTAAAGTACTTTGTTGACAGGTAGGCTATAGGTACGAAGTAGTGATACAAATCATAAAAATGTAAAAAAAAACTTTTACTATGTGACTAACTTTATCTAGCCAACAAAAACCGGCCAAGTGCGTGTCGGATCACCGATCACGAAGGGTTCTGTAACGACACCTAGCAGTCCACTTTTATAAACACTATTTAATACCTTGAATCGAAAAAGGTCGTATCTTCATAGGGAAATCACGGCAATTACGTCGTTTTGTTTGGGCAAGACAGTTTTTCAGTGAAAACTCAAAAACCCTTAATCCCATCTTGTTCAAACCACTTCAATTTTTTTTCAGAATTTTAATCTTCATAGTTTGGAAATTAGAGAGCGGGGACACACTTTGTACAACGTTGGCAGCTAATATCTGACCAACGACTGACTTAAATGGAAAACGTTCTGAGTAACCTCGATATTATTTTTAAAGGCCTATCTAAAAATACCCTCACAACTAAGCAGTTAAAAAATATATTTTTTCATGCCCCGAGTATGGGGCGCCGGGGCCCTACATTTTTTTTCTTATTTTCACATCACTTTTATGTAGCGGTTTATCTTCCTACCAAATTTCTTAATTATTTGCAGTAAATCGGCTGTGACATACGGACAGACAGACAGACATGACGAAACTATAAGGGTTCCGTTTTAATTAGCCATTCTGGCTGCGGAACCCTAAAAAGCTGCTGCCTCATCCCTACATTTATGTTGCGTTTTTTTCTCACGAACAATGTTTGGTTTAGGTACAAGGTTTGATACTACGCCACTGGTGCACATTACATAATTTTTAAATTTTGTATCACGATTTCAATTGCTACCAGTATTCAAAACGTAGGTTGGCTATTTTAAAGGGGCTAACGTATTAAAGGCACCGCAAAAAAACCTACAGCTTTAAAAACAGGTAAGTAACGTCAAATTTTACTATTCAGGAACGGAATGAAACATCTGATGCCGTTGTGTGAATCTGCAAACCTAGGTAAGAGACGAATAAAATATTGTCTTCTCTATTATCCAACATTTTCTTCTCTGATCCATTGTCCAACCGAATGGTGTGGTCTAGCGTTTTCTGTTTCCAGGCCCTACTATAGTGGACTTGTCAAGGTATACAATGCAGTTCCTAGAGAAGAAATACCCTGAGGTACAGGGCGGACAGTACTCGCCGCCATTATGCAACGTTCGGTACAAAGTTGCCATTATTGTGCCATACAGGTTAGTCTGAGATTTGGTTTTTACAAGTTTATAGTTTGTTTCATCTGTCCCGGTGTCCGTAATCTTGCAGGTACCATTGACTCACTTCCCAAGGCCCGATAGACATATGATAAATAAATAAAAACCGGCCAAGTGCGAGTCGGACTCGCGCACAAAGGGTTCCGTACCATTATCTATAAAAACGGCAATAAAAATCATGTCTGTTGTATGGGAGCCCCCTTAAATATTTAATTTATTCTGTTTTTAGTATTTGTTTTTTTTTTAAATAATTAAAATACTAACTAAAATATACTAACCTATAAAAAGAACACCCCGTCGAGCAGGTCGCATTGCGGCATGGTCCCCATCACGCTGGCGGCGTTACCTCTCTGAATCGCCAGGGCGATTCTTTGTGAGAGGTAAGCGCCAGCTCTGGGATCACCTGTGGAGTGGATCAGCCGCTTCGACATGGCCTTAATAAAGGACTTTAGTATTTGTTGTTATAGCGGCAACATAAATACATCATCAGTGAAAATTTCAACTGTCTAACTATCACGGTTCACGAGATACAGTGACAGTCGGACAGACGGAAAGACGGACGGACAGCGGAGTTGATTATGCCGTGTAAATAGGCAATGGATGACTATGCGAATGGTGCACAATTACGCCTCAGAATAACTTGTACGGAAAATAATCAAGAGATAAAATTTTGTGCTTGGAAGAGGCTTACCTGACTTCTTCAGCAGCAGCTCGGTGGCGGTGTTTGGCGGCACAGTTATCAACACTTAACTGAATATTATGAGCGTAATAAATATTAACTGCGGTGCGAATATATTTTTCTGTACGATAGTTTATTTGACTTATGTGACATTGTAGATTTTACTAGTCTTTTTTATAGGCTGCCAGCCGGGCATAGAGGAAGCAGCCTCCAAAGCGGTTGCAACAAATTAAACTCGCCAAAGGGAATTTTGGTTAGACGGAGGCGTAACCATACTCCCGGCCTTGAAATGCGAAGAATTTCAAAGGTGAAATGGAATGAAATGATGCGGTTATGATGATAATATCAATAAATAATAATATATCAATAAATAATAATATGTAATACATAAAACAACAGGATGTTATTTAGGATTACTGCGTAGGTAAAGGATAAAGCTTCACAACAGGTCGTTTGAATAAGCCATTATTGGTTCGAACAGTAACTACTCGAGTTACACCATCAGACCCTGGATGTACATCTGTTATCACCCCTAACGGCCACCGAAGGGGCGGTACATCATCGTCGCCCATCAAAACCACTGTGCCTTGATTAATAGGATGATCTGGAGTACACCACTTATTCCGAACTTGCAACGTGTGCAAAAACTCTAAGCGCCATTTCTTCCAGTATGATTGCACAATACTTTCTAGCAATCTTTTGCGGTTATTAAGATTTCGACACTCGGTTGACAGATCAGACGCTGGCAAATACTGTAGAGGCGTAGACATTAAGAAATGTGCTGGGGTTATAATTTCAGGGTGCGGATCTGACGACAGAACACTGAGAGGGCGTGAATTGAGTATACATTCTATTTGAACAAGAACAGTCAGCAGCTCTTCATATGTTAGAAGCTGCGACCCTATAACGCGGTACAAATGAGTCTTTAAACTTTTTATATTCGACTCCCAAATTCCACCGAAATGCGGTGCGCGCGGAGGGATCATTTTCCATCCAATGCGGTGATTAAAGCATTCGCGGTTAAGTTTAGATTTAAATTCGCAGGTGCGAAAAAGATTGTACATCTCATCTAATTGAGATTTAGCCCCGACAAAATTGGTCCCATGGTCCGAGTAAAAACAAGAGACAGGGCCACGTCGAGATATAAAGCGCTTGAATGCCGATATAAAGGCGTCCGACGTTAAGTCTGAAACTAATTCAATGTGAATTGCCTTAGTGGCGAGGCAGACAAACAAACATATATACGCCTTTTGCGCATGTTGACCACGACGACGACAAAGCGTTATGCGGAGGGGACCAGCATAGTCGACCCCAGTATTCACAAAGGCTTTAGCTTCTTGCAAGCGATAGGAAGGAAGATCAGCCATCTTCGGCATTGGATGATCAGGTTTAACGCGGAAACACGAATTACATTTATGTACTCTGTTCCTAATAACGGTTCTAGCATCCAATATCCAGAAGCGCTGGCGGATGATTGACATCAAAAGACCTGCACCTGTATGACAATTCACAGCGTGATAATGGTCTATTATCATGTTGACTATATGATCACGTTTAGGAAGCAGTGCTGGATGCTTAGCTTCAAATGGCAAATCAGCATTCGAAAGCCGACCTCCTATACGCAAAACATTTTTGTCATCAATAAACGCTGATAACTTGACTAGTTTTCGCGAGGGTAACATATTATTTTTTATACGAGCAATATCTTCATGAAAATGAACGCTCTGAATTGCGAGTATTAAAGCGGTTTCATTGCTGGCTACAAATGCCTTATATGTAGTTCGAGTAGTTGGTGGCGTTATATTAGCGACTGTTTTGCTGACGGTACCACCGTTAGACCGTTCTAAAATTTTTACTTGGTCTTGCACAAATGATATGAATGACTTATATGTCGGAATCTCAACATCGCGAATTGACATTTCGTAACTTTGTAAAGTCTGTTGGTCAGTCTTCCTCAATGCGCAATTTAAAAGAAGAAAATCAGCCAAATCAGGAATATTCAGTTGCTTTAGGGCAGCGATAGACGCGGAATACTTCTCAATGAAGCTGTTGAGACTGCTAGAATTATTTGAGCATGGCTTTAAGTCAAATATGTTATTCAGGTAATAAGTTCCTAAGGCGCGTTTGTCTTGGTATTTTTTGACAAGACTGTTCCAAATTATGGAGTACGTTTCACCAGTAGGCACTAAACCCGCAGTTAATTTTAAGGCGTTGTGCGTTAGCTTGCCCATGAGGTATTGCACACGTTGCGAGTCAGTCAGCTGGTCATTATTATGAATATTTGTTTTAAATGACTCATAGAATATGGGCCAGTTCTCAGTACGTCCATCAAAGCAAGGCAGTTCAATAGGCGGCAGTTTAATAAAAGAGCCGTTGTTGAGGCTTGCGGGTGCGGTAGATGCGCTTGCTTGAGGTGTAGACATTTTAATAATATTATTTCGAGTACGTTTTATTTTTGAGTACATATCTTCGAACGCATCCAGGGGCTCATAGTCAGGTTTCGAACCAGGAACGAGAGTGATCATGCACTTGTTCATATCGTCAAGAATCAATTCAAAGCTGACACGCACATCATCAATTGTTTCACTGTCAGCCATGAAAGACTCGTTGCTTCGCAATTCATAACTAGTTATCTTCTTTGAAGCGGCATATATACGCGAAACTCGGTCAAATAATTTCTCTTCTTTGCTTTTTAACATGGCTAGCTTTATTTCTAATTCGGATTTAGCCATGTTGACAAAATTCAGGTAAATTTATTTATGACAATGTCAAACAAATATAAATGTCAATGAGCGGAATATATGAAATGAGCGTAAATGGCGGATGAAATGTATGCCTATTGTGATGACCAAATATTACGTCAATCACAGGCGAAAATAAATTTAATAAATTTAGAATTTAAAGTAGCGGAACAATCCGAAACTCGATAGGACCAAAATGATTATGCCGTGTAAATAGGCAATGGATGACTATGCGAATGGAGCACAATTACGCCTCAGAATAACTTGTACGGAAAATAATCAAGAGATAAAATTTTGTGCTTGGAGGAGGCTTACCTGACTTCTTCAGCAGCAGCTCGGTGGCGGTGTTTGGCGGCACAGTTATCAACACTTAACTGAATATTATGAGCGTAATAAATATTAACTGCGGTGCGAATATATTTTTCTGTACGATAGTTTATTTGACTTATGTGACATTGTAGATTTTACTAGTCTTTTTTATAGGCTGCCAGCCGGGCATAGAGGAAGCAGCCTCCAAAGCGGTTGCAACAAATTAAACTCGCCAAAGGGAATTTTGGTTAGACGGAGGCGTAACCAGAGTCTTAGTAATAGGGTCCCGTTTCACCCTTTGGGTACGGAACCCTAAAACAACTTTCTCCGGACTTCGTCACTCTGAGCCCTGTCCAGATAAAAAGAGACTAGGTAGAAAGCTGTGCCTTACTTACTTGCTTAATATTTAAGTGAGTAACTTGCTTAGATCTGCTTTAACTTTTACAGAAATAATACGCAACAATTGGTGATATTTCTTAACCACATGCATGCGTTCCTGATGAAGCAGAAACTTGGATACGGAATATTTATTGTGGAACAAAAAATAACTACGATAGGTACAGTAATAAATCACACTGCACAATAGCTGTTATGGAACATTTACCTAGTTGTACATATTGTGAATGAAAATTTTAATATACTCACCGGCAGAAAATTGGGCCCAAATTAGAAACAACATGCATTTTTATATATTAAACATAATTTATTCAATTTATAGTTTGAACTCACGAAGTTTTTGGACCAAATTTTCTGCCGGTGAGTGTATTATTCACTACGTGTGCCATTTGAACCGACAGCCTCTGCACAATATGTGAAACTATCAAATATACCTACATATGTCGTGGGTTTGCTTTAGGTAGATAAAACTCTGAGGCAGACGAGGGTACTTGCTAGTCACATCCAGGACCGACCCGCGATCTTTTTAATGTCGTCAACCCATCGTGCCGGTGGACGACAGATACCGAAGTCTTTTCAGCACTTTTTGTCATCAAATTACTATACTATACTTAGTCCTCCTCATGGATTTCGATAACGGCGACCCTGGCAAACTATGTATTTGCCCTATTGTGAGCTCTGATATAGCTGGCGAGGCCAAACTTGCTCTTAAATACTCTATTACATGTACTTATACTTATGACAATAGAGTTGGCCAGAAGTGTTATACGTGTACACCTAGGAGGGCTTAGGCCTCTCTTTTTTTTACTCAAGGGGTAAGCGGATCCAAGTATTTCAACCGCGGCTTGCTCCTCAACGCGGGATTCGAGGAGAGTCGGAAGCACGCAGGCGGCTGGCAGTGCTTCATCTTCCACGACATGAACCTGCTGCCACTTGACGAAAGGAACAGCTACTCCTGCCCGCACCCGAGGCATCCGAGGCACCACGCCGCTTTCATTCATAAAATTGCTTTTAGGTAAACAGGAAATTAATGACTTGTCCAAAAGTCACTTCGACACAGACAGGCATAAAAAATCCTCTACGAGACAGACTTCGAAAGTCGAGTTGGAACTTTTGAACTCCTAAGTGACAATTTAGTTGCTTCAGTTACCTCGACTACTGGCAGTGCCTATGGCCAAGTACATACCTAAATACAATACAATACCTACAGATACTTTTTATTGCACACTTCAATTAAAGGACACAGTACAAAATGACAGTAAATAGGGGCAAACAACAGGCTAGAGGCGTTTTTATACTTATCTCGGCAAAAAATCTCATGGCAGTTTCAATTACTGTGCTATGTTATTTCCCCATGTTTCAATTTAGTTTTAATTAAGATCATCTATTTACAAGAAAATATGTACAAGAATACAACAATAACTTGATATCAAAGCTACTACTAAATCCAAAACAGGCCCTTGCGCCATTGTACCGAGGATACTGTTATCTGGCCATCTACATTCATATTCATACAACACTGAACATCAGGCGATTTGTCAGCTCTATTGATTCTATCAAAGAGAACATAATCACGTCATCACGTCCCTATAACAAAAAAAAAATGCTCCGCAGTGTCCCGTTCGAAGCACACTTTGGCGGAGTGTCGGCGTTCACGGAGGAACAGTTCACCAACGTCAACGGCTTTTCCAACCGATTCTGGGGCACGGGCGGCGAGGACCACGACATGTTTTATAGGTATGATCGTGTTTAGGTATATGTATGTATGAGTTTAGGTATATGTTGAGCACGCAATGAACATTAAACCTTGAGACTCCATTCTTCATGTAGGTAGTACTGTTGTGACAGCTGTTCAGTGGCGGCGGGTCAAAAATATATTTTTAGGGAAGCCGGAAATAATTTTCCTTTCTTATTCTTCGTGAGTCGTAATACTGGCTGAAAATTAGGCAAGCCGGAGGGAATCGAGTTGTATGGACGCTTCGCCACTGCAGATGTTTATGATCGGAAACTCCACTGGACATATAAAAAGTTAAAGGCTACAAAGCTTTATTTTGGATTGGACTAGTAGGTAAGGTAACCCGCATAAACAATGTCTTCGTTTCTATTAATCCACGTGATAAAAACATAACTTACATGCATAAAAGTCGTTAACTATTGACCACAGAAAGACGACTTTAGTTTTTTTATATGATTTTATTAGGACGAATGGAACCTTAGTGGAAACAAAAAGGTACTTTTTTAACATGACCACTTAAGTCGGGCCCCAAAGAGGCCACTACCCTGACTCAAGCACCAAAAGGTAACTGACAACCTAATCGTTGATGGCCGTAAAGTACGATAGCACGCAACGCGCGTCCTTGGCGTTCAAACAGTAGCCTAGTGGTTCAAGCATGTCAATAAGTTTTTCGGAACTTATGTGCGGAATATAATTTCATATTTACCGTTAGCTTTTCGTTGAAGAATAAACATCGTGAGCAAACTTAAGCCCCATTTACACGGTGCAAGAAATTGCATGCGATTTTCTTTACATCGGTCTTTAATTGTTGTCGATTTTGATCGCAGGTTAAACCAATTGAATTATAGTACCGCACGGTACAATCTGACTATATCTCGGTACGCTGCGCTTGGACCCGATCATGAATCTTCAGACCCAAAAAGGTGACCTTTTATATTCTTTTCTTGTGTATTACGATTCATTCTGTGTATACTTAATTAATAATTATACAGTTTCTTATCACCATATGCTAGGTTTTTACAAGTTTTTTTACTTATCTTCACATGTTTCAGTGTAAATCTAGTTCGAATTTTGCAAACCGAATTAGAACCAATTTACAAATAATCAATCCTTTCAATCTTTTTAATCTCCGTTGATGTCTATCTATCTATACACAGGGTGGTGGTTTTAAAAATGAAATGAAGTCGTCTTCTTTCAGTAAAATGTCTTATCTTCAATATGTAAAGTAGCCCTCCATGTAGCATATCTAGCCGTGGGACACCCTGTATATTATTAAACTCTTTGATTTATCGTGACGACTTGTTGCGAAGCCTACTGCTTTCACTGTAAGGTAGTATATTATATACCCATATTTGAGAAGAAGCGCTCAATTCGTGGATGGACCTTATAAAAACTTATAAATACCTAAATGAAAATTAAATGTGTTCCAGACAAGTAAACACGGCCTTCAAACTGGACGGCTTATCAGACCTTAAGTACCAGGCGACCAAGACTATATATCCTTTATACACTCACATTATGGTATAACCTCGGATCTACCGCTGATCAGCCGTTATCGGAGGAGGAACCTTATGAAGCAATTAAATGATTAAAGGATGATAAATTTACGCTAGACCGTTCCGTGTCCCGGCCGGCCCGTTTTGTAGTATAAGAAATCGACGGACGCGCGACGGCCAATTTTAATATCGACGGCCGTCGATTTCTTGTACTAGAAAACGAGCTGGCCCGGACACGGAACGGTCTAGCGTGAATCATCCTTAAATTTGTGCAATGGGATGTTATGATATGACTAACTATCTATGCAGTACCTTAGTAACTACCTACCACAAATGTGAATTGTACATAGAAATTATAATAAATACTTCGTAATAGCAGAGTATTAAAATAAAGTTTTAATATAGTTAACTAAATGATTAACGAGAAAATTATATGATTTTCGTTTTTTTTACTATTGTACCTACGGGCCTCGGGGTTTATGATGGCCGCGCGATAACGTGATAAATGGCAAGATAAATCATCTGTCACTTTCTGTTACCCCTCGATAGAAAGAGACAGATGTTTTATCTTGTCGTCTATCATGCTACGCGCGACCATGATACGGGGCCATATCCTATGATCACTTGCTTTGATCTAGTAGAGAGGCCAATTTGAAAAAAGTCGTCAAATAACGAAGTTCGTTTGTACGAGCAGTCGCCTACCGACGACTGGTATCGTTGGATTCAGTGACGTCTCCCGAGTATGAAACTCGATGTCGTCACTCTCTAAAGTGGTGGAGGGGGTAACTATGACGTCACAAAGATGGCGGTTGGTGGTATCAATTTTTATCGATTATCTCTTTAACTATTCCACGTATTGCAACAAATGAGGTGTCAAATGAAAGCTCTTTAAATTACAAATAATTCGGTTTTAGGAATAAAATGTGTAAGTCTAATAATTAAAAAGTATTTCTTAAAAAATCGTACTTTTGAAAAAGTCATTTTTTTTTAATTGCAAAAAACTCGATGAAAGAGGCCATTTCTTTAAAAAATACCTCATATGATTGAAAATGATAAATTCATCGTCTATACAATGCTTTTTGAATTATTAGAATCGGTTCATAAATGAGTACGCCAGGGACATTTCACCGCGGGCGGGGCGAACGTCGCGGCGCGCGCGCGTTTGCTGATGAACGCGACTGTGAAGACATTCTTAAGTGTAGCTCAACAACTACTTAACCGATTTAGACAAGTGGGGTATCATATGAAAGCTGTTTATATTGCAATTAATTTCTTTCAAGTAATAAAATGTGCAAGTCAAACAATTAAAAAGTTTTTCCAAAAATATAGTATTTTTGAAAAAGTAATTTTTATTTTAACTTCAAAAAACTCTATGAAAGACGCCATTTCTTTAAAAATTATTTCATATGTTTGAAAATGCTACATTCATCCTCTATATAATGCTTTTTGAATTATTAGAATCGGTTCATAAATGAGTACGCTAGGGACATTTCGCCACGGGCGGAGCGAACGTCGCGGCGCACGCGTGTTTGGTGACGAACGCGACTGAGTAGGCTTTCTAAGTGCAGCTCAACAACTACCTAACCGATTTAGACAAATGAGGTGTCATATGAAAGGTATTTTATTACTTAATAAAACAAATTTTGATAGCCAGAACACTTGCTCAGAGATTTAAAAAAAAAAAAAAAAAAAACCAAAAAAAAACGCCTTATGTTAGACAACAAAATCATCATCATCATCACATCAGCCGCAAGACGTCCACTGCTGGACATAGGCCTCCCCCAAAAAGTGCCACAATGACCGGTCCTGCGTAACCCGCATTCAGCGGACTCCCGCGACCTTTACTAGGTCATCAGTCCACCTTGTGGGGGGTCTACCCACGCTGCTCCTTCCGGTCCGTGGTCGCCACTCGAGAACCTTTCAGCTCCAACGGCCATCGGTTCTACGCGCAATGTGCCCCGCCCACTGGCACTTAAGTTTAGCGATTCGAAAGGCTATATCGGTTACTTTGGTTCTGCTAGGGATGGCGTCATTTCTGATGCGATCACGCAGTGAAACTCCGAGCATAGTCCATTGCCCTCTGCTGAGTGGCTTTGACCCTATGGTGAGCGACCACGTTTCCGTACCATATGTCATTACTGGCAACACACACTGGTCAAAGACTCTCGTACACTGCGGAATATTGGACGAAAAGATATGCCGTAGCTTCCCGACCGAGTCGGATTCGACGATTAACCTCTTTCTCAAAGTTGGACCTGCCTAACTGGACAGTCTGACCTAGCTAAACATAATCTTCAAAATAAATAAATGCTATACGATAAATAAATAATAATCGTCTACAGCTTCGAGCGTAAAGCGTCCGATTGTAACAGGAGTTGGTGCTACATGGGCATTTGACATGATCTTCGTCTTATCCATGTTCATCCTTAGACCAACTCGCTCGGAGGCTATACTGAGATCATCGAGCATTGTAATTAAATTCTCCATGGTTTCAGCCAAGACTACTATGTCGTCAGCAAACCGAAAGTGAGTGATGTACTCGCCGTTTATGTTGATGCCTAGCTGTCTCCAGTCCTGATTCTAGAAAACATCCTCCAGTGCAGCGGAGAACAGTTTAGGAAAAATATCTCCTTGCCTGACTTCCCGCTGCAGCGGAATGGGTTTCGAGTTCCAGTCCTAGAGTCGGACTAACATAGTGGCGTTTTCGTAGTTTCGTACAAACACTTCAGTACTTCGATATAGCGGTAGTCTACTTGGCACCTCTGTAGAGATTGTAAGTACTGCCCAGGTTTCGATCGAATCGAAGGCTTTCTCATAGTCCACAAAAGCTAAACAGTGGGGCAGGTTGTACTCTTTAGTCTTCTGTATACAGACCACCACTTCTGTATACAGAGTAACATATACCACATCCATACGCTTCGTCAGGTTATAGCCTGCCGGACTTCAACGCGAAACTGGGCAAGAGAGATGGTGAAGAGCTGAGAGTGGGGCAATTTGGAGTTGGAAGTCGGAAACACCGGGGCCAACTACTGGCTGGCTTCTTGGAGAAGGAGGGACTCTACAATCTCTACATCATTAATTTCTTTTTCAAGAAACGTGAGCATAGAAAGTGGACCTGGATGAGTCCCGCAGGTGCAACTAAAAACGAGATTGACTTCATCATGTCGACGAAGAAGCATATATTCAATGATGTCTCTGTGATCAATACAGTTAAAACCGGAAGTGATCGCCGTCTGGTAAGAGGCACATTGAATATATGTGTTAAGCTAGAGCGCTCTCGTCTGATGAAGTCCACGCTCCGACCATCAGCAGCCCAAATCCAAAACCCCGAGAGCTTTCAGCTGGAACTCCAGAACCGTCTCGATTGCCTAAGTAGCGATGTGGATGAATTCAATGACGGGTTTGTGGATGCTGTCCATACCACAGGGTCTAAATTCTTTAAAGTCCACCGGGCCAACTGAACCAATAGGCCCTCTAACTCCACTCAAAGGCTCTTCGAGTAAAGGAGTAGGATGTTTCTACAGTCTTCAGTCGATGCGACATTATATCGGCAGCTCAATTGATAGATCTCCAAATCCCTGGCCCGTGACCTGCGCCAATTCAATACAAAACGTATCTTAGGCCTTGTCGTCGCTTTCCATCAGGTGAGACTAAGGTCAATCGCTGTTCAGTAATACATAAAAAAAAAGGGCTCAAAAGTTTTCGCAAGAGATCTGTCTATTGGGCAGAACCAGCTCGCCAAATTAAAAACTGAGGATGGTAGAATTGTCTCATCCAGACCTGAGCTGACTAGACTAACCCTGCACTATACCGATGACATTCCGGACATCAGCCTGTAAGAGATTAGAATGGCTCTTAAACAGCTCAAAAACAACAGGGCACCCGGTGAAGACGGAATTACAGCCGAACTCCTGAAGGAGGGTGGAAAACCGGTCCTTACACTCCTTCAGAAGTTGTCCGACTCTGTCTTACTGGAAGGGAGAACGCCAAAGGCATGGAACACAGGCGTGTTGCTGCTGTTAAGAACTATCGATCCATCACGCTTTTGAGCCATGTCTACAAGCTGTTTTCAAGAGTCATTATGAACCGTCTGGCAGCACGCTAGATGACTTCCAGCCCGCCGAACAAGCCGGTTTCCGTAGAGGCTTTAGTACCATAGACCACATCCATACAGTCAGGTTATAACCGAAGCGTATGGATGTGGTCTATGTTACCTGTATACAGAAGACTGAAGAGTACCCTGCCCCTCTGTTTAGCGTTTGTGGACTATGAGAAAGCCTTCGATTCGATCGAAACCTGGGCGGTACTACAATTTCTAAAGCGGTGCCAAGTAGACTACCGCTATATCGAAGTACTGAAGTGTTTGTACGAAAACGCTACTATGTCAGTCCATTCCGCTGCAGCGGGGAGTCAGCAGGCAAGGAGATATTTTTCCTAAACTGTTCTCCGCTGCACTGGAGGATGTTTTCTAGAATCTGGACTGGAGAGGGCTAAGCGTCAACATAAACGGCGAGTACATCACTCACTTTCGGTTTGCTGACGACAACTATGTCGTCAGACTACTAAGTCTTGGCTGAAACCATGGAGGATTTAAGTACAATGCTCAAATGACCTCAGTAAAGCCTCCGAGCGAGTTGGTCTAAGGATGAACATGGATAAGACAAAGATCATGTCAAATGCCCATGTAGCACCAACTCCTGTTACAATCGGACGTTTTACGCTCGAAGTTGTAGGCGATTATGTATACCTAGGACAGACTGTCCAGTTAGGTATGTCCAACTTTGAGAAAGAGGTTAATCGTCGAATCCGACTCGGCTAGGCAGCGTTCGGGAAGCTACGGCATATCTTTTCGTCCAATATTGCGCAGTGTCTCAAGACGAGAGTCTTTGACCAGTGGGTGTTGCCAGTGATCCTCACCATCACACACACACAGCAGAGGGCAATGGAGAGAGCTATGCTGGGAGTTTTTCTGCGTGATCGCATCAGAAATGACGTCATTCGTAGCAGAACCAAAGTAACCGATATAGCCTTTCGAATCGCTAAACTTAAGTGGCAGTGGGCGGGGCACATTGCGCGTAGAACCGATGGCCGTTGGGGCTGAAAGGTTTTCGAGTGGCGACCACGGACCGGAAGGCGCAGCGTGGGTAGACCCCCCACAAGGTCGACTGATGACCTGGTAAAGGTCGGTTAGGTAGTTGTTGAGCTACACTTAAGAAAGCCTACACAGTCGCGTTCGTCAGCAAACGCGCGCGCGCCGCGACGTTCGCCCCGCCCGCGGCGAAATATCCCTGGCGTACTCATTTATGAACCGATTCTTATAATTCAAAAACCATTATATGTAGGATAAATGTAGCATTTCCAATCATATGAAGTATTTTTTAAAGAAATAGCCTCTTTCATCGAGTTTTTTGAAGTTAAAATAAAAATGACTTTTTCAAAAATACGATTTTTTGGAAAAACTTTTTAATTGTTTAACTTACACATTTCATTACTTGAAACAAATTAATGGCAATATAAAGAACTTTCATTTGATACCTCATTTGTCTAAATCGGTTAAGTAGTTGTTGAGCTACACTTAAGAATGTCTTCACAGTCGCGTTCGTCAGCAAACGCGCGCGCGCCGCGACGTTCGCCCCGCCCGTGGCGAAATGTCCCTGGCGTACTCATTTATGAACCGATTCTAATAATTCAAAAACCATTATATATAGGATAAATGTAGCATTTCCAATCATATGAAGTATTTTTTAAAGAAATAGCCTCTTTCATCGAGTTTTTTGAAGTTAAAATAAAAATGACTTTTTCAAAAATACGATTTTTTGGAAAAACTTTTTAATTGTATAACTTACACATTTCATTACTTGAAACAAATTAATGGCAATATAAAGAACTTTCATTTGATACCTCATTTGTCTAAATCGGTTAAGTAGTTGTTGAGCTACACTTAAGAATGTCTTCACAGTCGCGTTCGTCAGCAAACGCGCGCGCGCCGCGACGTTCGCCCCGCCCGTGGCGAAATGTCCCTGGCGTACTCATTTATGAACCGATTCTAATAATTAAAAAAGCATTGTATAGAGGATGAATTTAGCATTTTCAATCATATGAAGTATTTTTTAAAGAAATGGCCTCTTTCATCGAGTTTTTTGCAGTTAAAAAAAAATGACTTTTTCAAAAGTACGATTTTTTAAGAAAAACTTTTTAATTATTAGACTTTCACATTTTATTCCTAAGAACGAATTATTAGCAATTTAAAGAGCTTTCATTTGACATCTCATTTGTTGCAATACGTTGAATAGTTAAAGAGATAATCGATAAAAATTGATACCACCAACCGCCATCTTTGTGACGTCATAGTTACCCCCTCCACCACTTTAGAGAGTGACGACATCGAGTTCCATACTCGGGAGACGTCACTGAATCCAACGATACCAGTCGTCGGTAGGCGACTGCTCGTACAAACGGAATTTTGATTTTAGCCACTTGGCCTCCCTACTAATCTTTGATCAAGTGGATCAGACTCGCATGGAACAATCGGACTATACAACTCTTAATTTAGACAAAGGTTGAATGATACCTAACCTTTGACCAAAGAGTAGGTACTTTGGTAGGTACAATGTACAATATATAGCAATAAAGATACCCTTTGACAGTGTCACTTGACAGTGTCAGATTTTAGGTGTAGGTATATTTATGATATAACAATTTTGGGAAACAATTTCGTAATGGTTTAAAGAAGTTATTTTCGTATAATTCAGCAATAATTCATATGGGGTCTTTCAAATTATGAGAGTTGATTCCGCATGTTCCTTACCGGCGCCCTGTTTGTAACAACGTACAGCTATAGATAAGACAATATTCAATGTTGTTAAAGAGTTAATGCAGTTCCTTCAGCAGCTTTCCAAAGGTAAGTTTATATAGTAGGTGGTATAAGGCAGGGTTTCTCAAACTTATAATCCCCTATTAAATTATCCAGACAATTGCGAATGTCTTCATCATCTTTAAAAAAGTCAACACCAAGGCCTAGTCATCACTACTTGGCCAGGGGCGGGCGGCCCACTCCGCGATTGCGTCGCGCCGCAACAAGTACCCCTTCTGGCGGCCGCTTCATACGATAGATAGTGATGAAGCGTGTGATTTGCGTGCTATAGAAAGAGATAGCCACGTTTGGCTTGCCTCGCGCGGATTTCTTAAGCGGGTATTACACTGTCCTGAATCAGACGTCCTAACTAGTGGAGGGGAGTTGAAGCATCTCGCCCTAACGTATAGGTAGGAACCCTTCTAAGTGTCCTAAATTCAGGACAGTGTAATATCCGCTTTAACAGTGAGGCTTCTGTACGTAGTACTATTACTTATTCTGTGACTTGGCTGTATATTTTAAATCTTGATGCGAAGCATTTATGCGGTCACTGACGGATCCATGGGATTTCGCGTAGGTAACACTTTGAGAGACCGTGGAACAAGGGTTTTCTAAAATGCACTATAGCATTTTTCTTTACAGCGTCTGGGGGCACTATTTAGCACCAATCAAACAGAGGTCCCTCAAATGATTCACCATTCAAAATGCTACAAATATTCCTCACACCGGTCAAGGCATTACTAGGTAGGTATCGACTTATGAATTTCTTAGTATCTACTTCGTCTCACCTTGTCGATGAAAAAACACCTTATTCCCTTATAATTTCAGGATACGACATGGACTTGAATAATCCTGGGTCACGCGGACGACAAAATTTAATACGACTCTACCTCTTAGTTACACTGTCTGCGTTTGCCTTTGTTCTGATTTTCATCAGCCACACAGAACACATATATCGCAGGTATATGGTTTCATTCTCAGTTGGTCTCAACAGATGTTTAGGTACATGTATTTACCACAGGGAGTACCACTCTTCTCAGTCGTTTCCCAGCTACGACGACCGCTTTATTTTGCTGTTAGTTACCCTGGGTTTTCCATGTCTAGAGTCACATTTTTTATGTTGTAATCACGAATTTTTTTGATTCAGATGGCAGTCGCTATAGTAAAAACTAGTGCCTACGCCAAATCTTGGGATTAGGTAGCGGACCCCAGGCATCCTTCAGGATGCAACTGTACTGGGATAACGCTAGGAGGATGATGAATCACGAATTTTTTTACACATTACATTATAACAATCTAGGTACCAACTATGTAAAAGCTGAGGTTTAGATCTTCAACCATATTTACCATCATCATCTTCATCAACGAGACGAACCCGTCTATGATTCTGACTTAAGCCTTAGATTAACGAGCAGGAAATGTCTATGTCTATTCTTTATCTACGATACTCACTAATAATCGATTGGTAGTGTTAATTTAATATTAATAAATGTATCTGCTTTGGGAACTTAAACCGTTTTCAATGTATGCTCGTATGATTTCTCTATCGTTGCAGGCTGCAGCAGCGCAAGGAGGCATCAAGGCGGCAAACTCAATATTGCGAATCTATGTCCCCGGATTTAGGTAGGCCTAGTGTCCAAATCACAGCCTTCCTCGCGAGCATTTATTACATTTTCAAGCCCTAATGACTCCGCCATTTTGAAAAAAATCTAAAAAGTAACGCTACCATATATTCCATATAATTATCGAACCACTCACTCCGGAAATACGAAATAATGTTTGCTCTAACTGAACCGGAGACCTTCAATCACTAGGCTCACTTGGTCAATTATTCTGTATGCCTTCGGAATCTTCCAGGTTCCATTTCAGTCAACCGCACAGACATCGACTTGCAGGATCTTGAGGATTACGCGTTCCCCGAAGTGACGTGGGGTGGTAAATTCTCCCCCCCTGACTGCGCTGCGCGAGATAAAGTGGCTATCATAGTGCCGTACAAGTAATACAAATAAATACTTAACACTTTTAATTAAAATTGTAGTCGACTGCCCATCATGCTCGATTGGGGATCGCCTTAACCTATTCACCGCTACAGTAGATTCTGTAATTTGTGCTTCACACGCCAAAGTCTTCGTAGCAAAAGACTGAAAATGAGCCTTACTTCATAGCATGTAACTTGCCTTTACATCGCGATATGAAGTCATTGGCGTGTGGGGCACCTAATATCCGACTTTATAAAGTCAATGGCGGTGAAATGCGTAACTATACTATACCACCGTAACTATAAGAATAAGAATAAGAATAAGAATAAGAATAAGAATAATTTATTAAATATACGTTTTACAATTATTTTCTTATAGTCTACAACTTATCGATAGATAACATATATCACATGCCTGAACTAGGATGTAACTGTACGATATCAGGGTTTTTCTTTAGGTTCCTGCCGTACTTACTCATAGTTACCAGTTTGGTTATCCTCGATTTCTGATACATTGTTTTTGTTTTTAGAGATCGCAAGCGACAATTGCCGATATTCCTAAACTACATGCATCGGTTCCTTATGAGACAAAAAATAGAATATGGCATATATATCGTCGAACAAGCAAATAGGTATGAATCCAAACTGCATAATAATTTCTAACATGCTCCGCTGCTCCGACCCCATGCAAATTGGAAAAGGGCAACCGAATGATGATGATTACAGCCAGCATCAAAATCAGCTTGGTATTGTGAAAACGTCAAAAGGTTTATTACAAGGGAATAGGAAATTTTGACCTCTTTCATATGTCAAGCTTCTTTTGACCTAATGTCGCGGTAAAGCTAGAGTTGCGAACAAAGCGGTAGCGGCGCTATGTGATATTCGATCTTGTATGATTTTAGGTATCTACTTTGTTTAATCGGGGCAGTCCAGTGCGTTGGTGATCGGCCGCGTGCTCTCTTGCTTGCCACTTGTCCCTGAACCACCAGTTTCTCCATTGAATTTACATCTGAAATTGTGACCAAAGAACTTCAGTATTCGCAGTTGTACAATTGACAGCAAAAGTGTCATTTCCCCACATTGGGGGCAGCCGGACAGGGAACGTGTTAATTCACATTCATTATTTTTTCCTAAGACATGAGTACTTCAACCGCGGCAAACTCCTCAACGTGGGTTTCGAGGAGAGCAGGAAGCTGGCGGACTGGCAGTGCTTCATCTTCCACAACATCGACCTGCTGCCGTTGGACCAGAGGAACATCTACGCCTGCCCGCTCCCGAAGCATCCAAGACACCACGCTGCTGTTATTATACACGGGAGTGCATATACGATGTAAACCATGGACTTAAAATATAGAATTAGACACAATGCCGAACAGAATCGGCGGAAAATGTGGGCCAAATTTGACACCGTCAGTTACATTCCAATAGTTTCGTACGTACAAAAGAGACTTACCTACTACCTAGTCATCATATCAGCCGAAAGACGTCCACTGCTGGACATAGGCCTCCCCCAAAGAGTGCCACAATGACCGGTCTTGCGCCACCCGCATCCAGCGGACTCCCGCGACCTTTACCAGGTCATCAGTCCACCTTGTGGGGGATCTACCCACGCTGCGCCTTCCGGTCCGTGGACGCCACTCGAGAACCTTTCGGCCCTAACGGCCATCGGTTCTACGTGCAATGTGCCCCGCCCACTGCCACTTAAGTTTAGCGATTCGAAAGGCTATATCGGTTACTTTGGTTCTGCTACGGATGGCCTCATTTCTGATGCGGTCACGCAGAGAAACTCCCAGCATAGCCCTCTCCATTGCCCTCTGAGTGACTTTGAGCCTTCTTATGAGGCCCATGGTGAGCGACCGCGTTTCCGTACCATATGTCATCACTGGCAACACACACTGGTCAAAGACTCTCGTCTTGAGACACTGAGGAATATTGGACGAAAAGATATGCCGTAGCTTCCCGAAAGCTCAGCCCAGCAGAGTCGGATTCGACGATTGACCTCTTTCTCAAAGTTGGACCTACCTAGCTGGACAGTCTGTCCTAGGTATACATAATCGTCTACAACTTCGAGCGTAAAGCGTCCGATTGTAACGGGAGTTGGTGCTACATGGGCATTTGACTTGATCTTCGTCTTATCCATGTTCATCCTTAGACCAACTCGCTCGGAGGCTTTACTGAGGTCATCGAGCATTGTACTTAAATCCTCCATGGTTTCAGCCAAGACTACTATGTCGTCAGCAAACCGAAGACTTACCTAGTATTAAGTGGTAAATTCGTAAACACAAATACCAACACGAATGTACCGCCCGAGTCGTGCGAGCGGTACTTTTACGGGGGGCATTTCTTTCGGCTGATTGTGAATCTAGTTCTATGTAATATTACATCTATGATGTAAACGCATAGAGGTACCAAGACAAAAACTCGGCCACACTATTTCTTGATTATTTGATGACTTTTGGCGGTCCCGGGTTCAAATCGACGACCGACGATGACGACCGCTTTAGCCTAGTTGGTAGTTCAGTAGGTTCGAATCCCGATCAGTGCATTTATTTGTGTGATGAACACGATTATTCGTTCCTGAGTCTTGGATTGGATGTTTTCTCTGTATAAATTTAAGTATCCTAAGTATTTATCTATATAAGTTTACGGATATCGGTGCCTAGTACCCATAGTACTAAGCTTTGCTTAGTTTGGGATTAAGTCGATTTGTGTAAAGGCTGATTTACGTTATTTAGCAAGAACTTGCGTGCATTTTTCAGTGAATTTTTATTGCATTGCAGGGTTTGATCATATTCATCGTACCTTGATAGCCCTCAGCTCCGCAATGTAATAAAATTTGCATAGAAGTTCTTGCCAATGTAAATCGACCTAGTTATAAATTTCTATTGCAGACTTCCTTACAACACAATGTTCAACGGAGTGACAGCCATGAATGTGTGGCAGTTTAGGGAAGTCAACGGTTTCAGCAACACCTACTGGGGCTTTGCAGGTGTGGATGATGACATGACCTATAGGTAAGCTTGTTGAGTATTATACTTGATGGATACGTAAGGTGGGACAAGTGAAACCACTGCTTGCTGTTAGCGTACTGACGTATAATCATAGGTCAACATGGCTGGTGGTGTGCGTGAGCACACATATACAACATTCCTCCCCTTAGCCTAGATACACGTCTGACTAAAACTAAGTAACTATTTACTTATTACTAAACACACGATATACAATTAAAAGAACAGTTTGTAGTTAACCTTGGGTCGATTGCGCTTAGACCGAGGTGCGGTAGATGTGGGGCTGCTATGGGTCTCACCAGCAGGCTCTCGAGCCGAAGCTGTGTCCGATTCCGCGGCTGGGCCTGGTAAGGCCTCCTTGAATTATTCGTCTTCCGATTGGCCTTCACTTTGTGCAATATTCGAGTGCTGTGGTTCCGCTGTCGGGTTGGTGCCTGAGGGCCCTGATGCCGCAGGCTCCAGCTCTGGGATAGGCATGCTCTCTTCTCTTCCCTCCCCGTGGTAATCGGCGGTTCCTCAGTCGGCTCTAGAGCACGGTCCAATGATGACTCATCACCGCGGGCTACGTCATCTGTATCCCAATGATTAAGACGAGCGCAATCGTACCCAGTATAGTATTCCAGTGTTTAAACCTCCCGCGTATCCTGTCCGGGGTTTACCCTGGATTTTCCCCAAGTCACCCCAACCGCGCACTCCTATCGCTTTATTTTATTTAATCGTATTGCATTAATTAACAATAGGCAAATATACAGATGAAAAATCCCAGCTGTTTTTTTTTGTAAATAAAAACCCGTCCAGTTGCGATGCGAGTCAGACTTCACACATTTAAGGTTCCAAACCCGTTCCAACCGAAAATTACGTTGGTTTTTTAGCTGTATGGGAGCCTCCCCCCTTAACACATTTAAAAATATGTTCTACTATTTGCATGGCTTTGGGACACCAAAGTTATACTGTGAAAATTTTAGGACTAATGCTCGTTGGTCGTTTGGCTGTAAACCTATGTTACAGACGACGAACGGACTAAGAAATATTTTATTGGCGAATATGTGAATTACGAGTATCTACTTTCAGAATGCATTTAATGGGCTACACTATTGCGCGGTACAATATGTCTGTATCTCGATACACTTCCTTAGACAACGAGACAAGTACAGTGAATACGAACAACAAAGTTCGGTGAGTATTTAACGACAGGTAAATAATTAGTAGCAACACTTGATTAATCTCAACCCACACAACTTGGTCCAAAGTAATGGTAGGATAGCTTTAAACAAGTCACCGTCAGTTTAATTTCTATTCTTTATTTAACTGTTTAACCGTTTGACCGCCAAGAACCTATAAAGTGGTTGTGTGTCGTCGTGCCCACCACGCCAACAACCACTTAAAAGGTCGATGTACTTTGATCATGAATAAAATCATTTATGAACTGTTTTAATTTGTTTTATATTGGTTTAGACATTACACCAAAAAAACAGTGCTTGGCTTACTGGGCACGACGACACACTATCGCTTTGGCGGTTAAAGGGTTAATATCTATTGATAATACAACTATCTAGGTACTATAAGAGAGGGAAAGATAAGATAAGATCTTATAAGCATAAATTTATGAATTGCTATTAGGTACTCAAATTTTATTCAGCATGACTGTTACTTGGGCAGTGATTGAATTCTTTATGTTATGCCAACAGATCCAAATGGTATACCGCTATGCTGGAAGCGAGGAACGCCCTACCTCAAGAAGGCCTCTCCACGTTGAATTACACATTGAAAAGCGTTGTCCCCCACCGCCTTTACACCCACATTACGGCACACATCGGCAGTTCACCCACTTATCTTCAGCTGTACAAGTTATTGCAGAAATTTCAGTCTTTGCAAAAGTCTAGTGGGGGAGAGAAGCTGGACGAAATTAAGGAGGAATTAGTCGCTTTATTATGATACTATACTTGTTACCTTTCATATAATTATGCTCAGTCCCAGCTAACACGATAGGGTACCTACCGTCAAGTTTTATGTGTCGGTTTAGTACATTTCGGCCATAAAACGTGACGGTACAACGGATGCGATAGAAACTCTATTTAAGTTATCTCGTTTATTGTAGTTCTCGTTCAATCGGCTAAGTAGCATGTCCGTCCATTTGTCTGTCACAGAGCTCTTTGTCGTTTCATTGATATATTCCAAATGTGTTGTTAGTGTCAAATACTTATCGAAACTTGAACTTGTGTGTAAAGAACGAATAAAGCAAAACTTTGTGGAGTTTTCGGTTCTCTTTTATTTGATTCCACTAGATTGCAACACAAGCCATGATATCACATCATTATATGTATATTAAACAGAAATCACACGCCCATTTCAAATACTTTGTGTTCTTCAGAAACGCTCCTACTGCCCACTACTTATAATGCATTTTCAAATACATAACCACTTTCGAGGAAACAAGGTAATTTTACAGCCAGGCTCGGATCCAGTATTTGTTTCAGGGGTGGGGAGGTCACTATTCGCGGCACCTCCAGAGTATCGGGAGGCGGGGGGGGACTTATCACAACGAAGCCGATTAGGTGTTGGTTGGGGTTGGGGTTAGATGCAATAACAGAAATTTACTTCTATAATTTTTGAATTCTAAAGGGCGCAGTTAAAACTAAAATCTATAGAATACCTTTTCTACCATATAATAAATTGAAAGCAATAACCTGCATTAGTAGGGCCTTTAGGTAAATAGTTCGCATTTCATGACAGGTGAAGAATCCAAGGGTCTGACAAGCATTCACATTAAAAAACTAGGTTCTTACGGTTCACAACACTACAGGGTCCTAACATAGACGATTCACATTGGCCAAATAAAGTTCTCAAATTGGTATTTTAAATTTATTCAACGAAAAAAACTAAAATTTCCTGTTTTTCCTGCAAACATTACATTACAATTATGGAATAATCACGTCCGATTTACTTGGTCTAATTAAAAATTTGACCTATTCCGTCGTTATAAAAGCAACAAGCGGATGCAGCACTGACCATTCTGGGGACCTTTCTGGGGATAAGTCTGAGAGTTACCTACTTTACATAATGATTTGCGAGCCAGTTCTGAGACGTAAACACGCATTCAGGCGGTCCTACAAGCCATAAGTTTAAGGGCTAAAACCACACGGCGAACAGTCATGCTGAACCGCCTGGCTACGCCTCAGGCTCGGCGCGTATAACACATTGAAATCAAATTTGAAAACGTAACTATAGTTCCAATAGTGATCACGAGTGGCCAGGAGCAGCTGTAGTGCTGTTCCAAAGACAATCGTTAGAAATATCGCGGGAAATCCTGCGAACGCAGCTTGATGACGACAACCGGCCGGCCGGCGCCTGCGACGGCTGCCAGCTGCCGTATGGGACCCGAGATCGTGGGGTTCTCGCGCCAGGCAGTGCGCCGCAGGTACCACGAGGGCACCGGCGCGCACAGCGTCAGCCCCAGAAGGTCTTCGAGCAGTTTGTCTGGCTTCTCAGTTCTAATGGAAGTACAACAGTGTTAATGGATGCATCACACTACACTGTACCGATTTGATACTGCTAAAATGTGTCCTATAGAGGTTGACCGATTGAGGCGGGAGGGTAGGCCGCGAACGCGGTCGCTTGCTACGCAGACGCCGTCTCAGTTAAACGGCAAGCCTAGAACTATGTTTAACAAACAAATAAATAGTTTGAGAACTGTCTAATAATACCCTAAACAGTAAGGGCTAAGGACGAAGGGAACCGATAAAAGGACCTAATTTGTTTCAGTCTCTTTCTCGATGACAAACAAGACCCGCCAATAAGTATAATGTACTCGTACAGTCTGTACAGACACAATGTTCCTTGTCCGGGCGCAATCTATTATACGGTCATAACACTACGAGTAAACTACCAGACGCGGTAGGCCCTCAGTATATTTTGACCCTGCGCCTCTTCCGGCAATAGGTACTCTGGTTGGCCACATGATAATATTACGCATGTATAGAAGGTTCTCTAACAAAACCGACAAAGATTCAAAACAGTATGCCTTCCTGTTTGCTCGCGCTTTTTCGCTCTTTCGTTCCTAGCGCAATCGTCTATATCGATACCCGGGGAAAGTATGGCAGCAGAGTTGAGGCGAAGCGACAAAAGAATCGGAAAGGCCTATTTAACTAGGTTAAGTTTTAAATGTAAAATGCGTTTATTTAACAATAACAATGCTTGTGTAATGTAACTTACTTTTGAACTTCCTTCTTAATGTCTTTTTCCCTTATTTGCTGCACTTTGCGGGTTGGCGTCGTGGCCCTAAATCTGTAATATTTCGGCATACTTCAATTGAAAATTTAACAAAAAACACTTAAACCCTATGTACCGTGATATTTTAATAAAGGACATTTATTTTTGGTGCTTCATCGCCGATTTCACTTGCGTGCAAAGTGACATTTTAAACCTTTTATTTGACGGAATAGGTTAACTTTTTTTTTCATTGCTATAAGTAACCAGTTGTATGTACAAAGTAAGGTGAAACTCCACACTAGTACTAACGGTTACTGAGAAAAACGGGGGTCGGACGGACGGACGGACGGACATGGCGAAACTATAAGGGTTCCTTGTTTACTACGGAACCCTAACAACTATTCACGTTCTAGGTATTTCGAGGTTCAGGGCGGTTCTTTCTGCCTGCCCGCTAGCCCGCTTACCATATATACCTACTTGCTTTTCAGTTTATTTGGTAGTAGATTATTATTTGGATAAAATAATCGCGGTATCATAATTATTTAATGATTGGATAAGGGTCTTTTGATATTTGACATCAAAGAGGAGTACCTACTTAAGTAATACGAGTAGAGGTAAGGTAGGTATATCGTAGTGATTTATATTCTCTTTGGCAAAGAGAATATATGTTGACATGATTTGACATCGATTTTGCAGCGATTACACAACGATTACACAGTAGTGTCTTCATAAAGTAACTTACTTATATACTGAGTGTCTTCTGTGTGGATCCTATTTTGAAATCAAATGAAAATGATTTCTGTATGGGTTCGAATTCTGGTATTGTTGTGTCTAGGAGCCGCTATAATGAATATTATGAAAGCCCTTATTAATAACTTGCTCTATGCGTCCCAATGCAACCAGTTCTTCAATGAAGGAAGAGACGTGGTTGATAAGAAATACCTTGACGTGCAGTGGGGTGGGAGATATTTCCCACCTAATGGCACGGCTCAGCATAAGGTTGCTATTATAGTGCCATACAGGTTAGTACTAATCAGCCAAGCTAATTTTTTAATAGTAATTCTAATTCTAATTAAAGCTAATTTCTTAAGAACCTTTTAAGAGTTCGAGAATAAATTCTGAAGATGGAGAATTAGAGAAAACCGGCCAAGTGCGTGTCGGGCCACGCACAATGTACCTAGGGTTCCGTAGTTAAAAAGTTTTCGAACTTATATTTATTATGTTTTTGACAGAATTAATAACATTATCTAAGGTATCAATGGAAATAGTACGGAAGTTTGATTCGACTATTACTCGTACTCGTATCTAACTTTTTTTGGTAAATAAATTTAAAAAAATTAAAAAAAAACTAGTAATGTCTACTTAGCTGTGATAGTTTTCCTTTTAAATTCATCGTATATACTACTACCATGATTTTTTTCACATGCCTAGTAGCCACCGTTTAGCTGGCAGGGGTGGGGGGGGGGGGACACTTGACCATAACAAAAATTATCAAAAAGATTTTTAAAAGAGCTATCCAACGATAAGCCACACGATGGGGTTTGGAAAAAAAAAATTGCACCACCACTTTACATGAGGGGAGGTACCATAAAAAAAAAAGGCGTCATCAATATCTATACTCATGCCAAATTACAGTTTTCTAGTACTAACGGTTACTGATATAAACGGGGGACAGACGGACGGACGGATGGAAGGACATGGCGAAACTATAAGGGTTCCTTGTTTAATACGCAACCCTAAAAAGGGGTATGTTTCCAAGTCAATTGTAAATACCTACAAAATCCAACCAAATTTATTCAACGAAAAAAACTAAAATTTCCTGTTTTTCCTGCAAACATTACATTACAATTATGGAATAATCACGTCCGATTTACTTGGTCTAATTAAAAATTTGACCTATTCCGTCGTTATAAAAGCAACAAGCGGATGCAGCACTGACCATTCTGGGGACCTTTCTGGGGATAAGTCTGAGAGTTACCTACTTTACATAATGATTTGCGAGCCAGTTCTGAGACGTAAACACGCATTCAGGCGGTCCTACAAGCCATAAGTTTAAGGGCTAAAACCACACGGCGAACAGTCATGCTGAACCGCCTGGCTACGCCTCAGGCTCGGCGCGTATAACACATTGAAATCAAATTTGAAAACGTAACTATAGTTCCAATAGTGATCACGAGTGGCCAGGAGCAGCTGTAGTGCTGTTCCAAAGACAATCGTTAGAAATATCGCGGGAAATCCTGCGAACGCAGCTTGATGACGACAACCGGCCGGCCGGCGCCTGCGACGGCTGCCAGCTGCCGTATGGGACCCGAGATCGTGGGGTTCTCGCGCCAGGCAGTGCGCCGCAGGTACCACGAGGGCACCGGCGCGCACAGCGTCAGCCCCAGAAGGTCTTCGAGCAGTTTGTCTGGCTTCTCAGTTCTAATGGAAGTACAACAGTGTTAATGGATGCATCACACTACACTGTACCGATTTGATACTGCTAAAATGTGTCCTATAGAGGTTGACCGATTGAGGCGGGAGGGTAGGCCGCGAACGCGGTCGCTTGCTACGCAGACGCCGTCTCAGTTAAACGGCAAGCCTAGAACTATGTTTAACAAACAAATAAATAGTTTGAGAACTGTCTAATAATACCCTAAACAGTAAGGGCTAAGGACGAAGGGAACCGATAAAAGGACCTAATTTGTTTCAGTCTCTTTCTCGATGACAAACAAGACCCGCCAATAAGTATAATGTACTCGTACAGTCTGTACAGACACAATGTGTAATTCTAATTCTAATTAAAGCTAATTTCTTAAGAACCTTTTAAGAGTTCGAGAATAAATTCTGAAGATGGAGAATTAGAGAAAACCGGCCAAGTGCGTGTCGGGCCACGCACAATGTACCTAGGGTTCCGTAGTTAAAAAGTTTTCGAACTTATATTTATTATGTTTTTGACAGAATTAATAACATTATCTAAGGTATCAATGGAAATAGTACGGAAGTTTGATTCGACTATTACTCGTACTCGTATCTAACTTTTTTTGGTAAATAAATTTAAAAAAATTAAAAAAAAACTAGTAATGTCTACTTAGCTGTGATAGTTTTCCTTTTAAATTCATCGTATATACTACTACCATGATTTTTTTCACATGCCTAGTAGCCACCGTTTAGCTGGCAGGGGTGGGGGGGGGGGGGACACTTGACCATAACAAAAATTATCAAAAAGATTTTTAAAAGAGCTATCCAACGATAAGCCACACGATGGGGTTTGGAAAAAAAAAATTGCACCACCACTTTACATGAGGGGAGGTACCATAAAAAAAAAAGGCGTCATCAATATCTATACTCATGCCAAATTACAGTTTTCTAGTACTAACGGTTACTGATATAAACGGGGGACAGACGGACGGACGGATGGAAGGACATGGCGAAACTATAAGGGTTCCTTGTTTAATACGCAACCCTAAAAAGGGGTATGTTTCCAAGTCAATTGTAAATACCTACAAAATCCAACCAATTTTCGTTCTACTTTTTACAGAAACCGCCAGGAGCACTTGGAACAGTTCTTAAACTACATGCATACGTTCCTGATGCAGCAGCCAATAGAATATGGAATATTTGTAGTCGAACAAGAAGGTAGGTATTAGGAATGTTGAAACAATTCTTCTTTTAGTGAGGAATCTCAACAGTCACCCAACAGCTTCCCTTCGCCTCGGACTTCTTGGTCGTAACCTCATGTCTGAGGGACGTGGCGATTATGGGTGAATCTCTCGACTAATGTTCTCAAGGGCGTTCGGTCTTGCGATTTTCATTACATCGAGGGGTTTGATCGTTCTAGTCTTAGCTCGGTAGCCCGCAGCCCGCAATAAAATCGGCGTTTAGGTAGTTTTCCTAAAACATCACTACCTACATAAGGCAGGAATTTATCACTAAGTAAATATTTACTCGTGCCAGCTAACACGGTCAGTACCTACCAAAGGCTTGGTCACACCGCTTGCGTGACGCTGCGCTGCGCGCCAAAATGTATGAAACCGTCCCGCTCGCGTCGCGCAACCTGTGTGACGTCGCTAACCTGTTAGCATACGTTCCGGCGCGCAGCGGTCGCGTCGCGCGGACGTCGCGCAAAGCTGTGCGACCAAGCCTTAACAATGTTCAGTAACAATCATCTCTAAAGTTGCCTACCGCGGCCCGGGCCTACTGGGCCTTAGGGCAAATCCGCCACTGATGGTGAACCATCTGCATGTGCCTCAGTGGCGGCGCGTCAAAAATATTCTTAGGGAAGCCGGAAATACTTGGCTTTTCCTATTCTTCATGAGCCGTAGTAAAAGAACTGGACTGGCTGGAAATTAGGCAAGCCGGTGGGAATCGAGTTGTATGGATGGACGCTCCGCCACTGATGTGCCTTACCTTATCTTTAGCCCATTCCTTACCTTATCTTTAGGATCGCGTCCATTCAACCGCGGCAAGCTAATGAACGTTGGCTTCACGGAGACGAGTCACCACCATCACTGGTCTTGCTTCATCTTCCACGATGTAGACTTGCTGCCGCTCGACCAGCGCAACCTATACGCCTGCCCGAGGCAGCCTAGGCACATGTCCGCAGCCATTGATATAATGAATTTCACGTGAGAACATACCAACACTTGCTTATTAGTTTAGCTCTTATTGCCTCACTTACACTATCTACTCTCTGCTGCCTAGCTGGGATAATAGCATTTATGTCGGACATCGGCGGCTTTACCTATACCTATATTGCAAGGTGTGCGTTGTACGCGGGCGCAGCGATCCTAGGGGGTGCCGAGGAGCGCCGAGGGCCACTCGCCGGTTACTAGGATAATGATTTGCACACAGGCGTTACATGGGCTAGAGACGCCACTGAGAAGGACCCATATAATATAGCATCCGTCTCTACAGCCTCAGCGTTATCTATATTAATTGCTGAGAGGCTAAGATGATCCTATATATGTCGGACATATAACATTTACTGTCAAGTATTTAAGTAAGGCGAGAGGGCTACATGTCCGAAATAAACGCCATCACCCTCGCTAGGCTGCTGACTGTAAAATTAGTTATTATGATAGCTCAGATATATGTTATCTGGCCAGCTAGCAATGTGACCTTCTAATAAATTTCGGACATAAAACGTGCCCGTACAACCTATCGTGCTAGCTGGCCTGTAGACAAAGCGATATATGACAATTTCAAACCGTTAAATGCCACAAAGACCATGCCAGTTTCACATCAAATGAGTAATTCCTTGTGAGCATGCTGCAAGTGTTTCTATCGTGTATGTATGTATGTATGTATGTAAATACACAAGACAAGAAAAAGAAACAATACAGACAAAACAGATTATACATGTACAAAGGCGAACTTATCCCTGTAAGGGATCTCTTCCAGTTAACCTTTGAGCAATTGAGTGGAGAACAGGAACCAAACGATAGACAAACCAACATGTACAAATATATATTAGATAAAGGAATGATAGAAGGTCTTCTCTTCATATGTGTCATTCTTCACTAATATATATCCGCCTATAAGCAAGAGATTCTTCAGCTTCATCATTACCGCCCGCGTGGTCGTGTCGGAGGCTTCCACTGGATTGTCCCCAGGCCACTCTCCAACCGCGCACTTCTACCGCTTTATTGGGCCCGGCCCATAAACTTAGTCATTTTTATCGGTCCATCTCGTAGACGATTTAAAAGCTGCCAAATTTCCGTTGGAACACTATCGGTTATTCCGTTAACAACACTCTCGGCGATTAGAGTTTAATGTCTATAAACTCAACAAGTAAAACAAAATTAATGGCCTTCAGGCTTCCATATGAAGATATATTTGGTGGAGTGTCTGCTCTCACGCTGGAGCAGTTCAAGAAGGTCAACGGCTTCTCCAACCGATACTGGGGCTGGGGTGGCGAGGACGACGACATGGCCATTAGGTAAACACCTGCGATATAGCTTTGATTTCCCTCACACGTCGCCACCTGTACCTATTATATATGCAAGCCAGCGCAGTCTGACAACTAAAGATGTTGAAGATCGAATTCACAGCCCACATTTATGCTAGGTACTGTATATGTGTGCCATTGCCATGTAAACCATTTGAATCGAACTCACAGCCCACATACTACTTATTTTTATTTATCGTATGGCATTTATTTCGAACCGTGAGATCTTCGAGAAGACAGTACGGTTGCCAGTTTTTGTTGCACTTTTAGAACCACCCAGGGGTCACGTGTAGGGTAGCGGTGGGTACTTTCCCTACGGACGTGGTGCAACTTCGACCCCCCTTTGTCAAGTGAGTGGGCAACTTGACTTTTAGAAGTTTTCAAGCCGCCCGAAGGCCTCCAACTTGGCTTAACGACTGCTGCCATAGACAGCAGCCGGGATCAACGGCTTAACGTGCCTTCCAAAGCACCATGTACTGACCGCGGCCCACGTTGCTTAACTTTGAATAACGCTTGCGGCACGCAGGCGCCGCTGGGCCACGAGCATCCATACATATACTACTGTATACGTGTATGTCATTGCCTGTAAACCATTTGAACCTGCAGCGGCGGCGCTAGGCGTCGGTGACGTCGGCCACCGCCGACGGCCTCGCGCCATGATAGGCCTCGCAAAAGACGGTTTTTTTTTTACTGCAAAGTAAAGAGGCCTTGCGAACTTGATGTCGCCGACGTCCACATGTGGTCTAGCGCCGCCAATATGAACTTGGACGCCAAGACCGCCTATAGGCGGGTATAGATAATTCCAATTACTTACCCTTTGCATTTTGTTTGATGGTTGGGAAGTCGAATTCTACGAAATATATTTCACTAAAATAACAACTCGGTATGCCGAGGCAAATACACTAAAAGTTTTCACGCCATTTTGTAAATCATTTAAGTAGGTAGTAACGTGACCTTGATCTTGGTGTCCGCATTCTGTCATACAAATTAATGCACTACCTATGTATGTTTGTTCATAGATTGAAAAAGATGAAATACCACATCGCACGGTACAAAATGTCTATAGCTCGGTATACTACGCTGAACCACGAAAAATCACTAGCAAAACCAAATGGAAAAAGGTGAGACCAAACTTCGCCCTTAATACCTACGGCTTAGGTGCTTTGACACAACTTGTGTCATACTTAGTAATCCATAAAATAAGCAACTTCATTTTCCATACCCGAAAATTAATCAGTGTGATCCCAATTTTCTTCCCTTTCAAGAAAATAAATATGTTTATACGTAGCCAGTATCAACAGCAACTGTTCTAAAAGTCATAAACTTTGCGTTTTCCGTCAGCAAAATGTATAGAATACATACGTTTTTTGATGTAATTAATTTGAAACAATTTAAGCAAAACCGCAGCTCTATACGCCTAGCTATGGCTATTCACAAATGGTCAAATTTATGTTCTTGTGTTTCGTAATAGTGGCATCTGTACGGAACAGGAAAAGGGAAAATACGGCGTTTAATGAACAAAAGATTTCCTTTGGCAGGATTGATATCTATAGTCTAAAGATGCATTTACGAAGTAGAGCCCCCCGGATTTTTCACGTGGTAAGAAATGGGGTTGGTCCAAACATAGCAGCCGACCTGTACATTTCAAACTAAGCTGGCTCCTTTCTTATATCTACTAAGGCAAGTTTGGTATCGTTTTCGTATAAAAGGAATACACCGACATCATTTCTGATCGTACATTTTACTATTTTGGAACAATTTTCTGACCAAAATCGCAAATTTATACATTTTTAATTTTTACTTTTTGATTCAGCGCTCTGATATTGGATGTAAAAAGTTGATTTAAATAATGAAATAAATACTATAAGAAAGCTCGTTTTATGCAGATTCTAAATATATAAATATCAATATAGCTCTGCCTACAAAACTATGACAGAAAAAAATATCATGGGTCGCAAGACGGCTGCGCGGGCGGATCGGTAAGTACCGAAATACGTTACTAGCTACTGGGTACAGCCACCGAATTGAAATGTTTTCCACTTTTAAGAGTAAAAATAACTAATAGAGAATCTTACCTGACTATACCGACGTGTCTGACTAATAACAATGATAGTTCCTCTAAGTTATTTTCAGGTTTTAAAACGATGACTGTGATAAAAATTACACTTGTAATGAGCGTGGACGGGCGAGATTGAAAACCGCAGAGTCGGAATTAATATTTTATTGTAGGCACAAGTAACACTTATAATTTCGCAGAGTTACTACTATACTGAACAGATGGCCCGGGAACCGTTCGCATCTGCTAGTAGCCACTGGAGTATTCGAGTGAGCCGGGTAACCGTCAGCACTGGATTACTCCCAGAAAAGTTGATCAAAAGTTGATATCGGTACAAAATCCTTCGAGCCTTATATGTTCGGGCCGTCGAAACTTCGTTAGCGTGTTCTATCTTGCATCGTGGCGCCATCTAGGTTGTTAATTAGTAATCAAACGTAGGTGTCTGTTGTTACACACTGTAATATTTTATGGATTTTAGTTTCAGTATGCATCCGCTTAGGGCAGCCTATCAAGCAGGTCACTTGTGGGGAAAAACTTTAAATGACACACAATATATACCCTCCCTAACAGACGAGTGGATAAAAGGAGGAACAGTGGCAGCCCGTATGGACAACCCAACACAGAATCTGGAATGCGGCACAAGAACTTAGCTGCAAGAACAGCTGCAGAGGCCACTGTCCTTGAAAGCGAGAATGAATGCCATGCACGCTGCTTCAAGACCTGTGAGTAGTCGCAAATGCGATTACTGATGGTTTTAAATGTGTGTCCAGTGTGTGACGTCGAGGAGGCCGAAGAAGGACAGTACAACATCTTTATCAGTTTATACTGGTTCTGGGTTTAAAAAATCATAACTAACTTCAAAAAAGATGAGGTCCTGTGTTCGACTGTAAATATTTTTTAGATATGTTCACAAATATCTTTGCTAGTTTAAGACCGATTTCGCGTTTTTTTTTTTGTTTGGAATGGGCTGCCTCAATGATGTTTTCTTTTAAATTTGGTCAAGATCTGATAATGGGATCCATGAGAAAATGGACACTCTTCAATTTACAAAGGTATCTCCGCGGTATATGAATGCTAATTATTACTTACAAGGTGGACCAACATCATTTTTTTTATTATTATTAATAAGGCTGTACTTTTAGGGTGATCCAATATTATTTTGGACAGGATCCGTTAATGTTAGTTGGTATTTTTTTTAAATTTAGCCGTTATCCATATAATTCATGGAGTTCGAATTTGTACTATCGTTTGTAGGGGCCTATCTTTAGAAGTAATCAAACGATTTTAAAAATTCTTTCTGTAATAGAAACCTACATTAGTCCTTAATAACATAAGCTAAGACTTTTTGTAAATCGTTAACTCGTACGAAGCAGGGCGGCTCTCTAAAATTTGATAAATTTTTACGTGAAATTTTAGGGCGAAATTGATATATTTCATTGTTTTTTAAATATTTTAAGACGTGAATTGGCATGAAATATTTTTTTATTGAGTTAATAAACCCACCACTACGGTTCCAAGATCCCAAACTATGTTTTTTAATTAATATGATTTTTTGTTCTATCTTTTAATTTTTAATTTTTTTAATACTTCCACAGTAGGTATATTTTTGAAATATATATTTTTAAATATGATATTAACAGGGTTTTCTGAAGATCTATTTTTTTTCCAAAATGTGTAGGTGTTTTTTAAAGTTATGGCCATTTTTCTGTTTTCAGTATGAATGAAAAATTACCTATTTTTTGTTATTTTTCGAAAATTTCGTATGGAATGGTACAAAAAATAATTCCAGAAATGAATTTAGCATCCTTGATTTACTCGAAATTGACACCCAACTGGACCCAGTAGCTTAACTGGCGCAGATATCAAGATTAACCTGGACTCACCCCCCCCCCTCAAAAATTTGACATAAAAAATTTCGAGGGCTCTACTTCGAAAATCCATCTCTGGGTCCTAAAGGACCTACCCTGATACAGGAAATCTTTTGTTCACGAAATGCCGTATAAGTCCTCTTACCGAGGCCACTATAACGATTTAACGAAGTCAAGTTTTTCGAAGTTGCAAATTTGGATGAACATTAAACTAGCCTACCTGATCCATGGAACCGAAAAACTGGCCTAGAGCGTGTTGGACTCCGCACATTTAGGGTATTTGTTAGTAAAATATACATAATATTAAACATTAAGTAGGTATGACCAAATTCGAAGTCCATAGGCCGATAAAAAAAAATTTAGAACAAAATTTCGTAAAAAAACTTAGTTTGGCAGCTGGTCTTTGGCTGGGGTGGTGGCTTCTCATTCAGAGCGAGACAAGACGGTACCTATATCTCTCTAACTAACTGTCTCCTATCTGACAGAAAGTCACCTCTCAGGAGCAACCAGGGTCGGTGCGCTATCAACCTAGGCCTCCACTCGACCGAACTCGATGGGTTTCCAATATTTTTTAAACAAAAATACAGTATTCAATTATTCCACGAACTCTAAATAACCATAGGTAAATTTTACCACTTAAAACATAAAAATAAAAATTGCATGACTTTGGGTCAACAACATGCTTATACTATGAAAATTTTAAAACGGAAGCTCCAACAGATTGGCTGAAAAACCTGTGACTGGCGACGCGCCAGTCAGGTGTGCGTCTGTACGCATACATGAGAGACAGGATTGGACTCCATTTGGATCATTTGGGCACGACACCCTAAAAATATGTAGATTTACTTACATTGTGCTTTGGGATGTTAGTTTTTTAGTGTCGATTTCCACAGGGTATTTAGTTTTTCGGAGAATCGAAAGCTATCTTTACATTAATTATGTATGGTATTTTCCGCACCTGCATTATAATGTCCGAAAATTTTGCGCTCGCTGCGCTCACGTTTTCATACTAGACGTCTTGATGCGTATTCAGAAGTATTTTTCGCACCCGCATCATAATGTACGAAAAACTTCGCACTCGCGTTTTCATCTAGATGTGTTAGGACTTGATGCGTGTGAAGTTTTCCCCACCTGCATCATAATGTTCGCGTTTTCATCTAGATGTGTTTTGACTTGATGCGTGTGAAGTTTTCCGCACCTGCATCATAATGTTCGAAAAATTTCGCGCTCGCTACGCTCGCGTTCCTCATCTAGGTGTGTTATGGCTTGATATTGATGCGTATGAAGTATTTTCCGCATTTACATCATACTGTTCGAAAAATTTCGCGCTCGCTGCGCTCGCGTTTTTCATCTAGGTATGTTATGGCTTGACGTTGATGCGTAACATGAAGTATTTTCCGCATTTTGCATCATAATGTTCGAAAAATTTCGCACTCGCGTTTTCATCTAGATGTGTTAGGACTTGATGCGTGTGAAGTTTTCCCTACCTGCATCATAATGTTCGCGTTTTCATCTAGATGTGTTTTGACTTGATGCGTGTGAAGTTTTCCGCACCTGCATCATAATGTTCGAAAAATTTCGCGCTCGCTACGCTCGCGTTCCTCATCTAGGTATGTTATGGCTTGATATTGATGCGTATGAAGTATTTTCCGCATTTACATCATAATGTTCGAAAAATTTCGCGCTCGCTGCGCTCGCGTTTTCTTGGTACATGTGTACTGAATTTATGACCCGTCCCCCCCCTTAGAGGTTCTATATCTACGTGCTTGGACTCCAGAAGGTGAAAAGAAGGAGTCCAAAAGAAGCGTGTAACAAACCTTTATTGATTTGCGTAGGCTTTCATGATAGGTATACCTTAGGCAGCGAGTGACATTGCATGTGCCCCTCTTTCTACACAGTGGCTCCTTGGGATCTCTAGCGCCCTTGACCAGGCACACATCACCACATAGGTACTTACCGAGCCAGCGCCGGCCCTAGCCCTAGATCCGAGTGGGGCGAGATGGTCTTTGGGCGCCCTTTGGTTTGTAGTTGAAATTTTTCGACGTTGCAGTTTGGCGCCCCTTGACATCCTGCGCTTGGCGCGGCCGCCCCATCCGCCCCACCCTTGGGCCGGCTATGTACCGAGCTAGTAGGGGCATTCACCTACAATTGTTATTTGCAGGCACTGGCTTATATTGCAAACGGTTAAAACATTCAAGGAAGACGGTCTATCGTCGCTGGAGTACGTGTTACGGGAAACTACCTATCACCATCTCTTCACTCGTTTCCTAGTGAACATCGACGAAGACCAATCCAAATCGGATAACCTCAGGATTTCGTATTACACGAACCTGTTGTTTGGCGATAAATGGTAGCGCGAGTGGATGTAAAGAGGGCTGTCGATGGAAAGTTTGGTCTCGTGTTACTCGTGTTACAAAACAATGTAAGGCTATGGACATGCGAAAGAATACGCATACTTTATGTATTTATAATTTTAAACAGTTTTAACCGTTGACATTCGTTAATATTTAGAAGGACAAGTTTATACCTGTGTGCTTGATTTGGCGTGGCAAAATTGATTTTTCGCACTTTCAGTACCTATTCGTACCTAGTTACAGAGGAAGATGAGACAAATCTATATATGAACCTAAACTTCCATTGCCGGTGCCGCTTGGATCCCTCCAATGGATGGAGTCCTTATTTAAAATTTGTCTGTTAGAAACCCTGTAAACGTTTGAAATTGCTGCTACTCCTTAGTTATTGTATAGTGGTATTTCCTTTAATAAACGTGTCCATGATCAGGGTACCTATTATTTTTACATCACGCCTGGCTATATTATATAAAGTGGCCGCTTCACAAGCAGAAAATCCCTACTAAGTTAAATTTTGTAGGTACTCGCAACGGACGGTAACTAGGTAGGTAATCAAAAAAGCCTTAGATCGCATATTTATTGCCCTTGTGTTCGGCTCCGGCGCGTAATTATTTACTAATAGTCACAATGGTAGGAAACTTAATCGTATTAAATAGGTACATTCCCTACAAAACTGTAGCAACAGTTTGGTTTGACTGTGGGATCTTAAAATACTTGCCTTCTGAGCGATTCTTTATTGGATTCTTTATTTTACGGCCCTAGGTGGTGATTAATAATATTATGATTATGTACTCTTTGGTGGTGAGTAATATACTAAATACTCACCTATTCTGAGTAATGTACTATTAAAATGAATAAAATGAAATAAAATGAATAAAATTAACTTTATTCTGTAAGTAGGCCGCAATGGCACTGTTACAAGTCAAATAGCTATTACTCACCTATACCTAAACGTTTAAAATAATTACAGAAATTATATTGTTGGCCCCTAATAAAACTTACAAATCAAGAATCATTTTTCATAAAATCGATTAATCGGATGACAGCTCCAACATTTTTTGTAGCTCAAACAGCGTCGAAGATGACGTTTGTTAGTTTTGACATTCTGACATTGACACTGACAGTTTGTTGATAAGGTTCCTCGACGAGGATACACAGAAATTCGTTTATCATCATAAAAATAATTACACTCACTATATAATGCACATATTTTAGTTCTATACAATCACCATGGCGTTCTTGGAGGTACGATGAAACCGATTTCTCCTCATTTTATATTATATGATCCTTCCATAGATGATAAATTGGAAAAGTTTTTGTTGTATACTTCTTGCCAAATCAACCTAATGATTACGCCCGCCTGTGCTAATTAAGGACTCATTAAAATAATAATTATTTCAGTTATTCAGCAATATCATTTGTCATATTATGGCCCACATTGATTTATACTTATTATTCCACCTCCATAATAGTGTTGTATGTTTCAGTGGCGTCGTTTTACATTTTTTGATATACACAAAAACATCGACAATGGGAAAGTTGCTGAAAATTTACAAGTGAGTAGATTTGTAGCGTCCAACTTTTACAAGAGTCTAAATAATCCAGCTCTTCTGCTTGTGCGAGTCATGGGGAGTATCAAGTTGCTTCATTTGTGATAAATGTTCAGTGCTAATACTATGTTGGAGGAGAAATTGTCTAATTTTCAACGGATTCTTAAGTTTGACTTTTTATTCTTAAGTTTAAACATTTTTTATAAGATAACCTATGTACCTAAACAGAGTATTTCACAAACAACGGTATTTTTGTATTGGATGCCCCTCTATCATATCAAATTCATAAACCACACTCCAACTGTATGCATTAAATTAGTTATTAAAATAAAGAAAAAGAGAACAAAGCGAAGATGTATAAAAGATCATTAACAATACAAAAACCATATTTGCAGGGTACAACAATATCAGCTACCACCAGCGGCAACTCGCATGTGGTGCTCTGCGACAGCACAGGGTGGGCGCACCTGGTGTCCCGTGCCTGGAAGTTCACATCCTTCAAAGCTTATGAGTTAACTATCACACTAGCACAGCAGTTACCGCATGACCCCCTGTTGGTTACAATTGGTGTAAGTGCTTCTTTATTATTCTTCTTTTTAATTGAACAGGCACAATTTTATTTATACCACTTACACTTTTTTACAAAGTAATAAGTATGACATGGAATCTGTTATAAGTAGAATAAATTATATTATAATATTTCAAGAACTGTATGAATATGAACGAATTTTATTGAGCCGAATTTCAGCGAATAATATTTAAATATTGTGTTACCGGTACATATAAAAGTAAGCATTGGTGACAAAGACATTAACCTGGACCAGTGATCTTGTGTTTGTTAGTTTGAGTATTATATAACCATAAAAAATTGCTGACCTATTTCACTAACTTGGCAAATGTCACCTAACAATGCCAATTCGGTATACAGTGAAGAAATGGATTTTTTTGTCATTTATAGACTGTCTTAATAAAAAGGCTGATTGATCCGCAGGAGGATGAAGCGGGCACCCCTCTAGTGAAGGTATGGGACTGGTCGCGGCGCGACCGGCACGACAACCCGACGTGCGTGCGCGTGTCGCGCGCCGTGCCCTCGCACCTGCGCGCCACGCCCGCCACCGCGCTCGCCGTGCACGACAACAAGGTACGACACCATGATACAATTATATGCTGCGCCAGGTGTGCCATTCTCGTAGTTCGGAGTTAAGCTTAACCCACACAGAGAGCGGGCGGGCGGTAGCGGCGCGGGCGCGGGCGGCAGCGGCGCGGGCGCGGGCGGCAGCGGCGCGGGCGCGGGCGGCAGCGGCGCGGGCGCGGGCGGCAGCGGCGCGGGAGCTGCTTTTGGCTGCCGCCACCGCCAAAAGCAGCTCCCGCGCCGCTGCCGCCCGCGCCGCTGCCGCCCGCGCCCGCGCCGCTACCGCCCGCCCGCTCTCTGTGTGGCTTAAGCTTTAACTAAAACTTCAGTACATACCAACCGATACATCACTTTGACGCCTGAAAAATCATGGGGATTCTCTGATATAACCATTTTATGTCTAAATTCTGTGCACTATAAAGATCATTCAGGAAGTATTCAAAACAGATATATAAAAAAAAACATGTAGGTGAAAAAACGTAATATTATTGGCCGGTTCTATACCTTATGGCTTATGGTATTCTATAAACTAACTGAATGCTTGTGTGCAGAATCTGCTAGCGGTGGGATTCCAAGACGGCTCGGTGACGTTGTACAGAGGAGACATCGCCCGCCAGCGCTCGGGGAAAATGAAGACCCTGATGGATTCCGGCACCAGTCCCATCACTGGCCTCGCTTTCAAGTTAGTTCGTGACTCTTCGTATTAGGGATCGTCCTAATAGGTGCACGACTACGAGATTATCGCGCGAGTAAGCGATGCGACCATACATTTTACATGGTTTAGTCGCGCGTATTAGGACGATCCGTTATGCTGGGGCCACGCACATCGCGATAGCGCGAAGATTCGAGTTGGTGTCACTCTCTTTGACATACAAAGGAAAGAGACACTAACATGATTTTTTGCGTAATCGCGATGTGTGTGCGCGCATTACAATCATGATTTTGTGACCATTCTCAGCTCACCCACTTTGTTCACCAAATATTTCCATGTAGTGTAATTTCTGATTGTAGATTTAGTTTAAAAACTAAATTTGGGTGACCACTTGAATCGCAATTACTCGTATCGCATTCATTGAGAGGAAATTCTTGAGTTAACACTTTCACAGCCAGGAGGCGTTTTCATTCAGTTTCTCAATTGTTAGCTGAAAGTGATCCCGTTATGGGATACATTCGCTTTTCTACATTTTTTATTAAATCGCTGTATATCTTTAAACGAGCAGTTCTTGTATATATATATATATATATATATTTCGGGGATTTCGGACGCGTTGTAACGATTTTGATGAAATTTGGTATGTGGGGGTTTTCGGGGGCGACCAATCGATCCGATCTAGATAAGGTCTCATGCTCGGGAAAACGCCGCCAGATATTTTGTTTTATACTTAACAACAACTTTACTGAGTCATCTCCACTTCCTGTCCAGCGGCGCAGACAAGCTGTTCGTGGTGTCCCGAGCGTGCGTGCTGGTGTACTGGCTCGGCGCCGAGCGCTGCGTCACGCTGGACACCAAGGGCGCCGCCGCCGGCTGCTCCGTCGCCGACCGGCAGCGCCTCACTGTGGCCACGGACGATGTGACTCTCTTCTATTGTATTACACGTATCACCACAGAATAAGTCATAGTACTACGTACAGAAGCCTCACTGTTAACAAATCCGCGCGAGGCAAGTCAAACGTGCCGACGCTTGGCCATCTCCTATCGCACGGGCATCACTTTCTCTGTGGACAAGCTTACACAAATCAACCTAGTCCCAAACTAAGCAAGAAGCAGTGAAGAATGAAGATATACATACTTATATAGATAGATAGATACTTAAATACATAGAGAACATCCAAGACCCAAGAACAAATATTCGTGCTCATCACACAAATAAATGCCCTGGCCTTGATTCGAACCCGGGACCTCCAGCTTCGTAGGCAGGGTCACTACCAACTAAGCTAAAGCGGTCGTCGCATTGCTGCTGCCATTTAAATATAAAATCTAACTTGTGAGACATCAACATCATCTCGGTTAGCATTAAGACCCGCGCGCAAACCACGGTAATCAAGAAAGAAAAGGCGCGACACATACTGAAATGTTTATTTGTATCTTGCATCGCACGGGTCTCGTGAAGATCGCACTCCGCACACGGCCCTCATCTGAATAAGATAATTATAAGAATTTGATAAGACTAAGTGCCAGTTGCACCAACGTACGAACACAGACCCGTCATCGACAGCCTAAGGCTGGGTTGCACCAAACCGTCTGTAATCGTAAGCGGTGTTCGTCAAATCTGATTGTATCGAAAGTTTGACAAGTTTCTATGGGATGACAGCTGCCGGCGCCATATTTAACGATGACCGGTCTGTGTTCGTACGTTGGTGCAGTTAACTTTAAATTTCCTTATATTCCACGGGAAGTCCTGGGTTTCTTTCAGTACAGACAGCAACACTTGCTGGTCATTGGTAGTTCTGTTATCCTTACAATAAGGTCGTGCATACATATTTTTGAGAAATAATACACCCTGATTGGACATGTCTTAAAAAGAAGTTTGTTCTAGGCCATATTTTGCTATACGAGCGAAGGCCGCGGGCCGTGCTACGCCATCGAGGGAGAGAAGGTCCGGCTGGACTGGTTCCACAGTTACCTGGTCATCACCACGACTGAACCCAAGCTGGGGTCAGGCACCAGCGCGCCAGCTCACCACCTCACCATACTTGATATACAGAACAAGTTTATAGTCTTCTCGAAGACGTTTGAAGGTGAGTTACTTGGACTGGTTCCACAGTTACCTGGACATCACCACGACTGAACCCAAGCTGGGGTCAGGCACCAGCGCGCCAGCTCACCACCTCACCATACTTGATATACAGAACAAGTTTATAGTCTTCTCGAAGACGTTTGAAGGTGAGTTACTTGGACTGGTTCCACAGTTACCTGGTCATCACCACGACTGAACCCAAGCTGGGGTCAGGCACCAGCGCGCCAGCTCACCACCTCACCATACTTGATATACAGAACAAGTTTATAGTCTTCTCGAAGACGTTTGAAGGTGAGTTACTTGGACTGGTTCCACAGTTACCTGGTCATCACCACGACTGAACCCAACCTGGGGTCAGGCACCAGCGCGCCAGCTCACCACCTCACCATACTTGATATACAGAACAAGTTTATAGTCTTCTCGAAGACGTTTGAAGGTGAGTTACTTGGACTGGTTCCACAGTTACTTGGTCATCATCACGACTGAGCCCAAGCTACGATCAGGCACCAGTGCTCACCACCTCACCATACTTGATATACAGAACAAGTTTATAGTCTTCTCGAAGACCTTTGAAGGTGAGTTACTTGGACTGGTTCCACAGTTACCTGGTCATCACCACGACTGAACCCAAGCTGGGGTCAGGCACCAGCGAGCCAGCTCACCACCTCACCATACTTGATATACAGAATAAGTTTATAGTCTTCTCGAAGACCTTTGAAGGTGAGTTACTTGGACTGGTTCCACAGTTACCTGGTCATCACCACGACTGAACCCAAGCTGGGGTCAGGCACCAGCGCGCCAGCTCACCACCTCACCATACTTGATATACAGAATAAGTTTATAGTCTTCTCGAAGACCTTTGAAGGTGAGTTAAGTGGACTGGTTCCACAGTTACCTGGTCATCACCACGATTGAACCCAAGCTAGGGTCAGGCACCAGCGCGCCAACTCACCACCTCGCCATACTTGGTATACAGAACGAGTTCATAGTTTTCTCGAAGACTTTTGAAGCTCCACAGCCACAGCTTGGAGTGGTTCCACAGTTACCTAGTCATTACCACGACTAAGCCCAAGCTTAGAGGAGACACCACTATTTCACCAACTCTACAAATGTCATCTGAAAATGACAATTCCAAGTACACTTCTGAGCCGTCACGTAAAGATGGTAGTTGGATAGCATCGATACTTACCGGCTTCGCAATGTAAACCGAATTGTCATTGTCAGATGACAATTGTCAAGTTGGTGAAATAGGGGCCAGCAACGTTATTTTAATAACTAAAATGTAGAAAATAATGTAATACGTCTTACTCTATGCTTGCTCCGTAAAAAAATATATTTATATATAACTTTCACTCGCTCATCTTTCGGTATATACATCTACAAATTCTTGGTCAAATATATGTTTCAACACAGGAGACCCAAACCCAAAATTATTGTCCTTTATAGTCAATATCATCAGCGTGTCGATTAGATAACAGACATTAACGAAAGGCTTTTCTTCTAGAAATCGACGCCGTTCTAACGGAATGGGGATCATTCTACATCCTCACGAAGAACAAAGAGATGATATATCTGGCAGAAAAAGACCTGCACTCAAAACTATGGCTGTTGTTCAAGAAAAACTTGTACGACGTCGCGATTCGGATAGCGAGCGGTCAGCAATACGACGCCGTGGGACTAACTGAGATATATAAGCAGTATGGGGATCATTTGTATGGAAAGGTGAGTTTCTGTACTTCTGTTACTGTCAATGACGTAAAGTTTAAGTCATTTTTTCTGTAATGCTGCCCCATATAATTAAATAACAGTTTCTATGACAGAGCAGTTTTGATATACTCACTCTTGTTACGAATCAAATTATTTTGTTATTTTTTAATTTAAAACTCATATGTATTATAGAGGTAACACGGTGGTATAATGAATCGAAATGTAACCTAGCGAATAGCAATGCGAAACGGTGAGAAATACAGAAGTATGTAAAATAGTATGTCAGCGAGCGCGTTTTTGGACTTGTTTGTCAAGGTCAGTCTTTCGGTCAAAGATTTTACTAGTCTAAGAGTAAATTTTACTAGTCTAGTAAAATTCTACTTGTCTCATCTAAGAGAGACACAGCTATCGGAAAGAATGGAATAGCAACGTATATCTATTTGACAATATTTCAGCGGCGACGTGAGAGTGAAAATGTATTAAAATCCGCAATGCAAAGGTTGCGTACACTACTCTTAGCCAACTAAGCTGTCATAATCTCACCCTTTATATTATAATGAGCCAAATACGAGTATATCCCACTGCTGGAAAAAAGCCGCCCCCCTCTTTTATGTATATATGTATGTAAGCACTTTATTGTTCACAAAACAGGTTAAAACAATATACATGTCACATAAGATTAAAGTACAAAGGCGAACTTATCCCTATGAGGGATCTCTTTCAGCTAACCTTTAAGGGATTTAGTGGAAAGTGAGAAAATGAAATAGACAACCTTACAGGGTGTACAACCAATGGTGTCTTTTTCCATTCCTCACAGTCTTGTGCAATATCTTTCTTTAATTAATAATGGGATTGCTCTTGGCCAGCATCTAGCCAGGGGGCAAAGAATGTCTAGTAGGTAGGTAGTAGGTAGGTAGGTAGGTAGTGGTCTGCCCTTAATAATGTCCTTTTGTTCACAGGGCGACCTAAAAGGCGCGATAGAGCAATACATAAAGACCATCGGCTGGCTAGAGACCTCATACGTCATCCGCAAATACTTAGAGTCCCGACACTTGGAGCCGCTAGTGCTGTACCTAGAAGAGCTTCATAAAAAGGGCGGAGCTACCGAGGACCACACAACGTTGCTGCTCACTTGTTACGTCAAGTTGGATCAGCATGATCAGCAAGGGAAGTTGAAAGAGTTTATAAATTCGAAGGACAAGGTCATAGAGTTTGACGTGGATGTCGCTATTAAGGTGAGTTTGAAAATTTTGTTTGAGTTCAGAGAACAGAGTTTTTGAAGACTTAAAGTCTTTTACCGCGTTTGTTGATGAAGATATGGTTTTTAAAAAAATGTACAACAATTTTGAGACCTTTCTCTAGTGACAACATCGATTCATAACATGATTAAGCAACTTTCGCTCGATAGAAAAAATCGCAAACTTGCGTCTAAACGACACCTTTAAATAGTTATGACTATTTTTGCAAATTGAGTATCAACATGAAAATAATATCAATAAATGCGTTATGTTCTACTTGATGGCATTCATCGATTACTTTTTCTGAAATAAAAAATATTAAAAAATAATAGTATAATAATACTGATTTCTGCGAAACTGCTCGTGCGCGGCCACCCGTTCAGTGCTCAGCGAGCTGCGTTCGAGGTAGGACCATAATGTACTCTTTGTTAGGACCAGTGCCGCGCGTCAGTTCAACGTCACTTGACATTTCAATATTAGAAATGGGTAATTAATAAAAGGGAACAAATAAAATGATCACCTAAATAACTTTTGATATCATAAAATTTTCGAACCCTAAAATAAGGTTGAACACTCAAAAAATTTATCGATCAGCAATTCCGAGTCACCAAAAAAATTCTACCTATTTTTGCAGCACTTGCACCTATTTTACTTATTGCGTTCCTATAAATTTATAATCCCATCAAAAAAATTGTCAAGTACCACCAAAAACACTAAACTACCACCTAATCTCATGCACCTTTTTTCATTAGAATTACATCCAAATATTATACACATCGCATGCTACATTTTAGTAAACAGTTACAAATTAATTGTTTTTAGCACTATAAATATTTTAGTCATTTCCAAAATGTTATAAATTAGAAAGTAAAATTCTAAATTAATTTAAAAAGCAACGCGCAATGTGGCTGTGTGAAATAATAACACGTATACTGCTATCTCACTCAATCAAAACAAAGAATTGTCTGAAGCATAAAACCTATTGATATGTCGTTAGAGTGAAAGGTACCTATTGCTGTTTCATTCTAACTACCTATTGCTGATGGTTTACAAACTGCAAGAAGTTTTTTTTTTTTTTTTATGCGTTGATGTGAGCGCCTTTGATTGAAAACTTTTATTTGAAAATTAGTTTTGTTGATTTATTAAATTGTTAGTTTGTTATGAAAATGGATAAAGGTTCTCAAATGAGTTTACTTTATTAATTTAGATAGACTTTCATGGAAAAATTAAAGGAAGTTAATAAGTAGAAATAGGTATAGGTAGGTTTAGGTTATGTTAGTTTTGCATCGGCCCGAAGGGCCAAAACAACTCAAAATAGGAGCTCCGCGCCAGCGGAGATCCGTCAATAATGTTCCAATGTCCACTAGTTTGAAATAAAAATAGATGTCATAGAAAAATACTACTATATACCTAGGCAAATTGACGATTATCAGCGAATAGAGTACAGGCAAAAACATCTGAGAACAAATAGCTGTATGCGACCAGTAAGGAAAGCACTGTTGAAAATATATTAAATTAAATTATGTTATGTCCGTGTCTGATTAAAAATACAGAAATTTTGAAGCTTCTATAATATAAAATCATTTAGCGCTGTCTTGCTCGCACGCGGTGCGATGTGCGAGCGAGACGGACCGTATGGAAAACCGCATCAGTGTGCTAGCAATGAGGTTAGACTAGATTGGAACTGCTTTGCGCGGCGGGCGTTAAAAAACAATTGCCGCGTGAAATTTGGTGATCATGTAATATTTCTGGGTATCGAAAGAATTATTTGGGTGTAAATAATTTTAATAGGATTACGAGCCCTGTAATATTTGGATGTAAATTATATGAAATTTGGTGTTTGAAATTAGGTGATCATTAAGTATTTTTGGGTAGTGACTAATTTATTTGGTAACAATTTAATTTAATAGGTTATCGACATGTTACTTCTTTGAGCTGCACTTTATATTTAAAAGGAGTTGAAAATTTGGTGCGATACTAGTATTTTTGGTAATCAATGTAATTTTTTAGAGCATCATTCGGCAACTAATTTGGTGGTTCGTTAAATGCTACCCTTAATAAAAGGCCCTCGACAGCAGCTAAGCGCTGAACTCACGTCGCCTTAAAGTATTTTACAAAGAAAGGTCGGGTGGTCAAGAACGTAGCAATGTTTCCAACACGTGATCTCTGCCTGCCTGTACTGTTTTACAAGAGCGCATACAGTCACGAGTTTTAATTTCGGTCCCACTTAAGGTTGACAGAGCTGTCAAACTGTATAGAAAGTCAAAGAAACATTTTGCGAAATGGGTCACAAATTAAAGCGCGTGACCGTACATGGTGAAGAGCTAATAAAATTGGTACAGTTAGGCCGGGTTACTTTGGCTCAAATGCCTACTAATAATACTTTGGCCTATATACGAGTAAAATCCACGTATAGAAAGCCTAGACCGAATAAATCCCGAAGGCCAAAGTTAGGTACCCTCCCGAGGTAAAGTAACTTTACGGTACGCTTTGTATCGAGTTACCTTACAAATTGACAGGCATAGGCGAAGTTAGAAGCTCAAAAGTACTGAAACACTGTTAGAGTATTCCAGTGGTTAAACCGCCCGCGTGGTCGTGTCTGAGGTTTCCCCTGGATTTTCCCCAGTCCACTCTCCAACCGCGCACTCCTATCGCTTTATTGGGCCCGGCCTATAAAGTCACAGTCAGGTTCAAAAAACAAACACTTTGTATAGAGTTACCGTACAAATTGACAGGCAAGGAAGGATACGCATCATAGGCGAAGTTACGAGTTTCAACGGTACTGAAACATATTAACAACATCATCCGTTATCAGGTCGTCCGGCAAGTAAGCATCGACGACGCTCTCTCACTCGCGGCCAACCACAAACGACACGACTGGTACCTGAAGCTCATGATCGAAGACAAGAAGGCGTATGCTGACGCCCTGAGGTACCTATCCGACCTTCAGTTTGAAGACGCGGATGCCTACATGAAGAAGTATGGCTTGAAGCTGATACAACATCTCCCGGAAGAGAGCACAGAATTCCTTATTGGTGAGTATCCGAAATTATTATGAATTGTTTGTAGTGCGACTGGTTTTCAAGCGCGGATCCACCGTTGTGGGCACGATGGGCATGCCCACAACCCACAAGCCTATAGACTTGTGATTTCCGCGCTCGCTGCGCTCGCGTTTTTCTCCTACACTATTTAATGCGTATGAAGTATTATTCCAACCTGCATCACAATGTTTGCATCAACATACATGACTTGATGCGTATGAAGTGTTTTCAGTTATGACACAGATTATATAATAGTTCTTCGAACAGATACGTATGTTCTAATAAAAAAGCTCATACCTACCGTTTTAAATGCCTACTAAATTTAACAATGGAGCGACCTTCAACGCTCCGGTCATTGACTGCACGCGCCGAGCGAGCGACGCTAGGGTTGTCACCACTTAGAAATAAACTTTAGTGTTGGTTGGTTCTCTATAAGAGCTTTTCTAAAATTTAATGCCAAGTATATCTCTCACCCTGTCTATGGTTACGTTACAACATACGACAGAAAGTACTTAATGAATTTAATCTACCACAAACATATTACAAAACAAAACACTTTGTTTAGATAAGTACTAACTACCTATATTCCGACGAAAGCACTAAAGTAGTCACCTGTCTTCGTTATTTATTTATAACGTGTATAACGTAATTACGTAATAATAGTGTAAAAGTAGCACTCCAAACTTGAATTAGTCACTAAGCAAAAAATATTTTAATATTAAGTATTCTGATTACGCGTCTCACTTTTGAGGGTGAATTCCAGCCCTTCCAAAAGGTCACAAGTCCCTATAGTAACGGCGATGTTTACGCCCTTTCTTAGTCCGTACAATGCCACCGCAAAACTTGGCTCGGAAAACATAGTAAATAAACTATATTTAATACCACTTACTACCCAAGGATAAATATAAACATTAAAACCAATACAAACAACTAAATAATTTGGATATAATGGCAGTTGCGGAGTAAACTTGCTAATTCTTTTGCATCGAAGTAATTTTTGATTCGGTACAACTTTATTACGCGTGGCAGCGTCCGGTCGTGAGCGCGTGTGCCAGCCAACTGACTGAGCCTACCGCGCGCGGCTGGCGAGGTGTAGGTATAATTCTCGGTTCCCAAGGTGCAGATACATACCACTGGTTATGACTTGATGGGTTATGACTTGATATGAAGTATTTTCCGCATTTACATTATAATGTTCGCCGACCGTGAGATTTTTCATGAGAGAATTCGCACTGCGACTCGCACTTGGCCGATTTTCGGGTGGCTGTGCCCCAGTGGCGGAGCGTCCATACAACTCAATTCCCACCGGCTTACCTAATTTTCAGGCAGTCCAGTTCTTTTACTACGGCTCATGAAGAATAAGAAAGGCAAAATTATTTCCCTAAGAATATTTTTGACGCGCCGCCACTGCTGTGCCCACAACCTTTTTTGAGGGCTGGATCCGCGCCTGCTGGTTTTCTTTATTGAAATAAAAAAAATCGATATTAGCCACTGGTACGGTCAGTCGGTCACGCTCGATAACCCGGTCCTTACCCAGCGAAAAAAAAAAACAAAACAAAACAATATTTTAGGAGGTAGGTAGCGGACGGCTTTAAGACCCATTTTGCAAACTTTATCTTTAAATTTCTATACAGACACTCTCGACAGGACTGTCAACCTTAAGCGGGTCTCAAATTAAAATTCTTGACTGTACATGTGGTGCCATAAATGACTCGATTTGTATGGTACCATTTATTCACAGGTGACAAACAACCCATATTTCCAAATACAATGATAAACATTTAAAAAAATAAAAGTATTGTAAAATATAAAGCTCGGATTAGCGGGAACAAACAAAAAATAGGACCGAGTGGAGGAAAAGAGGGGAGGCCTTTGCCCAGCAGTGGGACACAAACACAGGCTAATAATATATATATATAAATACAGCACTATACAAAAAATACATCGTCATTTCCGATTCTCGTCTCGATGGACAGACAGCCAATATCGAGCTCTCTAAATCCTTATAGATTGCCTATATAATCGTTTTGAGAGCGCCTCAGCTCCCCCAGAACGAAGCAATATGGGCACGTATTGCTTCGTTCTGGGAGACTCATTACTAAGGCTAATTCCTCATTTCATGAATGTAAAGACTAAAGAAAGGTAAGAAACAAATGGAGCGGCATAAAATAGTATTGGATTAAAAAAACCGGCCAAGTGCGAGTTCGGTTCCGTGCCATTATCTATAAAAACGGCAAAAAAATCATGTCTGTTGTATGGGGGGTTTTTTTAGTTTTTTTTTTATATTTGTTGTTATAGCGGCAACAGAAATACATCATCTGTGAACGTTTCAATTGTCTAACTATCGCGGTTTATGAGATACAACCTGGTGACAGACGGACAGACGGACCGACAGCGGAGTCTAATAGGGTCCCGTTTTACCCTTTGGGTACGGAATCCTATTTAATTAAAAACTAAGTGAAAGACAGTTATAACACGCGATAGGTAACTTAACGATGCTTAATGCGAATAATTAGACGGTATGCCGTTGATAATTTATTTTATGTCTAACATTAAATATATATTGAAGCAAAATGTTCACATCTGATTATAGTACACACTGATTTTAAAACTACCAAACTCAATATACAGATTGAGAAAAAATAAGCGGTAATATGTGTATTTATTGAAGAGATAATTAACAATTTATAATTAGTTATTTAAATTTCACAGCTTACATAGTTTAGGATAGACGGATACCTTATGAAATAAGTTACTCTAACTACAAAGCATATTGTATAAAAACTATGGGAAATGTTTTTTTCGTCACATCAAAAAAAAATGCAATAACACTTTCACCGTCAGACTTAAATGCACCCCAGAAACCAATGTTACGACGCAGGACATATATACCCGCGATATAGCGGGCGCTTGCGGGCTGTTCGGCATCTGAGTTAAGTTAAGCAGTGCTCGCTTGCCTGGCAGTGGGAGTGTTAATGTATTTAAACAAAACCGAACCCTTACATCGTACCAACACATATCTTCACAATACGCAAACAATTCGAAAATCTAAATTTTATGAAGCGGCATTCATATCGATTGTATGTGACTATTCCGGACAATACGCGAGCAGCTCTTCCATATTACACGCCTTGTTGCAGCATTCCTCCGCTATCAGCCTCTTGCCCCTCCCGAATCGCAGCGCTCTCTCCGCATCCCAGTACCCGTAGTAACGCATCGAGTCGTATGCTCGCTTGTGGGTCTTGTACCGCGCTTGCTCGCGCTCCCTACATAGCGCATCTAGTGTGGTCGCGAGATTCCGACCACAGAACTTCTGTGCTTCGGACTGGAAAGATTGGCCTATCATCACGGTTAGAAAGGCCAGCAACAGAATCGTCTGCATTCTGAACTCACTAGATTTTGTAATAACTAATTAACTAACTGACACGACGACCCAAAATAGGTTTGGCCTCCGACACAAGGGTCCGGCTTGACCGCCTTGAGAGGATGGGAGAAGATCGACAGGTGAAGAGAGCACACTAGATAGTAATGAGACTTTATTTTCGTGTTCAGTTGTTTTATAGCGTCGACTTATTAATATTCAGAGTTCAGAATAATGATGTATACACATGTCGCATATGGTTTGCTCAATGGATTTAATTATTTGTTAGGAGAACTATTAATAGGATTATTTTGATTGGATTTTAGAGGACGTCAAAACCAATTGAAGTTTAACGAGATGAGTCCGTTGGGAAAACAGAGTTTAGTGGCCTTTAGTGCGTTTTGCCCTTCATTATTATAATTTTAGAGGCAAATAAACTATGTGGGTGTTAATCGTTTAATCGCCGTGGTTTAGTGAGTCTCCTTTATAAGATTGTACTGACATTCACGAAACAACTGGTTCATTATTATTTGTCGTTTTCAATAGAGGTTTCATATAGGTAGGTATGTATACTACGTATAAACATACCAACTTTGGGAAAAAGGTTCAGAAAGTTGCCATGTGATTGAGACTATAATAATATTTTAATGATTTTCTTATAACAACAAATCCCGCAAACTATAATCGTAATTATTCTACAAGTAATGTTATTGACGGAAACGAATGGATTAGCACCAGTTGAACAACTAGGCTATCTTTGGGTAGTTGGGACTTATTTACTTACGTACTCCGCTGGCCCAGCGACCCAAAGTGTGTCTTGGTCTCCAATACGAGTACACGCCATTGATCCCGACCATCTTTCCACGACTCAGCTTGAAGGTCACGTAGGTCAGCCTCCACAACGTCAGCCCATCGGTATTCGGGGGCGATAGTTGGGACAAATAGACTAATTTAATATCTTGTCTCCAGCCCTATGCACAGACTACAAGCCGCGCAGTAAACCCCTCGTGGACGAGGCGTCGCTCACTGGCGCGTACCGCGAGCCCGACCGCGCCTGCCCCGACGACTACATCCACATGTTCCTGAGCAACTCGCACCAGCTCATACACTTTCTCGAGCACATGACCAGAGCCGACCAGCAGTGCTCGAAGCTCGTCTACAACGCGCTCGTGGAGCACTACATACACGTGTGGTGAGTTATTCTTATTATAGTGTCATCATCATCATATCAGCCGAAAGACGTCCACTGCTGGACATAGACTTTCCCCAAAGAGTGCAACAATTACCTATCCTGCGCCACGCACATCCAGCGGACTTCCGCGACTGTTATCCAGGTCATCAGTCCACCTTGTGGGGGGTCTACCCACGCTGCGCCTTCCCTTCGGCCCGATCAGCTTATGGAATTATAGATTATGTTATTATTAGTACTACATTACTTTGACTATTCAAGGCTTTTATCACGAGAAGCGTCAATTTTAAAATATCGTTACACGCTTCACTCGATACTTTTTGTTGTATTGTCCTGTTGCCATTGTAGGGGCTTGTTCTTCGAGATGTAATTCAAATCCTAAGATCTCGGTAACTACGTCCTCTTCCCATCTGAGACCAACCAACATTGCATCTGACTATTTGAGAGAATTTTTAGAATTTTTTAAGTCTATCAATTTTGCTTTCTGAGTGATGATGAGTTCATGACTTGGTCAGCAAACGTTTCAAGTCCTGAAAGCATGCTCAAGCGGAGAGTGGCCGTACACTAAATGCTTTTTTTTTATGTATGACTGAAGAGCGATTGGCCTTAGTCTCACCTGATGGAAAGCGGCGACAAGGCCTAAGATGTAGCTCGCCGGTTCAGTAATAGCCCATTCACCCTTACGTAACACCTTACGATAATACTACTCCCTAGGGCGAAGTCCCCCGCCGACAAGAAGGCCCAATACGAGGAGAAGATAATGAAGGTGCTACAGGACCCCACGGCCAACTACGATAAAGACCAGACTCTGGTCATCTGCCAGATGCTGGGCTTCCGTGCCGGCATACTCTACCTTTACGAAGAGAACAAACTGTGAGTCGTTTAGAAGATAATGAAGGTCCCATAAGACCCAAAAGTGCTAATGTAATTAAATGAATAGCAAATGAGTCGTTTGAAATTCTTAACAAACAAGAATTCATTGCAAAATTTACATTATTTACTTATAATACGGATAAATTAGGAAAAGCGACCGATTTGTTACACAAAAAAATCTTGTATGAAAAATGAAGTAAACCATATTTCTCTGGTGTGACTTACAGACGAGAACACGTTAATTAAAAAAAGAAAAACATTTCAACCATTAGCACCAGGCTAATCTTTGCATTACGTTCGATTTTCGTAATTTATCCGACACGATTGGGCCGCCGGTACCAGCACTATGACCATAAGTTTTCTTTTCGTCATTACGTTATTAGACCCGTGAAGGATACAAATGACCGGAAATTTTGTGTCACCATCTCCCGGCCTATCAGTGTACTTTAGTATATATGTTGTAGTCTTTGTATCAGTGCAAATGCAATAAAATAAAATCTTCAAACTTCAAACCGCATATTGTTTAATAGCTGGCGCGCGCAAGTAGCGCTGCACATGCGCGCGAACATGCCCGAGCTCGCGCTCGACGTGTGTCGCCGGCGCGGCGGCGCGGCCCCGCGTCTGTGGCTCGACGTGCTGTGGTGGCCCGTGCGCGCGCAGACCCCCGCGCCCACGCCCATACTGCCGGAGTTACTTCATGTCATAGGTGAGCTGTATAGATACTAGCGCGGCCCCGCGACTGTGGCTCGACGTGCTGTGGTGGCCCGTGCGCGCGCAGACCCCCGCGCCCACGCCCATACTGCCGGAGTTACTTCATGTCATAGGTGAGCTGTATAGATACTAGCGCGGCCCCGCGTCTGTGGCTCGACGTGCTGTGGTGGCCCGTGCGCGCGCAGACCCCCGCGCCCACGCCCATACTGCCGGAGTTACTTCATGTCATAGGTGAGCTGTATAGATACTAGCGCGGCCCCGCGTCTGTGGCTCGACGTGCTGTGGTGGCCCGTGCGCGCGCAGACCCCCGCGCCCACGCCCATACTGCCGGAGTTACTTCATGTCATAGGTGAGCTGTATAGATACTAGCGCGGCCCCGCGACTGTGGCTCGACGTGCTGTGGTGGCCCGTGCGCGCGCAGACCCCCGCGCCCACGCCCATACTGCCGGAGTTACTTCATGTCATAGGTGAGCTGTATAGATACTAGCGCGGCCCCGCGTCTGTGGCTCGACGTGCTGTGGTGGCCCGTGCGCGCGCAGACCCCCGCGCCCACGCCCATACTGCCGGAGTTACTTCATGTCATAGGTGAGCTGTATAGATACTAGCGCGGCCCCGCGTCTGTGGCTCGACGTGCTGTGGTGGCCCGTGCGCGCGCAGACCCCCGCGCCCACGCCCATACTGCCGGAGTTACTTCATGTCATAGGTGAGCTGTATAGATACTAGCGCGGCCCCGCAACTGTGGCTCGACGTGCTGTGGTGGCCCGTGCGCGCGCAGACCCCCGCGCCCACGCCCATACTGCCGGAGTTACTTCATGTCATAGGTGAGCTGTATAGATACTAGCGCGGCCCCGCGTCTGTGGCTCGACGTGCTGTGGTGGCCCGTGCGCGCGCAGACCCCCGCGTCCACGCCCATACTGCCGGAGTTACTTCATGTCATAGGTGAGCTGTATAGATACTAGCGCGGCCCCGCGTCTGTGGCTCGACGTGCTGTGGTGGCCCGTGCGCGCGCAGACCCCCGCGCCCACGCCCATACTGCCGGAGTTACTTCATGTCATAGGTGAGCTGTATAGATACTAGCGCGGCCCCGCGTCTGTGGCTCGACGTGCTGTGGTGGCCAGTGCGCGCGCAGACCCCCGCGTCCACGCCCATACTGCCGGAGTTACTTCATGTCATAGGTGAGCTGTATAGATACTAGCGCGGCCCCGCGTCTGTGGCTCGACGTGCTGTGGTGGCCCGTGCGCGCGCAGACCCCCGCGCCCACGCCCATACTGCCGGAGTTACTTCATGTCATAGGTGAGCTGTATAGATACTAGCGCGGCCCCGCGACTGTGGCTCGACGTGCTGTGGTGGCCCGTGCGCGCGCAGACCCCCGCGCCCACGCCCATACTGCCGGAGTTACTTCATGTCATAGGTGAGCTGTATAGATACTAGCGCGGCCCCGCGTCTGTGGCTCGACGTGCTGTGGTGGCCCGTGCGCGCGCAGACCCCCGCGCCCACGCCCATACTGCCGGAGTTACTTCATGTCATAGGTGAGCTGTATAGATACTAGCGCGGCCCCGCGTCTGTGGCTCGACGTGCTGTGGTGGCCCGTGCGCGCGCAGACCCCCGCGCCCACGCCCATACTGCCGGAGTTACTTCATGTCATAGGTGAGCTGTATAGATACTAGCGCGGCCCCGCGTCTGTGGCTCGACGTGCTGTGGTGGCCCGTGCGCGCGCAGACCCCCGCGCCCACGCCCATACTGCCGGAGTTACTTCATGTCATAGGTGAGCTGTATAGATACTAGCGCGGCCCCGCGTCTGTGGCTCGACGTGCTGTGGTGGCTCGTGCGCGCGCAGACCCCCGCGCCCACGCCCATACTGCCGGAGTTACTTCATGTCATAGGTGAGCTGTATAGATACTAGCGCGGCCCCGCGACTGTGGCTCGACGTGCTGTGGTGGCCCGTGCGCGCGCAGACCCCCGCGCCCACGCCCATACTGCCGGAGTTACTTCATGTCATAGGTGAGCTGTATAGATACTAGCGCGGCCCCGCGTCTGTGGCTCGACGTGCTGTGGTGGCCCGTGCGCGCGCAGACCCCCGCGCCCACGCCCATACTGCCGGAGTTACTTCATGTCATAGGTGAACTGTATAGATACTAGCGCGGCCCCGCGTCTGTGGCTCGACGTGCTGTGGTGGCCCGTGCGCGCGCAGACCCCCGCGCCCACGCCCATACTGCCGGAGTTACTTCATGTCATAGGTGAGCTGTATAGATACTAGCGCGGCCCCGCGTCTGTGGCTCGACGTGCTGTGGTGGCCCGTGCGCGCGCAGACCCCCGCGCCCACGCCCATACTGCCGGAGTTACTTCATGTCATAGGTGAACTAGTATACAATAGGCCGACCGCTTAACATAGACCGCGCGAAAGGGTAGCGGAAGACAGGGAGGCGCCGCCCGCGTCTGCTACCCTTTGACCGTCTCCCCACGGGGTAAGTACCACAGTCCCGTCACAGGCGAGGATTCATCAAGACTATTTAAGACGATCGGTCTATAGAGCTGCACATGCTCGAGTGCCTTTCCGTACCGTTCGATAATTCATCATTACCACCACCACCACCACCTTAGTACATAGTGCATCCAGTAATTAAATCTAGCACAATAATAAGTTCCCATCCATGTCACGCATTTTATCCCATAAATGCTTTTCTATTGTTTTAGGAATTCGATCCATGGTAATCTGTTGACGCCGACCTGGTGTATTCTTTATCGAAATTCTAACGATTTATTTTTGTTTCAGCCACGGAAAAACTTTTATCTCCCATTTTAGTCATAGATTGCCTAGCGAACGTGCCTTCGTATACTCTTGGCGACGTTCGGAAGTGAGTTTAATAGCAATACTATCCTCATTGAAATCTATGAAATGTCAAACATTAAACAAACAATTCACCGCACACTAATAAAATACTGAGGCTAGCACAACTTGCTGTCAAATCGTACCTGGCGCGACTCAGCGATTCCTGTCTCGCTCGAAATATGCAAATTAAAAAGAGGTGGGTAGATTTTTCTCTACTAGCCCCGCAGAACTGTTTTCATTTCAACCAAGTCGTTGGTACACGTAACAAACATTCGATACTATTCGTTAAGAAATCGGGTGACTATACTTTCATTTGAGTTTTCTGGTATGTGCCTCATTCGCAATAACTCCCCAGATACTTGACCGACGTACTCAAGTCCGAAGACGAAGTCATAACCCGCGAGCAAGAGCTGGCCGCCAAGTACAGAGGCGAGAGCGAGCGGATGAAAGCGCAGATTCACACGCTGCAGCACGAACCTGTCCCGTTCCAGAGCTCCAAGTGTGCGGCCTGCAGTCGGCCGCTGGAGCTGCCTAGTGTGCACTTCCTCTGCCAACATTCCTTCCACCAGCAGTCAGTGTATAAACTACATACTTGGCAACAGACTAGTACAAAAGCGGGTATTACACTGTCCTGAATTCAGAATCCTGACTAGTGGAGGGGAGTTGAAGCATCTCGCTCTAACGTACAGGTCCGAACCCTTCTAAGGCTGGGTTGCACAAAACCGTCTGTAATCGTAAGCGGTGTTCGTCAAATCTGATTGTATGGAAGGTTTGACATGTTTCTATGGGAAGACAGCTGTCGGCGCCATAATTGACGATGACCGGTCTGTGTTCGTACGTTGGTGCAACCGGCACTAAGTGTCCTGAATTCAGGACAGTGTAATACCCGCTAAACCTAGATTTAATGTAGAGGAAACGTAATCTAAACACATATTTTTTAGCCTTTATGACAAGTGCGCAAAAGGTACTACGTGTTTCGATTTGCTTGACTGTACATTTTCTGCCAACACTCCTATGTGAAAAATAGCGGTCGTAAGGCCTAAAACAACCTACAGCTAAAGTAATGAAAGTTCTTCCTTGTCATAGTAGTATGTAACTGTTACGTAATAATATTAAGAGACCTTAAAATATGATTGTGGTATAATGAAACGAGCCACCAGGCTCGTGTTGAAAAAAGTCGCATGACGCTTGTGGTGACTGATCATTACACTCTCGGCTCTTTTATCGCAATACCGTCTCTGGTATAATGATTAAAGTGCAGTAGAATTCGCTTATAACGACTCCGCATATAACATTTGACCTCTTTTAACGACTTTCAAAGAAAGTCAGTCCGCTTTGTGCGACGTTCTGTTAGTGCGACGTAATATCGCCGGTCCCGTGACCGTCGCTGTATCCGGACTCTACTGTACGTCACTTGTATCATAATGTACTATTATAATATGATTTTCCGTGGAAAATGCGTTTTGTTTGTAAATGTGTATTGAATTGACAATTCAAAATTTGAGTCAGTCCATAACAAAAGGGCCCTTATGGCACTTTCTAGTTTCGTAGATATCAGCGTTTTAGTAAAATACGGTAAAATCACATATTTTTTGTTTTTTGTTTTTTGCATATTGATAAAGTATAAGACTAGATGTGTATTTCTAGCTTGGTTTCACACGTATAAGTTAAGTATTTCTACCTTTAAATTAGTTGTAAAGTTTAGTAAAAAAGGGCCCTTATGGCAGAGGACAGATAATAATGATATAAAATAGGTTAATAACTTATTCTAATTACTTCTAACCATTTTCTGTATTATTTATTTGCCTTTTCTGTTTACTGGATTCTAGTGGTACACGTTACAAATACCTATTTCTAGTCTCAAGTCAAGTAAGTTCTAGTCGTGCATGACCGTTGCAATATTTTTTGTTTCTTATTACATTTCCTATTAATTGTATTTTTAGAGTTCCGTAGCCAAAATGGTGAAAACGGAACCCTTATAGTTTCATCATGTCTGCCCGTCTGTCCGTCCGTCCGTGCGTCCGTCCGTATGTCACAGCCGACTATAAGCTCTCTAATTATGAAAAATCTCGCTCCCCCCCCCCCCCCCCCCCTCTAATTTCCAAATGTATGAAAATTCGGAACAAATGAGGTGGTGTACAGTCACCAGCATTAATATCTGCCAAAACAATGGTGGCATAAATATCCGACACAGCTCCAGGCGTGGCGCGAATGCTCCCACTGCTCGAGCGCGAACAGCGCTAAACCACATACTGCAGAAGGCCGATGATATAGATATATTTGCGGATGGTATTGGTGTATTTTGCAGGAAGGTTTTACCATTAATATCGTAGTTTCAACTGTGCCATTTTCTTGTTAGTTGTTTTTGTTTAAGTTTTTATATTTTTTATTATCTCTGGTCTTTTTATTTTTATTGTTATTTGTGTTTGCTATATTTTAACTACTTACCACATAAGTGTCTTGGTATTATAAACTGTAAACTTGTGTGTGATTAAATAAATAAATTGAATTGAATTTGTAGGGCCGTAAAGACGGGTCAAATATTTATGGCGCCTTTATTATAGCAGATATTGATGCTGGTGACTGTACATTAATAAATACTTAAGACGATTTTTGGTTTGATAAAAATACGGCTACTGGTTTTTGAGTAATTGCTGAAAAACTGTTTTGCCCAAACAAAAGGGCGTAAGTGCCGTGAGTTTACTATGAAGATACGACCTTTTTCGATTCGACGTATCGGATAGTGGGTTTAAATATGGACTAGTAGGTGTCGGTACGGAACCCTTTATTGTGCATGGTCCGACACGTACATACTTGGTCGGTTTTTTTTAAATAGAGTTAAAAAATAATTGTTACTATGCGAAATTGCTTTTTCGTATAATTTAAAAATTACGCATAATTCAAAAAACTTGTAATGAAAAGATTTATTCAGAATTACGTTCTAATACAAGATTGCTACTTAGACTATGTAAATATTATTATTTACTTACATTTTTGGTTACATTCGTCCATAAGGGCCCTTTTCTCAATTGTATGGAAGTAAACCTTGATTTTCATGTAATTTTTAATCAGTCATAAAATTGAAACTAATTGACATAGAAAAAAAATAAAACCAGTGAGCGTCCAGTGAGCTGGACGGTCACATTTATAATGATGCCTAAATCGAAAACCATTTCGGTAAATATGCTAGCTGAACGTAATAAAATAGTTTTTAGATTTTTTTCTTCGCTAGATTTGAAGAAAATCGCCAAACGTCATTCCTACGACTGTTAAGGAGCAATGCTGACAAACATTGGTAATTCGTGAAAATTACGTCATAATTCACTTACGATTCGCTACTTTTAAATTAGATATTTTTGAATGAAAATTAGGATTTCGGGAGAAATAAAAAACCTGGACCTTAAAATTTCATTTTCTACGATCTAGGATATAAAATGGCCAACTTGAAAATTTGAAATGATGTCAATTGGCAGCTGCTTCCAAAGCTACTCGGAGTCGGACCGCGAGTGCCCGGCGTGCGACAAGCGCGCGCGCCGCGAGCCGCCGCCGCCCGCCGCCGAGAGCCTGCACGCCCGGCTACACCAGGAGCACGACCCGTGAGTACACGACACTATACTCGGAGTCGGACCGCGAGTGCCCGGCGTGCGACAAGCGCGCGCGCCGCGAGCCGCCGCCGCCCGCCGCCGAGAGCCTGCACGCCCGGCTACACCAGGAGCACGACCCGTGAGTACACGACACTATACTCGGAGTCGGACCGCGAGTGCCCGGCGTGCGACAAGCGCGCGCGCCGCGAGCCGCCGCCGCCCGCCGCCGAGAGCCTGCACGCCCGGCTACACCAGGAGCACGACCCGTGAGTACACGACACTATACTTATATGCACTTTTGCCAATGTTTATCGACCTAGATCTCAACATCTATAGTGATTAAATATCTGTCCTTTCAGTATATTAATCTTGAACCATTTTCCTCCCGTCTGTTAAAAGTGAAAACACGATTTGCAAAAGAATTCTCGATACTTTTATTTTTCAAACATAACCCTTTGTTTCGATGTTTTTGGTTGGATCTTTAAAACCCTCCCATCTTTAACAATGATTTTTGGTTTAATAGTTGTAAGACGATAAGTTCTCAAACCTGATAAAAAAGATTATCCGTATAAATGTACACATTTACAATAAACATCAATATTTACGAAAAACACGTGATGAGCTTCCGTAGAGAGCGGGTTGGTTAATTGAAAACTTAATCGTGTTAAAGCGGGACTTTTGCAATGCCATCTTCGCCCTCTTAATAAGAGAATAGCGGTTGGCACACTTGGAAAAGTCACTATTTGGGACATGTTTCGGACTGCAACTGGAGTCCTTCATCAGGATAAGTGATGTTACTACTGCTACTATCTATCGATAAAGAAATTATATTTCATTCAAATACAAACAATTACATTCCAGACACAAAACGCTAATAGTAATAGTCATTTATTTAACATAACACCTTTATAAAAACACAATATCGCTTAATCAAAATCGTCACAGATCGCTGCCCTCGAAGCAAGTAAAACAATGGTCAATAATAACCAAATAACCCATTGTGTATGTTGTCACAGCTGAAATCAGGTCTTGTAATCTTTACTTGTAAAAATTTAACTTTAGAAACGAAGGAGTAAAATAAGTATTTTAAACTAGTACGCACCCTTGTATAGGGTCCGTTTTTTCACACGCCACAATCCCGAGCTTTGACAAGCACTAGTTTTACATATCAGACACCGGCAAAAGTGGTTAAAAATGCAAGATTTGCAAGTTAAATAATAGTTTTTATATCACACCTGGCCATAAAGTGGCCATTATCGCACGCTCCGCGCGCGAAAAAACTCACTTCCTGGCCAGGGGGTGACATAAAATTTTGTTCTTACCACGGGCGATAATAAAGAAAGCCTCAGATCGCATATTTATCGCCCTTGCCTTCGACTCGGGCGTAAAATACCTGCGATCTGAGACATTCTTTGTTTTATCGCCCTTGGTAAGTAATGTACTATTAAAAAGATTATGCCATCAGACCTACCAACCAGGGAAAACTACACCTTATCGGGATTAGACTGGTTTCCTCTAAAGGTATTCCTTCGTCTAAAAACTGCTTTAAAAATCAAATGTATCCGATAACAAAGTTATTGTAAATTAACCACATGTTTACAAGTTTTTAAACCGAATTTCCTTTTGTAAGTAAATGACGTGGATACTGTAATACTAATCCATCATTTTTAACAATAATATAATGCGATACATGTCACAACATCTTCTCAACGAACACAAGTAGCTGGTATAGTCACTATTGCCTTGTGTATAAAGACCACTTTTGAGTAATCTGTCTGCATTGGAGAGGTTTCTATAGTATCACCGATCGAGCCACGAGGATTATCGATATGATTCTCCAGTCATACCGCATGGTTGGCTTGCGTTTGCTTGTAGTGTGTACTTTATTTCCATGGAGCAAAGTCGTGTTCTGTATGAGTTTCACTAATCAAATACGACTTTATGAGAATTGTCGTTGTTACGTGCAGTATAGTTATTATCTCAGCGGTGTAAGTCGGGCCATTAATATAATTATCGCTGCCGATATCGGTAGCGGCTTCAATTGTTTAAATAAATTAGTGTTATTTGTGATGATATCGCGCATACCGCCGTTTTCGTGGTGCTTGGCCAATGCAGTGGATGAAAATTGGTATGTTTAATTGTTTTTCGTTTTAAATCCTGTTCTAATCCGTGATTTAATAGGTGACATATGTTACACTGTTAATTAACCTTAATGATACTGCTCGCGTGACCTCGTTGACCACTGTTATTTTATTTTATTCATTAAAAAAAATGCATACAAACAATGAATAATTGTTGCGGCATTTAGTTCATTTCAAATTAAATAAAGTAAAAAAAAACAATCAGCTACAAAATAATATTATTCCATATCAATATTTATTTATCATTATTCTATTTACAGTTTGTCTAATATATTCTATTTACAGTTTGTCTAATATAAAAGTTTAGTTATATCGTAATTTTATAAAGTATTTTTTTACAAGAAAGTAGATCTAGATTAATTAAATATTACATAATCTTTTTATTTTCGTTGTTTCTGCATTCTAAATTGTAATATCTATTTATGATACAAGTGTGGAAAGTGAGTGATTTCCGACGAGTGTCTTTCTTATACACGAGCGAGCGGAGCGAAAGAGTTTATAATTAGACACGAGTCGGAAATCATCTTTACGCGCACGTATCATACAAAGTTTTACTATGCATTGTGCGAGAAAATAGAAAAGTTGATTTCAAATATATAGGTTATAATTTACCTTGCTCGATATGTTACTTATTATCAGGATCTTCATGTAACAACTTCTTGACATAGAGTGCTATTTATTTTCGACATAAACCCATCGTAAGATCATGTTATTAACACAAAAACTTTTAAAAGTGCACCGCAAAATTCATCACAAGTATAGGTTTTTAATTTGGATTTAGCGGCCAAGGAACCTTTGTTGGCATTTTGTGCTTCTTGAAAACTATTTTCTGGGGTTATATTTGATCTGATTCGTCACTCACTCGACATTTTTATCGAAAACTAGGTAAACAAGAAATTAGTACTTGAAATGAAAAATGGCGGCATTTTTCTAAATACATGCGCGCTCAACATCTATACTACTGCGCATGTGCACATTTGCTTTTAAAATGCTAAGTAGGCAATGGCTTAATGCGGATTCAGCCACGCATTTACCTAAAGTGAAAATTTTCAATTCATTTCTTTGTAATAAATAAAATCTAAAATGATAAATGATACGTTTAAGAAGTATTAATATTTATGTACCTGTTTATAAGAACGGTAATCTATAATTGATTAATTTGTGAAATGTTTTTCAAATAATTAAAACTCTTTGCGTCAAGCTGAATACAGAGTAAAAAAATTAAAAAAAAATTGAAAAGTAAAAAGCACTAGTGCGGAAAAGTAGCACTTTCCGCACAGTTTGACTGCTTAGAAAACGCACTTTTCAAGCACATGCATTGTAAAATTTATTGTATGAACTTTATAATATTACTATCTTAACTCGTATCTCAGTTTCGATCCAGGGGGGCGATTTTTGAGTGTCGTACGCTCTCGACTTTTTACTCGAGATCTATGATGTCTTGACAGATGTCGAATGAAAAGTCGAGCGTTCGACACTCAAAAATCGGCCCCTAGTACCATAATTTTTGCTGTTGTTAAAATAATTTTGTGCCAAAGATTTAGTTTGACGATACTTTACTATTCATTTTATTTGGGGGGGCTAGCACAACTGCCGCTGCGACGCGACGCAAGTAGAGAAAAGGCTACCGTTCAGGAATACGACTCGGCAGCAACTTGTGCTAGCCAATAGTGTAATAAACGAACGTGTTTGGTTCCAGCTACGCCGTAGTATCAGAATACTACGGCCGCGGGCTGTTCAACAAGCTGACGGTGATCACGGACGGCCAGGAGTCCCTGACGGGCGCGCCGGCGCCGGCGCCCGCCGCGCGCCCGTCCGCGCCCGCGCCCGCGCCTGCGCCGGCGCCGGCCGTCTCCGCGCCCGCGGGCGCCGGCTACGGACCCGGCGCTGAAGCCAAGCTGCGGCTTCAGGAGGGGCAGAGCAAGCAAAGTAAGTGTTATCGTAGCGGGAACGTCGGAGTTGGTATGTTCAACAAGCTGACGGTGGTCACAGACGCGCAGGAGTCTGTGGCGCCCGCGCCGACCCCCGGAGCGCCGGCCGCGGGCGCCGGCTACGGACCCGGCGCTGAGGCCAAGCTGCGGCTTCAGGAGGGGCAGAGGAAGCAAAGTGAGTGTTGTTAAGGCCGATTTACATCAGCAAGAACTTACATACAAATTCTTTTTCTCAAAATGGCCCGTAAACTGGACGTTACTCGCTACATATTGGAAGGTAAAGTGTATAGTTTAAGGTCAGATCAAAATTAAAAAATATAATATTCTAGGTTCTATTTCAGCAACGTGACAATTTCCAACTTGTTTTATTTATGTTATTGACAATTTATTTGTTTATTAAAATAAAATAAAATATTTGTGGACAATCTTACACAAATCATCCTAGTCCCAAACTAAGCAAAGCTTGCACTATGGGTACTAAGCGACGATATACATATACTTATATAGATAAATAAATACTTAAATACATAGAAAATATCCAAGACCCAAGAACAAATATTCGTGCTCATCACACAAATAAATGCCCCGGCCGGGATTCGAACCCGAGACATCCAGCTTCGTAGGCAGGGTCACTACCAACTAAGCTAAAGCGGTCGTCAAAAATTAAATATTGTATATTCTCAAGTTGGCGAAATAGGGGTGAGAAAGGACGTTATTAATATTAATAAGTATTTTATTTGCTTCTCCAGTATTCGTGCCAAACGCGACCAAGCAAGTGGCGCCAAAAGGCACCTCCGTGATCCCCGTACCCGAAGGCAGGATGCGTCTCATCGAGCAACAACAGTACAGCTCCAGCCTAGAAGCCAACATCTCCCGCCTTGAACCCAGGTTAGCAGTTAACAGTCTTTTGACCCCGAAATGTTTATTTCGTACCTACACTTTGTTTTGACATTTAGAGGCCTTTTACACCTCTAAAACTTACTTGACTATGGCGACCCTTTATACCTCCGCTTATATGTATATTTCACCACAGAGTCTTATTTCTGTATTATAGGATAAGTTCAGTAAATCTATGCCCAAGTATTTATCTGTTGGTTGCTGTTGCTCTGTATATAGTGAGCGCCATCCACGACGACGCGCCCCTCCACAGCGAATCTCATACTAATATGTGCGCAGTTGGATGGCGCGCACTATACATGTCACTAAATGATATCATTGTAATTGTATTGTAATTTTTGACATGTAAAAGAGCCCTTGCAGCCTATTTGCAGAATAAATGTTTGATTTTGATTTCAGGGTCCACAGCGTCGCTAAAACCTCCCCTTACGCCTCCCCTATGGCTACCAGAAAAACAGAACCGAAAAGCCTAGGGCAGTCCCCCAAAATATCAGCCGCTATAAGCAACGGGGCAAAAAATCCATTTGAAGAAACCTACGATGACACTAAAAACCCGTTCGCTGACGACGAGGTCAATGACCCCACGAACCCGTTCGCCGAAGATGACGACTACGATAAGAATCTGAATCCGTTCTCATGAAGCTAGTGGTGAGAGCTGTGTGATCTCAGTACTTTTAGGGTTGGAACGTCGATTTAATATACCCTAGATACACTATCCGCCTGGCAAAAACATCAGCGCTCAAGAGTGCTTAAATGCCTTCTAAGCACTCTTGCGCTTGGAGTCGCGCGCTAGCCACTGTCGCGTCAACATGCCCAAGTGCTCCGTAAAAACTCGTAACTGGTCGTAAGGTTAATTCGGATTGCTTGCAGGCCTAGACCTGTGTCGTTGGTGAGACTTGTAGCCTTCGTTAGAAGTAGAAAACGAAACCGTCTTTGGAATAACATGTGTTCTTTCATAAGAAGTTATTTCAAAACTATACAACTTGTTTCCAGAATATTTGCATTATAGTGGTGGGTTTAGAGCGAATGATTAGAATGCTTTTGTTTGCATGGTCTAACCAATCAATCAATAATAATTTATTTCGGAAACGTCCATATCGTATTAGTAACAATGAACCTTAAAAACTATATTAGTAACTCTAAACTTCATTCATGTTGAGTCAGGATGGCTTCATACAGTTGTGTTTTTTTCGATGCGCAACATTAAATATTAACACTATAGGTAGATAAAATTGATATTACATTAGGGTCATAAAAACTTGAAAAAACAAAAGTCGTCTCTCCTGTGGTCAATAGTTAACGGCTTATGAGCATGTAAGTTATGATTTTATTACATGGATTTATAGAAACGGAGATGCCGTTTATGCGGGTTACGAGACCTATCCAAAATTAAGCTTTGTAGCCCTTAACTTTTGATTTGTCCACTGTAAAGACGCGAACCTAAATCTGTTTATGACCCATTACTCTTACTCCTAACCAAGGTTTTACTAGCTGTGTAATACAACGTATGTCAGATTCTGTGTATGTTTATATTGAAATGATTATTTGTAGGTATTGTTATCGAGATTCTAAGGTTAGTACAGTCAGCGTCATATACTATGTAGCAGCTAAAGTCGCCAAGTAGTTCGGTACACCATATATTTTGTATGGTGTACCGAACCATTTGGCCACTTTGGATACTACATACTATATGATGCTGACTGTACAAGAAGCCGCGATGTAGCCTATCCCCCAACTCTCTCGCACTCATTCAGTTATAAATAGAGGGAAAGAGATACAATTTGGTGCGTCATAATGGCTGCCAATTGTACTAATCGAGATACTAATGTTAGTACAAGGGGCCGTGACGTAGCCTGCCGCCCGTCTCTCTCGCACTCTAATCAGTTATAAGCAGAGGGGAAGAGAACATTTGGTGGCGTCATAATTGCTGCATTGCTGGCCAATTGTAGTATGTATATGTAGTAAACGTAGTATAGCGCGCGGCTGCGCCCGCGCATTCAGTCAATAAATAGCTAAGTTACCGCGCATACGTGTGTTTGACTCCGCCACCCCGTTTCACAGTTACAACAGTGGCGACGACATCGCGAATTAAATTGTCACGCGTGCAAATACATAATGGCCAGATTAGCAGTCGGCTCATTAACAACATTTAACCACGAAACACAGGAGTGGTCAATTTATAAAGATCGATTGGAACAATGGTTCCTAGCGAACGATATCGGGGTGGACGAAAAAAAAGATAAGCGGCGAGCGATCCTATTGAGTAGCTTAGCGGAATCTACCTACAGACTCGTGCGTGATTTAGCTTTACCAGCCTCAGTAGGTGATTTAAATTATATACAAGTGATAGAATTGTTGGATGGTCACTTTAAGACGAAGAAATGTGGCTTCGCGGAGAGATTTAAATTTCACAGTTCTACTCAACAGCCAGGGGAAAATATGGCGGAATGGGCGGCGCGAGTCCGTAATCTAGCGATTCATTGCGGTTTCACGGCGGCTACATTAAATGAAGCTTTGCGGGACCGGTTCGTACTAGGAATGGCACCAGGACCGGAACGGGATAAATTATTCACGCAGAAGATGGACGAGCTCACACTAAGCGGAGCGTTGGACATCGCCGAGAGCGTCCGTTGTGCGAGATTGGGCTCACAACAGGCGTCAGTACAGCTCGCAGACACGCAAGGTCGAGAACCCCTGCAGCAGGTGTATAAGGTGCACGCGACGCCGGCGCCCAGGCGCCGGGCGCCGGTGCCCGAGGCGCGCGAGCCCCCGGCCGGCGCGCGCGCACCACCAGCGGCAGGAGCTAAGCCGCCTGGCTGTCCGGCGTGTGGCTATACTAATCATCAGATTGAAGCGTGCAAATTTACGCGTTATAAGTGTAAGCAGTGCGGTATGAAAGGACATCTAAGAAGGATGTGTCCCTCACGATCTGTAGGTGGTCAATATTTTATCGAGTGCGGCCCGGACGGCGAGGATTATGATGATGATGGTAAGCAGGAAAGAATTTGTAATATCCGTACATATAGAGGGGAACCAATGCGGGAATCTGTTCTGATTAGTGATATTGAATTGGATTTTGAGATTGATACCGGCTCCTCCGTTACAGTTTTGTCTGAGCAAATTTACCAACAGCATTTTTCACAACTAACGCTAAAACCAAGCACAACCATTTTGCAAAGTTACAATGGGGGCCAACTAATGGTCTTAGGGGTTTTATCCCTACCGATTGCGTACAAAGGTCAATGTCACAATATTGATGTTTACGTAGTTCGTAACGGTGGCCCACCACTACTGGGCCGAGATTTTATTTCCCGATTTAACTTACAAGTAGCCTCGGTCAACAAATGTGACGATGTATTGGAGGAAATTACGTCACGTTATCCTAACTTGTTTTCTAGTAACCTAGGGTGCTGTAAAGATGTCACAATTAATTTAACTACAAAACCTGACTCACAACCCATTTTTCGTAAGGCTCGGCCGATTCCGTTTGCACTTCGGGAGCGCGTCGGTAAAGAAATCGACCGGTTAGTCGATTTAGGAATTTTAGTACCCGTCAAATCATCTGAGTATGCTAGCCCCATAGTGCCCGTATTAAAACAGGATAAATCAATAAGAATTTGCGCGGATTATTCAGCCACGTTGAATAAACAATTAATAGTAGAAAAATACCCACTGCCGAGAGTGGACGAATTATTCGCGAAACTTCATGGAGCGAAGTATTTCTCGAAATTGGACCTTTCACAGGCGTATAACCAATTTAGGCTAAACGAGGCTTCGCAGATGTTGACCTGTATTAATACGCACAAGGGATTATTTAAATACACTCGTTTAGTTTTTGGCCTCTGTAGTGCCCCTGCTTCGTTCCAGAGATGTATGGAAACCCTGTTGTCAGGCTTAGATGGAGTACTAGTATTCCTGGATGACATTCTAGTCGTCAGTAAAAGTAAACAGGAAAATATAGATTTATTGCATAAAGTGTTCCGTAGGCTGGAAGAAGCAGGGCTAGTGCTACAAAAAGAGAAATGTTCGTTATTCCAAGAGACCGTTTCCTACTTGGGCTTCGTCATTGATCGCCATGGTATCCATAAATCCTCCGGAAAGGTTACATCAATTCTGGAAGCAAAGGTCCCGAGTAACTGCTCGGAGCTTAAATCATTTTTAGGCCTCGTTAATTACTATAGGATGTTCATTAAAGATGCATCATCAATTTTAAGTCCTTTGCACAAATTATTACAAAAAAATGTCACGTGGCAGTGGAATGCTGAGCACGAGGAGGCGGTGACTACTATTAAACGCGCACTGACATCGGAAGACACGCTGGCCCACTTCAACCCTGACGCAAATTTGATATTAACAGTAGACGCGTCACCATCGGGGCTTGGAGCTATTTTATCCCAAGTGGAGGATAAAATAGAAAGACCGGTAGCGTATATGTCCCGTTCTCTTACGACGGCAGAAAAACAATACAGCCAAATACAGAAGGAAGCCACAGCTATTATATTTGGCGTACGCAAATTCCACCAATACCTATATGGTCGTGCGGAACCCTTCATACTGAGAACGGACCATAAACCTTTGCTGTCTATCTTCAACCCAGATAAGGGCGTACCCGAGATCACGGCAAACCGGTTACAACGCTACGCAATTTTTTTATCAGCCTATAATTTTAAAATCGAATATGTAGCAAGCGCTCGTAACTCCGCCGATTATTTAAGCCGAGCCGTGAATGAGTCACAACGCGGGAACAATAACACTATTGATAACACAACATATATAAATTTTGTATGCGAAGGCGAACAGTATATCTCCATAGAAGAGGTAAGCCGTGAGTCTCTCATGAATAAAACAATTTCGCTAATAATGAAATACGTACAAAACGGTTGGCCAAATAAGGTAAATGACCTAGTAATTAAACCATATTATAGTTGTAGGTACGAATTATCAATCGAGCAAGGCTGCCTAATGAGGGGTCATAAAATTGTTATTCCCTTTAGTTTACAAAGTAAGGTCTTAAGTGAATTGCATAAGGGGCATTTCGGCGTAAACAAAATGAAGACAGAAGCACGCGAACGGCTGTGGTGGGCCGGCATATCAGCTGATATTGAGCGCTGGGTTGCATCGTGCAGCGTCTGCAACTCGCTCCGCGCCGCCCCGCCGCGCGTCCCGCTCGCACCTTGGCCTTACCCGACTGGAGTATGGCAACGAGTACATGTGGATTTCCTCGGGCCAATTAATAATAAGATGTTTTTAGTTATCGTAGACGCGTATTCGAAGTGGGTGGAGTGCTTTGATGTTACGTCGGGCCATGGATCTCGGGTAGTAATAGATAAACTTTGCGAAGTGATGGCGCGGTTCGGTCTGTTCAGTACAATTTGCTCAGATAACGGCAGTTCTTTTGTGTCGTCAGAATTCAAAGACTTTTGCTCGCGGAACGGTATAAAACTCATAACAACACCAGCCTATAGCCCCGCGAGTAACGGCCAGGCCGAGAGTTACGTAAAGATAATTAAAAAAGCGATTAAATCAATACTTTTGTCAGGTACTAATTCAAGAGATATACATATGAAGTTACAAGATTTCTTATTACGCTATCGAAATTCTATCCATAGTACTATCAACAGATCCCCTGCTGAGGTTTTATTCGGCCATAAGTTAAGATCTACACTCGACTTACTTAAACCTGCCGTTTCATCTCCGTCCGACCCAGCACTCGATAAAATTGTTAAAGCTAAACAGTGCTTACAGCGTGAGTACTACGCTGGCTCACGCAACGTACACTTTAATATAGATGAGCCAGTTTTAGTGCAATGTGTAGTGAATCAAAAGAAAATTTGGACTCGCGGTACCATTACGCAGAAATTGGGTAATACCTTATTTGAAGTGAAACTTATGAACTCTAATAAATTAGTAAAAAAACATGCGAATCAACTCCTTAAATATAGAGGGAGGGAGTTAGCAGTGGAGATACTGGACCAGCAGCCGGTGGCCAACCAAGGCAGGGAGCCCGAAGAGGAAGAAATACCGGCCTTCCTTTTTGATGAACCTGTTTCGGCCAGTACGGAGTCCCCGACTGCGGACCCGGACCCGGGCCCGCCAGCCTGCAGCCCCAGCGAGCCCGCGCCGGACGCCACGACGCCGCTGCCAGCGGAGGCCGCGAGCGCTGACACTTTCATGTGGTCGGACTGCGACGAAAGCCCTACGACCCGCGTAGAAGTTGTACCGGCGCCTCCAGGTGCAGAAGGTGATTCCGCGGAGGTGGGCTACGACAACGAGAGCGCTCCAGGTCCTAGTACTCGCTACCGCGAGGGTTATTCAAAACGACCCAAGGACAAAATAGATTTTAAGAGATACTTTTAGGTTATGGTGGAGGGATGTAGTAAACGTAGTATAGCGCGCGGCTGCGCCCGCGCATTCAGTCAATAAATAGCTAAGTTACCGCGCATACGTGTGTTTGACTCCGCCACCCCGTTTCACAGTTACAACAGTATATAACCCTTTAGTTAAAGAAGCACGCTAGTTTTTATTACTAAGTGTCTTTTAGAGACGAATATGGCAGTTTAAACTCATATTAACCCATACATACGTGTGCTAAGCCGTAGCAGCATTTTCCATGGTGTCATCATGGGCTTTGAATGGGTTAGGTGTCGTTGATTTTAGAGGGTTTTAATCCTTTAACCGCCGAACTTCAAAAAAGTTACTCGCAATTTTCAACTCTGCCGTAAATCAGGAAGGTGTAACTTCCATATATCAGATGCAGTTCGGGGCCGGCTTTTGAGGAAAGTTGCGGAAATCCTGGGACTTCCAGGACTTTTCATACAAACCAATCTCGGGACTGCAGACTCCAATCAGATAATGGCGGTCAAAGGGTTAACGGATTGAGAAGGGATGAACTGTAAAAATAAATGAATTCTTCTTGCTCTTCGCACTAATACATATGTTTTATGTTGCTCATTGCGTACGAATGAAATAAAAATGGAGTAAACGCTTTATACAATGATTAGGTTTAAATCAACTACCTAATACAGTGCTTAATGTTATTGTATGTTGGGCCAGCTATTATTTCAAAGTGTCCTACCATGCCATTTAAATTATAAGATAAACATTGTAATATTTGTAATGTATATACATATTTTGTTATATATAAAATGTATTATTGTCTTTTAAAGTATTCCTTTTGTATACTGAATCGTAATAATCCTACTGAAAATAAAACGTATAAACCCATGTATTGTTTTACTGGAATTTCAAATTATATAACCATAATACAATAGAAATACTCTTTATTGCATACCTCAATAAAAATACAAAACAATTCAGAAACATGATGTAGCGATATACGCAGAGCCATACCTACTATATACCAGAATAACCATGTTAAATGTATGAAACCGAATGCGTTCTGTGGCGTCACTTGCACGTAGTGACGCGATAAATATGTAATGGCGTGAAATCCTTTTCGTGAATTTGTTTACGTTTGGCCTGTGTGAACTCCATGTTCATTATAATCATTATCTAGGTACCTAATCGGAGACAGAATGCAATATTATAAGACCGCAATTACTTAGAGAATGGGATAGACGTTATTTCATAAACAATTTGACGTAATATTGAAAAACTGTCACCCCCAATCCCATTCTAATCGCGGCTAGGTAATATCATAAGTCGATGTACATTAACGAAATCTCTAATTTATACTTACGCGATTAAGAAATCCAATGATACGCCACTCATTTTATAAACCTGACCTGGATATTAATGTAAGCAACAAGTGTGTGTGTGTGTGTCAAGGAACATTTCACTTTTGTGTGTTGAGCTATACATGCACATTGTCTATGTTTGCGTCAGCGTAGGAGCTATAATACAAATGCAAATGCGTTTTAAATTGCAATGGTTTTTACGAATACCATTACGGTTCAATTTGGAGTGCGGCAGAACGTGCAGAAAGTTGCCGTGTCTGTCAGCATCGAGGGAGCAAGGCGTCGCCTGTAGCTGTAGTAGCTGTGTATTCATACTCAGCACCGAATCAGTGGTCGTAGATAAAAGGTGCGAAAGAAAAACAACGGTTTGGAAATTTTCAAAGCATTTTATTTATGACCTTTAACACTGTGTATAATATATTTTGATAGTACATTTAGAGCAATGAGTAATATTACCAATCATTACATTGTTTTTATTTTCATAAATTGAATGAAATTTATAAATTATATATATTATATAATTTTCAATATCATTCTCGGCCAACAATCAACAATCACTATCGTAATCACTAGGGCGCCCCCGGGCTCCGGGCAAGCGCCCCAACCGAACAGACCAACCAAACTAACGCAACGAACAAAACAACTACCCTATAAAAATAGCGGTATAGCTTAAAGAGTATACTCTATAAAAATATATATAATCCAGCGTTAGCTGTTATCTCTAATTTAAAAAGACCTTTTATAGGAATTACAAAAATATAACATAAAAACTCAACGTAAGCTTTGCAAACGAAATTTCCAAAAAAATAGTCGATAAACAGTTGCACCCACAACACGACACACCCGTGATTTATCCTGCTATGTCTCTACGTAAACATCATTTTGCTATGCAAAATACATCACTAGTTATTTGAGAAAGTAAATAGTTACAAACTTTGGAATGTTATACAAAATGACTAGAAAAGAAAGGTATGTAAACAATAAAACTGCGTCGCTAGACGCGAGATCTCGCTCGTTGCGGCGTTGAGAGAAAACAACATAATATATACCCAACCTGACACTCGCTGCCTGTAATATATATGTTTATCTGTGTTAAGCACATCGTCAAATATAAAATAGATAAAAAGAACAGTTTTCCGTTGCCATTCAAACTAAAACTCCCAGATTCACATAAGATAATCTCGACGACAATAATTGTAGTAATTTTAGAAATATAACACACAGCATGTCTAGACTTGGATAATACTTTTTTGATCTTAGCCTATCTAGTCTATGCTAAATTAATTATTATCAGGATATTCTCTAGGGTCAGCCGAGCCTACAAGCGGTTTGGCTCGGCGTTTAGGCATAAATCAACTAGGAAATATTTACAACAACTAAACGTCACAAGAGCTTACTTTGTCAAGATGGAGTTAATGGAAATACAAAACAGTCACCTAGAAGCGAGAGTATAGTGACAATATTAAATATAGTTTCAACATCGAAGCGGTAACGAGATTAAGCATTGCTCGGACTTCCGGGTAGGTACATCGAAATAAGTTAATCAAAGAAATATCATCCATATAAAACTACCGTCACATCGAAACTAACTACGCTATGTTTCCTGTATAAATATTAGTGTGAACCTATGGAGCGGTCGAGTGACGTGTGTATATTTATCACACTGAGTGTACGACATTCACGGAACAGAACAACTTTTACTTACCAACTAACATTGTGACTGACAATTATAATAGGTTAAATGAATTTCACGGACCCAATTGTCGGTGCCGTTGACACTCGATTGTGAAATTGAGGGATCTGATTGCGTGGACAATCTGGCGTATAAATCGGATGCAAGGGCACCGAGAGTTGGGCGATAGATAACTGGGCTGGGGAGAGCATGGTGTCACTATGTAGCTACTCTATCACATACAATGTACTACACAGAGAGCACATGACTAGAACCGGTCGGAATGGTTGTGACGCGCCCGACGCGAGGGCGACGGGCGACAGGCGACATACTCCTGCCGAGGTATATTAGCCTACTTTATACAATCCACTCGAACATACCTATATCACTATAGGAACCTAACACGGAAACAATTCAAGGTATAACAGAAAAATACAAATAAACAAGCTACAAAATCAGTAGTGTTATAAATGATGAATAATTTCATGAGACGTGTATTCTACATTTAACTACAATGTTATAATTATTATGTATTTACAATCAATTCTAAACGTGAAACGAAACTTTACGTATGACGTCATACGGACACTGCCACTTCGAACTGGCTATTTGAGCCTCAAAATATATTTACTCTACCGTTCGGGTCATACGTATATACAAGGTAAATTACATTAATAATGTATCCAACATTAGAAGAAAATCTATATAGGTATTTTCAGTAATTTTTCTTTTCACAATACATTCATTTAAATTCTTATATCCCGCCGTAGGTTTGTTACAAAATGGAGCCTATCAGACATTGCCGGCGTACGTAGTTTGTGCGCAATTCAATTAGCTTATACTCAAACAAATCGCGAATGGCCAGCGCTGCGCGTTATGTATCGAGCACAGCGCCAGCGAACTACAAATACAATACAATGTTTAAAAATGTAATAACACACAAGTAAAAAACCTAGTATTGCTGGTGGTATTGGTATATAATTTACCACGATCTACTATAAGATGTGACACGAAGCAGCCATATGACCAATAGGTAGCTCAGCGATACAGCGAAGTTGTAAGCGCTTCACTATTGTATCCGCAAACAAAATGCCGACTGAGGAGATATGGATATCTCTTTCACCCTTGCATGCTATTACCGAGCATATGTCTCAGATTTTTTGGAGCCAGTCGTTCGTTCAGTTTGCGGACACTATAGCTCACAAGTCCTGAAGTACTTATAACTGATCACATTCATACTCTCACTAGTAGTTACTAACAATATCTAGACATTCACTATGGCCGAGATAGGAATACTTGGAATACAGTATTGCGTAGAGTTCTCTGAACTCACTCCAAATAACGTATATAAATGTAACATAATATATAATAACGTGCATCCTTTTGCATGTTTGAAACAGCTCAATAGAGTCTTGTACAATTATTGTTCCTGCATGTTAAAATTCGTCATTTTCATATTACCCCGTTCCGCAGTGCACCGGTTTGGTCCCGCCTCGCACTCTACTTCCAACATGCCTCGCACTAGTCAACATATATAAACATATATGCCTATTACGTATAAATCGTATATAGCATTAAATGCATTTGTTTTATAATACTGTTAATAAATTGGGGATACGCTTAAATAATTGATCGAGTCTGGACTTACTATAGTTTAAAATCATAGTTCATTTCTGTGGTCCCATAATTCTTTGAAAGTAATGTGTTGCAACTTTATAAGGGATGAAACCGTGGACCACGCATTCATAAACGTCATCTTACTGCCTCAAAAGTCAATTACATTATCTTGGCCCGCTACCAAACCAGCCACAATTCTCACGAAGCTCTCATTCAGATTTAGATGTTATTTATGATGGTTCTTTGAGAGGACTTGTATCACCAACTGAGGAAGACAGGATTGGTATTCAAAGTCCACTTCAAATTTGTATTCTTCAGACTACCACTTAGTTAAAGTTTAGTACTACTGAATTTAAGAGAAAGAACTCTTCCTTCTTTGTCATGATTTCGATAAAATTGTCTACCACTAACGGGGATTAAGGCGTACTGAAACTACCAAAATCCTAAACCATTAAATTGAATTAGGTTATACGACAACCATTCTTTTACACTCCCAGACATTCAGACCGAACACCATTCAATAAACAGTCAGGTGGGCTAACACAACTTGCTGCCAAGTCGTATCTCGCGCGATAGATTTTTCTCTACTCGCGTCGCGTCGCAGCGGCAGTTGGGCTAACCCCGCAGAAAGAGATCGAAATAAGGTTGTTTGTGTTTCATCACTGCGAACAACCAGTGCTGTAAGCCTGTCCAGGCATTCAGACCGAACGCTACCGCTAACATTCAGAGATCGATACACCGTTGTCTTTTAACACTGCGACAATGAGGTTCGCAACTTTCACCGCATTTGGCATGTAAAACCTATGCTAGCGCCATCTGTAATAAGTTACGACCGGCCAACCTCTATGAGGTTGGCAACTGTCACCGCATTTGGCATGTAAAACCTATGCTAGCGCCATCTGTAAAAAGTTACGACCGGCCAACCTCAGTCAGGCATTCAATCCGAACACCGTTCGCAATCATTCAACAACATAAAACAAGCCCCAGCAGTTTCAATGGCAAGGATGCACGTTAGTACGCTGAGTGGCGACGCGCTTAATAAACGAGGATAGACTCCATGGTGAGGGTGTCTCATGCCGGCGCGGGCGCTGCCTTGTCGCCGCGGCGCGCTGACCGAGACCTGTGTGACGGAGACTTTACGCGTGTATATTGATGTGGGCCGAGCGAGCCAGCTCTTCAATTGGTAAGGGCCGGCGCAGTAAGAGCTGTATTTCATCACGACGCGCCCCTCCACAGCGAATCTCTTACTAATCTATACACCATTGTACGGATTGGGCTGTGTAGGGGCGCGTCTTCGTGGATGACACGCACTATACTCTGTTTTTTTTTTTATCTAGAAAGTCCTAGTCTTGAAAGTCCTATACAAGTTCTATGCACGAATTGGCAAGAAACAAATGAAACCACCATACATTTTACAATGGAAGTTCGTTATAGATAATAAAAAAACAGGCTATAGCGCAGCATAGCGCTGGGCATGAGCTGTCTCGCGCGAGAAACTACCTATATTTTAAGGGTTCTTTAAAACGAGAAGGAGAGTTTATCTCTTGCGTGAGACAGTTCACGCGCAGTTTTGTAGCCGTGCAAAAGAGTTGCTTTGTCAATATATATTTTAAGCCATTCCTATTAACGATTATACTTCAACGCTTATCGTGGCGCATCAAGATACTAGAACGCCCAGAATATTTTTCGCGGGCACCATTAATTTTTATTGAAATAAGTGCATAACACTATATATTGACAAATTCAAACTCGTCTACCCCTTACAGCGCCGGCCCTAATGAACAAGAAATAGACTGCAAATGCTAACAGATAAAACAAGTTAATCAGATAATCAATAATCTATAAAATTACTGTGTCACTATTACTCATTAACATGTGAACGGGGTAAAAAAGAGCAAAGTCATGATATTTATATCTTCATCTCGATCTTCAGATCTTTTAAGATGGCAATAAATTAAACATAGCACAATGAAGCTAAAACCAACACACCGATTGGCAGTTGACTACTGAATAGATTGTAGTATGAGTGATTGAAATTTCGACGAGATGTATGACTTCTTATTCTAAGAACCTCAGTTTTTTAATTAGTCACCAAAAAGCTTGCTTGCTCAAAGGATGTTTAAAATTATCCAATGGGGCTGTGACCTGATGATTATTATCAAACACTGGGGTGTCAATATTATCGTGATATTCCATCGAAACGAATCAAACTTGATATTGGACTTTGCTTCAATATTCGTCAATACCCACGTCATACATGTGAGTGTATCGCGTGATCATAATCACGGTGTATAGTACTTTTATCTCACGAGCGCGGGTTGGCCATTGTTGTAGTTGTGACACATACGCATACATAGAGAACGTCAACTCATAGCTCCTACGCTGATGCACACATAGACAATGTGCATGTATAGCTGAACACACAACCATGAGTCACCCGCGCTAGTGAGACAATAGTAGATTGTGTCACAAGGGAGCAAAATGACATATTTACGGCGTGGGCGTAACTTGAATCCTGAACGAAGAGAAGGATTATGTAATAGAATCCTGAGCGTAGCGAGGGATTCTAAAATATAATCCTGAGCGTAGTGAGGGATTCAAGAATTAACGCCCAAGGTGGAAATAATTTTGCTTCCATGTGACACATACTGCTTTTCACATCACCTATTGAGGATAATGAAAGATCTGAAATAACAATGGTTGTGCATTTATTTTATCATAACCGATACTAATAACTTATTACTCGTTACAGAAAAGTGCCACTTTGATCCCTCCTAGCAGGGAAGAAAAGTGCCATTTTGATCCCTCCTAGCAGGGAAGAAAAAGCCCTTATCCGAATAGGTGATGTGAAAAAGTATACTATAAACGATCATTTGATTGCTCCCCAAGAATAGAATTTGTAAAATTAACCAAAGAAGGAACATAGGTAATGTTTCGTTGCAAGTACAGTATGAAGTGCTCACCTGATCTGTCCGGCGAGCAACGGGTTGATGGCGTAGAGCCAGTCGTGCACTTCCTTGTCGCCCAGGGTCTGAAGCAGGTAGCCGCGCTCCTTGCTCACCACGCTGCAAGAACACTCCGACATCAACACACATGCAATACAATATTCTGACCCACGTTCCGGCTCTTACCTGTACTCTTAGTATAAGTTTTTTCGAAACAAAACACAAACTAACACGTTTGAATTTAGTCTCAATTTATATGGCAAAAAATAGTTACCACCTAAGGCCACCAGGGGCGCTGTTCGCGTTGCCTTACAAAATGAGATGAGACTAAGCGCTAACGCATTCGTTTGTTTTTTGTTTCGAAAAAACTTATACTAGAGGTCCAACAAATTTCTGTTGCCCTACAGCATTTTCGGCACATTTGGAGCTGGTCAGAGCCGGACATAGTTCAGTAAATGGGTCATAAACAGATTTAGGTTCGCGTCTTTCCTGTGTACATATCAGAAGTTAAGGGCTACAAAGCTTAATTTTGGACAGGTCTCGTAACCTGCATAAACGGCGTCTCCGGTTCTATAAATCCATGTAATAAAATCATAACTTACATGCTTATAAGCCGTTAACTATTGACCACAGGAGGGACGGCTTTTGTTTTTTCAAGTGTTTATGAGCCAAATATCATTTACACATTTTATGTTTAAATATGTAATACTGTATGATTTTATTCCAGGTGTTACAATATATATTGAGTATTCTGGTATTTAATAAATTAGAAACAGCCACAATACAAGAATATTTGAATAACACATCGTGCCAATCAATTGGCGTAAATCCACAAAATGCTGGAATAACATCCCTCCTTATTAAATTGTCTGAAAATTCAAAAATGTCTGAAAGTATATTTACTTGATGAACAAGTGTAGCAGTAGTAACGTACCTGAACGTGTTCGGCATCCGCACCATCTGCTCCTGGTCCTCCGAGTACTCGACGTGCGCGTTGGCGAGGTTGATGACCGCGCGCTCGATCGGGTCGCGCTCGTCGCGGTAGATGAACACGTACGGCCGTCGTACGACCTGAAATTGTACCATAGTACTGTTTAGATGCAAGTCTTGGATACGTAGAACGAAACTACATATATGTATTTGACCCAGTACAGCTTTTGTATACTGATGCCAACTCTGAGTCAGAAGGCTGAGAAGGGGGATGTGGGCGCCGGCGCCGAGATATGTACGATATGTGCGCGCGACTCGCAATGAACATCGATGGTCAGCAAAGCATATGACCCCCGACATGAGCGCATTCAGCGCGCAATGATTTATTCCGCGCCCTTCAAAATATCGTCATTCCTTGATTTATTTTCATTCGGCATGTAGGCATTCAGGCACCCCTGGGTTGCTGTCGCTTAGGGCGGTCGTAGGTATGCCAGAGCTGAGTTAGGCTGAAGCGGCAAGAGCGGGTTCCGTGGGTCACGTACGGTGCTGTCTGAAAACCAGCGCTGCAGGTGTCTAACAGCTCGGCATAATGCTGAGACACCAACCGATTCGCTGCCACGGAGACACGCATTATTTGATATGTTCCAAGTACAGTCTTTTGTGCAGTGAATAAACAGGTACTATGTCCTAATATAGTCACCAGCCAGCGCTTCTTCCAGCCGTGCGTGCCGTGCTGCAGCACGTTGAGGTGTCCGCGGCGCGCGACGGCGGCCGACACGCGCACCTCCTCGCAGTCGGGCACGTACAGCGCGCCGCCCGCGCTCAGCCCCGCCCCGCCCCACGCCGCCATCGACTTCTCTAGCAGCGCGCGCTCCGGGGAGCATAGTCTGTACCAACATTTCATGTCTTTAACACACTGTTTATAGGGCGTGTCATTCACGTCGACGCGCCCCTCCACAGAGAAGCTCATACTAATCTGTGCGAAATTGTACGGATTGGGCTATGAAGGGGCGCACCTTCGTAGACAACAGGCACTAGGTATAAACTTGAGGCAAAGCTACATTGTATTTAGAGCTGGTTCAGATGAGGCGATTTACGCGCGTCTCAAGCGCGCGTTTTATGGTCCGGCCTGACGGCGCATTTGAAACGCGTGTAGTGTGTAGTGGCCAGATCCGTAATGATCATACTCAATTTTTAAAAATAGCATCCGAAATATCGCTTGTGCCCATTTCTTCGCAGCGTAGTGGACGCTAGCACGGCGGCCCTATGACCTCGACTAGCGCACCTGCGATCGGCACGCGATTTACGCGCAATGGGCGACTATCTATCTACAGTCAGCACCAAAGGTCATACGCATCATACGCATATGAAAACGTCAAAAGTCTTTACTGAAAGGGAATAAGAGCTTTTGACCTCTTCGTATGCGTAGTTAGTTTTGATGTTGACTGTACCTCGCACGTAAAACGCCTCATCTGAACCAGGCCTTTAACTTGTGACTTTTGAGAAAGCTTGGTTAATTATATTCGGATCAATGTGCTCCAAAATAACCATATTGAGAGAGCGTGCATGAAGCTCGGGGTTAAACACGTGATCGGCTAGGATTACATAAAGGGAGGTAAAATATATCCACACCCATTTACACGAACTGTTACGTTTAGTATCGGCAGGTGATCATAATAAATGTAAATTAGGGACTTCATAAGATTATTTCCTGACCTTGATTATTTAGCGTATCACTATATTTTAGCAGCGACCTTAACTATAGATTATAATTAACAATTACATAGGTAAAGGAAAGTTAGAAGGCAAAAAGTTAGTGGCGTACAATGTTGCGTAAATTATTAGTAGTATTGTAAGTTAGGATTAAATTGAGCGTTTAAGGTACACCAGCCCTCAATGCGTTCAATGGCCTAGCTACAAAAGGCTATTGGCTCGGCCACGACTTTGAACGCAAGCGGCAACGGTGCGACATACGTGTGAGCGAAAGACCGAAGTTCGGCTTCTCGCTTTCTCGTATGGCACCGCTGCCGCTCATGCTCGTGGTCGACCCGCAAGTCTTAACACCGCTAAACTGAGACCCGCACGGAAGGGTAGCGGGGGGCACCCTTTGACGTCTCCCCTTTTGCCCCACTCCCGTCGCAGGCGCGGTCTGATAATGTTTTTTTAATCTGACTGTGGCTTTATAGGCCGGGCCCAATAAAGCGGTTGGTGAGAGTGGCCTGGGCAAAATGCAGGGGATCACATCTCGGCCTTTTGGCTAAGATCAAATTGTAGTAGGCGCGGTCTGAGTTAAACGGTTCACCTGTTCACCTATAGCGCTTTAAGAAACTCGGCAGCCATTATGATTAGAGTAGGTGTTAATTTAAATGATGCCAAGCTATCTAAATTATAATTTTCAATCAAAGTTAAAATAGAAAAATTATACGAGAAAGGTGGGATTTGAACCCACGACCTCAGGAAGCCGTACATTGCTCTTAACCAACTGAGTTACCGTTTGGTATCCATTGTGGTGGTGAATCTTTCAATCATTACACTCTGCTAATTAAACCTTATGCGGGATTTACATTACGAAACTAGTTTCATGCATTTTTGATTACATTGCGGGCTGCGGACTGCCGAGGTAAGACGAGGGCGATCAAAGCCCGCAATGTAATCAAAAATGCATGAAACTAGTTTCGTAATGTAATTCCCGCATTAGGGAGGCTCGTAGCGACATCTAAAGCTAAGTAAGCGTAACTTCAGAAGCGGCACTAACGTCCCACCCCACCTGTGGCGTATAATTTTTCAATTTATCACTTTGATTAAAAATTAAGGCATGTCCCGAATCACGCTTACAGCGCTCAAAGCACGCTAACGATCAGACCGATTCACGCTCATAGCGCTTACATGAAATGTCGTGACGTCACTGATGATGTCATGGACGGCGCTTACGGTGCTCACACTCCCAGGCGTAGGTAAGCACCTTGAGCCAAACGTCAAGTTGAGGTTTGATATACATGACAGTAAACACGGGCTATGAGCGTGAATCGGTCCGATCGTAAGCGCGCTCAACCGAATAACGGTCCGAAACAAAACACTACTCACGCGGCCTTGAGCGCGCTATTTGATTCGGACCGGCCGTCAGCACTGTAAGCGCTGCGAGCATTTTTAGCGTGATTCGGAACACGGCTTTAGAGTAGGTGTTGTTCTGTAGTACCTCAGTATTATCGACGCTATCGTCCAAGGGTATGGCGTGCATGGAAGGGGGAGCCGAGCGGGATACGACAAAAAGCTAAGAAAAAAAGAACCAAATAAAAGACAGCGAAGTCAACTGCAGCGTTTAAGCTAAGAGACTCCGTAAAAATATATGTTCAAATAACAGCTCGATAATAGAAAATAATATTGAAATAATTAAAATGATAAGTTAATAAAACGGATAGGATTAACACATAAAAACGACACGGAATTTTAAGGGTTATTTATGGAGCTTGTAGTAATAAAATAACACTTACATTAATGAACAATGAATATAATCTTTTTTAGATATTATGATGTGTTTGTTAGGTGTATGGTTCACTTAAGAAATAAAAAATAACATGTAGTTGCAAGGTACGTAACATGGCAATGACCGCTAAACACAACACTGACAACCGTGTCTATACTTTAACTACATATCACTATTGAACTTTATTTTACAAGTGATAGAGTCGAAAATCACTTTCTTGACTTTACCGCAAGCATAGACACGGCTTTTCTATGTACGACCGCTCGTAGATTACAAAAATCCTGTACAGTGTAAAACGAGTCTTACCCCGTAGTCACAAAGTGATATAAAGTACTCTTATATTAGGAAATCCTGTACAGTGCAAAACGACCCCTATGCAGTATTCATAAGGTGGCATATATGACTCACTGACTACCGCAAGCATAGACACAGCATTACTGGCTATGTACGGCTCACTCGTACATTAGGATAATCCTGTACAATCAATTTGATTTCTGGGCCCCTTTGTACCTACGCACAGTGACATGATGACGATGGTGAGTGAGTGACGACCGCTTTAGCCTAGTTGGTTGTGACCCTGGCTACGAAGCTGGAGGTCCCGGAATCGAATCCCGGTCAGGGCATTTGTTTGTTTGATGAGCACGAATATTTGTTCCTGGGTCTTGGATGTTTTCTATGTATTTAAGTATATAAGTATGTATATCGTCGCTCAGTACCCATAGTAAAGGCTTTGCTTAGTTTGGGAGTAGGTTGATTTATTTATTTATCTATATAAGTATGCATATCGTCGCTTAGTACCCATAGTACAAGCTTTGCTTAGCTTGGGACTAGGTCGATTTGTGTAAGATTGTCCACAAATATTATTATTACATTAATATGAGGACCTCTAGCGGCTTTCATATAGATTTTCACTGTGACAAGGTACGAAGTGGCCCGCTAATCAAATAAGTTGACCGCGCATTGTAAAACGAGCCTTATCCAGTAGTAATAAGGTTGCATGTTGTACTCACTCGAAGCTGCTCGCACTGTGCACGGAGGAGAGCAGCGAGGGGGTTGAGACGTCGGGCGCGAGCCCCTCGTCCACCGGCGAGGCGGGCGATACTGCGCCCTCCGCGTTGTTGTTGGATCCTATTCGGCCTGTACACAACGTTCATTGTAATCTAAATATTTCCTTTTCCTTTCGATTTCCATTTACATTTTTTCACTAAAGAATATTATCGTCCTATTAATCGGAACGAGCGTCCAAAGACATAAGCCGTGTTCCGAATCACGCTAAAAATGCTCGCAGCGCTTACAGTGCTTACGGCCGGTCCAAATCAAATAGCGCGCTCAAGGCCGCGTGAGTAGTGTTTTGATTCGGACCGCTATTCGCTTGAGCGCCCTTACGATCGGCCCGTGTTTACTGTCATGTTCATATATCAAACGTCAACTTGACGTTTGGCTCAAGGTGCTTACGCCTGGGAGTGTGAGCACCGTGAGCGCCGTCCATGACATCATCAGTGACATCACGACATCTCATGTAAACGATATGAGCGTGATTCGGTCCGATCGTAAACGCGTTTTTAGCGCTGTAAGCGTGATTCGGAACATGCCTATAGTGTACAGTAACAGCCCGAAAAGACCGAGACCTGTGCTAGGGCTAGTTACGTTTTATGTAGACAATATTTTTAGAGAGTGATCGGTTGATATTGTGCCATCTACAGAGAGTCGGCATAAGACAGAAATAAACTATAATAAATATAAACTAAACCATATTAGGCGCACATGTGTTAGTAGTGTGTGTAACTAAACGGCTATCGAGCCAATCGGCGATATGCGGTAGTAAGTGTGAAGTGCTAGTTACGCGGTATTGCACTATCCCCGACGATATCTAGGACTGTCGACAATGACGTCACTTGTGTTCAATGACGTCACCTTTTTTTAGAGCATGCTACAATACAAACCTTGTATAAGTTTGAGGAACTTGGTGGCGAGCTCCCGCTCGGTCGGCGTCATCTCCCACGGCTCGTACAGCGCCTCGTCGCGCCCGTGCGCGCACTCCGCCGCCGCCTTGGCCGCCATGTTGCACACCTCCTGCGAATTAAACGAGTCATCATCATCATATCAGCCGAAATACGTCCACAGGTCTCCCCCAAAGACCGCCACAATGACCGGTCCTGCGCTACCCGCATCCAGCGGACCCCCGCGACCTTTACCGGGTCATCAGTCCGCCTTGTGGGGTCTACCCACGCTACGCCTTCCGGTACGTGGCCGCCACTCGAAAACCTTTCGACCCCAATAGCTTCTACGAGCAACCCACCGTCACTTATGTTTAGCGATTCGAAGGACTATATCGGGTACTTTGCTTGTGGTACGGATGGAATGCCATTCCGTAACGGAATAATATATTACTATTCTTATTTTTCAAAATGTTTTAGAATAGGTTTTTGTTTCGTTCGATTCATAAACAAAACAAACTTGTCACTATTTTCCATTACAATAGATTAATTTCATCGTCAATTTTTATAGTATCGTGGGCGGCTAGAGGGTCTTGAGGAAACCGGTATATCAATACAAGGACTAGTTTCCCTATGGGTTTGAAGGTCAGATGGCAGTGGCATTCCTAAAACTAGTGCATTGACGTAAGGATATTAGGACAAACAAGGTGTCAAAGCGGACTCGGGGCCACTTGGCGCCGAACCGAGAAAACGCTTGGACGATGATGGTGAGTCACTAGAGGATAAAGCCTTATTTACAATTTCACACACGCGTGCGAGTTTCATTACACTGCGGGTCACCCAGGTACAACGAGTTCCATCGCTCTATAAAACCGCGCAGTGCAGTTAAACTTGCATGAAAGTGTCGTACTGGCCGGAACATACCTTCTCTGTCTTGGTGAAGTCGTTAGGCGCGATGGTGTTCTCGTGCCCGTGGCGCAGTCGCTCGCGCAGCGCCAGGAAGTGCCGCGTGCGCCCGACTTGTTCCAGCCGCGTCATCTTCTCTAGCTCCCACTGTAACCATACATATATTTTTTTACAAGTGTTCTTATGATTGGTCTCCTATGGGGCCAGTTTCTTTTTGTGGATATAGAATAGAATAGAATATTTATTTAAAATCCTTATAACTAACGTATATATCTTGAGGACAAGAAGAAAAGAACTAGTAGTGTCACGAATAGACTGTACCTGATGATCAAATATGAGCGAGTCTCCGCGCGGACGCCAGCCGTGTAGATTCTCTTCTCCTCGCACGTATGTGCCGCTCGTGTCTAACACGCGTCTCTGTCGCCGTTGAACGCCTGTCAAAAGAAATGGAAGAAAATTAGCCCCGTGTTGCGAATCACACTAACAACGCTCACAGCGCTTACGAGTACAGTGCTGACGGCCGGTCCGAATCAGTTAGCGCGCTTTGAGCGCTGTGAGCGTGAGTAGGAACATAACCTAGGACAGCAGATTTGAATCGGTCGTGATCGTCGACGTTTTAAAAATAATTTGATCCATTTATTCAGCCCGCTGTCATAATGCGTTATGAGTATATTAGAGTAGAAGAGTGTAGCGGAGAGGTCCAGTGGAGTTCTTTTAAAAGGAGAGACGTCAGTCATTGGGGGATGCCTGGGTTATGTGGTATTTCTAACCACTAAAAACGACCATTTTTACCGCTACCGCGGCCGCTACCGTAGGCCGCTACAATGTGTGATAGGCTTTAAGTGGTCGAACTATAACGACAAGTCCATGGCGGTCAACTAATTTCATTTCTGGGCGACTTCGTACTTTATCACAGTGAAAATGTATATGAAAGCCGCTAGAGATCTCATATTAATGTCACTGTGACAAGGTACGAAGTGACCCAGTGATCAAATTGGTTGTCTTTACGGTATACTGACCGGGTTCCAGAGCTCTATGCAGACTAAGTTCGTAGACGCCGGTGAGCCGGTCGGCGCGCGCGCACTTGGAGCCGAACAGCGCGCGGCGCAGCGAGCGGCCCGTGCGCGCCTCGCGACCCACCACCACCAGCGACAGGTCCTTGGTTATGATGGCCGGTCGGGCGCAGTTCTCCACCTGCTCAATGAACATCGTCGGCATCATCAACTAGTTTCATTTTAAACTAGCTATAGCGGGAGGTAAAATACGATTAGACGCTCATACGATCCGTCCACTTAGATGCACACCCTTACGCAGCACACATAACCGCTCTGACATCATCATCCGATCTACACCTAACACCACACACACACACACACACACACACATAACACAACATCAACACCACACATCTCCATACACAACATCACACAACATCTTCACACAACACACACACAACATCTCACACACATAACATCTTCACTCGAGAAGTCGAGAGCTTGCAGACTGTCTACTACACAGACACTGTACTAGACAGACGAACATGACTAGACATGATTTGCAGACTTATGCCGAGGCAGGTACAAGCAGCATCAAAAGTAGCTACACAAATGAAAAGGTGAAAAGGTTTTGCTCCCTTATAATAATTTTGACCCGTTCATATTTTGATTTTTATAGTACTGACTACTGACCGTAATAAAATTACTTCGCTACCACGGGTTTAACACTTGAAATTAATTCAAAATGCGCGAAACATTTGTAAAATTTCGTGAGATGATGACATAAGGTAACGATGCCGTAAGGTGAGTAATTAAAATCAAATTAAAAATATAAGACGACCAACACCGTTAACGCCATTGTCGTTAGTGAATAATGTACTTCTTCTCGGAGAAATGTTTTACGTTTGAAATTATTTATACATTTCAAATGGTAAATTCATACCGTCACATCATAAGATGTAAAGTCTGTCAAGAATGTCTGTTTGAATCACTGATCCTCACCTCAAGATATGCGCTGAGCGTGATGTATACCACTTCTCCGTTGGCGCTGACCCTGTTCAGCAACGGCGAGCCGTGAAGAGAGCTGTCCCATGCCGCTTCGAACCTGGGACCACACACTCACCACTTGAAAAATCCGGTACAGAAATGGTGCTAACAACTTGCCGGCAAAGGATTTCTCCTAAGAATTAAGGATTAAGGATTTCGCATTTTATCTGTAGCTCACGAGCTAACTATTCGAGCATGTATTCCAATTTAGAGCCTCTTAGGGTCTTCCCAAACCTATCGACGAGGAGTCACTTAAGTCACGCGGAGTAAGTTAAATTTACTTCAAGTGCGAGTGGGACTCGCGCACGAAGGGTTCCGTACCATTATCTATAAAAAATGCAAAAAAAATGACTTATGTATGGCCCCCCTTCAATATTTATTTTATTCTGTTTTTTTTAGAGTTTGTTGTTATAGCGGCAACGGAAATGCATCATCTGTGGAAATGTCATCACTATCACGGTATTCACGGTTCATGAGATACAGCCTGGTGACAGACGGACAGACGGGCGGACAGCGGAGTCTCAGTAATAGGGTCCCGTTTTACCCTTTGGGTACGGAACCCTAAAAACATTGAATGACATACCTGAATACGGCCCGGTCGTCAAGTGTAGGTCTCTCGCCAGGGAATAGGCCAAGAGACAGCGCACCATCTTCTTCGCCATCCGCTGTGTCTTCGTTGGCTTCTGGCGAGTTCCGGATCCGTCCTGCAAACAAACATAATATGAATTTTGAAACTACCTAATGGTTACACAAAGTTCGTTCGATAGAAAATGTAACGGAAAATCGGTTTGGGCCTAACTAGTCTCGTTTTTTCGGAAATACCTATTTTGAAGAATACTGGCGATAACCTCCGCCCGTGTGAACTTTTGTTTACGTAAATAGTGTTTTTAAGATACAAAGAACTGATACGCAGTGCAGAACTGTCTCTTATTGGCAAATAATTGATAACAATGAAAGTTTATAAAACACAATTTGTGAAGTCTGTCCCTATATGTCACACCAGTCAGTCAGCCCCTAACTTGTGCGCGCTCTAGCACACACACTTGTACACAGTCATTTTTGTGTCATTGTGAAATAATAAAATACGAAATATACTTAACACAATGTTTCGCTGCCCAATTGTGTTTATATGTGCGGCGTTAGTGTTATCTATGTATATTATGTCATCAGGGTAACACCTAGCGCTAGAAAGAAGTTCGAAGTGCCTTGTGGCCTTCTACAGACTTATGCTGATCAATCTTTAAGTCCTCGAAATCTTTAAATCCTTTATTTCTGCTGCTCGACCTCTACAAGCATTCCCCATTTTAGATTTTACAAATGAGGCACACTCCCAAGCCAAGAATCTTACTTTTTGTACTTCATGTCACATAAATAAGTGAATCTGATTAGTTAGTAATTTTAAGTTAAATGTACAGTTGAACTCATAAACTTAACCATTGGGATACTCGTACTGTACTGACCGGTTGACCATAGAGTACTAATAAAATTCGGCTCGCTTTAAGTTGTTCCAAATCTCATAAATCTCATAATTATCGTGTTTTTTATCTTTAACGTCAGCAATAGGCCAAAAACTTGATGGTATTTTTTACTAACACTAGGTTGATGGCAATTTTGATATAGGTAGATGTTTCATTTAGCAACATTAGGTTGCTGACCGTTTTTTATTTGGCAATTTTCGCTCACTATTTGTGTTTTCATTATTGTATTCGTTTTTAAGTTTACTCGAGTACTGCTTTATTTTTGAACCAATTATAGCATATTATAATACTAAATAAATGCTTATTTTTTCGGGTTCTATCTAGCAACTGAATGAAAAAAGTTTATATGGTAAAATATGTTGAATTATCAATTTTTGAATCTCCGAATCTCAAAAAACGAGACCGAATCCTAAACTTCTGTGTTCCAAAAAATTGGAACTGTACAGGGTTTAATATGTATGATATAATAAGATATGTAATTTCAAAAGTTCAGATCTATTCATCTACTATAGGTATATTACTATAATTAACATATAGGATAATTTATATCCCGGAAATTATCCCTCGAAGGATAAAATAGTGAGAAGAAGTAGACGCGGACGATGTCGCGGCTAAAAGCTTGTTTTCTTACGCAACGTCATTCGCTAATATCAATTTGTAGGAGCCCTTTCGGGGGCCAATAGCGTCGAGCTAGGTTTGTCCCTAATTTTGCAATTGTTTGTGCTATTATTTGTAGTTGGTCACCTGCAGCATTTGATCGTTTCTAAAATTGGGTGCAAATGGCACCATAAAAAAACATTGCTAATTATTGTATTCTAACAACGAGAAAGACACTGTGCATTTCTATAGAGTGATTGAACTCGTTATATCTCCGTGTAAAATAAGGCTTAAGGTACAATATATACTCGTACTCCCACTGTGATCATCTCGGAGGATTTCCCTGGCACTCTCCAACCGCGAACACTTATCGCTACTGGGCCCAGCCTATAAAGCCACAGCCAGGTCACAGATTATCTCTCTCAGATCTTGGCCATCTCCTTCTATCGCACGCGCATCACTCGCTACATCACTTTCTATCGCACTGAAAGTCACCCGGCTGGGGACCTTTGAGCGGCGCGATGACGTCACGCGAGTGAGTCGCGCCTGGTCAGGTTTTAAAAAAAAGGATATACATACCGACGACCAGCTCGCGCACGTCGCTCCACTGCAGGTCGGCGGAGGGCTCGTGCAGGATGGTGATGCGGATGCGGCGCTGGATGCCCTGGTGCAGCAGGAACAGCCCGCGGCACGGCAGCTCGTCGCTGTGTCACCACCTGTTGACTAACACACACACACATACATACCGACGACCAGCTCGCGCACGTCGCTCCACTGCAGGTCGGCGGAGGGCTCGTGCAGGATGGTGATGCGGATGCGGCGCTGGATGCCCTGGTGCAGCAGGAACAGCCCGCGGCACGGCAGCTCGTCGCTGTGTCACCACCTGTTGACTAACACACACACACATACATACCGACGACCAGCTCGCGCACGTCGCTCCACTGCAGGTCGGCGGAGGGCTCGTGCAGGATGGTGATGCGGATGCGGCGCTGGATGCCCTGGTGCAGCAGGAACAGCCCGCGGCACGGCAGCTCGTCGCTGTGTCACCACCTGTTGACTAACACACACACACATACATACCGACGACCAGCTCGCGCACGTCGCTCCACTGCAGGTCGGCGGAGGGCTCGTGCAGGATGGTGATGCGGATGCGGCGCTGGATGCCCTGGTGCAGCAGGAACAGCCCGCGGCACGGCAGCTCGTCGCTGTGTCACCACCTGTTGACTAACACACACACACATACATACCGACGACCAGCTCGCGCACGTCGCTCCACTGCAGGTCGGCGGAGGGCTCGTGCAGGATGGTGATGCGGATGCGGCGCTGGATGCCCTGGTGCAGCAGGAACAGCCCGCGGCACGGCAGCTCGTCGCTGTGTCACCACCTGTTGACTAACACACACACATACATACCGACGACCAGCTCGCGCACGTCGCTCCACTGCAGGTCGGCGGAGGGCTCGTGCAGGATGGTGATGCGGATGCGGCGCTGGATGCCCTGGTGCAGCAGGAACAGCCCGCGGCACGGCAGCTCGTCGCTGTGCTCCACCACCTGCCGTGCGAATACACTCATTCGTTTATCTACACTCATATAAACCGTAGGTAAGGACCACCTTTTCAATATATGAGACGCCGTAACGACACCAAAAATAAATGCAGTTCGATCACGTACAACCTTGGAGCGCTCGTGGCCCAGCGGCGGTATCATCAGCGCTTGCGGTATCTAAGGTTAAGCAACGTGGGCAGCGGTCAGGACTTGGATGGGTGACCGCTTTGAGTGGTTACTAACTGAGCGCTCCCGTGCTTTGGAAGGCACATTAAGCCGTTGATCCCGGTTGCTGTCTATGGCAGCAGTCGTTAAGCCAAGTTGGAGGTCTTCGGGCGGTTTGAGAACTTCTAACAGTCAAGTTGCCCACTCATTTGACAAAGCCTAATCCCAATAAGGTCTAGTTTCCCCTCGGGGTTGAAAGGTCAGATGGCAGTCGCTTCCGTAAAAACTAGTGCCTACGCCAAATCTAACTAGGGACTAGGTAGCGGACCCCGGGCATCCTTCAGCATGCAACTGTAGTGGGATAACGCTAGGAGGATGATGACGATCACGTACAACCTTAACAGCACAGATGCGCGCCACCGCCAGGGGGTTCGGGTGCCGGCTCAACAAGTGCATAAACACATGAAAGAGGGTTTAATATATGGATGTAGATAAAGTAGTGTATGCAACTGTACATAACTAGGCAATAAAACACGAGTGTGGTTTTATGTAGCAGTTACATAAACTGCTATTTATTTATACACCGAATATGTACTTGTCTACACTTATAATTATACTCCTATTATTATCAAACTATATATGGAGAGAAAATTTTCACAACATTGCCCTTGAGATGACTTTGAATGTACCATCTTTCTTACATAAAAATTGTGATGAGACATGGCTGTGTGTGGCTGTTCAATATGTATACTGTGTTTACAATCATTGCTTCTTTACCTAATTTCTAATCTTAATTACTGAACACTCAAAATGGAGCCTACAGTCCGCCATAACGTTTTTATTGCAACGTCAAATATCCTATGGCACCCGGGATGACGTAAGGATTCCAACGATACCTCACACATCTAAATCGGTTAAGGCGTTGAGAAGTTCTGGGGGAACAAAAAAAGTTCACATACATAGATACAAACATACATACATGAAACCTGAAAACATTACACTCCTTTTTTTGGGCAGTCGTATAAAAAATAACGCGGTATAGTCAGTACTCACAGCAGGCACGTATTCCCCGTTGGGCGCGAGCTCGCAGATCTCGAACCACACGAGCAGGTCGTGCTTGGAGTGCAGGTGCGAGGAGCAGCAGGGCGGCGCCACGCTGGCCGCGCCCCACTTGGGACTCCGGACGGGAGCCGAGATCGGGATGGACGGCGGAAGCATGCGGCGGGGCGGCGTTCGTCCGGCTACGGGACCGTCTTGTTTCGCGTCCTAGAGAATATATGTTTTTTTTAATTCCACGTCGTTGGAAAATAAGCGTACGGCACGCCTTATGGTAAGCGGTCTCCGCAGCCTATGGACGCTTGCAACTCCATGATGCAACATGCGCTTTGCCGACCCTTTAAAAATGTATACACTCTTTTCATGAAGAATCCCCTACTATGTGTTTGCACTTAAATTTACACTTTTGCACCGTATTACAATAGAATAAGGTGCAAAAGTGTAAATATATCTATGACGTCGACTGTACCACGGATTTTGGATCAAGGCACCCATTAAAAATTGAATCGTATCTATATAATGTACTCTCTGACAGACACAGCGGTTTTTGTCAGCTTCGATCGCCATGATTCTAAAATTTTCATAGCGCTTGAGTGCAACAATAAGCGCAAACTTGGATGATTGAAGCATAAACTGGAATTTCGCTATAAAAATTCCCATTAAAGATAATATGAAGCTACCAAATTGTAACAGTACCTAACATGAAATATTTAACAATATCCGTCTCTAAATTCGAATTAGGGTAACGATGAAACCTCTTACCTTATGTAATGGATGTTGCTGGTAGTGTCCGAATACTTCAAAAACTATGGGCTGTGTCTTGATATATTCAACAAATGACTTTGTTACTGGTACTGTGATCTGCAATATCAAAATGTAAGATTAAATAGTGAATAATATTTCAAACAGTCCACAACTATTATTTTTGGTATTTTAAGTATTACAGTAAAACTAAACTGTTTAAAAACTGCACGATTGACTAATAATAATGCACTGATTATATATTTTACTAAGCTATAAGCGTCCACCGTTCCGCATCGCACGTATCGTACGCATCGCACGCAACAGATTGTACTGATCCACACAGTACGTACTTGCGAATCAGTGGGCGCACTTGCGTGACTTTCTATACAACGAATACTACAATCCATTGCGTGTGATGCGGAACTGTGGACGCCTAGCTTTATGATCGCATTCACTGCTGCGGTGCAATGTTTTTATGAAAGTTAACGCTCATATGTTACCGGCAGTGAATGCGTGATAATACGTTAGTTCATACATACATTCTGTACGTGATAGAATCCAAGCGGAGTGTTCTTGATAGTGTTCTTAACGGGTTCTGTCGAGAATGCGTCTTCGTTACGGTGGAGGAAGCTGAAATGAAAACAAATAATGAAGGTTATGTGGCAATTTTTGAGTTGTCCCTTACGTCTAAGGCTAGGAATACTATTGATTGTAGTACGTTGCAACATAAACTTAACCTTAGTTCAGGAGCATATGATCCAAAGTGGCTCGGAGGATTATACTAAACTCGACTGTAAACTAATGGTAGAAGGTGCAAACGCTGATATGATAGCCGATCTAAACTCAACTCTAACCTAACAAGATAAGGTGCAAACTCACTTGAACTGGCAGAATACGTCGGCGTAGTCTGTCGACACGCTGTGGGCCTGCAATACTGTGACGCGGAAGGTGAACTCTTTGCCAAGAGTGAGGTGTTCAGGTAGGTCTTCCTCTTTCAGTTCCGACGCGAGCGAGCTGTCGCCGCGCCCGCTGTCAGCGTCACACTCGCCGCCCGCCAGCTCTGAAATTAACGGTCAAATTTAATACGTTTGTCTGAAAAGGGAACTTTTAACCGTTAAGGCCGATATACATTGGCAAGAACTTGCGTACAAGTTTCTTTACATTGCGGGGCCACGAGCTACCGGTGTAAGATAAATACAATCCAACCCTGCAATGTAATGAAAATTCACTGGAACCCCACAAGTCGAAATCAACTCCATTTTCGACTTTACTAAACTGAGTCACTACGTCTCAATTGACATAGATTTGAGTTTTGTTTATGTCTTTTCAGAAATGCACCCATGTAGTAAATCCTCTTTAATGTGTTCAAAAATCGTAGGTAAGGACCAGCTTTACAATATACTGTGCCCGTCGCCCTCTCGCCCGGCGCGCGCCGTAACCGCATCACAGCGATGTGGTGATGGCCGCAGCCGAGAACTCCGACTATTGAGGCCAACATGATTCCGCCGGCTCAACCAAACCACATAAAACACAGGAAAGAGGATTTAATATATGGATGTGGATAAAGTAGTGTATGTAACTGTACATGTCTCATTATGTAGCAGTTGCAAAAACTAGGTACAGTCAAGGGCATAAATGTGTATACACTTTTGGACCTTATTTCAGTGGAATAAAGTGAAAAAGTGTATACATATTGGTGCCCTTGACTGTACTATTATTTAATGAGTAAGTGAACAGACTACATCATACATTCCTGCGCGCAGCGGTCGCGTTGCGCGGCGTGCCTTGCATCGTGCACGCTGTGTGTCCAAGCCTCTAAAGCTGAACTCTTAGAGAGCACGATATCGGGCATATAGCGTCACCTTCTATTTTAATGTTGGAGTCTGCGAGGTCGAGCCGGTCCTCGAGGTTGAGCGCGTTGTTCTTGTCGACGACGCTCGCGAGCGTCTTGCGGCGCGCGGGCGCCACGTCGTCGTCGAACGATATCTTCGCGGACTGCTTCACGCCCGCTACGAATTCGGCGTTGTCTAAAAAAATAAAAATATTTGTAGTCCTTTTTTCAACTTAACACTTTCACTACCTGTCGGGAGCTGAAACTTCTCTAAGATGCTGGACAGCACTAGGCGCGCTTTCGCTATAGATAGTTCGCTACATCGGTTTCTGGGGTACACTCAAGCTTTAAGTCAGGTAGTGAAATTGTTGATTGTCATGACCCATGCGTCATGACGTTAAATCTCATATTACCATCTTAAAATCAGTTTAGATGAGTTTTTTGTTCAATTTAGTCAGTGATGAAATTGGGCTAAAACTTTTCGACATTAAGGTTCAAAAGTGGTACTCGTAGATCAATTTTTTTGGCCGAATGTACCAATAAAAATCCTATCTATCAATATGTACCCATTGCTTGTTTCTATTATTTATGAGACCTCCTTCCTAGACGTCCTTATAAGACCGACAAAAAGATGATAGGCGAAGAGACGCATAAATAAGTTATTTTTGAGAAAACAGAGTTTTTAGAAATAAGGGTGTTTATGTCGGTAAGTACTATAAGAATTATAGTTATGTGTAGTGGTATAGTCCGTTCCAAACTGCAAGCCCAAATTCCGTCAATGAAGGCAAGCAAGAATCTACCTTATAATCAGAGCTCATAGGCGTTTTATGCTTGCGTTCTTTTGACAGAATTTGGCCTTACAGTTTCGTATGAACTAGATATAATAATCGCCTCAGTACGGGAAAGTAAGAAGATACTTACTCTTCTCAGCGTCAATGACCGCCTGCACAGCGACCCGTAGGTAGCCTTTCACGTCTCCTTTCTCGTTCACGATGGCGACCTTGTGAATGAGCGGAACCGGGTACAGGAGGTTCGACAGGTACACGAAGCTCCTGGAAATCACACCTCAATGTACTCATTTTTCATTCCACAGACTGCAGGGAAAGTGAAAGTTTAATGCAAGAATAACGAACATAGACAAGTATTTCAATATATTACTTTTGACGAAATGACAATATACCGCATGACTGAGCCCAAATAATTACCCCTCCACAGTCCAATCCGTACAAATGCGCATAGATTAGTAGGAGATTCGCCATGGAGGGGCGCGTCGTCGTGGATGACACGCACTGTACTCATTTGTCATTTGACTCTAAAATAAATCTGATTATAAAATAAACTTTACTGTGATGTGATGAACATATGTATAGACAAGTATTTCAATGTATCACTTTTGATGGATATTTTATTCTATTCCAGCTCGACTGAGTCTGAAACCGTCTCGAAACGATCGCTCACGGGCGTACTTAGAGCATGCATCCTTAATCTCGTGTGAAATGCGATAATTCTTTTGAGATAATAATTATCTTTAACCACCAAAAATGTGTAGAAGGGGTCCCCGCCGGTGACGGACTCCACATTGTGATACGGTGACGTCGGCGAGAGCTAGCGTCGTTGTGGTACATCTGATACTAACCGTCCGACCATGCGGAACCAGGGGAAGCGGTCGTAGAAGGGGTCCCCGCCGGTGACGGACTCCACGTTGTGGTCGGGCGACGTCGGCGAGAGTTCTGCTTCGTTGTGGTACATCTCGCGCATCAGCTCCAGCCGTTGTCTGCAGGCATTAACGAATACATAGTACCTTGCGAATATAGATATTCGTACTACCTAGGGGTAGTAACTTTTTATTTAGAATAAAGGGAAAAATAATATGTTACTGTCGATAATCTATTGTAACACTTTTTCTGCCAGGAACCCGCCTAGCGTGCGTAGCTTTTCTCAATAGGTAAGTTTCATTAAACGTCTGGTGTCTGGGTTACATTCGAGAGTTAATTCTGGCTCTGCTCTGGCAGTGAAGTGTTAAGGTATATTTGGGGTTCTTTGCAAGTATTGGGTTTGGTCAAAAATTTGATAGTAACAATTGACAAACTTTCACAAAAAAAACTAGGTACATTTATTGCTTGCATAGCCATGCACAATGAATTTAAAAACAGCAATATCAGACGTCAATATAGATCAGGAAGATATCAAATAAAAATCTTATAGGGATTTCAGTGAGGGTCATTAATGCATCATTAGCCAGTTTCATAAAACTACTACTTACGGTCTGTTTTTGTTCCTGTGTTGCGTCTAATGGTGCATCAATGACAGTGACCAATGATAAAAAAAATTGTATGTCCCTGTGCTCGACACTGACCCAATACATGGCAATTTTAATCTTATGGCATGATGAAAGAGGTTGTTAATGGGTGTTATCAATTGGGCACTAAGGTGTCGAGCACTTGGACGTCTCGAGTCTTATTAATACTTAAGCGAAGCATAAGGCTAATTAATTTAGTAACACTAGTAACACGTATAAAGCAAACTTATATAAAATACTTTTTTGCAAAAACGGTGGCAAGTAAGGAGAGCAACATTCCTTATGCTTACTAAACATAATACAACGTGCAATGCAAATAGGAAAAAAAGCTTCAAATATCAATTATTGAACATGATTTTCATGCATTAACCAGGAATTGAGATGATTTGATGACTAACGATCAGAATGACACATTCTACAACATCATAAGTTGTTGAATTAGTTATCTTAATTTAAATGAACACTCTGAATTCCTGATGACACGGCAAAGCTTTGAAAAAGAAATACATAGTACTTTTTTTTTGCTTCTTATCACAACATAAGTACATGAATTGAATAAGAATGTACAGTAATACTTTTTGAACGTGAGATGTCAGACAGATCCTGTGCCGAATGATCAGGGTGGTTAAATTGGTAGGGACACTCGCAAATCATTTTAGGGGCATTAACTTTTTTATTTACTATTTGAAAGAAAAGTTTTCAGTAGAATACATTTTTTTTCTAATGTATATACATTAGAAAAAAATAGAATAGAATATTGTTGCCCATTGTTGGCCATAGATACTCACTACTGTAAAATTATTATCATATCTACTAGGACGTAAGTACAGTCGAGTTCAAAAATATGTGCACGGACAAAAATACCATAATATGTAAACACAACTTTATTATTAAGGGCATAAGGCTGCTCAGTTATTGTATTTTGAACTTTTATGAACATGCATATATTTATGACACAGCTGTATAAATAGGTAGGAACGTCCTAAAATATTGTAGGCCTTAGTTGATATGACATAATCTAGATAAATAAGCCTTCTAAAATTTGTTATATATATTTGATGTTAATTATGATATCGATTAACAATTGATTCGATGAACTTACTGCATAAATAGTGCAATTAAATGACAGGAATTCAATAGTGCTCGAAATGTTATTACAATGCTTGATAGAGACAATGCCAAAACTCTGCCTGGGTACCTTACCTACATAATCAAATCGATAAAGTTTATAGTTTACGGATTAAAGATGTTCTCATTAAGCTATTCACCGCCACAGTAGATTTAGTAAGTTGTGCCTCACACGCCAGTCTTCGTAGCAAAAGACTGAAAATAAACCTTACCTACTTGATAACACGTAGCTTGCTTTTACATCGGCTTGATGCCAAGTCAATGTGAAAAGGTTAATGTGTTGATTTGAATATGTAGGTAACTGTACAATAAAAACATCATGTTGAGAAAGCAGGCCAGATTTTCCGCAGCAATGTTAGTTTCTTGTTTTGTAAATAATTAATTACATTGACGCGCGAAGCCAATACAGAAAGCCAGAAATAGCTGCTTTTCACTCTCTCAAAATGCTTAGGTACGTACTAACAAAACAGATCCAAACCATATTGTAGCTAAGTAGGGGTATTCACTGGAATTGGGCTTTAATCGTTTTTCCGGAACAGGTGTTAAATCGACCACATAGTAACTTTCAAACGTATTTTATTTTGAATTTGTAAGAGTAACATTCGATTATCATTTTTAACTGCCAACCTGGAAAAGGGGAAAGATCCTGAGTTTCTTGTACTGTTTGTTACAACACTAGCACTAGAAACGAATAAGGTAATGTATCAATAAATTTATATTTGTTATGGTTATGGACGTTAAAGCCTGAAGTATATTATTAATGAAAAGGTTTGTTCTATTTTGTTTTCAGTGAGCAAGGCGAGGCGTGGAATTACCAGGTTCTGTACAATTGCATCAGCACACAGATAAACTTAACGACGAAATCTGCCAACACATCGGCCCATATATGCCGCAACGAAAGTCCAGATAACAGCTAAATGAATGAATGCTACGAGTACATTGCGTCTTTTGATTCAAGGCTTGTTGATTCAATGAGCATTCCAACCTATAGTCTGGCAGAGTGAGGTTGCGGTACTTTGACTATATTTGCAAAATTATGTCATGTAGTTTGGTATCATAGAGCTATTTTATACATATTTATCCAATTTACTTTAAGCCTATCACAGACTGCAGCGGCGGCCCGCGGTGACAGCCGCGGTAGCGGCCAGTTGACACTATGGCAATCAAGGCCGCTTGTGTCTGAATGAATGTTAGGAAAGCCATAGTGTACAACTGACCGCCATCTCGGCCGCCACCACAAGCCGCTGCAGTGTGTGGCACGCTTAAAGGCCTTAAATAGTACCTATGCCTTCAACTTAACATCAGTACAAAGGGAACTTACAAAGATATGATCCTGAGAGCCAATTCATATCATGTATCATAAAAATAAATGATCAGCTTTTTTCGTCTAGGTATTAGCAAACTTTTTGAAACTGACCCCTGAAACTGTGACTCTTAACCGGGTGGAACTGACCTACTAGACTGCACTTGTGAACTCCGCAACCTCACTGCACGGACGGGAGTGGAGCCTGCTTGGCAAGCCCCAAGCCTCAGGGCTCGGCCATGACTTCAAGCTTTAGCGATGTGCCATACATTGAAATGAGAAGCCGCGCACAGATCTCACTCCTACACATAGTATGGTGCACCACTCAAGCTGTCGCTCTCAGTCAAATAGGGATGTTGACACCAAATAAGAAATTTTCTCGAAAAAGGATCAATTTCTCAATCAAATGGCGAAAAAAGTAACTTAAAGTCAGTCAGTAACTTAGTAAGTCTTCAAAGTTTTAAAGAAGGGAAGAAGACTTTTTCCTCAAAACGCACTTCTGTATAATTGATCGATTGTCATTTACTTACTATGTATATGGCGCTCTAGGTCAGTGACGTCACTTTTTTTATTATTATATTAGTAATGGGATTGCTCTTGGCCAGCATCTAGCCAGGGGGCAAAGATGAGGCCGACGATGAAGCGAGCTCACCCAGAAAATGCCTATTCACTCTTGCCTTAAGTAGGTCCAGGATATATGAAATCGGAAATCAGATGCCGGCAGGGAATTCAAAACCACTAATATGTAGCGTTTTTTCTCTCTAAATAAAAACATTTTAACGGTTGTAGGTTCGTTATTTGAGTAGGATTTTCAACATTTGGCATAGTTTCATGTGTCTCTTTTGGAGTAATAATACATTTTGAGTCAACATCCCTATTCATGGCAGAGCCGTCGGGGTGGTGCCACGCACCTCGAGGGCAGCAGGTTGGCTAGCGACAGCCTCGTGGACTGCGCGGCCGCCGATATACACTGCAGAATGTCGGGGGTGGGCGGGGCCTGCGCCACTGCGGGCGGGGGCGCCAGCACGAGGGGCGGGGCCTCGTCCTCCTCGTACGCGCTCTCGTTCATGTTGTATATCTGTCGCATTAGCTCCAGGCGGTGGCTACAAAAATACCCCTGCCCTGTAGCGGCTGTAGCGCACATCGCGTTTTGGACTTTGTGCGTTGATGCGTAAGGTTGATATTTGTGCGCGTCGTAATGACGCGTTACGATTACGGTGGCTTGAGATTCATAGACGTTTAAAAAGTTGATATTACTATAAATGTGAGAGATATACATGTAGCTAATCAATTTCGTAGATGAGTCGAATAAAAATACACATATCTATGAATCATAGTCACCTCGTCGCTTAAATGATGAGAACTAACGCAATCAAAACCTATATTTATTTTCTAAATCTACTAAATATCATAAAAAGGTTAAGATAAATCCAAATAATTTGCCATTTCCATATGGTTATTTCTATGTTCTCATAATTTAGCTTTTCTATAATATAATGAAAATTGTGAAAAAACATTAATAAAAAACAGTCCGGAAAAACCGAAATAGCACGTTAAAATGATAAATTATAATAACAAAGCAGCAAATTAAACAAGCTCTAATAAAAACGTTTTAACAATTTTCAACTAGACATTAATTTATTTCATACATAGGAAAACACACTTACCCTCAATAAAATACGTATTTACACCTAGCACTATATGTATACAATAGCATATCTTAAGTAGACACCATCTTCACAGTTTACTTTCAACAGATGTTATACGGCACTAGCAAAAATATAATCGTAAAGGTTTATTGATATTCTCCGAATAAGAAAAGTACAAGAAAACAACTTAAATCACCATAAGTCGACAACGTAACGCAACGGAAAATAACGTAAATAAAAATATGCAATGAACCTGTTTAAATAGGAAACAACACAAAGTAAAGAAAATCATTACATTAATGTAGGTACATATATGTATCATACTTTTTGATAATAAGAGACAATAAAATCGAGACTTATCCAATATACTCATTCACTCTGGCATACACATGTCACTATTTCAGAAATTCAGATATTGGGAGAGCTTTTCAAACCTTACATTAAACTTTAAATAATCGAATTCCAAACTGAATTCTTATAAGAAACAAACACATTAATGGTTTATTTTCACAGGTCGTTGGAGTCCGCTTGCCCCATACGGCGAGCTCGTGTTATCCTGTCTCTCCTTTAAAAAAAACAAGGATAGCACGAGCACCCTTTATGCGTGCAGCGGCCTCTAACGACCAGTGAAAACGATCCCTTAGCCACACTGAAATAAGTTCGAAAACCTTCCCATCTGCACTACACATCCTACAACCACTACCACACACAAAAATCAACCTTCACCCCATCCAATTAACGTCTAAATCGACTTACCGCAGTTTCTCCAGCGTCCAGTAATGCGTAGCACCGTTCTTGGTGTCAGTGACCTCTACGGCGACGACAGTGGGGGCGCTGGGGCGGTATTCATCATCGGCGTCGTCTCGGGGAGCCAGCTCGCTGGGCAGAGGCGAGTATGGAGTGTCCGTGAGGAGGGTAAATTGGAATTGGACTTTCTTGCGGAGCTCAACGGAAATCGCGTTTGCTTCCTACGGGGAAAAAGAAAATTAGATATAGACTGAGGGTCTACTCCGAACATCGCAATCCGAAATTCGTATCGTGCCGTCCCCTTCACTCTCGTAATACAATATATGAGTGAAAGTGACGGCACTATGAGGAGTTCGGATTTCGATGTTCGGAGTACAGGCTCTGATGAAAACATAGTTTTGTTAAAAAATATGTTGAAATCACTTGGATTGTGTCAAACGCGAAATTATAATTATTTGAATTAAATCAAACCTGTATTACAGAATACATACGTATGTAAAATGTAGTTTTATATCATAGGTACCTACATGCCTGCAATGTTATAACTTATACCGCACTAGACCAACGTAGATACCTACTTATAATTAATGAATTATGTCTGATGACCTATATCTATGCAAAGCAGTGAGACGTATATACCGAATGAAATTTATGAATGACTGATGTTACATTGTAACATTGCCAAACCTCCGTGGTGAGGCGGCTGGCGTGAAAAAAAAGTAAAAAATAAGTATTTTCACGCCGGCCAGTGCGCCAGCGACCGCACCGCGGAGGTTTTGCCATGTTACAACACGATAACTGGCAGTATTACCTTCAAGAATATAGCGTTCCCCCAAAGGTCGTCCCTGAGCGAGGTGAACTGGTGGTACTTCCACTTGCGGAACGCCCAGGCGGCTAGGCCGACCTCGCGCGCCGACCAACACTCTGTCTCAAACAGGGGATTCACTAAGGGAACGGGAATAACGTCAGTCTACCAACTTAAAACTCGTCTATAATGTGGGAGACATGAGATGCGTTATAATCGGTTTCATTGACTAAGGCTGGGTTGCACCAAACCGTCTGTAATCGTAAGCGGTGTTCGTCAAATCTGATTGTATGGAAAATTTGACAAGTTTCTCCCATGATGACAGCTGCCGGCGCCATATTTGACGATGACCGGTCTGTGTTCGTAAGTTGGCGCAACTGGCACTAAATCAGAATTATGAAAACTTAAGTATGTACCCTCTTGTACGTAGTTATGGCCCTGACATCTTGCATGTGTGAGTTTGGAACACAAACAAAACTAATGAATAAATATTTGTGGACAATCGTACACAAATCGATCTAGTTCCAAACTAAGCAAAGCTTGTACTATAGTAGGCGAGGATATGCGTAATTATATAGATAAATAGATACTGAAATACATAGATAACGTCCAACATTCAGGAACTTCGTGCTCACCACACAAATAAATGCCCTGACCGGGACTCGAACCCGGGGCCTCGTAAGCAGCGTCACTACTAAGTAGGCAAAAACGGTCGTCTAAAGCCTATTCGAATAATCCACAACTATATGGTACAGTCAGCATCAACAGTAGCGACACATATGAAGAAGTCAAAAGTCTTTATTACAAAGGAATAAGAACTTTTGACATCTTCATATGTGAAGCTACTTTTGATGCTGACTGTACATGCCAGAGGGGCTTTACTTAAGTTTTCCATGAGTCTGAGAATGCACATCGCAACTTTGACTGTCAGCTACATATCTATGCTAGCAAGGACCATTATAGACGGAATAGTTAACTGATCATTTGTAAACCTTATTGCAACGAGATAAGGCCTAACAATGATCAGTTAGAACAAATGCCCGAGCAGACTTTAATTTCTTTATTAAAAAGTAATAAGAATATAAGAGGCATACGACGATAGTTTTGAAAATAAATATTTATTAGGTGAACTTTACGCATCTCATGTACTACTTAGGATATGGACTAAACAATAAAAATCTAAATCTAGTAGTCTAAAGTTCATTTTTGTAAAATGTTAAGTTAAATTATATATAAAACATTCAAATCAAAATATTTAAATACTAGATTTATTATATGAAAATCTGTGAAAAGTCAACACATGATTAACTACAAAAATTATCATAATAAAAATTTATCGACATCCCGTTAAATATGACATATACGTGCCATCAATAGAAAATGGAAATTATGTAAACAAATATGTCTGACTGACAATTCATTTGTTGTCTATGGATTTGTTATAAAATAGTGATGAGGAAAGTCTATAGTAGGGTTTGACTTGTAAAAGTGCCATTGCGGCCTACTTACAGAATAAAGTTCATTTTATTCATTTTATTTTATTCATTTTATAACAATAATTAAGCAATCCACTTGATACTCGAGAAATTATTTTATTGAATATTCATTGCGAGTATTTATGGCTCTTAACTTCATGGCAGCAAATAAAAATAAATGGGCAATGAAAATTCATAACTAAGTAAATGGAAAATGATGAGAAGTGAGGTTATTTGTAATTGAATTTATAATGACATTAAACTTTTTCGATATACTGATATTCCCATCACTTAAACGAACTTTTTTCTCAATGACAATATAGATTCCTTGCATTTTTACGAGTAAAAAAAATTGACAAGCTATTGTCACATAATTAATCAATGTAAACGAAAATTGATTTTATTGAAATATGAATAATTAAAAGATATTATAGCTTAAAATGAATGCAAATACAAGGATTATGTCTATAAAATGTTGGTATGACTGTGTTCGTTCTTTAAAAAGTGCGTGATTGCGAAGTAATGAAGGTAAATTGGTCTGTTTACATCATTTCCATTTCCTATTGACGGCACGTATAGGTACTCGTATTCTTCGTTCATTAGATCAAAGACAAATATGTAAATCCCTTTTTAAAGCTTTTGCACTTTAATTTTGCCCCAATCTAAACGACGCAAAGTCGTTTTCGCATTGGCAGCCTTGATAAAAAAGGGTAATTGAATTTATCGAAATCCAGTTAACATGTCATATTCGTATTCAATATTAGATCAAAGACAAAAATGTAACGCCATTGTCTAAAACTTTTGAGGTTTTATTATGTACTCTATCTAAATGACATAAAGTCGTTTTCACATTCACACAGGTCCTTGAGAACATCTCAAATGCTCACCAAAGATATCCTCGTCATTGTGGAAGTCCTCGGGAGTGTAAGAGCTGTACATGGACATCGTGACGCTCTGCTCTTCCACCTGGCGTTGCAGCGCGTCGATGCGAGCCTCGTAGTTCTAGAACAAATGTTAGCCTTAGGGTGGATTCCACCAACTTACAGTAAGTTTGACACTGACATTCTTATTCCATTGGATATTTTGCTTTACCACTAATTTAATAGAGTTTCTTTTACAATCACACGATGTATGAATAAGAGCATATAGCAGTGTTATACTTAAAGTATATCTTTACGTCACCTGATCAAAGTTACATATGCCGCAAGCCGGCAGCTGTTATTCCATATATTTTATGTCACACCTAGCCATAAAGTGGCCATTATCGCACGCTCCGCGCGCGAAAAAACCCACTTCCTGGCCAGGGGGTGACATAAAATTTTGTACTGACCACGGGCGATAATAAAGAAAGCCACAGATCGCGTATTTATCGCCCTTGCCTTCGGCTCGGGCGTAAAATACCTGCGATCTAAGACGTTCTTTGTTTTATCGCCCTTGGTAAGTAATGTACTATTGTTGAAAGTTGTATTTAATTGTTCACCAAAACATCGGATTTTCACTGTCAAGAAACGACGTACAGTCAGCCTCAATGTAACACTTTGACACTTTGTCCCTTTCACCCGTTAGATATTTAGTATGACAATTCTAACATGACATTAAAGCGACACGGTACAAATATGGTCAGCCCCTTACGACCGTGAATGAGGTCGACCGCCCGACGACACATCGATCACAGATATTAATGTCGCTGAATGTACCTCCGGGTATTTAAATATCAGTTATTACGAAACGACTCAAACTGGACCATTCCAGCGACAGCTCTACGTACAACTTATTCTCGGAATGTGCTATACCTTTCTCTGTTCCTCAAACTGCTGATCAGCATGTTCCTTCTCGCGTCGGAACTGCTCCTCCAAAGCCACGAGCCGCTTCTGCATCTCCGCCTTGAGGTCGATGCCCTGCTTCTCGAGCAGCTCGCATTGCGCGAAGTCCCAGTCTACGTTCTCGGCGTCATTGCCTGCGGAAAGGTCAACATTGGAGTATGAAATTGGAACGAATGGCGTTGGGACTACTTCCAAAATTTGAAAAACAAAAATCAAATATTTATTCTGCAAACAGCGCGGTAATCACGTAACGTTTTCGACCGTTAGTACGATAGATTTAAATGTCAAATCCCATACTAAAACTGGCATTAAATACGTACCAACGGTAGTACATATCGTTACGTGATTACCCCGCTGGCCACGGGGACACTTTTTTAAACAATCAGAAATGTAATCTCTTACCAGCAGGGTCAGCGGTCATCTCCTGGTCCTTGATGATGGTTTCTTTGTCCTCGAGCGGCTGTCCTGGGTGCGTGAAGCGGAACACGTGGTTCTTGCCCAGGATCACGCGGGAGCCCGTCTTCAGGATTATCGGCTCTGTTACCTGGGGGAAAAGGTAGTTTTTTAAGTAATATATGCATACTCGAAGACAGGCCTAGGCTAGCCTAGGCAGCAGTGGGCGATTGAAAATGACGATGATGATGAAGTTATAATAATCTGAAAGACGAACAAAAACATTCAAGAACCACGGAAAATTCAGTTGCAATACCGGATGGGCCGTTTTCCGGGTGAAAATCGCGATTTTGAAGAGGTATTTTAATCATGGAATAAGATCATGGGCTTGTTGACCTATCTTTTTGCAATGTTTTACTGTCTTGTAATTAATTTTAAAATCGGAAGTCTCTTTTTAATGAAAGGAGATGAAGGGGTTTGGACCACGTTTGGACCGCTTCAGTTGTTTTTGTCAAATAAAGAACCGGCCAAATGCAAGTCAGATTCCGTATATATAGGGTTCGGATTTAACCGCTAAATTAAGTCAGTTTGTTTTCGCGCCCCCTTTAGCTGTATTGGAGCCCGCCCTTAAACTATTTAAAAATAAGTTTTGGCTTCTATGGGTTTGGGTCACCAAGATCCTTATACTGTCATTTTAAGACTGTAGCTCCAACCGTTTGCCAGTAAACAAGTGTGACAGACGACGGACGGACGGACGCGTGAGTGACAGCAACAGGGTTCTACGGCACCCCAAAAAGGGACTGCTGTAAACTTACCTCGCGGCCATTGACATAGATGAGGGCATCGCGGTGCGGTATGAGGCAGATGACACCATCAGTGTTCTCAAAGATGCAGTGCTCGCTCAGAATGTGGGAGCCGCACAGTTGGATGTCTTGCGGCACGTTGGCCTCCGAAGTACCCAGCCTGGTCACACCTGAAACAAAATATAAATAATGTAACCCATGGCATACTTTGTTCTTCTTTGTTCCCGTCAGACCGCCTATTCTTACTAGTAATTCAAGAGCTCGCATAAAAATCTGCGGTCGAGATCGACTGAAGATGTTGTCAGACAGAGTAGAGAAAAATCTACCCTCCTCTTTGGAGAAAAGGGATGTGGACACCAAATAAGAAAATCAATGAATCCGAATTTTCTCGAAAAAGGATCAAATTCTCAATCAAATAGCGAAAAAAGTAATTCAAAAGGATAAATAATCACATAATTATAAGTCATCAAACAATACAATACAATACAAATACTCTTTATTGTACACCTCACACAAAAGGATCAGTTACATACAGAAACAATACAGCAACATGTAGGTAAAGGTAGACAACAGGCGGCCTTATCGCTAAAGAGCGATCTCTTCCAGACAACCTTTGGGTAGCGGAAAAAAGAACATTAATTATGCAGTGGGTGGTGCAGAAATTATCAAACATATAGGAGGGGGCATTTTCTGTCCCTGATCCGCAAAACGCACCTCTCTATTGAACGATCGTCATTTACGTCAATGATCTGTAGCGCTTTCTCTCTCGAACTAAAGACATTCTAACGGTTATAGTTTCGTTATTTTTTGACATATTTGAATAGGATTTTCACTATTTGGCATAGTTTTATGTATTCTTTCGTATGGAGTAATAATAAATTTTGAGTCAACATCCCTATTGGAATTCGGGCGAGATAGAAATTGCTATGTCGCGTGAGATACGACTTGGCACGAAGTTGTGCTAGCCCACCTGATAAAGTTATACCAACCATCTGCATTCAGAAGCTACTCCACTCCACACACTCCAGGATACTCCAGTATCTAATGCCTTATAACTTACCATCTTTGATGTAATAGAGGAGACACTCTGACAGGTTCGGGTCTTCGTTGAGATTGACGAGATGCGGCGTTTTCTTGGGGGAATATACGCCAACAGTGATACCCTCCTTCACGGCTACCCCCATCTCGGCGAACACCGCTTCGCGCTGCACGCGGATCTGCTCGGTACGTTTGAGCTTCTCTTCCCAGGTCTCGTTCAGTTCTGGATAACAAATAATGCAATCAAAAATATGCGAATAGACGGACAAACAGACACCAAGTAGATTTAATAAGTGTTACTCGTAATATAACAGATTTGGTGCAGTACCTCTAGTATAAGTTTTTTCGAAACAGAACACAAACGAACACGTTTCCGTTTAGTCTTAATTTATATGGCAAAAAAAAATTACCACCTAAGGCCACCAGAGGCGCTGCTCGCGTTGGCTTACAAAATGAGACTAAATGCAAACGCGTTCGTTTGTGTTTTGTTTCGAAAAAACTTATATGTTCAGAATTTTAAATGCTTTAGTCTGTATAACAGCGATGTAAAGTCTGGGTAATAGCTTAGCATAATACTCACCTTAATATAACTTTTACTAAGCTTAACGAGGTATAAAGGCCGAAAGAGAACATTATTTAGAATTTGGCTATTTCAATAGCCTTTACTCACACTTTACGGAGATTATAGTTATAAAACTTTGCGCATTGCTAATTAATCAAACTTTATTTAGCATGACTGTGTTACTTAGGTAACTACATGCCTCAATCGATATTCAACTTTAATCTCCTGTAATACGATCTTACCTGCAATAAGTTTCTCCGAAGCCTGCAACTGATCAACCGCTTCCTCGGCAATAGTCGTGGCCGCTCGGGACAGCTTCGGCGACAGCACTTCGGCCTCGCTCTTCTTGCGTTGCGGCGACGCGTTTTCCTCTGCTGTTTTATCACATGGAATACAATTAGAGTTGGACAGAGACCGTAGCATGTCGCGTTGGGCGTTTAAATTGTGACTTTAACCGTTTTCAGGTGCCAAAATTGGAAAACCCCTGTTTTAAATACCTTAGTGATATTAATCCGCTGCCGAATTATAATTAGTGATAATCAGCATTGCGTGCTAATTAGTACTACACTGAATTATAAAGTTATTCTTATTGCCGTTAAGCGTGTTTCGATACTGCCCAGCCCCGGAATTATAATAGCATTTATTCAAAATTACTAAACATACTGTCATTTTAATTGTTATACAATAGTACATTATTGCCGTGGCCGGGAAGGGAGCAATTGCAGGCTGAGTATTTGTTTACTCGCAAGCTCGTCCGTTTAATTATAATTCGAAGCCTGCAATTGCCATTCCGGCCGAGGCTAATATAGTGCTTTTCTCAAAAATGGGGAAAATACGACAAAAATTTAATTAAGATTTGATAAACATAACCTTAAAACGTCAAAACATCATGTTTTCCCGCCGTTTATTTTTTTTAACAGAATCGCAAGTGTATTTTTCCACCGAAAAACGCAAATTATTCGAGACATAAAAAAACGTCGCGTTTTCAACAGAAAAATACGAGCTGAATTGGCTGAATACGACCTGTGCCTCGTTTTATATGACAGTTTCTACATTTTAAAAAGTTTATAACTCGACAAATAAAGGAATTTATATGTGACATTGCAGGCCATATATGTATTATATTTGGCCTGCAATGTTTTTTACTTTTTAATTTGGATCTGACCTTAAACTATACACTTTACTTTCCAATGTGTGAAAAAAGTATGTTACATAATGTATTACAATTAGGAACTAACAGTATGAATAATAATTAATTAATAAATTTTACTAACAATAATTATGTATGAGTGTTACTCGAAATAAATGCTTTCTATTCCACTTATTCCCATTACTGAGATAAACCAATATAATGATTTGTTTCTACCCAATACCACAAAGTCTGTAAAAACGAATTTTTAAGTAACTATAATCTAATATTATCTTCAGCTTAGTGCTTACAGCCACGAATTGGCATATGTTTTTCGATATTTTTCTTTGAGCGGGCTTATTTTTCCACATATAAATATTTGCGTATATTAACGTACTAAATTAAAAAAGATAAAGATAAATATGGCAACATCGAGATCTAAGACGGAGACAAAATACGGGATAACATGCAATTGAAGCTATTAAGCTTTCTTTAGCGACATACGTAACATATAATATTGCCAACGGCCGTTCGCGACAATTCAAATATTTTGTTGCGTTTATGTTCGTGTTGAAAAAACGTACAAAATGCCAATTTCATACTAAGTGGCCGCGAACGGTATCATATATTACTGAACATCTCAGCAGTTTACAACACAAGTACTACGTGTGTCATATTTCTCAATTGCTGGCATATTCAGTTTCACATACAGACACAATAAATATGAATATCAAAATATAAAACCCAACCATTCCGATACTAATTATATGCATAAATAGACCATAACCAACACCAATAACAAAAGCGCAGATACAGTCATATAACTGACTATATATCTTGCATATAAAGAACTCGTGAAGTGAACGAGATAGGTACCTACGAACGCCACAAGCTTTGGACAAGGGTGCGTAATATTGGTTGCATATGCATATCAATATTGGGTTGCCAGCTATAATATATATTTTCAAGCGTGACAACCCTAGGAGGCCAAGCGTACAGGTGGGGTGTACAATGCAGAAGCCTCTTTTTATTACTTACTGGTAGATCCACCATCTTTCTTTTCATAAACGACTCTACCGTCAGGTCCTTCCATTTGAAAACAAAACGGGCGTTTTAGTATCAGGAATAGAAAGGTATAATTAGTCGTTGTGGCGTTTTGTCATAGCGTGGTTATTTACACATACAAACTCACACATACGAGCTATCCGGTCACATGACGACTAAACAACCTAACTGGAAAACAAAGAGGGCATGCCACGGGAATGTCGCGTACGTAATGCTCTTTTAATACAATTCTGGAAATGCTAGGAATCCTATACTTAAGCTGGGTTGCACCAAACGTAAGCGGTGTTCATCAAATCTGATTGTATGGAAAGTTTGACAAGTTTCTATGGGATGACAGCTGCCGGCGCCATATTTGACGATGACTAGTCTGTGTGTAACTGCTGGCACTTAGTGCCAGTTGCACCAACGTACGAACACAGACCGGTCATCGTCCAATATGGCGCCGGCAGCTGTCATCCCATAGAAACTTGTCAAACTTTCCATACATTCAGATTTGGCGAACACCGCTTACGATTACAGATGGATTGATGCAACTCAGCCTTAGTCTGATGCATCAGGGTTAAGCTTAAAATACTGTCAGGCAGGCGTTACGTAAGCGACATTCTCGCTGAATGCCCCGGTAAGCCTCTTACGCTAAGAACACTTACCTTCCTCGACCTCGATGCCCTCGGCCTTGAGTAGTTCGCGTAGCTTGAGTATTTCCTCCTTGAGCTCTCGAATGAGCTTCGCATTTGCGTCCTCGTTGACTACCGCCTTGCAGACGATCTGTTTGGCTCGATCGGCGTATCTAGAAATTATGATTACCGATTTTGAACCTCATTTAAATCCTCTAGCGGCCCACCATACAAAGAAATTTGAATCTCATGTCCCGGGAAATAGAGTAGAGATTGCTTTGTTTTGGTATTGAATGATACAAAACAAATGAAACTCCGAAGTGTAAAGAAAACGTTAGTCGGCCGCATTCGGCGATCGACAGCTGCCAAGACGCCGTAGTGCAGACAGACTAGTGTAAAGACGACGTTCGTCGGCCTAAGTAGTTTAAAACGAATTCGGCGACCACATTAGGAGAACAACGAAGTGTAATTGCCGCTTTAATCTCAATAAGGTTCACTATATGCGAATGAAATAACACTATTTACCACTACATTTTAATTAAGTACCATAAACACATTTGCGATGAGCTGCGTCGTCGCCAATCCAGGTAAACGAAACAACTTGACGTCTCGGACCTCGGACCACTACAAAGTGAATATTTTTAACTTCGTGGAGGATTGATAAAGATGCAGTTTCGAGTTCCGCATTGATCGAGTTTGCCTTCTTATTCTACCCCTATATCAAATCATAAGATTCAATGTCTTTATAAATTATAAAGCAGGGATTTAAAATTTGAATTTTTAGGGCCAATTTTTCGATCCCCAGATAAAAGTATCTTTCAAATAAATGTTAGCTCTGTCCTTTTCGATCATATGAAATCAGAAAGTAAAAGCGATAATTTTAACTGACGGATAATTTTATCTGGCGATTGAAAAATCGACCCTTAGTCCGATACATATAAAGTTAAAAATTGCATGCATACCTCAATGTGCTAAGAGTCTCGTCGTAGTTGATATCAGCAGGCGATATAGCCGCTATCATGGCCGTCTTGGAGTTACCGCCGAGGTTCTCACGCAGCAGCCAAGTTAGGACAGAGTCGCGGTACGGAATGAAGTCAGCTTTCTTTGACTTTTTGCTTTTTGACGCCTGCAAATATTCGACATATTATCAGTGAGTTTAACGAGCAGAGATCGGAAACGAAGCGAAAAGAAGCCGTTCTTTAAACGCAAGTTTATGTTAACATCCGTATAAGGGATGCATGGTAGTAACATGCGATGAAACATATATTTTTAAAAGATATTGGCATTTATAGCGCGGAATCGGTTTGACACGTTACTTTTTTTTATACAACGACGGTGGCAAACAGGCGTACGGTCCATCTGTTGATAAGTGGACACCGCAGTCTATAGACGCCCGCAAACTTTTAAAAATTCGAGGATTCACTGTGTTGACAGCAGCTCTCAACACAGTGCATCCTCGGGAGCTCTGGCTTGACGCGTTGGAGGTAGGAGGCGAGTGCGCGGAAAATATCAATTCAATAAAATACGTATCTATCGAATAACACATAGTTTAGTCTGTTGACACTGAATGTAGAAAGAGTTTAGTCATAATAATCTTCTTCGCTATTAAAGTGAATTCAGCGCATCGAATAATGAAACCTGGTTTACATAGAACAATTTATGTTGTAATACTCGTAGGTCTTTAATCAACCATGTCATGGCAGTTGCTTTATGGCTTCCGTGTTTCACAGAAGTTTCCCAATTTAAGTTATTTATAGCAAATTTCGTAACATTTAGGTGGGTTATTTATACATTCGGCAAGTATAGTCCGTCATCCACGAAGGCGCGCCCCTCCACAGCACAATATATAATCTAATGCTGATAGGTAAAGGCAACAATAAGTGATGTGCAAGGCACATTCGCCTTAAATTCGGCGGAGTCCACTGAGTGTCGAAGTATGTTCGTACCTCGTTTTATATTCCGTAATATCGTCCGAAGACTTATACCCTGATTTCAGACTATTTTCCTGGCCTGAATTTTCCTTGTTACAGGAAAATAGCAATGTTGTCTGAACTACATAAGAAGTCTTTTTTCAAAACAGTACCCGTCAAGAATTTTCAATTCACGGTAATGGTCTAAAATGGGGCTGTAAGTTTTCGGTATCATATTACTTAGACTCTGTATGTATGACTAGAGAGAGAATCTTCTCTCTCTGCGTTTGGTAACCCCTAGCCAATGGATCTTAAGCCAATTGTTAAAGGTAAAGCACACAGTAAACGCAAACTGGAAACTTACCGACTACAGTTATCCAAATAAGATAGACGCAGTAAAAATAAAGTGGAACAGTGAATAAATGTTATTCAGAAAACATCACGAAATCTAGCAGCTTTCTATCAGGTAGTAGATTCATATGATAGTGAAACGATTTACATGAAAAACGTGCCGTAACGATTCAAATAAATATATTATATTTAACAATAACTGATATTTTATGTATAGCAGTTACACCCTTGCACAAGTATCATAAGCTTTATCTACGTCCATATCATAACTTCCCATCAATACGTTCAGAAACGATAAGCAAATTAACAATATTTATTCCAATATGTTTCAAAACAAAATAAGTTTACACGTCAAAAAATAAAAATAGAATTAATACAATCAGTCAAATAGCCCGCCTTGTGTCATTCGGGTGCAAAGGTGCCCATCACGCTAGCCGCATTACCGCGCTAATTAAGCAAATGGCCTATATTAAGAAACCTGTAAGTATCTGTGATTGCACCTTAATGTTTATAGTAAAGTATCGATACTTCAATTACATTCAAAACCACACTCGTGTTTTAATGCCTTTTTGAATAAAAGACGTTGCCATCCATTAAAAACCATGGGATTCATTAATAACAATGATCGTCGATCGATCATTTTAAAAGGCCATTCCCATAAAGTCGTAAGTACAGTCAAGTGCAAAAATATGTATCGAATGGATCCTCTCATAAATAAGTACCAAAACCTTAATTCACCGGCATACGAGCTATGGGACATATCATTGAGCAAGTTGTATACACCCATATTTTTGCACTTGACTGTACAAGCATTGCATATGTGTTATTTATTGTGCATTTCTATATGATTTTTGGTGAACAATAAAGAATATTTGTATTGTAAGTACGTTATAAAAATTATGGATATTATAGAAGGCAATGATGATATTTTCCATTACATTCTCATTTTGTAAACACATTTATAAATTAAATATGAGTATTAAAAGAATAATCGTTACGGCACTTTATTAGCTCACTCAATTTAAAAATATCTTAGCATACAAATCAAAAATACATATTCATATTGGTACTTACACCATCAGAATAAGACTCGAAATAGCATATTTCTTGACAGTCAAAACGTGTACTTACGATTTCAGCGAGTGCGGAGATGACTTTGCCCAGCGTGGTCAGAGATTTGTTGATGTTCGCGCCCTCCTTCAGTCGCGTGCCTTTAGCGCCTGTGGAGTCGGCTCGCTCCGACCCGGCCAAGTCCACTAGCGAGATCTTGGACACCTGGTTACAAAAGGACGCTTAATGACAAACTGTGCCGATGATAAGCCGACTAATGGTCACTTTTCAACTCTGACACCTGTACTTCTACGTAAGTTTTATTGAAACAAAACACAACGCCCGCCAACGCCTTTGTGTTTAGTCTCAATTTGTATGGCAAAAAATAGTTACCACCAAAGGCCACCAGAGTCGCTGCTTGCGTTGCCATAAAAATCGAGACTCAACGCAAACGCGTTCGTTTATTTATTTATTTATTTAATAATCAGAGTATAAAAACATAAAAGGGTCTCTCAAAACAGTCGGAACAGTTTGTCTGTGTGGTCATATTTTGTGTCATCATTTGTGTTTTGTTTCGAAAAATGTACCTATACCGAAACTCCTTACGGAGTAGTTACATGTTGTTTAGCGAGACATACACATCGTTACGATGTTACGGTGCTAAGATAAAAAAGTGTAGTCTATCCAACCAATCCTAAAATTAATCTTTTACTGACATTATTGGTGGCAAAGCTATAAATATGCGATAACCCTTATGAGAAGGAGGAAACAAATATTATGGAATTAATTTTTCATAATAGTTTATAATCTGAATGTACCTTTTCGGACATAAGGTCTGTTGTTTGGTCATGCCTCTGCTGCGTGAAAAAGATGGTGAACACAGCGTGTGAGCGAGACGACGTTTCATTCATGTTTGTTGCCGCCACCGTCCTGCAAAGTCAATATAGCATTTAATAACACGCTTAATCGAGGAGTTAAGTGAGCCACTATGAAGCAATGAAACTGAAAACGTACAAAGCCTAACCATAAAATGTTGGTGTCCGGATGAATGCCAAGACTTAACGGGCATATTAGATGAGTCCCAACAAACGGCGTTACCCCGGGCGAGAACCTAACCCTATTCACAATGTCTATCAAACGTCTTTTCCGCTAAAACCCCTAAAATTCGTTTGTCCTTATCTGTCACTTTGACATTTACGTTTGTGAGAAACGGACACAACACACTATAAGTTAACAGAGGTCTGTTATGTTTTATGAATAAGGGGGTTTATGATGATGATGACCGATGTCGGCCATAGCGGCTGTGTATCCTGGTCAGTGATAGAGATCCGGGATCTTCAGTCAAACCACGCTCTGCTACCATGTTGAAGATCCGGGATCTTAAGGAGTATTTAACTGAGACTCATGGTGGATTGCTTCGTTATATGTGCACTGACCTGGCCTTGTTCCCCTCATCGATGAGGTCGTAGATATCCTGGTAGGAGGTGACAGCGAGCTTGCTGAGGTCTTCGACGTAAGGTCCGAGCGCCGGGTGTTCGCGCACGCGCAAATTACCCTTGTTTTTGGGGTTTAGAAGGTCGCGGACGCGCTCGCAGTATATCTCCATGTAAGACACTTCCACCTGAGCAATTATTTTTAAATATTAATGTCTGTATTTATCATCCTTTTCAGATGAAATTCTGTCAAGAAGTAGGTAATAAGTCATATGCTAATTTTATTATCTTGTTGCTATCAACAGCAATAATAAAATATCATTTGTAGAACTGGCTTAAGGCTGTAAGACTGACAGAAAGCTGCGCAGGATCGGGAAAGGAGGCGTGTTCTCGTTTCGGAGGCCCAGATCCTCTTTGGGTCACTGCGCCGCCGTTAAAGTAAGTACCTATTTGTAGAACATTTCATCAAGTCAATGCTAGAAGGTTATTAAGGTCACAAAGTTGCAATTATTACTCAGAGTAAATCTATGCCTCTCAGACCAGCTTGACAGGACTGACTTACTTGACCAACTTCTGGCCTGTCAACATCGCATAGAGGAATTTTAACACGATAACTGTTATGCTAGTAATGTATGTACGTACCGAGTACTTGAGATCGTCAGACGTGGTCTGCCTAATGCGACGAAACAGGTCCTTGCAGATCTGCGGTATGATCCCCTGGTCTTCATCGCGGCCCATCATCGTGTATGACTTGCCGGCTCCCGTCTGTCCGTATGCGAATATGCATATGTTGTACCCTGAAGAAATGATGGAGGTCATGACGGCGGTTGATATACATTAACCTTAAAATACGCTAAAATTGTTTTTTTTTATGCCACGTCGGTGGCCAAAAAGCCCACTTGATGGTAAGTGGTTACTGTCGCCTATAGACGCATGCAACACCAGAGGCGTCACTCATGCGTTGCCGGCCCGTAAGAACCCTTTTCACGCCTTTTGTGAAGAATCCCACGCTGTAGCCTATTGTTAGCACGCTATATTTCAATGTCACGTGATGACGTACGCATCATACGGCCAGTGACCAAGGCGCAAGGAACAGAAATGTTGTTGACAAAATCATCCGGTGTATTTGTTAGTTGAACTGTACTCGGTGGCCATATAAGGAACGTAAGGAATACTTGTACTTCAGTGGGAATGAGGCTTAACAAAGCCATGTAAATGTAACCATAGGGTTACATCACGTAACGTGCAAAATATAATAAGTTGCGCAACCATAAAGCGTATGGACCGAAAACACTAATGTTATCTTTGCGGATGCGAGTGAAAGCGGACGCGGCAGTTACGAAGGTACGGTTTCCGCGATCTGTTTGATTCAATTCAAAGTAAGTTTACGGCCACGACTTCGAGCGGCGGCGGCAGCGGTTTTCCTGTACACTGCGTGTGATCCCAACTAACCGCAGTGCGATGCGCATCTCAACCGTTCAATGGACGGATAAAACGCTTGCCGCTTCGCAATTCGCGCAGTCGTGGCCGTTACAGTTAAATGGATGCTGCCTGACAGTATGTGTGAGTGGCACTGACGTAGGTATAGTTGACGAAATATAAGCTGCACCGATTCCTCGAACACCTTGTAAGGCAAATCGGTGCAGCTTATATTTCGTCAACCATACTGATACTGTGATATATTTTTAGAACCGGCTTAGAAAGCCCTTTCGTTTGATACTACACACGATAAGATTCAGAATTTTTTTTTAGTTCCATACAAAAGAAAGATGTCGGCATAACTCCTCTCCTTTTCGTTTTTTTTTTTCGTCCAACGGGTCAAATTGATTCATACATCCTAAAGATCAATCGTACCGATTTTCATGCTTTTTGTGTTTGTGTTGTGTGTGTGTGTGTGTTTTTGCCATTTGCAGCATTTTCCATATGAAGCCCTTGTGTGCCGCCAGGACTATTATAGGGATCGAGATAATCGCGAAAAACCGAATTTTGTGACCCAAACCATGAATAACTTGCGAAGCATACATAAATACATATGTGATTAGTTGTGATTTTTGAGGCTGCTTATAGAACGCCAAAATGAAGGTGTATAGTTCCCAGCTTATTATCTCTCATTCAGAGGTTGACCCCTAAAATAACCGGATTAAAAGTGGTGATAAGAATGACGCCTTACCATCAAAAGCATGTTGAAGCATCTCCTCTCCGATGTCTTTGTACACCATAATTTGAGAGGAGAAATCGGGATCGCTCGGCTGTAAATATAATCGAGTATTAGGTATGTTTATTAGATTGCAATTGCTTAAACTATGAGATTCATAGACAGTTTAAAAAAGCAGAATTCGTCCGTCCTGTGTTTAACAGTTAACGGCTTAAATATGCATTACGCGTGTTAAATTAAAAAGAGACTGTTAGAAATCCTGGAAAAGAGACTGGTGACCCTCTGCTGGCTCAATCCTCGGGCAAAGAATAGGCATTGCCATTTGACGGGGGAATGCAGTCAGCCTTAGTGTAAGGCCTGAGTGGACGCTCGAGTTGGGCGTGCAGCGGGGCGTGCATGTTAAACAATTGAAACTCATACTGGTGTCCTGAGTCGCCGCTGCACAAATATTATGCACGCTCGCCCGCCCCGCTGCACGCCCCGCGAACGCTCCGCTCCGAGCGCCCACTCAGCCCTTACACTTATGGGCACTGTTCCGCAGGGAACAGACTCGGGGGACCTAACGTAGCCTATGTTTTAGTTTTAATTTTCTTTTAGTTTGTAGTTATGTTTTAGACATAATTGAATATTATTGTTTATGTTATTTCGTTTTGCTCCTTTAATACATTTTGAAGTGTGTTAATATAGAAAAAAAACTAAGCTTTATAGCTCTTAACTTAGTTAAGTCAATAGAAAACACGCGAATCTAATGCCTGCATGTGTGTATGACCAATGCAATATGTCACCAATGGGAACCGAATATGGGTAATGGGTAATGGGTAAACCGGTAATGGGAATGTGAAATTAATTTTGTATTAAGCGGTAACGCTGTAACCCTAAGGCGACGTATAAAGGGACGGTTAAGGAATTTGGGGGCCGAGCTCGATTGCTCCCGTACCTCAGTGGCTCACTCTTATCTTTTTAACATAGCTTGAGGACGGTGACGCGACTCCTGTTATTTAGCTATCATTCAGTATAATAGATAACATGGGTGAATGCGCCAGGAGCGCGATGCCTTATAAAAAACTTTATATTCAACTATTACGAGTACATAATTTGTACCTACTGGGATGACAGCTGTCACCATGCCCACGCCAGGATAATATTATACCAAACGAAGAGGTATTGCTCATAAAAATAAATGATCTCAATGTAAATCCAGGGCCAGGATGCCGACTGCCGAATAAATTTAAATAACTGGAGAATCGCAAAAACCTCTCATTTAAATTATTAATTAAGTCGAGCACTTTGCTTTAAGAATTAATTTAATTTTAACAAAAAGCAGTACGGTTTTAGGAATACATTTATGCGCTTGAAATATTTAGGCAAATTATAATTTGTAATTAACTAATTAATTAGACTTTGATATTGAGTAGAGTATATTAAGCCGCCACCGAATTTATGTTCAAAGTATTACTATACTGTCTATATTTATATTTATTATTTATTTATTTATATTTTTATTTATGTTTTATATTTTTTTTTGCCTTGGCAGAAAGGAAAGTGCCTTCTGTGGGACGCTACTTGCGTCAGCACTTTTGCTGCATCGCACATCGGCCGTACCATCCGAGCAGCTGGGGCAGCGGCCGAGCTGGCGGCTTCGCGTAAACGGTTTGGGAGGCTACCTATTTGTCCTGCGGCTGTTGGTGCGCGGATGCCCAAATTTTTATAAGTGAGGTTGGGAGACGAATGCGGGACAGGGGGCTTGACCCCCGCTCCGGGTCATACTTGATGCAAAGGTTTTCGATTGCAGTTCAACGCGGCAACGCCGCAAGCGTTTTGGGCACCTTTGCACCAGGTATGACTCGGGGTGGGTTGTTGGATTAGAATAGTTTAAGTTTTGTGTTTTTTTTAATTATTTGATTTTAATAAACTTTTAGTGTTTTTTTATTTATTATTTCAATTAATTCAGATGCTTAAATCGGTTTCGATGTGTGATTCCGAAAACGACTTCCTTTTTAACACACATGCCTTATGTCATTAAACAAAACGAAATAACATTAAACATAGCACTAAACTAAGACTAAAAAGCTAAATTCAATCTAAAATAAAATTAAAATTAAAAATTATAACTACTTATAAAATTCATAATAGGTATGCCATATTTTCTAAACCGGTACATGGGTACACTATTTTTCTTAAGTTTTTGATGGTTGTTTATGAAAGGAACGCCAATTATTCGGCTACCTAATCGACAATCGTACCTAATGTGAATGTGTATCATTCTATCAATATCAGTTCCCTAAATCGCAATAATTAATAGGTATGAGTTGGTTTTGTAGTTTATATGTATAATAAAGGTACAAATAACGGACCAACGACAGCTCGAGTGCTGAAACCATAGACAAATAATCCGATAATCGTGTTGCGGCTAAATCCAATATGGCCGCCCAAAATGAGCGAACGCTCGGGCGATTGGCGGGAAATCTTATTACACCATCTGCACATCGGTCAAGTACCAACGATGGCACTGCAGATCGATGGTTGGACAGACGATACCATTATACGATACGGTTTAAAATTTTGAGAACAGTTAGGTAAAATAGACGAAACGATGTATAATATTTAATAATGGGGGTTCTTAAAACACGAGTGTTTTAAGGCTTAATTATGTACATAGTTGCAATGACTACTTCTTTATCTTCATCATATTTATCCATAAATCTTCTATCATGTGTTCAAGAACCATATCGTTGTAGTACCTTAATAGGATAGGGTATTGTATGTATTAGTATATGCTTTGGAAGGCACGTTAAGCCGTTGATCCCGGTTGCTGTCTATGGCAGCAGTCGTTAAGCCAAGTTGGAGGCCTTCGGGCGGCTTGAGAACTTCTAACAGTCAAGTTGCCCACTCACTTGACAAAGCCTAATCCCAATAAGGTCTAGTTTCCCCTTGGGGTTGGAAGGTCAGATGGCAGTCGCTTTCGTAAAAACTAGTGCCTACGTCAAATCTTGGGATTAGGTAGCGGACTCCAGGCATCCTTCAGGATGCAACTGTACTGGGATAACGCTAGGAGGATGATGATGACTCGTGTAATAGTATACGCTTCAGTAAGTTATATATCTTGTCCCATTAAATGGTATGACATCAATTTAGTTTTAATGGGTTTCCTTTCATGAATTTAGGTGCCATGTTCGCATTTCTTGTCTCGTTCCCATCATTCAGAGGAAAATAGTCCTACTCAATATTTTTAGGAATATTCGTATTTGTTATTCAAAAGGGGTATATTTCCACGAGTCATACAAGCAGGGTAAACAGGATGTTTTCCATTAAATTTTCCGCTGCTATTGACCGAAACCCGAGCCGGGAAGGCGAGGCAATCTCCCTGTTTGCCTTTGATTTACTACCGGAGATAGAGTTTCAGTTTTAGGTGTACGCACTTTGCATACTGTGTATTTTCTACTGCTTATTTATAAAGTTTTCCATTTTGTTGCGGATGACGCAATGACAATTTTGTCATCCTGCTTAGAAATTATATTAGTCAAGAAACAACCAAACTTTAATCCGAGAATCATTCAAAAGCGCATTCACGACTTGAGTCGTCAAATTATCTGACATGTCAAAAGTTACACCTTTTTTTCTTTATTAAATAATAAACACCTAGGTACCCATTGTCCCTTCGTACTAGATGTGGTTTAGTTTATATTGCCACATGTGAGTTCGACTGTAAGCAGATGAGGAGTGCTCCTCCTCGTTTATTGGAAGACAGTATTGTTAAAATATGCACAAATATGACAGTAATAGCCACAACAGTCTGATTCTCTAAGATCTCAAGAAACAAACATGACTTATCATCAAAAGTTAATACTAAACAAAATAATATAAGTTGATCTAGTTACTTTCAAACTAAGATCGAATAAAAGTTGGAACTTACGTTGTGAGACCAGTATGAGAAATCGAAGTTGAAGCTTTTGGCGGCATCTTTGTTCCCAGGGGGAGCTTTCGGATTTACTATTACTGTAACAAAAGAAAAGATCACGTTTAGAAACATGTAAAGTTCAATTGAAGCACAAAGAATGGTATTGTGTATTGATGTGTGAGGATTATTTGACCTTTAAATGAAGGTGAGGTTATCTAACATTGATATAATATCGCTTTAAATATGTATGTTCTGTTTTTGTAGAATGGGTCGGAATTAATGCGCCAGCGGGGCAAGCGCGTCTAACATATGTACAATTAGGCTATAACTACTAACTACCTCCATAAATTTAATGAACTATGAATAACGAACTACTAAGTTAACACATAACATAATCGTACATTTTCGCAACCACACCTTCGTGCTAAGGTACTTATCGAAGTTAAATTAAACTTCATGTACCTAATTACTAGGGGTACTTACAGCGAACGAAAAGCTTGTGAACAATAACAAGTGCTCCCCATTTAAATTCAATAGTAAAATGAACTTTACTTATCACAACATAAAGTTTATATTTGGCAAATGAAAAGGGAGGTATATTCTAGTGCTAGAGAAAAATATCCTGCAATATTAATAGACAAATTTTACCTGAAAATAAAATTTATATTAAGATACTTACCTTATTCCAAGCCTAACAAATTGGAGATGGCAACATTCGTTTCTACTGACAACACCATAGTTCCCGGTGACTGAAGCAGATTACCCTGTTTTACCGACACAATTTCCCGCCATCTTGCAGCTAGCCAGGCTCGGTTGCGCACCGAGTGGCCTCATTGGATCCTCAATTTGACTACCGTCCTGTGATGTATGTAAGTGGACGGTAGTATTGCCACTGTAGATTGACAGGTGGCGATGGCTGCGCTATGGTATGTAAACATACACCAATGCTGGTGCTATGTTGATGTATGAAGTAAGTATGATGTTACTGAAATAGAAGCTTATAAACCTATGAATGCTATGATGCTGAAAAATAAGCTTAATTATTAAGTTAGGTATGTGACTTGACTAACTCAGTGTATTATTAAAAAACTTAACATACCTATACCAGCAGGCAGCAATGAAATTAGGCTTGGAATAAGGTAAGTATCTTAATATAAATTTTATTTTCAGGTAAAATTTGTCTATTAAGTACTTGTACCTTATTCCAAGCCTAACAAATTGAGAAGTGTTTGTTATCGGCTGCTGGATGAGTAGGGAAATTGTGTATGGATTAGAACGCCAATGTGAATTAAAACATTATAAAGCCTGACCGGAACTCTGCGAGGGAAGGCTACAGACATAAGAAACTATTGTATGATATTGACCTTATAGTTTTCAGGCGAGGCGTAAGCATATACATCAAAGATAATAAAATTATGTACTAAGGAAGTTCTATGTGGAAAAATACCAAACAGTCACACAATTCTGGCCCCGCTTTATAGGAATAGTATGTTACTTATAAGAAAAAATATATTTCAACATTCTTGAACACAATCCTCATAATCTAAAATCAATCAAAATCATATTGCCCTAAAACATTCGTCTAAAGGGTTAGGCCCTGATCCTTGAGGATTAATGACAGCCTTTCTATAAAATTTGTGAAATGTTGTAGCACTCTGCCAGTTACCCCTTTCTAATATATCATTTATATTATGATTGTCAAGCCAGCCTGAGGAAGCTACCGCGGAGCGTACACTGCCTGCACTGGCCTGAATATTCGCATCTTTTAACACCGATTTTACCCATCCACCAATGATAGTCCGCGAGGCTGGCTTAACAATTCCACACGTTGAAATAAACAAATTACTTAAATTCCCTCGTCGGCTCCGAGACAAACAAATCAACAACTTAATCCAATATACTGGGTCAATGTTTTGATTAGAGTGACACTTTAATAACTTCCAGCCAGATTGCCTACGTGTTGCACTGTCAGTCTTGGAACCGAAATCGGGCCAAAACATTATACAATCAGAATCAATCTTACACTTTAATTCGTCGATATTCAATAGCGTTAAATCGTGGACCCTGCGTCCCGAACAAAGTAATAACAGAATTGCACATCTCTTAGAAACTTCGAACAAACTAGATTTACATGGTTCATTACCTTCTAAATACGCGCACAAATCCTTAACATTCCATATACCGTCCTTACGAGGTCTTGGCTTACTAAGAGCAATAGCCTTCAAAGCCTGGCGGACAATTACATGAGAGCTAAGCGGTGGACCAGATTGCACAGGACAAAAAGTGGAAACTACCGATTTATGTAAACATATTGTACTGTGAGACAAATTTTCTACCAGAAACAAATCCGTTAAGAATCTCGCTAAATCTTGAGGTGCTGGGTTGCTCTTAGGAACCTTATTAGCATTACACCAGAGGCACCATCTTAGCCAGGCTGGCTTGTAAGACGCTAGTGAAGATTTTCGCCAACCTCTGGCAAGTAAACTTTTTTGCTTATCATCCCATGAATCTATCAAGGTGGCCCACCCCGTATTAGCCAGACTTCCAAAGCTATCCGCTTGACATCGGTTGGAGGTTTTTGAGTTTGAATGTCCACTAACCGGGTCCGCAGGTTGGTAATCTCTATTGGTGGGGCTAGGGATCGGTTCTTCAAATCGCTGCGCCAAAAAACCTTCTCCCAATTCGGCACTACCATTATGTACATACCCTCTGCTTTGTTCATGTGAGCCAAAACTCTTGGAATCAGGCACGGTGGAGGGAATATCCACGCCAACTGGTACTCCCATCTCTGGCTGAACGCATCGGTGAATATGGCGTCTGGGTCCGTCGGATCTAGCGTCACATATGCCGGAACCACATGGGCCCTCCTGGATGCAAAAAGATCTATCTGCGGAGTGCCCCATACTTGGAATATTGGATCCGTCGCTGGAGAAAGCAGATGCCACTCTGACTGGCCACGGAATCTCGAAAGTCGATCGGCTTCTGTATTGTACCGTCCCGGGATGAACTGTATTGTCAAGTGAATATGATGGCGATCCAACATACCCAGTACCTGATACGTCATTTCCATCATCTGCTGAGATCTCGTGCCGCCTTCGTTGCGTAGGTATGACACAACCGTCCGATTGTCCGACATGACCATTAGCGAAGAGTGTGCCAGCAGTTGACTCTGCGAGGTTATTACCTTCTGGACCGCAATCATTTCCAGAAGATTGGAGTGCTGACGAGACTCCCATTCTGACCATTGACCCGCCAACCTCTTGTCGTTGAGCAGAGCGCCCCAGCCTTGACCCGACGCATCCGTCGTCAGGAAGAATTGAGGGGCCGGAGGGTGAATGGCGGAAGCGGTGGCCGCGTAACTGATCCACCACTCCAACTCGGGAAACAGAACCTTGGGGACCTTTACCTTCATCTTCGGGTTCAAATCGAGCAGCTGGTTGCAAAATGTTAACAGCATCCTGCTGTTCAGGCGACCTCTTGGGACGACAAAACTGGCGAAATTGCATAGGCCGAGCAACGACTGTAGCTGCTTCAATGAGACGTACCTGGTCGTCAATATTACTTGACACTTTCGATCTATGCTCTGGATCTTCTCCCTCGGGAGGTACTTCAGATTGTTCCAGGGATCCCACTGGATTCCCAAGAACTCCATCGACCGCTGGGGGGCTAGGGTAGACTTTTTGTAGTTGATCACCCAGCCTAGCTCCTTTAGAATTTGTACAGTTAGAGCTACCTGTTCCTGGAGCAGCTCCCGGCTCTGACAGGCAAGGAGAAAGTCGTCTAAATAGACGATGACCCTTATTCCTCGAGATCTGAGTACCTGCGCGATCCAATTGGTGACCGAGGCGAAGGTTCTGGGTGCCGTCGAGAGGCCAAAAGGGAGGCATGTTAATTGCCACAACTGACGTCTGAATATTACTCTCAGGAATCTTCGATGTGTTGCACTGACTGGAATGTGGAAGTATGCATTGTGAAGGTCCAGTTTTGCCAGCCAATCCCGAGGCTGCAGGAAGTCCGGTACCTTGTACATGTTTATAAGGTGAAACCTCGCCACGCATACATACTTGTTGAGTTGCTTCAAGTTGAAGACCGGACGCATGGAACCATCCTTTTTTGGAACCAGAAAAATATTTGATACGAAGCTTGGGGTCAAATGAGCAGGTTCTAGTACTCCCTGTTCTATCATTGTAGTCATGTGGTCGAACATCTCTGGAACTTCTTTGGTGATTAATTTTGATGAAATTCGAGAGGGGTGTACTAGAGGCGGCTTTCTGCTGAAAGGTATGCGGTACCCAGAGAGAATCCTTATTATGTAGGCCGGAGCTCCCCATTCTCTCCACTGGTGCAAAAAATGTTTCAGCTGACCCGCTTGGAATTCGAGATAGTCAGTCGTATCGCCTGCGAGATCGCTTACCTTGTCTGTTTTTGTAATACTTATCGCCGTGTGTAGCGGGACGAAACGCCTTGCGTTTTCTATCTTGAGCGGCGGGGGTACCTGCACTCGTGGATGGGCCCGGGCGGACACGGAAGCTACTGTACTCCGCTGCCGGCCGCTTGTTCTGCTCCGTATGTCCCACTCTTTGCGCAAGAGGACGCCTGGTAGCAGCTCCTTGCGCAGGAGTGCGTTGGCTGTAGAAAACCTTATCAACTCCGCCGTTCCTAGTTATGCACTCTGAAAAACGCTTATCATCAAAAAGGTGCTCCTGTGTAGGAGGGATTTTTCGAAGCGCCTCTCTCATGTAACGGTCCCTTACAAAATGCAGCACACCGTCTCTGCGTTGTTGTATTATATCTGCGCGGCGGCCGCAGACCATCTGTAGGAGGTCCAAATGAATGCGGGAATACTCGCCTTCAGAAAAAATCTCGTTGATCTTTTGCACCACCACCTCGATCGAACTTTCGCCCTGACCACCTAACCACTCCACGAAGGTATTAAAGCCATTTTTTAGCTTTTCATTCTGAATAATGAGTGCATGAGAAACCGCGGCTAATGTTTTTTCTGTAACGGCCAAGGCCCGGTTACGATCAAATGATTTCAGCATATCGTTGCTCTCTAATTCGGTAAAACCGGGTGAAGATACATACACATTCTGAGCTTCTACATAACGTACCTGCGACCAATTATTTGATCCAAAATGCTGTAATTTGTCAAGAATTTCTGCATGCTCTTTCGAGGTAGCCGCGCCCGAGGTTTTGAGGGTAGTTTCAAGTTTGAAACTAATAGCCTTTGCAGCTTCCGCAGGCACTACTGGAGGAGGCGTTGAAGGGGCTCCCAGATCTTCGGGAGGACCAATGGATAATACATCCGAATCACTGGAATATTCTTTCTCACGTGGACAAAAAGAGTCTTTAAAAGACCTTACCTCCTCAGCCAGGTTACTTACTACCGTCTCAAGTCTCGCCAGACGTCCGTGGTCAGGTTCCGATGATGCACGTGGCACGCCGTCCGAATCCGCCATTTTGTCACCACTCACGGAAACTTTGATCGAAAATTTTAACGAAAATCTTCGAATTAGGTGTCGTCTCGTCAAGAAACAAAACGCCAATGAGGCCACTCGGTGCGCAACCGAGCCTGGCTAGCTGCAAGATGGCGGGAAATTGTGTCGGTAAAACAGGGTAATCTGCTTCAGTCACCGGGAACTATGGTGTTGTCAGTAGAAACGAATGTTGCCATCTCCAATTTGTTAGGCTTGGAATAAGGTACAAGTACTTAATGACACTTGGAGAACATGAAGTGTGTGATTCGTTTGAATACAGTCTGTGTAACACGCGAGGGGTTATATTTTTTCAACGTTTGTAAACAAATGTTAATGAGTATTTAGTAGGGTAGTTTAGAACAAAAACGCTCAACCTTTCTCTAACCTGTAACAATACCTGCAAGCCCTACGTATTAGTGCTAACAAAATATTGAGCGTCTTTTATTAAAATAGTATTATACGAATAGGGATCATGGCGAAAGGAAAATTTCAAAAAATTGTGTTTGAAAGGCGATCTAAAAAATCTATTAACTTGCTAATTATTTTTTAAGTTCGCCCGGTCTTTATTTTCTTAATTAGAGACGCCCGCGACCGTAGCCATACTGTCTACCCCTCAAGATCGATGCTTGTTCGATTGGTTCTTTCATTATTTCTGTGAACATCCACAAAGCTCGATGACGTGCCCAGATCTCAGACTAGTGTAAGTGTGGTCTCCAATAACGCGTCGTTTTATTATAGCTCGGGTTAGAGATATACTGGACTTGTAGTGGGTTGAAACCACTCGTGAATCACTAAGCTGTCGATGTGTGCGTGCAGTCCCAGCGTCGCGACGTATCGACCGACGCTGACGCCGCCGAGTCGCGGCCACTTCAGAAAAGCAAACTACTAAAACCGATTTAACTTTCATAGGTTTTTACATAAAATTAAACCGTGAATTTTACTCACTAACACTGAATATAGTAAGAGTGGACATTACTCATGTAGTAAGAAAGGTAACTAAGGTAAGGAATGTAAACGAAAAAGGAAAAGGTAAGGAAGGAAGGTAAAGTAAGAAAGGTAGGAATTATCCCCTATTTGACTAGTTTGTTTTTATGGTGCCATTCGAACCAGTTTTTAGAAACGATCAAATGTCTATATGGGACCAACTACAATCAGAGCACCATAAAGGGCAAACATTAGGGCCAAACCTAGCTCGACACTAGTGGCCTTCGAAAAAGCTCTTACAAATAGGCATCGGCTAATGACCTCACGCGCACAGTATAAGCATAGCTCTGGTGGAAAGTCAGCCTTAAGGTTTAAACAGTATAGCTTCAATATAATATACTCGTACATCTAAAACTTAATACACGTCTAAATTCAATCTTCGACAAGCTACATGGAAAAACACTTAAGTAAATAACAAACCAAAATTTGGTTCACCTAAAATAATAGCTACATAAGTTACACATTAGAATATTGGATGTTCTTTTGTTTTGATATATTTTAATGGGTAGCATTTAACGAACCACCAAATTAGTTGCCGAATGATGCTCTAAAAAATTACATTGATTACCAAAAATACTAGATTCGCACCAAATTTTCAACTCCTTTTAAATATAAAGTGCAACTCAAAGAAGTAACATGTCGATAACCTATTAAATTAAATTGTTACCAAATAAATTAGTCACTACCCAAAAATACTTAATGATCACCTAATTTCAAACACCAAATTTCATATAGTTTACATCCAAATATTACAGGGCTCGTAATCCTATTAAAATTATTTACATCCAAATAATTCTTTCGATACCCAGAAATACTACATGATCACCAAATTTCACGCGGCAATTGTTTTTTAACGCCCGTCGCGCAAAGCAGTTCCAATCTAGTCTAACCTCATTGCTAGCACACTGATGCGGTTTTCCATACGGTCCGTCTCGCTCGTACGTCGCACCGCGTGCGAGCAAGACAGCGCTAAATGATTTTATTTTATAGAAGCTTCAAAATTTCTGTAATTTTAATGAGACACGTACATAACATAATTTAATTTAATATATTTTCAACAGTGCTTTCCGTACTGGTCGCTGTCGTCGCGGTCGCTCTATTCGCTGATAATCGTCAATTTGCCTAGGTAGTAGTATTTTTCTATGACATCTATTTTTATTTCAAACTAGTGGACATTGGAACAGTATTGACGGATCTCCGCTGGCGCGGAGCTCCTATTTTGAGTTGTTTTGGCCCTTCGGGCCGATGCAAAACTAACATAACCTAAACCTACCTATACCTATTTATACCTATTAACTACCTTAAATTTTTCCATGAAAGTCTATCTAAATTAATAAAGTAAACTCATTTGAGGACCTTTATCCATTTTCATAACAAACAAACAATTTAATAAATCAACAAAACTCATTTTCAAATAAAAGGTTTCAATCAAACGCGCTCACGTCAACGCATTAAAAAATTAATAATAAAACTTTTTGCAGTTTGTAAACCATCAGCAATAGGTAGTTAGAATGAAACAGCAATAGGTACCTTTCACTCTAACGACATATCAATAGGTTTTTTGCTTCAGACAATTCTTTGTATTTGATTGAGTGAGATAGCAGTATACGTGTTATTATTTCACACAGCCACATTGCGCGTTTGTTTTTTAAATTAATTTAGAATTTTACTTTCTAATTTATAACATTTTGGAAATGACTAAAATATTTATAGTACTAAAAACAATTAATTTGTAACTGTTTACTAAAATGTAGCATGCGATGTGTATAATATTTGGATGTTATTCTAATGAAAAAAAGTGCATGAGATTAGGTGGTAGTTTAGTGTTTTTGGTGGTACTTGACAATTTTTTTGATGCGATTATAAATTTATAGGAACGCAATAAGAAAAATAGGTGCAAGTGCTGCAAAAATAGGTAGATTTTTTTTGGTGACTCGGAATTGCTGATCGATAAATTTTTTTGAGTGTTCAACCTTATTTTAGGGTTCGAAATTTTGATGATATCAAAAGTTATTTAGGTGATCATTTTATTTGTTCCCTATTTTAATTGCACTACGCATAGTCGATACTTCGATTTTTCAGCTTTGTAGCTAAATCTGCATATGGGAATCCACCAAGCGTGTTGGTAGCTGCAAAACAGTCAATCCTACGTCCGCCCGTAAAACTACGAATTAAATAAACAAGTGCGTGTCGGGCCACGCGCAAGGTAGGGTTCCGTAGTCGTCTACCCTTTACATTATGTGGACTAAAAAGTTCGAAAACTTATATTTACTATGTTTTTGAAAGAATTAACAACATTATCTAAGGTATCAATGGAAATTGTACGAACGTTTGCTTTTGCAAAGTACATTTCTGAAGTTCGACTATTACTCGTTAACTAGTAATGTCTACTTAGCTGTGATAGTTTTCCTTTTAAATTCATCGTATATACTACTACCATGATTTTTTTCACATGCCTAGTAGCCACCGTTTAGCTGGCAGGGGGGGGGGGGGGGGGGGGGGACACTTGACCATAGCAAAAATTATCACTTCAAAGCTTAATATCACGCTAACCAATTCTTTAATCAAAAAATGCTTTTAGAAACCTTATAATATTTTTAAAAGAGCTATCCAACGATACCCCACACGATGGGGTTTAGCAGAAAAAAAAATTGCACCACCACTTTACATAAAGGGGAGGTACCCTAAAAAAAAATTTTTTTAAACATTTTATTCTACCGTTTTGTCGGCGTCATTGATATGTATACTCATGCCAAATTACAGCTTTCTAGCACTAACGGTTACTGAGAAAAACGGGGGTCGGACGGACGGACGGACGGACGGACATGGCGAAACTATAAGGGTTCCTTGTTTACTACGGAACCCTAAAAAACAGTTATTTCAGTTCAGCATTGTCAGTGACATGTATGACATATACTAAATGTTAAATGGATAGTACGGGTTCCTTTGGACAGATAAATTGCTAATCCGAGGTCTGCCGCCGTCTGTCGCCGCCCTAGCCGGGTGAGTCACCGCTGCATCCCACTGCATCTGTACAATCAAGTCTGGACCTTGAAAGTGAATAATACAGTCCATTATGGAATGTAGCTCCTGAATGAGTCACTGCACTTCTGCTAACACTCTGCAGCTTGAAGGTAATACGAACTATTATGAAACGTAGCTGCTGAATGAGTCACTAATGTAGCCTAGCCAACTGCACCTATATAATCAATTCTCGGTCTTGAAGGTTAATAATAAGATTCATTTTGGAATGTAGCTGCTGAATGAGTCACTGATGCATCGGTCTGCACCTATACAATCAACTCTGCACCTTACAATCTCAATAATAAGAGACACTATGAAATCAAGCATAAGATGCAACAGTGACTGCATCGGATGCAGGTTACATTCGACTTTGAACCATCTCATCAAGAAGAACAAAGCGAAATTGAGGAGTTGAGAGTCAGTATCGAATGAATGTAAAAAAACGCTACAAAGTGCTACAGACCGTTCATTTCGAACACTTGAATCGAATTAATTGGAAACTTTTATTAATCCGGATTCTTTGGACAAGGAAAATCGTTGAGACGATTTTTTGAAAAACAGTTTCTTATAGTTTTTATACATGTACAAAAAACACAGTCGGAATTAGGTTCCCTATTTCGGAACCTATTCTTGATGTACCTATAAAAACCACATACTTGACTCTTGCGTAAGTGCATACGCATGTCTATTTTCCGTTTGCTGTACCTAATAAGCCTCTTTTGCCACATGTCAAATGTCAAAAAAAGTGATGTGGCTAAAGCGAATCGATTGACATATTAACAGACTTTTAGCGATTTCGGCGAGTAACCGGAATCGATTTATACGACTATTATTTAACAATTTAAAAGAAATACAACGAGGGACTGCAAGAGATCGCAAAACTAAGTATGACGAATTGCGCATTGAATAAGCTTTTTTAATGGCAAATATAAATACAAATCGTTTCAGATAGCATTTTCAAATAGATCGATTGCCGATTCACTCGCAAATTTTTAACGATGGTTCTGGTTACTGTAATAGATTTAAAAAAGAAAAGGCGCAGAATGTAACTTTTGTGTTTCGTGTTTTTATAAACAATAATATGAGAGAAAAAATAATTAAGCTCCATGTAATTGGTGTGAAAATGTATATATTTATGATTTACAAATACTTTTAAAGCTTTTTGGTTCTATAAAACGTGCAAGTTACATTATATGGGTGCTGTCATGTCTCAAAAATGACTTATTACAGAAAACGGATTGTAAGCTGTGTGAGCCCGACTCAAAAATATTCAAACTGGTTTAATATCAAATCGAAAATGTTTTTGTTACAAAATGAAGGCCGAGAATCTATTCTATTGAAATCGTTTGAAAATAACCCCATCTCTCAAAAGGCTTTCATAGTTCATCTCTTTATTTGCGAACAATCATATCAGCCAGGCTGTTATTCTGTGGTAGGTACAATAGACCGCCATCTTGGCAAGCGGATGCGGGACCGCGTCGGTTGCGTTGCGGCTACAAACCGGAAGTTTACAGTGTCCTTCGAACCAAGGTCATTATTAAATACACTGTATTTTGAATTTGATTTTACATCCGACATAAATAATAATAAACATGTTAAACATGACATGTTATATATGAATACTCAGTGATATTGTAATAAGATAACTGCGCAGGTGGTGTAGCGAGTTTCATATACAAGGTTTGCCCAGGCTGGTCAGCTGATGAGAGATTCTCAGGTTCGGTAGTGGGCTCCCTGCTCAGCTGTGACTCTACACGTTTGTTCCAACTCAGTCCTGTTTTCCTTATTAGTAAAAAAAAGAAATGCTTAGCCAAGGCAGTATGCCAATGAAGAAAGTAGCAGAGTTGGACGCCAGGTGTTTTAACCTATAACTAACACCAAGGTTTAAAACTAGTAGGATTATTCAATTAAACAATTGCATGAGCTTAACAGAAAGTATTATTATTCAAAAGTTGCACATACACATTATCATACAAAGAGTGAAAGCACAATCAATGATATAGAACCTAGGTATGACAGCACTTCGTTATTTTACTTATACTTATTTTATATGGCCAGTAGATACAAACATTAGCTTAAATTACAAGTGATTATAACTAATTGTAGCATAGAGAGCTTAAAGAGATACTAAACTGCTAGAGGAGCAAGGAGTGGCAGACACCCTCGGAGCAATGAATTGTCCATATAGAAGTTATTTTTAAATTGTCCGTCACTAAGCACACTTGTGGCACTGTTCCCGAGAAGGAAATTGCACTTATTAAGTTCAGAGAGGCACTCGCGTGTGTATATGTGTGTGTCGTGTGAGGCAAGGAACGGAGTCACCTGTTTAGTCACTGTTGCCGCATGCCTGGCTGAAGCTCTTCGGTTTGGATGCCCATGTGACCGTTTGGCCACATGCCCGTGATGGCCTCCTCACTGTGGAGCTCAGGCCGGCGACTCGACCACGTACTCGCTGCCACGTCCGCTACTCTCCGACCACACCCGTAGCCATGTCGACAAAGTACCGACGAACCGACCATGCGCTTACGCCACGTCAAACGACCGGCTTTCACAGCCGGCTTGAAGATTCTGGTTAAATTCCTTCTCCCTTGTCTCGGAGTCCGTCTTCACAAAGAGTTAGATTTAGGCGAGACCACGTGCTCGTCCATGTTAAAGGTAAGGCTGGTTTCCAATGGTTTTATGAGAATTCGTCTTTCCGTATTTCCTTGGCCCGGCGGCCGACCGAAATTGCTTCCCCAGAACTTGTAATGACTCCTCACGTCATGGCAGCTAGTTTTGGAAAGAACGAGAAAATTCCTATCGCTAGCTATCAGCGCCCCCCTCCTGACACGTTCAAGTAACCGCCAGTTGGAAGACTCAATAGTTGACACCAAACTTTAAAAAAAAGGAAACAACAAGGATATCTGTATTCCTTGCCGTGAAGATTTCGGAACATGTAAAATAAAATTTAAACATTATCATGAATATCCATAATAATATTATTCCACTGAGGATCTAGTTAAACCTGCTTCTACAAATCAATGCTAGCTTGCTCACACAGATGGCGTGCGCATTCAATCAATGCCACAGAGGCGAAACGTTTCACTCTCAGCTCCCTAGATGGAATTAGTAGTATCTAAAATCATGAATTATGAGACTTATAAAAACAAAGTTAGCAGTTTAAAATTAAACTGTTACAATATGAATATGGATCTACAGAACAAGAGTGCCAATGACTTGGATATTTGAAGACTACGAGTATTAAGCGCCTCGTTACACACAATTCATGAAGAAAGCAATTAGCGGCAGTTTGACGTGTTATAAACTACTACACAACTATGTATCTAAGAATTTTATATATTTCTCCTTCAATCCAAAATGTTATTGCCAATTAATCATAAGTAGTAGTAGTAGTAAAACTCTTTATTGTATACAATAAAACACATGAAAAAATACAAAAGGAAACAGTATGTAGGTACAAAGGCGCACTCAAAATCAAAAATCATTAATGATTCTGCCGGGCACAGAAGCTTGTCATGGACAAGACGGAGTATGCTACACACAACACTAACCCAGTGCGGGTTGGGGACTTAATAATCTCCATATATTAGTTAGACCATAGTAACGAATAATATTATGACTTCTGTAATAGTACATTACTGCAGAGACCAGTAAGTAAGCCATCCTGGACGAGTATGAGTTAGCCGGCCGAGCCGAAGGCGAGGTCCGGCTATAATACGAGGCCAGGATGGCACTTATGGTCGAGGCATGTATAGTGCTTTTCTCAAAAATAAAACAAGTTGTAGAAATAGCAGTAAAAATCATATTTTTCGCCAATGCCACCTCGTTTGTTCTAAAACCGTGGGGTCGGACTAGCGTTTGTTTATGCGGGCGCGGGCGCTGCCCGCCCCCACCCCCCGCGCCCCGCCGCACACCCCGCTGCTGCTGCGGGCGCTGGCAGGGAGGCGCCGGCGCCCGCGGCAGCAGGTGAACTTATGATATGTAATGGGATTTACATACTTACTTCCTGGACAGTAGGTGTTACTTCCTGGACACTTCTGGCAACTGTCCAGGATGAGCCACTTTCGGATATTATCTTCACAGATGTTATGAGAACATTACATACTATTTATGAGAAAATTAAATTCCTGGTTCATTCAATTTCACTAGCAACAATGGCAAGTATAAAAGAATTAAAGTAACGTACCGTACCTTTGAAATATTTTCAAGGTAAAACAATAAAAACAAAAGTCATAAATGAGAAAATGCTTAATTACCCTCTAATGACTGACATTTGCGTATAAAAGCGCGAAAATCCCCAAACAATGACGTTTAAAGAGGTCAAAGTACAAGAGTGATCCGAGGGCGGGCGGTAATTGTGCGGAATGGGGCGGAAAAGCCGGGGAACAATTGTTACGGCGCCGAGCTTGCTTTAGGGCACTTTTAGTGGACACTAGTATTCGGTGAGAACGAACGTCAGTAGGGTTGAGACTAAAACCTTGGTAAGTCTTTTCACAACGCAAGAATAATTTGAGAAATTAGTTTGTCACGTGAGTATCACGTGACACCAATTTATACAATTTTTTTCAGTTTATACGAGTTTATTTTAGGAAAGGTGGAATTTCGCGCAAATGGAAAGCCAATTTAAGAAAGTTAATTACATAAGTTTCTTAAAATATCACGCCGTTAGCCGGCGAATGTCAAAATACGTTTAGTATGGAAAGCGTCCCACCTTAAGATGTTTTCTTGGTAAAATAGCTTTTTTTAGAGATGTTGACTACCATAAAACAATCATCGTACTTTCTAAAACATTCCGGCACAATTTAACTACCAACGAGTGTTCCAATATTGGACATTTATAGCCACACCGTTTCTATAGAAATACCCTATATAGGCTATGTAATATGAACTATAAGTAGGGGAGAGGGGGGCTTGTCCTAACAAAATTCAAACTTTTGCTCATAGCTCTTAAAATTTTAAACTTAACGTTAATGTTTTTTTACTTACGTGTCGGAAATTTATTCATCTTTTATATCTATATGGAAAATACCACACAGATTGCCTGGTTTCACATGTAGAACCCATTTTTTAAAAAAAGTCAGCGGTTAATATTTACCCCGTTTTTGGGGCAAATATTAACAATGAAGGGGTAAGAATTAACATAAGATAATGACGTTTAAAGTAATGACGTTTGTCAAAAATAAAACGATATTATTTTTTGTAATATTTTTTTTTTATAATTAATTAATATTATATATAATTAACATGTTTTAATGCAATAAAGTAAAAAAATAGAGATCTTATCTCAGATAAAAGTACTAATCAATCTTAGGTAGACAGGTGTTGTATTTTAATATCACAATTGACAATATTTCATAATTTCCAAAAGTCTTAATTCGAAAACCATTTCGGTAAAAACGTGTGAAGTACAGAAAAAACATTTTTTTAGATTTTTTAACGGGTTAAAACTTGCCCCTTAATTTTGTTAAAACTAGCCTCATAGATGATTTCCAAACATACAAAAATATTAAAAAATAACTATGCTTAAATTTAACAAAAACACTAGCACACGTAATAGCCCATTAAATAAGTATTCAACACACACTAATCCGTAATCATTGAACTTAATAATTAAGGCACAAATCAAAAAAATCACGACGTAAAAAAGTCCGTTACCCGTGTTTTTTTCACGCACGTGCCACAACTTCGCAACGCGGCGGCCGGCGGTAGACTAACTGGTCGGGACTCGTTCGTTACCCTCGCCCAAAGTTATAACCTTGAAATTAGTACTCTGCCGTGTATAGTTTAGTCGCTAGAGGCTTGTTAATACCTACCCCCGTTAAAACAAGCCCCCCTCTCCCCTACCCTTATGTTTTTGTATGGTTTGGATTTTTAATCGGTTCCTCTTTGCGTTTTACTTTAGCGCACGTTATGAAGGCACAGCCTGACCTAAATACCCCCTTTGGTTTATCCGATTCATACCGGCTCGGCCCAAAGCTCGCTAACTACAAAAGGAAAACTGGCTGGAATCCCACGCAATGTTGGAGGAAAATTTCCATACAAAACCACTACAAAACTAAATAGAGGATATGGAAAATCTCATTTCGATCCTCTGGGCCTACTAAGTTCAGTCAAGTGGTAAACTCAAATAAGTTAGTAGTGAACGGCAACCCTGTGCTGTCATCAATGCCAACAGACAAGGTCAGACGAAGCTAAATGTTTTGTTGAGTCGTCACTGTTGAGAAGAAAAGAACTAAATTAAATACATCGTATCGTATATCTACATCAAAAAGGCGGCCTAGAAAGAGTCATATGGCTATCCATGTTCTATAGCTACACCGATTCTTATCGGTATCTCTTTGTGTGAACGTATAGGTTATTTTATAGCTTTTGATATAATATAACATGATTGCTAAACTTACCGTTAATTAGAAAGTCTAACATTCATTAAATAAAAAAATATGAGAGGGTTAATCATACACAAATCGAAGTAGCCACATTATAGTAAGTAAACTTAATAAGGCTTATTGTTATTGTTAAATTTGTACGCCGAAAGGCAGAACATGACGCACATTATTGTAAACCTATTTAAGACCATTATGTAAACTTACTCATGTTTTACAAACAAATTATCTCTTATCTCTCTCTTTTTTATGGATGACGATATGTATATTTAATAGGTATAAATACTTAAACACATCCAAGACTCCGAAACAAATATTCATTGCTCAGCCAGCACACAATTAATTATTCAACAAGTTTGATACAGTAAACTGATACGTTAACATTATCATCCTTTTTTATAATTAACAGCTTATCTCATGGATATATATACAATTCTTATGTATATTATGTAGTAACCCTTTTCTTTGTATCGCAAAAACGCCACGGCTCGCGTGTGCTGCTTCTAATTTGACCTCACGTTATTATGAAACACAAAGGCTGCATGCAGTATCTGATAAAAGACGCTATAGGTAAAATTACTATTCAGCCGTAAAAAAACTGCATTGAGAACAGTATTTGTACCCTTACCATGAGTTTGCAATGTTTGCATTACTGTATACTCTCTAGCGACTGCGTAAACGATTCAGTATGGACAAAAGTACAGCGCCTCTGGCGGTTACGCAATAGAACTAAGAATCGCCATACTAGGATAGTTTACGCAGTCGCTAGCGAGTACGGTAATGCAAACATTGCAAACTAATGGTAAGGGTACTGAAAACGAAAGCTATTTATCGGAAAAAGCATCTACAGTCCGTGAAAAAGTATATTTGTCTCACTTATTGCTCTCAAACGTACTTAAGGCAAATTAAACGATATCACCCGAACCCGAAATCTGCTCTAAGAACTCATAGACAGCAATGAAAGGATTTAACCAATACAAAGCAAGAAAGTATATAATTTTCCATCTGAACGGTCGCATAATTCGCGAATATAGACATAGGCAGAAGAAAAAGTGCTGTATCAAAGCCAAGGTCACTCGAGAGTCGAGATTGTGGAGAACCGTATTTAAGTGGTGACGTAAAGTAGCCTTTTCATAAAATTCATGAGAATTTCGGAGCAAGTATAATGAATAAAAGCTTTGAGCTGGAGCTGTGTTTAGAAATAAGAGAATCGCTGATGAATCCTATTTTATTAATATCAAAGATGATTAATCGCCTTTTCTTATAAATATTTAGGAACACATTCATATTCATACGCATATGCTGTAGATTTAACATCATATCATCATGATCATAATACATCGCAGTGAGGACGGGACCACTGCAAGGAGCCATCTCACTAATGTTTTTGTAGATAAAAGCTAGTGCTAGAGAGGTATTCAAATGAACAAGTTTATCAAATTTGGATGCTAGCCAAAACCACTTTAGTACCCATATCAGCTAGGCATTACAATAGAATAGAATGTGCAGAAATATGCACGGAGTGTAAGTCTGGTGTTGAAGATCAATGGCAGTTTTTGACGATGTTGACTCATTATACATTACCGACGTATGTAAAGATACGGCATAATGTAAAAAAAAACCTAGATGCCAAGGAGAGTGTATAAAAGCTTGTTCGCCGCACTTAACCGATAATGCATTTTTATGTAACACTGCATGTGCTAATGCATCTCGTAATTTCATGCCAAAATATTTAGTTTGACAAAACGGATCTTACCACACTTTCAGACCAGGTTTACGTGAGGTTTACGTAAGTGACTTCAAGCATTAGGATTACCCGCGATGGTTGCCAGTCGCCGAGAATTTACGAGAATCGTTGGGCGCCCATGGACAAGGTTTATGGGTCATAATGGTATTTACGGCCCATCAGAGCGCATTGCGGCGGCTTAAGAGCGCAAAGGTCGCTGTTTACAGGTACATTTGTGGTAATATTTACAGGAAGTCGTGTTGCGTAACGTAAGTAATTGTAACGCTCGGTTGGGGAGGGGCGCGATGGTTTTCATTTGGCTCGTGTTTGCATTTTTAAGATACAGCTATACCTGTACTAATGTATAATAACCTGTACATGGACATACCGAATGAGTAGACCTTTCAGAGTTCATGAAAATTCTGCCTAGAATTTCACGTTTCAACAATCTTACTAAATTCGCCATAAGTCTACTTCATATTTGCCTTGATGAATTTCTGATAACACAACTTGGATCCTCTATGACATCACTAGGATGGCCCAAATCATTGATTCAGGAAATAAAAACCCAGCAACCCTGTCTTCTGTTATAAAAGATTGTGTTAGAAATTAACGCGTGGGTGTCCAACGCTCGTAATCACTAATGCATATTCATGGTTCAGGCTTTACGTCACGCACTTAATGACCTCACGGCTTTACTGCAGGCTTTTACGCTCGCAACCTGACAGTGAACTTGACAACGTATAAAATACATAAAGCTGCCCGCAACTGACACCATAGAATTTACGGCTTTGAGTTATGTTGGCTTTCACGTTCATGTGTGCGTTTAGAAAATGTGATTGAAACCGCGACCTGATTAAGGTGTATTAGTAATAACCCCAGCACAAAGGACGTGAAGTTGCTATAAGTCTGTAATCTGTCTCCGCTCGGTCTTTATAGAGGTACAGAATTTGACATGTTTCCAGATAGTCTTGTAGCGGTACACGCATTAGTTTTTGCCTACGCGTTAGCGTAAACGAATGTTGTAACCACTTCGTTTCTCTTGCAATAGGAAACACGATAGGTAAAAACTTATAATGCCGAATTATTCGTATGTATTCCCTGCACAAAAGATTGCATGCCAATCGTAAAATGGTTTAATTAGTGTAACGATTATTTGAACACGATCATTAAACAAGCAAAAAAATACATCATGAAAAACAATCTCGTGTACTTATATCAACAAAATCAACGAAAACGCCAACTCCTTGCAGATGAGTAATTAAAGAGCTTTGGACGAACATGTATCTCCATATAATAACCCTATAGTACCTACTAGTAATACAATCACTAACACAACTGTAGATAGAAACAAAACCAGATTCTCTGCAAAACAATGCAGAATACACAATATCAACAAAAACAATGAGCCAGGTCCGTGCAGAGGAGTATTACAGCGGTATTGGCGTAATGAGGGCAAATCGTTAACCCGGCATCGCTATCGAATAAACCTATAGCTTCTGGCTCAGCGCTCAGCTGTTAACAGCGTTAATTGCAGCACAGGGGTTATAGGTAGCAATCTGGTATGGTTGTAATCTCGTATCTATCGACAGATATTGCACCGATCCGTCAAACGAGTTGTTACGTTATTAGAGACATTATTCATTATCAGGCTTGGTATACATACATACAGTATATATTCGAAGTAATATAAACTACAAGAGAAAATTAAAGACATGTACTAAAATAAAGCGAAAGAATATCACGACCGCCGAGACGTTTTTAAAAGACTTTTGTTTCAAAATGTGTTACTCCGGGGATTACTTATACAAGTTAATAAAGTTATTTTGTTGTTTCAAAAGTATTGCAATTATTATTAAGCTTGTCTGTTAAATTATTCAGTCTGAAGAGTCTGAAGTAGACAAATAATCATAACTTATTCTGGTATGAGTTGTGAGTGCTTTAAAATTGTTGACGAGAATCGGAGTTGTTGCCATTATGTCAGAATCGGGTTTAGTATTTAATAATCTTGTCCAAATATATTGTTGAGCCGTCTGGCCCGTCTCGCTGACGTAACTGGTGAACGAAGAGCTGGCGACTTCCTCGCACAATGTATCAGCTGTGCGATACAGCGAGGAAATGCCGCCAGCATCCTCGGCCTCGGTACAATGCTTCAAGTGCATTATTTTTGTTAAAGTATCTTGTATATATAATAGAAATATTTATTTGTCATAAATAAATTGTATCTAATTGAGCCTAAGAAATATTTAATAATGACCGACACTGCCAAAAATCTGGCACTACGTATAAATAATGTACGAGTAATAAAGGAACAGCTGAAACTAAATCTACGAGTAACTATTTTAATTATCAATGAGTCCAGAAAAGTAAAGAAAGAAATTTACGAAGATGCTCAACTTGACATTATAAACAATCTAGTTTACATGAAACGGTCGACGAAGAAGCGCGCCACACTCCTACGTTATGGATAACATAAAATAGCAATGAAAACTATGCGCTTCTACGGCAATAAGCAAAATATATGAATGTCAATGTCAATACAATACCTAAGTATGTAGATGTGATTTAAAATATCAATAACACAGTTACACGCGGAAATTGATTTCTCCTCAGTTCCTGACATTGTGAACGTCGTAAGGTTTCGCCGTCCAACCTTCCTTCGTTCAAATCGATCTATTGCCACTTAACATGCGCTTGCAATGAAATTTTTATTTGATATTTTGTTTGTGTTGGTTTCAAACTTATTCAAATGAGAAAGACGATGAGATTGTTAAAAAAGATTCAATAATTATGTCAGCTCAATGTCATACAGAGTTAGAAAAGAAACTTAAATCGTATTATGTGAATACTTAAACAGGTTGATGTCCTTATTTTTAATACGTGTTTATTGCATCTGATTGTATGTTTTTATTACATTATAAAATATATAAAAACAGTACATATAACTGTTCGTGTAACTGTCATAACAGAAAAAAAGCCAACTTCATAGCCCTTAACTTTGACTATGTCCATAATGAATGATCAATATGGTTTAATACAATCCACCAGGTACGCCTCAGTTTGCCATATCATACTAGTTTTGGTTTGTTCGTATATCAAGTAAACAAACACGGTACCAATTCCTTTTTAAATTTCTAAAATATTAACAACTATTTTCACGAAAACGATTGAATTAGACCGTACGCCTAACTGACCCAGTTCCAAAGTATCGCATTTCAAGAGACCCCTGTTTCATGATGCTTTTCCGAGTATTTCTGAAGTTGTGGAAGTACTGGACGGGAGCTTTTATCGCTCTGTAAACTTCAGTCATGATTACTCGGGGTCAGGGTACACTATGGCGGAAGCTAATTTGATAATGTTCATTTCAAGGACGCTACCTGAAGTTGATGGGCGTGCCCAACAACTTTGTTTAATGTAGCGGTCATGGCAATGTGCTATTCTGAGCCCTTTTAACAAACTACATAAAGGTGTGTAGTTTGATAATGAACTACGGGATTATGGCTTTAAAGTCGGCTTTTGAATATTTACATAATACTTTGACTCATTTCACGAATATCTACTACAATATCTAAAAAGTATTTAGATCTTCAGAGCTTCCATTTGCTTCCCCAATGTTGTTTCTTAGGTATGTCACTTTCAATGAAATAAAATTTATTGATTTGAGATTATAGATGTGATTGTCTTTTATATTTTAATAGGATAAAATGAAAATGCTTTTATTTAGCTGAAGAGTGTGTACATGTACATTCATAAATTCTCTTCTTTCGACGTGTTATGTTCGAAAGGTAAATATTATTGACGGCTCTGCATTTATCTCTAGCTCTTTCATGGCTTTCCAACAACGAATCAATAAAGAGTCGGGATCGCGCTGATGAGTCTAGAGTACTCTTAAGAAAGCAGTAGGTATGGTTTTTTGTCACTTTCGGGATAAAAAAGTAGAAAAAAACTTATAAATATGACTCACCTGTAGTGTTGCCCGACATCTCTATGATGCATTTGCAATCCCTTGATATCTCGCGCGTGTTGAAGGGGCGCACACGCACCGCCACCTTCACCGACGACATGGCGGCTTCTTCTGTTCGCGCGGCACACTAAAACATCGGTATGGGGACCGATTTACACCTGCAACAAGATTACTTTACATTACTTATATGTCACAGTGTATACAGATCGCTATGTGTTAAGTAGAGGTCTATGTGCCATACAAATTGAAAGGTAGGATTGTCAAACTAGCTACAGAAGGCTTGTTCTGTTAGATCCCTACTCTATTTTAAACTGATTTATATTTAAGAAACTTGTAAAAGATTAAACTATTTCACTGTATTAAAAGATGGATACATCCTGCAAATTCTGCAACCAATATGGAAGACAAAACTGACAAGAGCGTAATAACTGCGAAAAGAAGAATTATGGTTCTGATCACAGACATAATGAACCAAATAGATCTCAAACGCCTTTTGCTTTATAAAAATATACCTTTGTCAACAGTATTTTGTCTATTACGCAATATGACATACTCGTATCATTGGTCTTAGTGCCCTTACTAAGCAACAAAGGTTGAAAAGGACAAAAACAGACATAGTAACAAAATCTAGCACCGTTAATTGGTATTTCTCAATTGAACGTCAAAGCATTCTAATTGGATCTAAGTTATAACTACCGACCTTCGCAAGTATCATTAAAGAGCGACGAGTTACTCGATCCAACAAACTTTGAATGCCGCTAGAAAATAGCAGAGCGGAAATATTAAAGGAGCATTCCTGTACCGACGCAGTAAAGGAAGCTAACTATGGTGTAGGCGTGGGGAGGTTCCACTCCAATTGCGAGCGCAGAGACAATTTCCCTTGCTATAAAGACAGTGATCTTTGGAATTAATGCAAATGCCCAGTTTGCGTCATCAGTGTAGACACGGAATCGCTTTTACTCGGTTATAATACGCCGACGACGGCGTTAGCATTTGTGAATTGTCTTGGGATATTTCGGAATGTTCATGAGCTCGAGTTCGTATTCGTAACAAAAAGGTCTGGCTTGTTGATTATAATCTCCAATACAATTTATACAATTGAAGGCTAAACCGAAAGGACATGTCTAGTCACTTTCATTTGTTAATTGATTAGGAAGTTAATTGGCACTATACATTCTGAGTTTATCAGCTCATTGTTGTAAAAAGTGACTAATATTCTGTGTCCCTTCTTGACATGTCATCAAACATATGTTGTATATTTATAACCTTAATAATACATACTGTATGAGTTACATTTTTTCATAATAAGAAAATGAAATAATTAATTATGATAATAATGCTGAAAGAAATTCTAGCAAACGTCTATGAACAACTATGAAGAAGTTTGACTTAACTTCTTTCAACAACGTCTCCGGAAAGGCACTAATTGAACATGTTGATGGTATCATTTCAACGCAATATAACTACAATGTTGCATAATTATACTAAAACATTGCACATTGTAACACCATAAAACACTAATGAGATCCCCTAATAAGCATTGAAATACGAAGTGGCAATTTGTTGGCAAACATTTTGTAACTGCGTTTCGATAGCCCCGTACCCCAATGTGTAATTTGTGCAAGGTCAGCCTCACGAGTAGCTGTCGTTTTTTGGCATTAGACATAACTGTAACACCAGAGTAATTGTGGCCACTCGCATATTACTCCATCGAGACCTTAGCTCGACAATGGATTTCAATTTTGCGTCCATAACTATATGGTGTGTTTGTAAATAGTTAATGATTGCTAGCATTCATAATAATATAGATACACTCCATTGGTATGTCAACTTTATACCGCAAGGGTTCGACTGGCATCAAGGCCTCTATTACCTTATAGACGTCATAATCAAATATTGTTAGGCTTTTACCGATTAATATATATAGCTATACCTTTATAACCCAAACTACTGAAATTGGCACACAATCCAATTATTTTGGTTTCAATACATGTTAGTAGTTCTTTATGCCATGATTAACAACGCTGTAACCACAGTGCAAAAGATAACAAAACTCGGTAACGGTAACCATCCAATGACCACAAAAAGAGCAAAAAAGGCCTTTTATTACCTATGCCGTTACACTACGCAAAAACTCAACCGCTCACAATGATTTAAATTAGAAATACTTAACAGTGAATTTGATGGCTAAAACTCTAAATAGGTACGTTCTTACGCCATACATCATATGGTTGAATCTTGTACATACCTTTTTGGTACTTAACCATTAACCCTCATTGATGTGTACGATTACATCAAGTCGCACTCGTGTGCATGCATAATTTATAAAGAGCAGTATATCGGTAATCAGTTAAAACGATAAGTATAACAGTTAATCATCGGGTCAAGTACCAGTGTAATTGGTGCAATCGTCAAGGTCCGACGGACCAGCGGCGCGCGCGCTGACACACACTAGCTGATTCGACTCGAGATTTCAAAACAAACTAAAATAAATAAAGGTTTATCTTACAATCGATCTTTCTCGAGACCGTATCCAAAAAACCGGAGCACTACACTTTTGAGATTTCACGTCACTATTGCGACACCAAAATACTGAATCAGAATTTCAAGCAACAAATCAATACCTACGATCCTAATATATTTCGTATGTCTGTTCACAAACACTATATTCTTTGCAAACTTATTTCAAAAGCCACTTTCACAATCCAACATAGAAATCACCGAAATTCCACGTCTCGAGACACGAGTAGCACGCACAACGACCGGCCTCATGACGGCTCAGCACAGTATGAAACGGAATTCACAGTTGTCAGCACAAGATCCGCGTATAGAATGGTGAATGTTTTCCTGAAAGCAATCCTCGCGTGCCGTAATGTGCCGCGGTCGAGTGCGCACCGGAGCTCGAAAGTGTCGGCACCACGGCCACTGCACTGCTCACGCACTTACGTAACCACTGCATCAGCACATCTTCCTGCCATACTCCACAAGATCGAAAGGGGCGGCCATGAAAACTCGTCGCCGCAGAGATGACTCACCGCGCGCAGTAGCGCCCCCTACCTCACGGAAAAGCACACCGAAAGCCCTTCGGCACTGCACTGTAATGGCGAGGGTATCCGCTACGGACTTACCAGAGCCTCCGTGCGAGGGTTCGGAGCGACGACTCCTGTCGCGGTAAATACTATCGTTTTGGGTTAGAGCGGCGCTCCGGTCAGGTCGTAGCGTCGGCCGGCATGGCGCGTCGCAGGGCTACGCGGTACGACTGCGGGCCGCCAGCGGACACGGCAGCGAAGCCCCGAGGCGCATGCGCGCGGCCCACCCCCGCGGCACCGGAGCCTTCGATCTAACGCCGCGCCGCTGCGCGGCCGATCGGCGCGCACCCACTACCGCAAATATCATTAAAAAATCCACAATAACCCAACCGCTCCGAAGGATAGCGGTCACCATCCGAGTGGTACACTTATCTCACTAATAATTACAATGTTGACAATTTAGTTAATACATGAGAATCCTCCTATTCTCTCTTGACGATATCACTGGCAACAAAGTAGCAACTCAGGCTTGATTGGGTATAATTATGAACGCAAAAATAAACCACAATATCACCGATACGAGTATATCGTGGGCGGGTTAATTACCCCGCCCAAGAACGAAGCGATCAAAGGCGCCGCAGCCTCAGTAATCCTGTTTCTCTTCCGAGCTGTTTACCCTCGCACTTACCAGAAATTTCTTTATAAAGGCTATTCAGAAATGTAAGAGCCCCATTCAATTACTTACAATACCCAATTTGGGTTGTTTGAGCAAAAAATTACGTAATTTTAGATTTATTTTAGCTTCGGTATCTGGAGATATGGCTAACGCTAGGGGCTGGGTTAAAATTAATGCAAATGACGATCTGATCACCCAAGTGAAATGGAGTAGTAATTCTAGGCACGTTCGCTTTGATTTCAGCGACTTGATCAAGCTGTGGTTGGTGATCCACAATCCACTTTGAATGCTTAAAAACCTAGAATACTCCAACGTTACTTGATTTTCGACTTGCATTTTATTACAGTCCCATATATTTAATCGCACTCTATCATCAACACCATCATGCTTTATTTGGTCATTATGAAAAGGTCATCAGATGGGTCAGGCAATCCCTGAAACTACGCATTTGTTCAGAATGGAGCACCTAACGATGACGCAGTAGCTTCGTATTGATTGAACCAGCTACGCAGACGATATCTCACAGCTTCAAGACTTCAGTGGCGAGAAAATAAATAAAAAATAAAACATACTCACATCTGAAGATTTACACAGCATTCAATGTGTGTACACATTAATAACTGAAGAGATACATAGTCAATAAAGCTATAACGAAAATTGGGTTTTTTATGAATTTTTACAATCAAATATTGTTTCATGAAAAACCAATTTATCTCAAGGCAGAAACAACATAGAGCACTAAGTATATATTGAACTAATGGTAGGCCGCCTGTTGCCTACCATCAACATGTTTAATTTTAATCTTGTTTTTTATTATTAAAGAATATTTGTATTGTATTGTACTAAAGTTAAAGAAGACATTGAGCCGCTGGAGGCAGCATTAATAAGCAACAGCACATCGATTTATAGAAACTCCTATCGTTATAACGCACGTTAGGTAAATTGCCACTTGGGTGCGCATTACAACATAAGGTGTCAATAAAAGAAGTTTATGAAAGAGTCCGTAGCAGAACACGTTTTGGGCCACCGCTCGACTCTGGGCCCTTTATTTATTTACCACACGATATTGAGCCGACGGAATTACTTTATAACTCTGCGAAATGTTTCTGCTACCTTAACTGATGGCATTCATAACTGTGAAACTTATTTTAAACGGCCAGACAACGCCATTGTTGTTCTAATGACTTACTATATATATTGCAAAAGCCATTCTCTCCAAAGTGATGACGTCAGAAATAGTATAATGTGTTTGTCTGCGAGTTGCGTCACACTCTAGACCGAATTATTCGACATTTTCCCAAAAATCTATAACTTAACGAGCTCCACGGGAGACGACTGTCAGGAATGGAAGAAATAGAAGCTTAATAAAGGAAAGAAAGAAAGTAAAACATTTGAAGGAAGACCAAAATAGAAAGGAAGCATCCTGACGTTTAGCCCGGGCTTACAATGACGTAAGGTATTTTGTCGTCAGATAACTTTTTATGTTTTTAATGTTAAGCACGTAATCTGCGCAACCTAACGACTGTAATTTTATCATATTGTATCGTTGCTATAACGGTGCGAATGACGTCAATGAATCGGTCTACTAATTGCACCGTCCACCGTTAACTAAAATTAATTCATCAAGCACCCTTGCGACTCGGACAAAGGGCTGTAAAATAGAAAACCTCAGTACTTGAGAAGATTCGGGCGTCAATGTTCATTCACAAAATCCTAAAACGGGGGAGTAAACACATTATATGGAGCACACCAAAACGTCTCGCCTCGTGACGTGAATGAGGTTAACTTCAGCCGTCAATCTTCTTCTGACATCACCTAACCTATCGCATCACGCAACGCCAATTTGGAGGGGGACTTTGCCCCCCTTAACGTTAAATTACTTTGAATAAGTTGCAGCTAATCTCTCTGTTGATGTTTTGGATGAATCGAAGTAATTTTACAACGTGAATGACTTTCAGAAGCTTCGCGGTCCATAGAGAGGACGTTTCCAGAGGTAATTTAAGGCCGTACAATAACCCGCTAAGCGTCAGAGTTTGGAGTCACGCGTTATAGCACAAGTTACAGACATATGATAGAAGTTTAATGCTACAGAGACTAGGGTTTAATTCGGTAATCCGGTTATTGCCATCATGTCCTTGCAATTCTTACCAGCAAGATGCATTGTGCCGACGTTTTTGGCATACGTGATTTCATAATTTCATCATCATTTATTGAACCATAAAGTTGTGTAACATGACAGTTTCAACCAGAACGTTACAGCGATAGTGATAGCATAATTTAATGTGAAACCAACTTGTTAGCAAATAACTTTTTTCAAAAGGAGTTTTATATTTATGTATTTTAGTAATGGCTTTATAATCATAATGTGAACGAGAAAAGTAGTTGCGCTGTAGATGGTTATGAACATATAGGTATCAAAAAAGATAACAACGTATTAGAATTTTTTGAAAATACCTAAAGCTTTCTATTCTGACGTAAAAAGCAATGGACAGATACAAAAATATGTAGTAGAAATCATTCCTCATAGCAATGTGACAAGCAATTCCACAGTCACATAGGAAGCAAAGTCCGCATCAGATAATGGATGTCGACGAACCGCAAGTCGAGATACCAGGGGAAGATACTAACTGAAATGGATCGTAGAAACCGACGGGGTCAATGGACGAGGCCGTCCTGAAGTGTGCTGTTATTGAAAGAAATTGCCTTTTATTGCTCTTATACGGCGACGTATAGAAAACAAATAAGGGGCGTAGAGGTGGGAAACGCGTGCTTTTAACCTTATATATTTAATCTTCGCCACAGTACCTCTCTTTTCCCCTTTTATTAGGCTGTGTTTAATATGTATGAGACATATCTCCCTGTCCAGCATCGATTGTTTTTTTTATCACATATTTTTACATTAGATATTGGTCGGAAGCTTGAACACCAGCCGGTTCTCAAATGCTAACAATATAGCAGAGGTTGCTCAAAATTATACTTCATTGTTTATCAACATGTTATTTTGATTGTATCTAACTTAACACGGAAGAACTAAACGAGTTATCGAAGTAACTCTATACAGAAATAGTGTATGCTACCATTTTATTTGAATGAATAAGTATAGCCTAAACCTATTAAGACCACGTTATTCGAAATCATAGTATTTTTCATTCAATTTTAAACCACTAAATACTCACTTTATTGATGGGATATTTAGATATGTTATAGTTTAAGAGTCGGTCTAGTGTATTTTAAGGCTGAAAACACGATATTTGAAACTTCGCTCGATGATCTCACATCGCAAAAACAGGTAAATTTTGATCTTATTATGAGTCGTATATAAAATATATCCAACTCAGACTCGAGTAAAATATATCAATAGATAGGAAACGATGTGATGAAGTGTATTTTACGGCTAATTTTTTTAAAAATGTTTTTATATTTAACAAAACTCAAAAATATCAGAAAAGCAGACTGCGCGCTTCATTTTAGTAGGCAGATGGCCGTTGGGCCTCGAGCTGGACGGACGTCTGTCGCACTTTTTGCAGTTTGACATTTATAAAAATCGCATATTTAATACCAGTAACTAGATGATATTAACATTTTCAGGGTAAATTACTGGTGAGTCATATCGACGAATAAACATTTAAAATAGTTTTCCTGGTACTTTTACAATTCGAGATAGTGGAAAACATAAAATGTGGCTAAAAAAGCTTATCATTATATCATTTTTTTCCTTTTTAAACCCTCTCTTATTACAAAAGGTTTCATTGAGTATTTTTAGAATGTGGATTTTTTTTCCATTATACGGGTCACACTCCTTCGTATAGCATATTGTATATTTTATGTCTCTGTGTGAGTATATTCATAGCGCCTGACACATAGTTTGACATCTGACATTAGCAAATTAAATTCAAGCTTATTTCAAATTCAATATTTTAAATTATTAAATATATTGCGCTTCGTATTGTAACAAAATAAATATGCCCAAACGGACCGTAATCCTGCCAAAGTTTTGACGCTATTCGACTTCAATTTGCTCTGCAGTTCAATGTGTTTCAATGTGTATTACGATGAAAGTGATATTATTGCATTGTGTAATTATTCCAATATATCAACGTAAACGATAAAAAATGAATAATACAAATTTAAATGAAAAGATGCCTCGGATAATATCTGAAATAGAAAGGGCCCAAAGCTCTGAGGAATTCTGGCCGCTTACGGCTAGTATGTGGGGGAGGATATCTGGTGACGGCGTCGCGGTCTCAGATCTATGATCAGCGGCTTCGGTGAACTTCACTTCATGTACCCACATCATGCGCAAATGTTTACGTGAATTTACTGGACGAAGTGATGCCGCAAATTGTTCTACTGACTTTCCTGACTTTATTCAAGATAATTGCCCCATACAGCACGGGTCACTTGGGAATGGGGTACTCTACAGCTACATCCAGGCATAAATGTAATGATGTAATGCTATCGCCTGAAATCTTTGGGGTTTAATGGTTCAACAGTGGGATCATCGCCATGAAAGAACCAAAGAAGCAATTCAAGCAATAGATACTGCAATGAAATATGGGAGGAAATGCGGGGAACTGACATAATTATCAACGTCTTCTCAGCTTACTGAGAGACAGGCTACAAACTGTTATAGACGCACTGTGGTTGCACGCATTATAATCCCTCAGTCTTATGTTTTATGTTTATAATAAATTATATAATAAATCTTGAATTTTATTTAAGATGGATTTATGAACCGTACTGTCTTCTCGAAGATCTCACGGTTCGAAATAAAGGCCATACGATAAATAAAGAATAATAAAGAATTAATTAATAAAGTTGTGAGCTTTTATTAGCAGGGCAAAATATTTATGTTGAATCTTTTTCTAAATAAATAAAAAAAGTACAAAATATTTATTTACCAAAATAACGCTCAATAATTATTTATGCTCTAAAAATTACGGTTGTTTAAATAAAACACAAAAAAAAAAACACTTGCTCTTGCCTGAGATTCGAACCTGTGACCTGTGCTTTAGAGAGCAAGCGATTACTAATTACACCACAATGTACTTGGCTTAGTGGTTGAAATTGAGCTACTTATTTGTGGCTTGCAACTTTGACTTTTTGTGTCGAGTCGTGATAAAATTTAGCCCTTATTTAGTTAAGTGAAATATGTCAAAACTGCGCAACAGAGACAGAGATATGCAATGACAAGTCTACACTCTTTTGCGTGAATGTCATAACAATCTGTTCTAAATTTAAATGGTTGACAACCTAATTATCACGTGCGCCACTCTGGCTTATTCTGGTTAATTTAACAAAGAAGGTCTGTCACATATTCAAATTCTAAGTTACAGCAATCATTAAAAAAACGAGGTCAGTGACCTGTCACAGTAAAGTGAGATAGTGTGTGTAAAATGTAATTGTGTTTGTTACTGGGGAGAATTACGATAATGTTGCGCCGCCTAGCGGATTTTTTGTGTCGCGTTTGTAGTTTCGCTCCAATAAGAGAGCCTTAACCCTTTGATTTCTGTAGGAAACAAAGCGTCAAAGAGTATTTATTTTATTTTTATTTTATAGCCTTATCTCAGATTACATATTGTATCTGTTACATGTTTACTTTGCTAATCTTTTTTGTTTTTTCTTTTAATCTGTGTGCCCTTTGGCAAAGGCCTCCCCCAACACTTTCCAATCTTCTCTTATACGTGCGAGTCTAGTCCAGGTTTTGCCTGCTACCTTAACTATATCATCTTCCCATCTTCTGAATGGTTTCCCTCGTTTCCTCTTACCGTCTCTTGGGTACCATTGCATGACTAATTTGCTCCACTTATCCTCTCCTCTGATTGCATGTCCAGCCCACTTCCACTTGAGCGCTCTTAATTTACATACTACATCTTGGGTTTTAGTAGCTGATCTAATTATGCTGTGATTTATTTTATCTATTTTCCTTTTTCCCATCATGCTTCTCTCCATGCTTCGCTGGCAACTGCGAAGTTTCGTTTGTTGCGACTTAGTGAGCGCCCAAGTCTGGCATCCATATGTTAAGACTGGGAGAATGCAGGTGTTAAATAGCTTTCCCTTCACTGACATATTCATTTTCTTGTCTTTCATTATCTCTCTATATGCCCAATACTTCTTCCATGCGTACCCAATACGTGTCTCAATCTCTTTGCTTGCCATATTGTTTATCTTGATTACCTGGCCTAAATATGTATATTCATCCACATACTCAATGGGAGTATTGTTTACAATTATTGTTTCTTTCTCTCTGTTGGTCATTGCCTTGGTTTTGGAAGCGTTCATATTTAAGCCCACATGTTTGCTTTGTGTATCAAGATCTGTTAGCATTTGTTGAAGCTCATAAGCCGACTGTGCAAATAATATAATGTCATCCGCGAATCTTAAATTTGTTATATACTCGCCGTTGAGTCTTAGGCCGTAACCTTCCCATTCGAACTGTCTAAATATATCCTCAAGGACTGCAGTGAAGAGCTTAGGTGAAAGTGGGTCTCCTTGTCTTACGCCCTTTTGTAAGTTGATGATTCCTCCTTCTCTTTCTAACTTAACTCTTGCTGTACCGCCAATATAGGTGTTCTTTATTATTCTGATATACTTTTCTTCCACTCCTTGCTTCTTCAAGGCATTCCAGATTCTATTCCAGTCCAGGGAGTCAAAGGCCTTGCAATAGTCTACGAAGCAACAGTAAATTGGTAGGTCATATTCTTTATACTTTTCACATATTTGCCTTGCCACATGGACATGATCAACTACTGAGTACTTGCTTCGGAATCCCGCCTGTTCCCGTGGTTGGTTCTCATCTAGCACTTTACTAATTCGGCTTAAAATAATTTTAGCGAAGACTTTATAAATATTAGATGTTAAGCTTATTGGCCTATAGTTTCCGACATCATTTCTGTCCCCCTTTTTATGTATCAGGATTATAGTAGAGGTGGTCCATTGATGCGGTATTATTTCTGTTCTTAACACCTCGTTAAAAAGCGAAGTTAGAGCTGGTGTGATAGCGTCTTGTGTTGCTAATAGTAGTTCATTCGAAATACTGTCAGGACCGGGAGATTTGCCCCTTTTTTGAGACTTAATAGCTATTTCAACTTCTCTTTCTAGTATCGGTGGGACATTCTTTCTAGTATCGGTGGGACATTTCTAGTATCGGTGGGACATAAAAGAGTCAAAGAGTATAATAATATATAAAAGCGTCCAACGGACGCATTCTTTTGACGTGAGGTATATGAGAGAGGCTCAGCGTTTGTTACACCCATGGAGCTAGGCTACAAGGGTTAATGATGCCACGAAAGACGTTCCGATATTATTTATCGCAACAATGCCGCAAAACGTTTATAAATGAACACGTTCGCTGTACGCACGTACGCTTCATTTTATGATATTTGACCGCGGGCGATCAACGGTCCGCTCGACGATTGAGAAATTGATGTAAGTAACATTCGGGGCAATATCGCAATTCACTTGTATCATAACACGGATTCAAATACTGACAATAATTAAATTATTATTATCGCTGTCAGTGTCGAATTGTCGATGCCCTCGAGACAAAGTAGAGGATTATTTTAGTATTATAAATTATAAGTACTAGAATTTAAATAAAGTTACAAAAACGTTAAGCGATCCGTGAATGAATGAAGTTCTGATGTGTTCAGATTTCCATTTTAACAGATATAGCTACATAATACATATACATAAGAATCCGGGACCTTAAAAAAATACACAAAGTCAGATATTCACAAGTGAAAACGCTGTCGTGGAAATCTATTGATATGAAATTCTTATAATTTGTAATGTTTAGTGCAAATATAATAAATAGCATTTTGCAAAATTAGGAATTTGGGGATATAACATCTACTGTTTTGTTAATTCGTTTACGTAGTAAGGCGCGTGTGCGTGGATCCATCAAAACACAAACAAGTAGAAGCGTAACAAGTATAAAATTTATTATAATTATACTCTCAGAATCAAAGCCAACGGCTGCATGCCCCATGTGGCGCACGAAACGCTGTTATTCTAACTTCTAACTAATCATTGTATTGAAGGACAGCGAGTTCGTATTCAAGCCACAAGAAGAACAAACTACTTAACGTTACTAACGCGAAGTTTATGTTCACCGAGATATTGGCTCCCGCTGGGCACCGCAACAAAATATTGCTATGAAATTGAACCGCAGCAAAAGCAAGCCCTCCCGAGACTAGTGGAAACAATGGAATTTTATAATAAACCAGCTATCGCTTTATTTATCGCCTGTGACCTACTTCCAGGCAGTCAATTCGAGACGTGTCCAGCTGTATCGTCATACATTGTTATCTTTTTAACAAACTTTTTAAAGTAGGTACTATTCTTAGTTAACGTACTATACTTCGTTATAGAAGACACAACTTTCTTCTAATTGTAATTCCAAATAATTTTGACATATTAACGGATGATTTTAAGTTTCAGTGCGTAAAATACTTAAGACACTCACTCAAGAGACCCGTACCATATCTACCATGAAGCAAACTAGAAAGATCAACACACCTTCATGTTAGAAAAATCATGAGTATTCTCCGAGACGACCGTTTATTGTGACTGGATTTTTTCCCAGTGGGCCCAATAAAGCGATAGGAGTGCGTGATTGGAGAGTAGCCTGGGGAAAATCCAGAGGAAACCGCCGAGGCTCCGACACGACAACGCTAAAGACTGGAACTGGAACTCAAAGAGTTTGCGCTCCAGTGAGATTGGTTGAGCGGCTTCAACCAAGGAGTTTTATCGCTCGTTCACTAAGCCTAGCGGAGAAGAATCGAGCAACAAACTCAGCTAGGCCCGACCTGGGTCTGACTGACTACCCGGTATGCGGCGGTACCGGGAAGAATAGGGACTATATGTGTATGTGTTGTCGCCATCGCGCGGTGACAGGATCTTTTTGAGAGCCGTGTACAAGTAATCTTCATCCTTCGAACGAACTAATGTTATAATATGAAAATCTTTTAAGAAGTATTCTCAGAAGTTATACAAATAAAACATGAAGGTGATGATTGGGCGGTACTGTACATTTGTTGAAGATTGGTGTTATCGGAAACTGAAAATGCAAAAAAAAACCACCCGAAGTACCTATTCCCGAGAAAATTTAATTATTAGCGTAACGTGACTTGCTAAGCAAACTACACAATGGAGACTAGGATCTACAATAAAGTTTAATTGTAATAGTATTTACTAGGTGCCCTGCGAGACCTACCTACGTTTTCATCTGGCCGGGCAAACAGAAGCTAATTAGAACAAACCGATTGTTTGCTGAAGTTTTGTCCCACGGTGGGGAACAAGAAACTTTGTTTCAGTTTGTTTTTTGTCAGCTGATTAATGCTTCTAAAACAAGATGACTGATTTACTTATCCACCGACCCAATATATATTAGCTTATACGAGGCCTGTATTTTATTTGTTTGTGACTAGATTTACGCAACCCTTAAAGCTTGTAGTGTAACAGTCACAAAACCGAAAAGACTTCTTAGCCGTTGTTTCTAGAAGTCCTATTTCCGTTATTGTCAACATATTATGTATAAGATTAGGTACATCTATGTATTCAAGTCTATCTTTAGGCTTTTTCATTTCGTAGGTATATAAGGGATGTCCTGTAAGTTTATTGTCGTAGGTATTGGGATTCTGTACTTTTTAATTGATAACTTTACATATCATACACTACGAAACGACAAGCAGTTTCTAGAAGATAAAGCAAACACCAACTTTTATCATTATGAATAAATAAAGCACGCCGTTGTGAAACAACAATGATTGTCGTGAACTCCTATTTAATGTACTAATTATGGCTTAATTAGAAACAAGCGCGCTTGGGGACCCCATTCGGGATAATTGTAGCGTTTTGTAGGCTGCGATATGGAGTCAACAGACGTCTAAACAGGATCGTGCTACACCGGCGAGTAGCCCTTATGTCCGTGCAATACGGTTCTCGATAGTGATAGTACCCAAACTCCTGGCGCCGGGGAAATAGCTTCTTAACGCGCATTGGCCTGTGCGTTAATGACGTTTAGTATCGGCGATCACTAACTTGATGAAAATGTGCGTAGTTTTCAAACGTGCAAACTTGACAGTTGCAAATCTAACGACTTTCACCATCGAGAATCAAAATCTAGCATCGAATTATTGAGAACTTATAATATCAAACTTGGTGCAGATTTGCTGTATCTAACCGTTTGATTTGCTTATTGCACACGGCTAGTACTATTCCGTGTGCGAGACATATGAAAAGGCGTGCAAATGTACTCTGATATTTTATTGCAGAAATTGTAGCAGTTAGCGAAGGCATGCGAGATCCGTAAACTTAGTTTTAGTTAATTTCAGGCTACAATCTACTTTTCATAACACGACAGTTTACGTAGGTCCTCCCGAAATTGAATACTTAGACAGAAATAAAAACACACGTACGCTCACACAATACGCGTCTACACTACACAACACACTACACGTAGGTACCTATATACGCATACAATATGTTTTGTAATGTAGATATGTAGGTCTCTTCTTCTTAGGCGTATGCTCTTGACAGAGCAGTCGTGGTCATTCATGCGGTTTTTGGGTGGCACGATGCACAATCTTAATCCATTTCCAGATATGTAGGTATCCTTAAGCAATACAATGAGAATTGTATCTTTTACACAAATTGTAAATTTTCGGGTACTAAGTTCTTAAAAAACATCCCCGATTACATAACGTCTACCTATGTGCCGTAATGTAATTTGAGCTACGCCAAACTAAATATTGTTCGGTCTTCCCACTCAATTCTCGTCTAGTCAGCGCAGACGTCTTTTGAGTTCTATGAATATTTGAATATTTAACACGAGGCGGTTCAAAGGCAGGCTGTTTGTCATCGGCTCACAAGACGTCAAAGGAAAAGAACCTGATAGGGCTCTTGGATTGTAATTCAATAAGTCATTTCGTGACGGAGATGAGATTGAGACATAAGTAGTTCGCAACGTAGATATTGTATATGGATGCTTTAACATTACGTAACTGATGCATTTACGGTTTGTTTACTCGTACTTAACTTGAAAACACACACAATGTTTGTGTCTAGAGGTCATCTATACAGTGCTCCAGACGCTATACGTTGTTAGGACCTCAATACAGAAACAAGGATGAATATACCTAGCTACAGTAAAAGAATCCTGCGTAGGCTATAAATATTTATGTCACACCTGGCCATAAAGTGGCACATACCGCACGCTCCGCGCGCGGAAAATCCCACTTCCTGGCCAGGGGGTGACATAAAATTTTGTACTTACCACGGGCGATTAAATACCTGCGATCTGAGACATTCTTTGTTTTACCGCCCTTGGCAAATAATCGTATTATTAATGTTGTTATTATTAACGATTTCATAAATGAATTATGAAATCGTTTAAAATTTATCTATTTATAACTGTGATTGGTCTTTAAATTTTAAAGACCAATCACAGTTATAAATAGATAAATTACTATACACCTATAATAGGTTTTCATAATATAGATAATAACAATATCGATCCTGCGTTTTATTTTATCAATGTTCCAGTCCTACACTTCTGTCTTAAGCCGACAACGACTTCAGAACCGAGCATTGCAAAAATTTCGGAGATTCGCTGGATGAACACGTAACAAAGTTATGTCTAGTTTTACTAGAGAGATATATTATGTAAGCAGCTGTTTACTATGCAACGCTTCTCGCTGGCAGAGCATCTCTTACATTACGTTCCAGGTTCGTCCTTCGTTGCAGCAGCCAAGTCAAGGGCGACCGGGACATTACCCTACTTCCACAAGCCCCTATCGAATCAATAGTCGGGAATCCGATTGAGTGTCTGCAATACCTCAAAAGGTTTGTTTAATCTTGAGAAAAGATAAGAGAATTGGTGGTCTGAATTGAAAATTACTGTAAGGTGGTAGGTATTTCGACTTTTGGTCTCTTTTTGTGTGTATGTGTGTATCTCTAGTAACATTTGGAGAAAAGGTGGAACCGCTAGAATATTAATGTCGTTATTACTCCGTAGTAGTCTCGGTTGTTCTTAAATCAATGTATAATACACGCGATTTATAAAACTGAATGAAAACTTTAAAGAATCGCCTGTTTGGAAATATCGAATGTGTAATGGCCAGATGTTCAGAGAGGCTGGTTGATGAAGCAGTCCCACAATGCAAGTTCGCGGCGCACGATGATTCATTTATGTTGAGCTGATCCATTGTCATAATTGGTCACGTCCGAACCGTATCCGCACTGAGGGTTCCGTACTCATAATCATACTTGTGCTACAAAATTTGGACACAAATGGTATACCTAACCACAGGGTTACATAATACAATACAATTATTGTATTATGTAACCCTGTGGTTAGGTATACCATTTGTGTACACGTGACAAATACTCTTTATTGCACTTCTCAAAAAGAACACAGTACAGAACATATTAGGTTTAAAGTAGAGGTAAACAATAGGCATAATCTTACTCGTATTAAAACATTTTTGAAATAAATACCTACAAACCACCCTCGCTTTAAACATAGTGCATCCTTGGATGCTTCTCTATGTTACATACCACACAGAACATAACATCACATACCTACATTCATATTAAATACATACTCTATAAAAAATAAAAGTCCCTACTCGATTTCAGAGCTCTCGACTATAAAACTGAACTGAAAGAATTACCCATGCGAAAATGTCAGCATAAATTCAGCGCAACTTTTAATTTTGAAATTCGCTCTTTAAACTTTCGAATGAAACGCGTTAATTAACAGTCTGCATGCATCCAAATACATTTTCAATTTAACTTCTAAATCGTAAAAAAAAAACTATAATGTTTAACTAAATTCGTGAATAAAATGTGTAGGTACGTTGATTTTTCTCAAAATCCACGGAGTACTAAGTTATGTCATTCCTGAAGAAATTGCGTAATTGTTGAATTATTACTAAGGGAAAATATGGCGCCTGAAAAGTTGAACAAATACTTATTATTTATTTGAAACGAGTCGTAGAAAAAGTATTGTATGAAACGGCGTATAACTAGAGCAATGGACGGATTCCAGAGGTCGTGGGTTCAAATCCCACCTGTGGTGTTGAATTTTTCAATTTTCACTTTGATTAAAAAATTGAGATTTTGGCGTATAACTGGTCCAAAAAAGACTCGTGGTGTCTTTACTTCACCTTTTTCGATCCTATTTATACAACTGTTGCATAAAATACTATAACTGATCTGATCCCAGGTAATTAAATGTAGATTATGGGGCATCGGCCTCGCTCCTCGGATGTTTCGTTCCCTTGTTTTGTCAAAATGGCGTTGAAGGTCGTTGTACGCACCGAATTAGGCCTAATAAAGGCGAGTGCAAGTCATTCACAGATTATTACCTCCAGGTTATTGGCCTTAGGCTGCGTTTCCACCAGAGATGTGCGAGGATGCGTTTTCATACATTTGACACCTCGCAACGCGCCGAGCGAGGTGTCAAATATATGAAAACACATCCTCGCACATCTCTGGTGGAAACGCAGCCTTAGGGTATCTATCAGTGGCGGAGAGTCCACACAACTCGATTCCCACCGGCTTGCCTAATTTTCAGCCAGTCCACTTCTTTTACTACGGCTCATCATGAATAAGAAAGGCTAATTAGTTCCGGCTTCCCTAAGAATATTTTTGACGCGCCGCCACTGGTATCTATTAAAAAAGTTTTTACTACGAACACCCCACTCCTATACTACGCTCCTGTTTTCCTCCTATTTTTAATGTCATAGAATTTAATTACCGTTAATTATGAATTACATTAGTTACTCCTTTTGCCAGGACGGCATTTCTTGTTAATCTCATTCCACTCGATCACCATCCATCAAGAATGCTGCAGAAACTCCTACACAAACTATTTTAGCCCACACGGAACAAGCGCATAGGTACCCATCGATATTCTACAACGCGACGCAGTGATTATTTCTGTTCATTCGTAACTGTACCTTATTGGCGAACACTTAAGATCGATTTTAGAAGGCGTGATGGAAGAAATATGCCCCTATAGAAAGTATTAAAGTACGTATAAAGGAGCGTGGGGCAAAGGTCAGAGTATCACCATTCTGTTCATGCTTTAAATACGTCATCGTTAAGCCAAGACCACAGCAATAGACGACGGATTCATCGTTTCGACAGCAGCTTTGGCATTGAAAATTTATTGAATGGGCTTATTTTTATTTATAAAAATATATTGTACATTCTGCTATACTATTTGACGAAGGCTCTTTAGAATATTCGACACGACAATATTTGTAGAGTCATCATCATCAAAAAAGAGAAGTCATAAAATACATTTTTTGAACGCTTTTTATTTTCAGATTCGCAAATGACTATATTTTCTGGAAGAGGTTAGAAATTAAATAATGGGCAAATTAAACGTCGTAACGTCACTAAGTTGACCTTATGTTTTGTTACTTATAACTTGTAAATAAAATTAAAATGTATATACCTTCTTCATAGTTCAAGATGTTTTATGTATATTTACTATTCGTTCAGTTTCCCGTCCCAGCGTGCCGAATATGCGTATTATAATCAAAATTGAAATGCTATTGGGACTTGGGACTTAATAAAATTAAAATCATATACTTTATCTACTTAACCTGTGCTACCGACGGCTGAAAACGAAGTACTTCCCTGTCTGATGTTTAGACTGTCTTACAATCTCGTATTACATGGATTGATAATACCACTTACATAATATTTACGGAGTCGTAGCAAATCAGGCGTAGATATCGCTACGGGTAATCGTAGCCGCTCTACGCGTTTCGTAGACGAAAGCTACGGAATGGATGACGCAAACACTTGTGCCATCTGAAGTTATTGAGAAACCGAGAGATACTATAATGATATAAATGTTGAGGATTTTGTGAACGATTTACCGAAGGAATATCTGAAAACAATGTAGCCGAGCTTTAAGGCGCAGGGTAGGGCAAGGCCTTCCCCATACAAACTTTGTGCACGTATTATTCGTCGGTTTTGGCACTAACAAATATTTTTTTTTTTTGTTGTAAATATTAGATATGCGAAGAGCGTGATGTGAAAATTTTCAAATATTTCAAAAATATTCAAAATTAAAAAAATTGAAAAAAAAAATTAGTAAAAAAAAATTACATCACGAAATAGCTATCAGAAAAATAAGTATACTGACCAAAAATCATAACTTTAATGCAAACACAAACGAAGTAAATCCCGCACAAAGTTTGTATGGAGAGAGCTTGCCCTACCCCTCCTCTTAAGGCGAGGTGGATGATTTATTCAATAAATATTTAAGAGTCGTTTTTCGGTGAAGGAAAACATCGTGAGGAAACCGGTCTAATCCCAATAAAATCTAGTTTTCTATCTGGGCTGGAAAGTCAGATAGCAGTAGCATTTAAAAAACTAGTTCCTACGCCAAATCTTTGGATTAGGTGTCAAAGCGGACCCCGGCGTCCTTAGGGCACAACCGCGTCATAAAGACTTGAAAAAAAAAAAAAACTTCTGTGGTCAATATTTAAAGGCTTATGTGCATGTAAGTTATGCTTTTATCACTTGAATTATAGAAGCGGAGACGCTGTTTATGCGGGTTAATAGTCCAATCCAAAATTAAGCTTTGCAGCCCTTAACTTTTGATATGGCCTCAGGAAAAAAGCGAACATAAATCTGTTTATGACCCAACCATGAAAACGCTATACAGTGCTCGACCGACGGTCAGCGCGTATGGTCGGTCGGGCGTAGCTATAGACGTATTCCAGCCTATAAGAGGATAGTGATGAAAGACAATGTCGAGGCATTGACGGTAAATGCAAAGGGATTCGATTATATCTAGGCAACTTACAATAACATTTACTCGAACTTCGTATTTACTCGAGACACAAATGTCCTTTCTCTACATCGTACTTAGGAATATTACACGCAAAACGCCCCCAAATGACGGCGTTGTTTTATGTGCCCCAGATTGCCCCAGCGTGTCAGACGCATTACTCTTAATCTTAACTGACTTGCCCTCCTTTATAATAACTCCTTCTTTTCTTAACTTAGCTTTAATGTTGCGTAATTTGAGTTTATGCTTTATGTTATGCCACTTCTAGTTTATTTTTCTTTGCAGTTATAACAGGTGAAACTTATTTTCTCATGGATTTAAAGCTAAATTATACGTTAGTTATAGTGGCTAGACTATTTTGTGTTTCTAATTTGCAGATACAGTTTTGTATCATTATAATTCAGATGTAAATTTTATATTCCAACAAATTCCACCATTCAATGCAATTATGTATGTTCGTGAGGACACACTTTTCATTATCGTTAATAGCATCAATGATTTGGAGAAAATTGCTAGTAAGAATACAAAAAGCTTATATTCCTGTTGAGAATTGAGCACTGCACACAAAGTCATTTACCATTCGGGTATATTGATCTTTGATAGCTAGAAGAGTACCTATGCAGATCAAATTATATTATAACAAAAAAAAAAGTTTAATGCACCAAGAATTATGTACAAAATAGTGGAGTTAATGGCATAATGCATTCTCTACCAGTCAACCATTAGGCTAAACAGAAACATTTGGTGCAAGTAGGTATTCTGACTTTACAAGACTGGTTCAGTGACTAGAAAAATTGAATTGCCCACCGCATGTAGCTTTTATTATCGTGAAACACAAGCAATTCCCGAAAACATTTCATACATACACAATTTCATACATTTTACATATAACTAGCAGGGTAATAGCAGAACTATTTAAGCCGAGATAGCATCGCGTTCGAGACAGTTCATTCATCACGCTGTCAGCCTGGTCCCACCAAACCGGCACGTTAGGTTAGATCACTGAAATTTTGCCGTTCCAGATGTTTCTGGAAGTTCCAGATTTGTTTGGCAAAGATTGTGGGATTTTCATAAGCGAGGAGGGATACCAACATGGAGATTGCTAACATACCTACTACGAGACCTCTTTTTTTTTGACCCGACGTTGGTTTGATTTGATACAGTACTTTTTCCTCACGGACGCCGGTGAGCCATGTGTGTGTGTTGAGTTATGCATGCACATTGTCTATGTGTGCGTCAGCGTAGGAGCTCTGAGTTGACGATGTATATGTGTTCGTATGTATTAAAACTGCAACTATGGCTAGATCCCCCAGACTTCTAGGTACATTATGCAAGCACCGATTCTTAGTAGACTACCTTCACTGCGTTATAACCCAATGTCGCGACGGGGCGTGATATGGAGACCATGTCACAGCCGTCCGGTGCTATATTTTATTATAAGTTACAAGTGATATCCATCTTATCTTATCTTATTAGTATGAGGGCCCTTGCGGATGCACCTCGACCCAGTGGGATCTTTTGTGCAATTGCCCCCTCCTTTATACCTACTCCAAGCTGCTCTCCAACATTTCCACAAACCGGATGATGGAGTTCAGCGGGAGTACTCTGAATTCCTTTGGTTCAGGGTACCCATTTCCAAAGGAATACATTCTCTGTCTGGCAAGGGCGTGACATTCACACAATAGGTGTTCCATTGTCTCGTCATCCTCACCACACATCCTACATTCTATGTCATCTGCTAGTCCCATCTTGGCCAAGATTCCTTTGACCCCGAAGTGACCTGTAAACACCCCAGTTATCATTCTGAGCTGCTTTCTGCTGTGTTTCCAAATCTTTTTGGTCCAGCCTGTATCCACTCCTTCCATGAAGAGCTTTGAGTGCCTTAAGCCCGCCAGTGATATCCATAAAAAGATCGCAAAAAATAAGTGTTTATCTTTGGATATCTTTTTAAAAAAACTCAATAAACTTCAGTCAACTAAATTGTGTTTCGTCCCTTTGTCACAAACACAAATTGCCAACGAGGCAACGAAACAAATTTTAGCTACAATAGCTATAACGAACGTTATACAAAGAATAAAGGCATTATTATTTTAAAACACCCCACAAAACCCTCTAAAACATTCCTCCAAGCAAAATGCAGCTTTTCTCACCATCCAGCTTTAAAATGCCCGACATTTTCAGTGTCAATTCGCCGGCGCTTCTCGAGTTGCCGACACTGGAGCCTTGAAAGCTTACAAGGAGTTAAGTCGAGATTTGACTTGCAAATCGACGCAAAACTGCTGCACTTTCATGCGACTAGTTGACGGAGCCTTGGTAGAATGCATTTTATTTGATAACATGTAAGTAAATTATACTGATATAACTGGGGTGTTTACAGGTCAATTCTGGGTCAAAGGGCTCTAGGCCATAATGGGACTATCAAACAACATAGTTTGTAGGATGTGGTACACTTGGTGCGTGCATATCACGCCTTTGCTGGACAAAGAATGAATACTTTGGCAATGGTTACCCAGAACCAAAGGAATTCACAGTAGGTACTCTCGCTAAACTCCATCAACCCATCAAATAGGAAGGTATATTGGATATTTTAATTGCAGCCTATAACTGTAACTGTATAGATAGCTAAACGTATATACTCGTTAAGTGGTCGGAGCCCAACCCACGCACGAGGCAAAGACGAACTTGCTTCATTATAGAATCACCTCCCAACTTGTTACTTGGAATTTATCGGCTGCTTCATATTGAGACACGTTTCAAACTTATTAAATAAGTGTATAATTTTTTGAGAAAACTCCCAAATGCTGGAACTTTAATAAATAAAATTACATTAGTATTTCGCATTCAGTGCTCTGGAATGCGATTAATATGTCAACCAATGAATTAACCCTTTTTCAGGCCGCACCAACCTACGTGGTTTTGCCACAAAAAATATATATTAAAAATAGTTATGTATTGGAAATTAATCTAAGCGCAAGTAACTTTTCGCCGAAATTCAATTCGCTTTAAACCTTAACTTTGGGTATTAAGGTTGAAATTAAAACTACACGCATGTGGTCGATAAATCGTACTATGCCTGGAAAAGGGTTAATATAGATCTCCTGGTACACAACACAAATCTAGAGCGGTTTTTTACTAAGGCGACCTGAGGGAGGATATAACCCATAACATACTTATAAAAAAATAAACATTGTTCGGTACCTAGTTTGTCTTATGTAAAACGTAGAAATGGATACCTACTTATTATTTTTAATTTTACCATATATTTCCCATATTAATATACATCCTGTATTTCTTCATGTCCAATTAATTGTATTATTAAAATAATCACCATCACTTTATTAAACAATCATGAAATCCTTCTTGAAATTATTTTCTAAAACCGTATATTTTCCTAGTTTACCTGGACATCTTAAGTTTCTCCAATATTCCAAAAAGACATTACATAACATTATAACCAGTAAAATCAAAATATATTGCAACATAAACCGTCTGAATATAACCTCCCACCCACTCCCAGCTCAATGTTTATGTAAGTGCGTAGGATGAAATGGAAATTGCGTATTTTAGCCCATAAATGGCATTGTCCTTTGTTTTTTAACCCTCTTAATTTATTTATAGGTACATTCAATTGAATATTATGGGTTTTTAAGAGTGAAGTATTTTTAATGGTCAAAAGGCCCTTGAATTCCACTTATGTCGATTCTGTCTGGGCATATAATTTGTCGATTTAATTTAAGCAAAATCAGCGTGACGTGATCAAAAACAACGGCGAATTTTGATCATAGCGAGACAAAAGGCCGATTTTGCACCAATGCTGCTCCCTCAAGTGATTGAGGGAGGAAATGTCTAGTTTAACGTTGGATTAACAGGCCGTTTTTCGGAGTTCTTATCTAGACAACAATTGAAAATAAGTGTATGGAATCAAAATTGTAGAAATTGTTATCAGCTTTCATTATGTAATACAGCAAAATATCCTATGACGCATCGCTTTCAAGATATAAGCAAACAAAAAACACTGGGTGGGGACTTTTAGCACGTTTGTCGCCTGAGGTGACTTCCTGATTTGTCGGTGCGGAGGCAGTACGATATGAGAATAGTGTCAAAAGTCAGTGTCAGCTGTCAGTCGACTCGGTACCATTTTTTACTGCGCCCCTATTTTTAAATGAGTGCTTCCTGACTGGCGCGGGATGCGCGGTAGCGGGACGATGCGAAGGCGGTACTGCTCCGCTTCTGCGCATGATATTACTACTGCGCAAAAGTAATACTAACAGTGTTCCGTCAAGTGAGAATCTTTGCGCCGTCAGTAAATTTACGTCAAAGAAGAAAATGTCACATATCGATCCCGCCCCGCCAAGTCAGGAAGTAGCCTAAGTCGAACAAAACCTTGAAGTAAAACTTTCTTTCTTTCGACCATTCCATACACAACCCTTGTGAGCCCTCCTTTATTAAGCTATCTTTAATGTTGAATATATCTTCCTTCTCTCTCTCAACAGATAATATATCCTATACCTTCGTCCAACAATACAAGGTCTAATAATGGTCAGCAAGTTACAGTTGTACTTACATCCGTGAAATGTTTTAAGTGAAAATTACCCTATTCTGAACGCGGAACAAAACGTTGTTCTTCAAGGTTATTTATAATTGTAACCTTAGTACAAAGTTGTTACAGCAACAGCTAAGCTAAACACTCAAATCCGCCATGACAGGTGCTGTCAGCGTACCTGACGAGAATTAATTCCAGACGCAATGGGAGGGATTATCTGGAAGTGGATTACTCTAATCCTCTCGCTATTCTACTAACGAATTATGGAAATGTTTGTGTTCATATACATGAGTATGTAGAATTGAAGGACGAGGATTAAGTTATGACTGATTACATACAATTTAATCCTTATGTCCAATAGAGTTATTAACACACTATTTTATGAATTATAAGCTTTATAAATTGCTGCTGGAGCTTTGGAAGTTGCTGCCGGGTCGTATGGGGAAGTCAAGAAACTGGCAATGAATAGAGAAGAGTGGTGGTCACTCCACCGACAAGACCGAAGCTCTTAAGTTTTGATGATGAAGCTTTATATTACAAAAGGATTTCTGTAACTACTTTGTTTTGTTACTAGACACAGATATAGCGTGGAAGTTACAATAACTGAAACTTATATTACAATATTTAGAACTTTAATGAGGTCTAAAACCAGGGATTCAGTTTTTGTTAAAGATTTTTTTTCTAAATAGACATTAAAATCTTAACCGGCAGGACAATAGTTCTTTAATGAGATTGACAACTCTGCCACTTCAAAGCTTGGTGACATCTGATCGATTGACAGCCTCTCGTTTATCACGGGACCACTGATGAAGGTACCGGCCTTGGGACAAGAGCGGCCATTCCAACAGAATACCGATTCCTGACTCATTAAAACTCGAGTAATTCGAAGCCGTACTTTAGACTTAACGATGTTAAAATTTCACACCGGTATTTGCAATTTTAAGACTAGAGATCGACAGAGCACATAGTGCAATGCCTTTGTTATTCATAAAATAGTGTGTTAAAAAATTGGACAGAAGAATTAAATTGTATTTGCTGTAATCAGTCATAACTTAATCCTCGTCCTTCAAGTAAAAACAATAAATCGCCTAAAATAATCAGAATAGTACAATGTCTATAGGTTCTTGCAACTCCAGATAATTCAAATACTGGCTCGTGGCTGCCTATTTATTTTATTAGCAATGGTGTGTTAACAGCAAGAAACAACAAGGCTTAGGTGAACGAAAACATAGTGAAACCTCGGGAGCACAGTCATTCAAACGTTTTATTTAATAATTCGAGTGGCGACCACGTACCGGAAGGCGAAGAGTGGGTAAAGCGGGTATTACACTGTCCTGCCCCTCTAGCACAACATGCATTCCGTATCTACTCGCGCGCGAGATAAGCTACCTGTCACTTTTTGACAGCATTAATCAGACAGTGACAGGTAGCCTATCTCGCGCGCGAGTAGAGACGAGATGCATGTTATGCTAGCCCCACTGAATCGGGCGTCCTAACTAGTGGAGGGGAGTTGAAGCATCTCGCTCTAACGTATAGGTCCGAACCCTTCTAAGTGTCCTGAATTCAGGACAGTGTAATACCTGCTTAAACCCCAATAAGGTGGACTGATGACCTGGTAAAGATCGCGGGAGTGTGCTGGATGCGTGTGACGCAAGACCGGTCATTTTAGCACTCTGGGGGTGGGGAGGTCTATGTCCGGCAATGGACGTCTTTCGGCTGATATGAGGCTTGCATTCATTCATCATTTACAGAATAACAACCAGTGTACTCGTATTTACTTTTATATATATCATGGTGTACAGATATCGTTTATCGTGTAGCTTTTGTTATTGTCAATATAACAGTAAATTATTTTATAATGACATAATTCATTTTATGCTGTAAATTTAACAACTGCCTCTTCTTCGTCTCTGACAAACTTATTCGTAACTTAATATTACGGGTTTGTATCCCAAGCTATTTCATTAACTTGGAATATTGCGCAAACAACATTAAGTTCGAGGTAAAAATAGCCTTTCACTGGCAGGGCCTAATAAACATGTATATACTCGTATATTTCTTTGGTTAGAACAATATTTTCATAGAATATCATATTACCCATGTGTAAATAATACCCACACATTAAGCCTAGGATTATTTCTACGTCCAGCATATTTATATTAATGTATTTTTCACATCACCTATTCGGATAAGGGCTTTTTCTTCCCTGCTAGGAGGGATCAAAATGGCACTTTTCTTCCCTGCTAGGAGGGATCAAAGTGGCACTTTTCTGTAACGAGTAATAAGTTATTAGTATCGATTTTGATAAAATAAATGCACAACCATTGTTATTTTAGATTTTTCATTATCCTCAATAGGTGATGTGAAAAGCAGTATGTGTCACATGGAAGCAAAATTATTTCCACCTTGGGCGTTAATTCTTGAATCCCTCACTACGCTCAGGATTATATTTTAGAATCCCTCGCTACGCTCAGGATTCTATTATATAATCCTTCTCTTCGTTCAGGATTCAAGTTACGCCCACGCCGTAAATATGTCATTTTGCTCCCTTGTGACACAATCTACTATTCAAAGACTATATTATCTAATAATATTTGACAAGTCAAATATCAGTCTCATCATTATGTGATCTAATTTGATACAATCTGAATGTACCTACTGAAAGTTGATTCTAATGTACACTAATGTGTGATACTTTTGAGAAATAAACCATCGCCCCGTATCTCGAAGAGAATTCGAGCGTACCAAACCAACAAAGTATCAAGTCGTCTTGCCGTTCTTCCCTTTCCCGAAATGAGGTCCCGGAAAAAAAACAAAGTCAACATTCAACGACTTACCCAATTTTGAACAGGAAAATCAACAACTACGTGTTTCTGATATACAATTTACTTAAAATACGTTATACTCGTATTTGAAAGAGGAAAAGAAACTCAGCCTTTTCAAGATATTTTATATTCCACTCAGGTACGATAATGTGAAGGATTCTTGGAAGGATCGCCTCCTTAATTACGGCCGGCCGGGCCGGGCCTCGCCAATCTAAACTAATATCCCCAAAGGAAAATTTATTAAAATGCCCTAATGACAAATATCAAAGCCTCCTGAAGCCAACTCATCTAATTATTTAAAGTAGCCGGAACGTTTACGCTACAAATTTCAAAAGTCGTTACTCAAATAAAATGGATTGCTAAAATCATAAATGACCCTTTCATCTGGAGTCCTTTTTGTTGGGTTAAAAGCTTCCCACATTAGTATGTGAGTCGAATAAATTGCAAAATATACAATACACATTACATTATTACATTTAAATAAAATTATAAAACACAAATTAGTGCCTAACACCGGTCCTTTTTGTTAGATTAAAATTCCACATATATGTGAGTCAAATATATTAGATAAACAAAAACAAGAAATTGCTTTCGTTAAACAAACAAATACCTTTGAATATTAGCTATTTTCAAAGGTATTTGAGCAAACAGCAACGACACAGACCTAGAATAAACTTGTATAAACTAAAATATAATTATTCTAGGAAAAGGGGCATATCGCCCAAATGGAAAGCCAATTTATGAAAGTCTGTTACAAAAATTTCTTAAAATATCACGCCGTTAGCCTGCGAATGTCATAATACGTTTTGTATGGAAAGCGTCCCACCTTAAACAACCTTTTCCTCCCTTATCAAGATTTAGCTAATACTAAAACAAAACAGACCTTTTACCACATCCTCTGTAACTTTTATAGTATGTAGCCGTTGCTAAAAGGATGTAAAGGGCTGTTTTAGTACGACTATGGGCTGATACGAGAACCCTTCGGCGAGGGCCCTATTATGCAACACATTACAATTCATGAGATAAAATACATCTGAACATTCCACGTTATTTCTCCAGTAATAAAGTTAAGGAAACTTATAATTTTTTTAATTGTAAATTAGGTATGCTGTGTTGTGTTCCTGATGGTGAGTAGCCGGGTTTTATAAAGATTAAATAGAATAGACCAAATGTTAGATTATTTTTTAGAAGGTATTTTGATATTGCGAAAAGCCACGAGAGCAAACCAACTTGTCATTTTATGAATCGTTGTATGTGTTGGAATAGCTCTCAGTTTTATTGAGCAAAGAAGAAACTGTTTGAATAATGGCTTCAAATTTTCGAGAAGGAAATTCAACCAAATATCACTTTACTAGGTTCTTATCCTGATATATAATATCACGAATTCGGCATGCCGTGGGTATAGAGTCTATAGCTATACTATAGACTAAAACATTGTGAAAGTTCTTTGTGAATTCTTAAGCGAGTAGGTAAACAAGTAACGTAAGGCTTCACAGAAATTGGAAAGTCAACAAAACGAAGTGTGGTATAAAATTACTTCGTATTCTCGAAGATATTATATAAGTATTTTAAGCTTCATGCCAGGACTGACTGTAAACTGTATTTAGTTGCGTAGCTTAGAATAGAAAACTCCTGTGTGTCTCAGACATACGCGTAGGTATAGAAAAATTATAAACGACCTTCGTCATTAAAGACGTAAGTGACCCGTTTATAATTTCTATATGCATACCTAGCTTAGATATTAAATGCATTTTAATTCATTTACACACCTATTCCCGTACCTCACGTCTGAGTAGACGTGACGCAAGAGTTTGCGTGTGAAATAATAAAAATTTAAAAAGTTGTTCAGAAAGGTCTGCACTGCACTGATTTCCTGTCCCAATTAAAACCCGGATTTCCAGAAAACAACGCTTTAAATCGTCTCATCCGCCCGAGGAAGCTGCCAACATTCACTGCATTTTTAACCCGGAATAAAAATACATGAAAGCCATTATTTATATCCATCAGGACTTTCTAAGACTTCTAATTGCGATATGTCCTGAAATGAACTCAAAACAACTCTGTGTTGTGATTGTTTGTTTTTGTACGCACCTGACGAAGCCTGTGTTGTGGATTAGATTTTGTGGACTGTTTGTGCCTAGGTAATTTATTTTATGAATAAATGATCGTTTCAAACAACTCTTAAACGAGAAATTTGGAGACTTTGAAAAGCTGTCCTGCCCAGACTAGCAAACAGTAGGGGCTGATTTTTCAGATATATGATTCTTGACTATATGCATGATTGTGGTACTGACAATAGCGAAACATGATTGCTTAAAATTTTCTCGATAGAAAATAAATCCAAAGTCGAGTCTATATTTTCCTTTTTTTCCTCAGGGATACTAAAACAACGCATTATTAAATAACACGATTAAGTTAATATGATGGTATTTTACCTCATCTAGGTACTGACAAGAAGAAATTTAGTAAACCTGCACACAGTCAGATATTTAACGAGATTTGTCTAAAAAGCCATTCTCGGAGAGGGTTGCATCCCGTTTTGTCGTGAGCGAAAAAAAAACAAAGGGTGTATCTTTCTATCGATATATCGCCTTAATTAGTGAGTGAAGCTGCGCTGCAGCATAAAAGCACTACACAAATACTTGTTTATTTATCGTGGTAAAGAGGGAGAACAGAGAACATATTGACAAACGTGGAAAATAAGACATTAACATTAGGTACTGCATCCCATGAAAAGATTCGTCTGCGAACACGTTAAAACGAAAACATTAAACTTTGAATTAATCATGCTAAAAACGTGCTAAATATTATTTACGTAGTGCATATGTGACACTCAATATGTATTTATAATTTATTGAATATGAAAAGGCCGTTTTTAAGAGCTTTAAAAATATTGACTGGTTTTCGATCGCGCAGAAAATTGCCTGATGCCGAAAGGGTGTGAGCAAAAAACTATTAAAATGTAATTGACCGTGAAAACGGTATTAATAGGACAACAATGGCGTTTGAAGTACAAACAAACCTGGCAACGGAAATGTTCACATCGATTGACGTGCGCCAGGCGCCATTGGTCGACCATCGTGACGTCACGTGCGGTATCGACCCGACGCCTACGGACGCGCATGCGTCGCGATCGAAGCTCGCACCTGATTGGTTGTGGCCTTTGCTAAGTCGATTGACAAATGTAACGTAACGAATATACATTTGTAATAAAAATTATGAATTTTGAATGTTTGTTTATCTACCTGTGTTTGGGTTACTGCACTGGTGCTTCACTGAAGTAGAGTTTAGCTTTCGCACATATTTGATTGTTTAAAAAAGCGACGTTAGCGACGAACTGCTCTAGCTAGGCCTAGCTAGACTAAAATTTCTTGCTTCTCTCATCTTTAACGGAGGTAACAAAGTTTAAATACATGGTCTACGGAAGGCCACTCGAGTTCTACTAAGATTAAAATATAATTTCGATGGTATACTTCGGCTTGGCCTATGTTTATGTAGAGAAGTACAGTATACAAATACATATTGGATTATATATCTATTCTCGTCTTTGACAACTACCATACCTAGTTAACATAGTTATTTTAGGTAATTTCTTATCACACTGCCGATTCCACTTCCACCCTATTCCCGGGGGTCAAAGCAAAGGCCATTGATCGGAAAACACGCGCACAAGGCAAGGCCAAGGCCTTCAATCAACCCTCAGATACAGTGTCACATACGGAGAAAAGGAGGGTGGGTTTTAAATATTAAAGTACGAAAAATACAGGATGATCTCGAGGATGTAATAAATCGCTTTCTTTCTGGTGCATAGACACACGCTTTTTTCAAGCTATTTGTCATAGACATAGACATAGACATAGAAAATATTTATTAAACATCACATTCATATCATGGTATACATGTTCAAGACTTAAAACTAACAAAAGGTATGATGAAAATGTTTAACAGGACTTGACTCAGCATACATGTTGCAGCAAATATACTGCAACGCTGATTTTCAGTCAAACCCTCCTATTGATATTGGTTAGAATATAAGCACGTCGGAACAGTGTACATTTGACTTATCTAGGTAATGTTAATCTAGTTATAAATGAAAGTGTGTATGCGTGTGGTTATGTGTGTGTGTGTGTGTGTTTGTGTATGCGTGCGCATGTGTGTTGTATATAAGGATTATGTATAATGGTAGCTGATAGTGATAAATAGTAGTATAACATATATTAAAAAAAAAAAAAAACAAGAAGATATCATTTAAAGCCACGGCTATGATTAGGCTTGGAGATATGACGGTAGGACTCGACTGCCAGGAGGTAAGGCTTTTTGTATTCGGAAGAGGTGTCGTTTTAAATGAAGTTTGAAAGTGTTTATATTTTTTATATTTTTGAGTGGTGGGGGAATATTGTTCCAACACTTTGTAGCCGTGTATTTAAAACTACCTCGAAAGGCGGCAGTGCGGTGACGTGTAATTATACAATTTTGGCTGACTTTTCTGATGTCAACTATGTCACACGATTTTTAATGAAAGAACGTAAAATCTGACTACTTCGTTGTACTTATCGGTAAGTTAAGCAATCTTCAAAGAGTACCCCTTATAATTGAAATCAAACACACCATTAAAACGGCGTCATTAAAAGTTCTAGAAACAATGTAATCAAAATCCTCCACACTGAGCGAAAAAAATTATAAAAAAATTAGTAAGTTTTAGTGAATCCCAGGACAAGGAGATTATATACTAACGGTTACAAAACAGTTTTTGATAATGGTAGTTATTTACTAATACCAAAAAATTGTGTCCTTCTAACTACTAATTACTACTAAACTGTTTTGTAACCGTTAGTATATAATCTCCTTGTCTTGGGATCACTTGGGATTCACTAAAACTTACTAATAATTAGTATTTTTTTCGCTCAGTGCGGGGTCTGGAATCGTACCACGCACGAAATAACTGAAGCCAGGAATGCCGATTCCAAAGTTAGGTTTTTTTATTCAGCACCCGTATAAAAATCCGGCCTTGCTCGAGGCCGAATTATGACACCAATACAGAATACAAATTGATTGATTATAGAGCCATTCACGTAAACTCCCAATCTATCCCGTGACAAATGTAAATAATTATCACTCTTAATAGGCAAAATAGAAGCGCTTGTTTTATGATAATGCATTGCTGAAAATAGATTAATGGCAGACGAAACAGTAACAATGATTGATGAGCTCTCACGCGTGCCGTCTACGCAATAAAATTTTATTTAGTCTGTAAACAAAGGGCATACTTTCACGAATATATTTGGTATTATGATGTATTAAACATCATATCAGTAATAATGTTGCGACGGAGGGGTATAAACAGTTCGGTTGTCATGGAGATAAAAAGTCATCAAGGGATTCGAATATTCGCCCACTCTACTAACAGTCGCCGTGGCCCAGTGGTATAGCGCATTGGGTATAGAGTCATTGTGACCCGGTTCGAATCCCGTCGGCGATGCACTTTTTGTAAGTTATTTCAAAATGTTAAGTGATAATTTTCATTATAGAGCAAGAACAGAATTGGAAAAGGCGTCTCTAAACAATGCAAGCGGCAAATCATGTAACAGTTGGGGTGACAACGTTATCAGAGGGTTTGGACCCTGCAGAATACGGATCTGTCTGTCGCCATCTCGAAATTTGAGCCGGAAGTACGGTATACCGGAAAAGGTGCAGCCCATACTAAAAATTTCGTAGTACATTTAGTAAATTGTTGCTCTGGTACTCTAAAAGAGGTCCAATTGATATGGTTTTTTGGTATGTTGTGAAGGACAATGTTAGCCATGGTAACCTAAAAATTTCGGCCCTCCAGCTCCATAACTTTGGCCGCCATCTTGAAAATAGTGTCACTTATTTCAGTTCTTTGCTTTTACTGTCGTCAAAGTTCATTCCAGTGCTAAACATAGTTCTGCAATATTGTAGAATACAAAATTTGCTAAAACGTTTGGGTACAAAGATTTTTTCCATGACCCCTAGGGACAAAGATATGACAGGATATATCATTAAAAATTGCCACTTTTTTCTGGTTTTCCGTTCATGTTTACATTTTAAGTGCATTTTAGCGCTAACTATAGTTCGGCAATATTGTAGATCACGAAATTTGCTACAACTTTTGCATTGAAATATTTTTTCCACGACCATTAGGAAAGAAGATATGAAGTCATCTATGGAGTAGCACCGTCGAAATTAGATACTTTTGCAGTTTTCTTCTCATATTTAGGTTTGAGTGCAATTAATCGCAATCTGTAGGGGATCTAATGATGGTCGAGTGATAGCGGGATAGACGACAAGATAAAGCATCTGTCACTTTCCGATCTATACCACTTCAATCCCTCAAAGACAAAATCGTCTTTTTCCACGATACCTAGTAAGATCGTAGGTACTTTGAATTTGCATATAATTTTGTCTTCTGTAATATTACAGACCTAGAACTTGAGCTAAAATACACTAAAACGCAAATATGGGAAGAAAACTGTAAAAAGAAGCAAATATCGACGGTAGTACTCCATAGATGACTTCGTATCTTCTTTCCTGATGATCGTGGAAAAAATATTTCAATAGAAGAGTTGTAGCACATTTTGTGATCTACAATATTGCAGAACTATACTTAGCGCTAAAATGCACTTAAAATGCAAATATGGGAGGAATACAAAAAAAAAATTGCAGTTTTAAAAATATCTCCTGTCATACCTTCGTCCTTAGGGGTCATACAAACAATCTTTGTAGCCAAAAGTTTTAGCAAATTTTGTCTTCTACAATATTGCCGAACCATGTTTAGCACTAAAATGAACTTTAGCGACAGTACAAGGAAAACACTGAAAAAGTGACAGATTTTCCAAGATGGCGGAGAAAGATATGGAGCTGGAGGGTCGAAAATTTCGGGATACAATGACAAATATTGTCCTTTATGGCATATCAAAAACCTATAACAATCGGACCATAGTTAGGGTACCGAAACCACGATTTACCAAATGTACAACGAAAAAAATTGTATGGGCTGCACATTATCCGGTATAACAGACTTCCGGCTCAAATTTGGGTATGGAGACAGGCAGAACCGTATTCTACAGGGTCTAAGCCCTCTGATAACGTTGTCACCCCAACTGTTACATGACTTGCTTCTTGTATGCTACTTCTTCAAAAATGGGCCTACTCTATTAGGCTGAGTAGCATGGAAGGTTCTAGAAGAAGTGGCTGAACAGAAAATTCCATGCTATAGAAAATAAACGACAAGTGTATGGGGTTGGAACATTCGAGAATCAACGTTAAGATACAGGTTTCGGGAATAGTGTACGCTACTCGAAACAGATGAATAACGAAAAGACAACCGTAATGACTATCGAAATGAAGATCGAAATTATCGTCTAGAATATTCGATAGGGGTATATAAAGGGAACAAGCTCCCGGCGCAGGGCAGTATTAAAGTGAGTGAATACCGGAGCGGAACGGAGAGAGAAGTAGTAGTACAGTAGAAAAGTGAAGTGATAGTAGTGAGTACAGTGAAGTGTTAGTAGTGCAAGTGACAGTGAAGTATACTGTGTCAGTACTAGCAGGCGCGGACTCAGTGGACTTTGTGCGTAAGTCGAGTCAGTGTACTAGTGCGTGTAGACTCAGTGAACTTATCCGGCGTTTTCTAAGTCGCTAAATAAACCATAGTTGCGCCTAACAGGTGTTTAACTCCATCCCGTACCCCACGCTCGTAACATTTGGTGTCAGAAGTGGGATAGAGAATCAACATGGTTATAGAACGTGACGATAGAAAAGGAGTCACGACTCGTAGTCAAACGGGCGCTTCGACGTCTAGCCAAGGTGCCGTCGAAGAAGAAGTGACTCAGGAAGCCGGCACGGCATCTGGGCAAGCTGACGTTGTGTCGATGTTGGCATCATTAAAATTAATGATGGAACAACAAATGGAACGGCAAGCAGAACGTCAGGCAGAATGGGCCCGGAAGCAAGCGGAACATGAGGCAGAATGGGCCCGGAAGCTAGAGGAACGGCAAACGGAATGGATCCAGGAGTATTATAAGTCATTACGTAAAAATGTGACTGCAGCCATAGAGCAAGAGTTTGCTGTGTTTAATGAAGGCATCCGGCCGAAAACAACAGATCGCGTGGCAGAAGATGACGGCGTTGTTGGCAGGAAAAATGGCGTTGTTGGGGAGATGGAGGACATTGCTGGAAATGTGGTCGGTGTTGTTGGTGAGAAGGACGTTATTGTTGCTGAGGGAGATGATGTTGTTGGGGAAGCGGACGACGTTGTCAGTGAGGAGGACAACGTAGTGGTAGTAACAGTAGCGGACCAGCTAAAGGAGGAAATAATCGACTCGGAGTCCAGTGATGGTGTCAGTGTACCAACCATCTCGGCGTCAGAAGAAAAGCCCGAAGTGCCACAGTGCGACAGTTGTTCATCCTGGGCTGGAGAAGAGCAACAAGATCACGCTCAGTCGAAAGGGCGTGGGCAGAAAGGCGATGGGATTCGGCGGCATTTAGCAATCAAAGCTGCGATACTGGTTCGAAGGGCATACCAGACTCAGACCGATAGTGGCATGTTGAAAGCGAAAATTGGACATCTTCGAATCAGATGTCTGAAGCCGAACCAGCCACGAAAGGATCTTCGGGAGAACTTTGGAAGAAGGTTGATGGCTCAGTACTACCGCTACGGAAGAAGGCTCGGAGAAGGAACAATGGCCTGGCTTTATCACCCAGTTCGACGTAGACGGAGGCTTCAACTTTTCTCGGGGGATCATATACGACGGTTGGCACGGTATGCGGATTTTTGGATTGAATCATGCTCGGGACGAGCATGACTTAGCGGAGGGCAATGTTGCGACGGAGGGGTATAAACAGTTCGGTTGTCATGGAGATAAAAAGTCATCAAGGGATTCGAATATTCGCCGACTCTACTAACAGTCTCCGTGGCCCAGTGGTATAGCGCATTGGGTATAGAGTCATTGTGACCCGGTTCGAATCCCGTCGGCGATGCACTTTTTGTAAGTTATTTCAAAATGTTAAGTGATAATTTTCATTAGGCTGAGTAGCAAGGAAGGTTCTAGAAGAAGTGGCTGAACAGAAAATTCCATGCTATAGAAAATAAACGACAAGTGTATGGGGTTGGAACATTCGAGAATCAACGTTAAGGTACAGGTTTCGGGAATAGTGTACGCTACTCGAAACAGATGAATAACGAAAAGACAACCGTAATGACTATCGAAATGAAGATCGAAATTATCGTCTAGAATATTCGATAGGGGTATATAAAGGGAACAAGCTCCCGGCGCAGGGCAGTATTAAAGTGAGTGAATACCGGAGCGGAACGGAGAGAGAAATAGTAGTACAGTAGAAAAGTGAAGTGATAGTAGTGAGTACAGTGAAGTGTTAGTAGTGCAAGTGACAGTGAAGTATACTGTGTCAGTACTAGCAGGCGCGGACTCAGTGGACTTTGTGCGTAAGTCGAGTCAGTGTACTAGTTCGTGTAGACTCAGTGAACTTATCCGGCGTTTTCTAAGTCGCTAAATAAACCATAGTTGCGCCTAACAGGTGTTTAACTCTATCCCGTACCCCACGCTCGTAACAATAATGTTACATTTTAAAATGTAATTTATTAATAGATTGATTTAAACTTACACGATTTCCATAAATTATTATTGGGAATCGGGAATTAATTGTACGCGATTCCAACGTACGAACACAGACCGGTCATCGTAAAATATGACGCCGGCAGCTGTCATCCCATAGAAACTTGTCAAACTTTCCATACAATCAGATTTGACGAACACCGCTTACGATTACAGACGGTTTGGTGCAACCCAGTCACGCCACGTTTCCGAATAATACGAGTAATGTTTTTTTTTATTTATTCCAGAAAAGTAATGGTACATTTGTTTGTTTTATAATCAGTTTCGCCAAACAAAATGTTTATTGTGTGTAATTTATTAAGGTTGTCAAAGTTAACACACGTCCATCAGATTTTCAAAGAACATATTCCAATTTTCAGGAATTTACTTACCCGTATTGCATTTCTATATAGACATTTTATAAAATACACAGACATTACACATGTAATTCAGAAAAGAGGCAACAGTGAATTTATTACAGGTCCCTTCGGATCATAACTCAGTTTGTACCGCGCCCGTATATTACGAACAAGTTATGATTACGATACGACGGAATATCTTCGTTAAAATTTCAAGTAAACTAAAATCTCTTTGATCATGCATGTCCCGCCCGCATGGCCTTTACAGTAAAGGGCTAACTTAGGAATAGTGGACCAAGTGACCTCATCCACTTGGTCCACTATTCCTAACTTCTTTGTCTAACAACTACAACTAACTTTTTTTTGTCCTGACTGTGGCTTTATAGACCAGCCCAATAAATCGGTACGAGTGCGCGGTTGGAGAGTAACCTGAGGAAAATCTAGGGAAAACCTCCGACACGACGGGCGGTTTAAACACTGGAATACTTAAGAGATTTCGCTCCAGCGAGATTGGTTGAGCGGCTGCAACCGAATCCGAAGAGTTAGTTAAAATGTCAATGTAGCAAACGTTATTTTCTAATCTGACGCTTTTTTGCCACTGCCGTAGTATCAAAATAAGTGATGGAACTTGATATTCATGAAATATCAAGATCCTTCGTGAGTTAGGTATATGATTGAAATAACAATTTATTGTGAACATTTCACATAGAAGAATGTTTATTTATTTTGTCCAAAATATTGTCCGCAGTGAAAGGGTCAACGTTATAAACTTAGAAAACAATAGGATTCCAAATTGAGACGTAAACAAAGCTTATGGCGTTAGCATTAAGATTGCATAGAACAATACACGGCGAGGCACCCGCGAAGATACATACGTTACACCTTTATTCGGTAGGAGCCTTGGGAATTGTGAACTCGAAACATCTCGTAAGTCTCTCCGGCAGTAAACGGCGATGTATCGCCAGTCTTATTTGCCATTCATTAGCTTAAATAAAACATACCGAGATGTGGCTTACGACTGCAGTTAGTAGTAAACTGTTTATTGGTGTTAGCAGAATACTATCCCTTGTTGGAACGCTACACAAATTGTATCAACCGTGCCTACTTATTGTTATGCATCTACTTCTGTTGTTTCTCCAATAAACAACAACTCCAACAAAAAATGAATACATATTTGAGTGACTGAAGTGCGACTTGAACCCAGAGGACCTGGGTGAAGGAAAACATCGAGAGGAATTCATTTCGAAGGATTCAAACATGTGATGTGATGATGATGATTGCGACCAAGTATTGATGAGCAGTAGTAGACGAACACAGAGGACTCGACAAAAATATTTTATGTAATCAAAGAACCTGCTCACAATACTTCACGAGAATCGGTTATGAAATGCAACCCTCAGAGGTGAACAATTCGAAATTCGGCCGCAGAAACACAAAATCAATGATAAAAAAATGTGTTTTTAAATTTCCAAAAAGTGACTCGATGATAAAATTCTATAGAGTTATCGAACCTGCTCACAAAATTTCACGAAAATCGGTTGATAAATGCGACCTGTAGAGGACAACATCCCATTGATGAAAAAATAATTCAAAATATACAAAAATTTATTCGACAAATAAATTCTATGTAGTCATAGAACCTGCTCACAAAATTTCACGAGAATCGGAGAGAAATGCGACCTGTAGAGGAAAAAACGGCCGCTGAAAAATACGAAATCATTGATAAAAAGTTTGATTTTTAAATTTCCAAAAGTTTACTCGACAAAAAACATTCTTTTAATTTTCGTACTTGCTCACAAAATTTTACGAAAATCGGTTAATAAATGCGACCTGTAGAGGAGAACAGCCGGAAATCCGGACATACGAAAGCATTTTTGCCGAAGCTAAAACAGAGACCTTCGTTTCACTCGGTCAATAAGTAAATGTTACCAATGATAAAATAATACAAATATTGGAAGACCTGCGGCTAAGACTATTAATAACTTGTAAACAAGTCAAAGTAAATAATGTTTGCATGTCTGGACCAACATAAAATACGTCCCTTGTTAATAACTTTCTTAGTGTCTCGAACTCACAATATTCTCCGCGGTCAAAGTACGTGAAATCGAAACGCAAGGTGTGTGTCAATTTATAGACTAACTCTTAGGTTTTACGAAGGAGCACCGCGGAAATTTATTACGGTTAACTCGGATAAACAAAAACTAACCCGTATTAACTTCAAAACGTTAGCTGGGCTGGGCTAAAACACGAGCAGTTCAATGAGAAAGACATACATAAATTGCTTTGGAGCATGTGAAGAAAACTGTAGACTGTTTCAATTTCGAGGAGCACATAAAATGGATATATTACGTGTGCAATTGAATATTAAGATCGCTACAGAATTCTAACAAATCGTTACAAACAGGGTATTTTCCAATTTTTTGAAAACTGCTTATATTTAAAGATTGGGGCGAACGATTTAACAGAAAAATAAAAAAAATATGTGTTTATTTCACCATGAAACCAATTAAAGTCGAATTTGTTAAAAATGGTTTTAAATTTACCGCCAAAACGCTTTGTGTAACTAAAGCTTTGTCCACACTTGTATCAGCAGCAAACTATTAATGTTACCTGTTACAGTGTGTGTTAATGTTAGTGTGTAGCAGTAAACTATTAATGTTACAACACTAATTTCGGCAATTACCATATTACACGTCGGTTGAGCGGCTTCAAATGAATCTGAGGTGGAATCGAGCCACTGGGAATTTTGTCGCTGGTTCACTAAACCTAGCCTAGCTGAGAAGCACTAAACCTAGCGTAGCTGGCAAAGAAACCATGTGTAATATGGTTTGAGTTTACTGTAAGACATTGCGAGTTTGCATAATTTGGTGGAGGCATTATTATCATTGCATTAAAGCTGCAAACGCACTGACAGCGGTGGCGGCGCGGTGCTGAGGCGGTACCGGTTGTAATATTCGAACTAATATGAAAGGGTCCGCACAGAACGCTTTTTCCCGGCCGGTTTTCTGTGCGGACCCTTTCATATTAGTTTGAATATTACAACTGTCAGTGCGTTTCGCAACAATCGCAACGTATTCGAATTCGAATCTTGAGATTGCAAATTTCGTACTGTTGCCTGCCGAGACGCAAATGGAAACACTGCTTAAATTACCTATATTCATTACTTTCGAGAGTTTCGAGACTTTTTTGTATTTATAGTAGTATTTGTATTTTCAGGGTTTCTAAATTTAAATTTACACACACCTAAAAATAATTTACACACGTTTAAATTTTGTCCGTACACAGCTACAAATTCAAAAACGTCTCGAAAGTAATTTACCTGTATGTACGTATACTTGTACTAAAATTATATAAAATACATATGGTGTATTTTTTTTTCATTGCAAATTGTGTGTACTTAATTTATAAAAATTAAATACCAGCTATGAAAATACTTAAAGAACTATAATTAAGTAACGAGTGATTTGACCCTATTCTATTCACTCGGTTCAAGTTCAGTGCAGAACGTCCAAAGGTCATTCAGGGGTACAAAACCTCTAAAACTGCTCTTGAACTCATGACCGACAAGAACGCAACTTGACCTTAGTAAAAAGGTATGACACGTTTATAAACACTTTAGGTACATTCTTGGAATTTATGAAACCGCAATGTTCTAACGCAGACTCTAGGGCCACAAATGTTTATTTTGGACAACTGAGGTTATACGTGTATTCAAAACTCTTGTTTTGTATATGTAGTACTAGTTTTTTCCCGCGACTTAGTCCGCGTGGAGCTCGTTTATCGTGATAGAATTTAATTGCTATTTTTTATATCAGGTGATTACCTAGTTATCGCTCTTCCATACAAACATCCACTGCCTTAAGGGTTGATTTCCGGGATAAAAAGTATAGGTACTATCTCCTTCCCCGGGACTCAAACTATCTCCATGCCAAATTTCATCTCAATCGGTTCTGCGTGAAGAGGTAACAGACAGACAGACAGACACACTTTCGCATTTATAATATTAGTATGGATGAACAAATCGAAAATTACTTAAAAATTTCATCACTATCATCATCGTTTTTATTCACTCCCCTAAATGTCGGGCAAGCTAAAAATCAGCGGTGTAACCTCGTGGCACCAAAGTGGCAAGGTTTTAGAGTATCTAGCAGCTTTTCCTTTTGTCACATTTAATTTTTTTGTTATTTTTATCACTATCTTATTGTAGACTTGTGAAAATACATTTATTTCATTTCATATTTTTCAAATTACACATCCCACTGGATGCACAGACCACCTCTCATAGATAAGATGGGATGAGCAGTAGGCAGAATATAATACATAAACTTAATGGACGGGTAACAATGTAATAACTCAAAACTTAATGTCCCTACCTACGAATGTACTCTTGTAAACAATGTAAACTACTGTAGAAATAGTTGTACTCACCATAAGATATCGTCAAGGTGCTCTATAATAAATAATCTGAACACGCCATTATTTTTATCAAATATTATATCTGTACATTCTGTACGCTTCACATTATTATTGTGAAGTGTACAGAATGTACAGATATAATATTTAATGGTTACTGTATGTACATAAGATTTTTACGGAGCGTTATGCAGCTATACCTACATATATTCCATGTTTTGTTTTTAATTAGATACAAAGCAAAACATGCACAATAATAAATAGTCATCACTCATCCCCTAATTTAATATATGGGCACTTTAAGCCTGTTATCATAATAACGCTTTAAAGCTGGCGGGTGGAGCTATAACAGTATTTCATCTGAAGGCCTGGGACTGAGGGAAGACGTGGAATATTAATAGCCTAGGGTCTAGATGAAATGTTTCAGAACTAGAATAACAGTCCGTGAGTTAAAATGACATTCGCGTTTTAGAAAGATACGAAGGGTATCGACGGGTGACACGCTTAATGGGATACCTACTGTTCTCTTTTGTAAAATAAACCCTAACTTAATGCTATTATGCTTAATATTTGGTTGATAACTTTATTGCAATCTGAATTTTCGTCATAATAAAAATAAAGTAGAATCAGAGTTTTTGAATTCCGGCGTTAACTTCCAGGCATAGTACGATTTATCGACCATATGCGTGTAGTAAAAATTTCAACCTTAATACCCGAATTTAAGGTTTAAATCGAATTTAATTTCGACGTAAAGTTACTTGCGCTTAAATTAATTTTCAATACATAACTATTTTGAATATATATTTTGCTTCCAAACCACGCACGTAGGTTTGTGCGGCCTGGAAAAGGGTTAATCGTTTTTGATCGTAAGATTCGTAAGTGGTATCCATTAAAATCTGATTGTATGGGAGTTTGACAAGTTTCTGACAATTGCCGACGCCATATTTAACGTTGATCGATCGAGTAATAAGTTGGTGCTACCCGCCCGCCCTTACAACAATATCTCTGGTTCATGTTTTCCTTCCTTCCTAAAGTATAGCGCGTTTTAAGAAATTAATTATTTGTCCTGATATTACATGTCATTCAAGTTTCCACTTTACGTAGCGTATGTAGGTATGCTATCATCATTTCGATAAAATTAGGGTTTTTTTTACTCTAGGTAATCGGTTCTGCCTTCTATTCGGATGTGTATACGGGGAACTTGATAATTAGATGGAATAGCGCATGACTTATACAATGGCAGCTTACTAAACTGTACTTGGTTCCAAGAAAAAAAATAAGTCATCGTTGAAGTGAGCAGGGGCGCCGCAGAGTCGCGGCCGGCGGCCAATCAGCGCCAACTAATTATATTACCCCCTGACTTTACTTATAGCACGCGAATAGAGTACGGAAGTAATTTATAACTAAGATTATTTTTCTATTATTAGTTATAAACTTCGCATTAAATAATATATAACTAGGTATTAAGAATTCAAAATAAATGTGTAAATTATACATCTCTTCATAAACTTTATCGCACAGAACGAATAAGTACAAAATGTGGAATGCCTTTGGGTATGCTCTACCAGTCATATAAAGGTATATAATTATACCATTAGCTTCAACAAAAGTTAAAGTCGCGTTCAATCGACACTTTCTTTTTTCTTTAGGTAATAGTTAACCGACTTGACAGAACCAAGGACTTCTTTTCTGCCTGGGCTGTTATTCATAAACCGACTCTTCTTCACCTGTCACCTCACTCGTTTTTATATGGAATTAACAAATCACATTTGACAGTTTCCATATAAGTAACACCGGTGAGCTGTGAGATGAGGACTGTGCATTAGTGAATCGCATAGCTGGTCAGGTTTAAGTTAAATGTTCTTCATTGGAAGCTAGTACCTAGTCATACCTGAGTATTAGGGCATTAGGGAAAGCCTAGGCGAAACGCAGTGGAAGTACACCTACCCTATAATAGGTGATCCCCACCAAAACCCCCTCCTAATCTTTGCGTGACTACAGGAATTTCAGTACCGTAGTACCGTAGCAATAACATTAGAGAATAACGAGCTGAAGAAATGTTACGTATGAATATCGCTCAAAACTAAACCAAATGGTTAAATTTGTGTTATTTAATGTGACTTTTACTACCTGTGACACGACACGGAGTTTATGTCGTTGAGTGCTGCTGGGCTGGAGTGTTGGCAAAGCAATACGTTTTATTTTTTTGTGAAATTCGTATACAGTTGTACTTTAGATTTTTTGTGTATGAAACCTTCACACCACACAAGATATGACAGCTACCTATTATATATCTACATATCTAGATTTATAAAGGGAAGAAAGTTACCTGTGTATTATATTTCTACCCACTATAAACTACGGCGACCGCCATTTACGTTCTCATGCGGAGAACTCGGGGATCTCTGAAGCAACACACTTTACCTCTAGTATACCTAAGTTTTTTCGAAACAAAACACAAACGCGTTTGCGTTCAGTCTCATTTTGTAAGGCAACGCGAGCAGCGTCTCTGGTGGCTTACGATGGTAACTATTTTTTGCCATATTAATTAAGACTAAACGCAAACGGGTTCGTTTGTGTTTTGTTTCGAAAACTTATTTATACTAGTGGTTCTGAAGTCTTTTTCGCTATTTCTAGCTTATCCTGAGGGCCCCGCCTGAGGGCTACGGTAGGACATCTGGATCAAGACTCATTGGCGGCAGTACGGAAGTAGGATCTAAGCTGCAGAGCCTAGCACATAGACGCAAAGTAGCGTGCCTATGCGTCTTCTACAAATTGTACTTTGGTGAGTGTGCTCAGGAGCTCCATGAGCTCATACCGCCTTCCCCTTTCTTCCATCGGACATCCAGACGTACGGCGGGTTACCATCCCTACCTGGTTCAAATTCCTCTTAGTCGAACCAAGCGCTTTTCGTCGTCTTTTATAATGCGCACTGCTAAGGTTTGGAATTCCCTGCCGTCGTCTGTATTTCCGAGTTCATATAACCTGGACCTATTTAAGGCAAGAGTGAATAGGCATTTTCTGGGTGAGCTCGCTTCATCGTCGGCCTCATCTTTGCCCCCTGGCTAGATGCTGGCCAAGAGCAATCCCATTTTTAATAAAAAAAAAAAAAAAAAAAAGACTTTGCAAGCTTCTTCAAGTACTGTAGCCCTCGTCACAGTATAGTATACATACAGACTAACACACCTATTCATTAAATGTAACGAGGATCTGTATTAAAATAGGTTTTGTACGAGTATGTAATCAAGAAATGAAAACTTCCTTGCATTATATTGAAATTGATGTTATTGAACACACAAGACACACATAAATTATAAAAAGAATTAGAAACGCCGTTTTTAATGAAACAGCTTTAACACATGTTTTTAAGGGCTTTAAGGCTTTATTTAATTTATTGCCAATTTTGTGTAATTCCAACAATTCATCTTTTACTCGTAATAAATATCCAGGGGCACACAAAATATTACATCGTCTCAGGTGTCAGGCGGTTGGTAATAATGGTAATACAAAACCAATTAGAATCGAAACTGACAGAGCAGGTAAGGTAATTAGTGTCACATGGGAATTTATTCCACTCAGATTCCCTAACCCGAAAGGGTTAAATTGTTGAGGGAGAAAATAAATTTTATCCGGTTCAAAAATAGAAAGGGATTTCATTAATTGCTTTTAGGAACGATAAAAACAAGAATATAGGTACATATGATACGTAACGGTTACATAATCCTTGCATATACATAGAAGAAAGTAGTAAATAAATAGAGCAATGTAATTACTAATTGTACTTTAATGTCTATTCTAGCGAGATTCCAATACTAAAAAAATCCATACGAAGGCGTAGGCGTAGGACAAGAAAAAAGCGATATATGTACGGTATTGTAATCTACCATCATAAATACCATACCATCACCATCAGGTTCAACGCCAAGGGATAGGCATATCTGTCACGGCATGCAGTGCGATAGCAATCTCTACACATTTCAATAGGTAGATCATATTTATATCTATGTATTAGTCATGAAAAAATTATACCTATTTGTCAAGAAAAATAATCCCCAAACGGGGTAAAACTACCTAACCCTTTCACGACGCATGAAGCGATATAGTGACGAAACACTACACTGTGTTTTTATTTACTTGCTCCATAGTGTGTGACAGCTTTTGTAGTTGACTATTCGAAGCCCATTGAACGCTTCGTATGGTACGTCGTAGCGCGTAGCAGGTTTTTCCACCTTGTAACAGAAATCCCACGTAGAGGCATATCGCATAGGTTAAACTTACCTTTGAGAGAAATTTTATTCGCAAATCAGGCTGGTGACATCTGCAACAATAAAAATATTAATTAAAATATATTACGTCTAAATACATTTATGAAGCAATATCATTCTTCTGTTATAAATAGAAATGTTTAAAATATTTTTGATTTAATAAATAAAAATAAACTTAAAATATATCTAATTAAAATTAAAGGTAACCTAGAAACTAAAATCTAATCTTCGGCTCGTTTCATAATAACACACTCGTGTTTTAATGCCCCTTATTATGTACCAGTTGCATAAACTACTATTTGTTATGTGCCCGGAAACAGCCGTCACCCAGGAGATGACGGCTTGACGCTTTGTGATGAAAAAGACACACTCACACTGAGCGAAAAAAATATAACGTTACGTTTACGTTATATATATATATTTTGATTTAAAAATTGAAAAAAATACTAATTATTAGTAAGTTTTAGTGAATCCCAGGACAAGGAGATTATATACTAACGGTTACAAACCAGTTTTTGATAATAGTAGTTATTTACTTATACCAAAAAATTTGCCCTTGTAACTACTAAACTGTTTTGTAACCGTTAGTATATAATCTCCTTGTCTTGGGATTCACTAAAACTTACTAATAATTAGTATTTTTTTCGCTCAGTGCACCGGCAGAAAATTTGGCCCAAAAACTTTTCGTGATTTCAAACTATAAATTGAACAAATTAAATAATTTTAAATAGAAAACTTCCATGAGTCTCTGACATATATAATAAACGGGTCACTCGGGTCTTTATCGTCGAATATCACTCGACATGTTTCGGGCCAATACGTGGTCCTTAATCATGAGTAGTCGCGACGCGACGGCCTCGCGTCTAACACTGATAAAAGTACTATAACATTGCTAAGTTACCAAACATAAGGTTTAGACTCTTCTTCTTAGTTTAGGTGCTTCATAAATCTGAGCGTAAACCTACACCTCTCGTCTACCAACCAAAAGAAAAGAACAATTCCATAACAATAACTTAATGGACGGTAACTACGAGACTCTGTAGATGTCACATTAATTGAAATTAAAGTTTATACAAACAATTAATTAACGAGTTCAGTAGAAGCGCAACGAAACGGAGAAAGATGCAATGTTGCAATAGAGCTAACATTAATGCCACACGTGTATCTAACACGTGCGGATCTGTAGGTATAGGCACGTGTCTCAAGGGCGTCCATTAGAATGGTTTTGTCATGTGTCGGATTTAAGCATATATCGGTGGATATTAGCTATTATCTGTCAATTACTTGATCTAAGGCTGGGAATAGAGATAGCGCATAGATAAATAAATATGTTATTGGTAAATCATTCGCATAAAATTGAACCTGCCCCTTTAGTAAGCTCATATAGCTTGTGATATGGGTACTGATGACGATATATTTACTAGATATAAAGACAAATATTTATTTATTAAATACAAATTAAACTATATGCAGAATGTATCCACAACGCAGGTTTCGTCCAAATCATAACATAGTGAGAATCCGCAAACAAACTTCGTCAAAATTTCCAATTGTACATAATCCGCAACATGCTTCGTCAGTCTATAACACCTAAAAAATTAACAATAAAAAAAATAGGTACATTGAAAACATCCAAGACTCAGAAACAAATATTCATCGGGATTCTTCTAACCTAGAGAGCCAACCGCCAACCGATGTCCCTCTGTCGCACTTGTGTCATCAATGTCATCATCATCCTCCTAGCCCCTTGTCCCTGTGTACAGTTACATCCTGAAGAATGCCTGGGGTCCGCTCTGTCGCACTTGTGTATTCCAAGATTTCGAAGATATAGAGATACCTACTTCGTATTCGGTTAGTGGTAGACCCTCAGGACCGTCAGCTTTGTAGGTAAGTTCTTCAGAAGCAAACAAAATAAAAGGTTAAACTCGCTTTGAATAATAAAACATTAATTACTACTACAAAATGAAAAACCTACGCATCTATGTAAAACGATTAATATTAAGTACGTACTTCAATTAAAAAAGAATATTCCTTTCATAAAACTCCCACGCCTTTCATAGTCCCATTAACTACATCAACATTAAACGGGAAAATTATATTCCTTTTTCCTTTCGTCATTCCACGAAGAACGTCAGCGATCCAGACGTCACGCCAAGCCTAGTCCTAAGCTAGTATTCACTACAACCATCGACAACAGATATGAGAAGAACCAGTCCAAGTCTGAGTTACCATTACAAGTAGCGCCTGGCGAAACTTGGGGTCAAGGCGTATTAGGGCTGAGTGGGAGCGGCGAGTCAAGACAGCTTGTGAATCGCAGCAGGCGCGGGGAGACTGGGGAGACGCCGAGCCCCTCGTATATTCCAATAAAGAAGGACAAGACTCTAATAACGCGACCCGTATAAGCTCCCAAAACGACACCTCAGACTTTTCAAACACACCTGCTCAACAAAAAACCAACCTTAACACACAGCGACAAAACACAATCCAGCTTGTACCGTACTCCTGCAGCAATAAATACGAAAACAGAACCGCACGTCCGGTGAAGTTTTTAAGAACGTAGGTCGAATATTAGGAGGTTCAAGTAATGGAAATTTGATAACACGTGTTGAGAGGAATTAGGGCTACCTGCGGCAAGAATACAAATAATTCGATTAGCATCAAAAGCAAAGCTTTTCGGGGAGCGAAAATGAAGGGAGTATCGGAAGGGCGCTGATATGAGTTCATAATAAGTTTCTATAACACAGGTGAAATTATTAGAAAGAATCACAACTTTTAGTTAATTTCAGCCCGGTTTATTCCATGTTACTAAACCTGAAGCCTAGCTAAGCTTCAGGTTTAGTAACATGCCTTCTAAATTAACCGTAATCTTAGGATTAAACACTAGGTTCCCTTAATCGGCTTTACTTCCCTAGGCCTAGCACCACTTGTGGTACATGTCAAAAGATCTAAAGGTGCGTTTAGTTTTTCTTTGTGAAATAAAAGCCTACGCTCGGTCAGTAATTAAATTTTCATTACCTGAGACGCCATTCATAATGGCTCCCGTTCTCAGTAAGGATTTCGAGCGACCTTAAGAAGTAATTAATCTCAATGCTTACTACTTTTATTGAAATTAAATGACGGTGTGAAGTAATAAGCTGTCGAGTCTGATTATATCCGAGATGAGAGGAAGAGAAACAAACGCCGGCTTTGATTTTAATCTCGAGCTTATCCGGTACTTTTGGCAATTGAAACAATGAAGCCGTTTCAACTCAACAACCATTAACAGATGGGCGGATATCATTTTCAAGATCCGGAAATATTTAATACTATAAAGAGATCCCAGCGGAGTATACCAACTGTAAAGAGATTTTTCGTTGAACAATTCCAGGGTACATTACATTCGTCAACAATATGGAACAGACATGTCAAAGAAAAGTAATTCATAAGTGATGTGAAAATTTTCGATAAGAGTTTCCGCATGTCACATGAATCCGTCTCTTGTCTTGTTGTATTGTCAAAGTTTCTATAGATGTGGATCGGAATATACCTGGGGCCTATACCACAAAACTTTACAAGCGTACAATCAAATTTGTCAACTTTTTCTATTGAAAATCGTACAATTTTGACAAATTCTAGACTTGTAAAGTTTTGTGGTACAGGGGCCTAGACTTGGCAATAACGCAATGGCGGTTGAAATCCCAACAATGGCAGGTAAACATTACTAAACATCATATTTTCGTTTCCAGTTGGCGGCACGCATTCTTGACAGTTGCATCCGCACTTCATTAAACACGATGTGTCTAGTCCTTTGTCGTCTGGCGTGGAGTGGATCCAGTCGCACGTCAGACCCCGAATAATTCAAGCAGAAGGCAGGGGCGTTTAGATCCGCTATTCTTTCGATTCCACGGCGCTCCACCGGTAGAGACAACACGAAAACGAGCATAGGTAAGATTGGTTATGCAGTATTTACTTGCACTGCAGCATTTTCAACATCACGAACGCGGTTGAGCCCAGACATGTGTACAGTTAGTCATGGAAGTCTACATAGTATATATACTAACACTTTTGAACTATAATTTAATATACAAATTATAAAGTCCAAAATAGATAGACCGTTTTTTTGGATGACAGTACATACACATGCACATTAGTTCCTCCTATATACTAGCATGTGTCAAAACTACTCGATATTTTTAGAGCTACTTTACACATAGAAGTAGAGCCTGCACCCGTTTTGTCAAATAAAACGCTGGCATAAAAAAAATTCAAGTATTCATATACAACATTTCCATTTAGTCTTTATTATCATATAAAAGGCGATTGAACATAGCAAGGTTACACAATGTCAAGCTTTATTGTAGGAATAACATTCCCATCCAAATAACATTTTTATAAGTCGAGTATTTTGTCAGACCGTACCCGGCCACGATGACGTAGTTACAAAGAACATGGTTTGAAACAAGCCTATTCTATTCGGGAACAATGGAGGCTCCACAAAATAATAACAAGTATACGATACGACACAGAAGGCTGACGTAGGTATACTTAGAGGTATATTCGACTCGACGATGATATCGGTATGACAATTGTTGCGCGCACTCGTTTTGAGAGTTTAAGTAGTAACAAACACTCGCTGCATGCACAGCAATAAATACCGATGCATGTTGCGTTGCGCTCTCTATATCCTACTAAGACTTACGTGCTTTCTCCAACCGCGCACTCCTATCACTTTAATTGGGCCCGGCCTATAAAGCCGTCAGGTTCAAAAAAGCGCAACAGATGCCTCAGTCCCACACTTTACTGATCTACATGCAGCAGTTTTTTTTATTATCATACTATTGGCTTTGACTCAATGGAGCCAGTACAGTACCCTTAACATGAGTTTGCAATGTTTGCATTACCGTAGGTACTCGCTAGCGACTGCGTAAACGATTTAGTATGGACAAAAGTACAGCGCCTCTAGCGGTTACGCAATAGAACTAAGCATCGCCATACTAAATTGTTGCTAGCGAGTACGGTAATGCAAACATTGCAAACTCATGGTACGGGTACGGGTGAAAAATGCCATACGTACCAATATCATGCCAATAAACCGAGTCGAGTCAGATAGACGTATCCTAGGAGCACTTCTTCATATCAATTCATGATACAATATTGGTATACGCCATTGTCTCTGGGGTCGTGAGCTTCCAGATTACAATTGAGAGAACTCATTTATTCTCCTTGTCATATCTCGACAATGGCTGCTGAATACACAACGAAGATTCATTATGCGAAAATAAATTAATGTTTCATAACAACCAGGGCATGATAAAAGTTTAATAAAATCATTGTACGTCGTAAATTATTGGAATCTTTCCTATGCACATGATACGCAGTAAAAACATGTGCCAATTCTGAAAGTGGAATCGAAAAACTCCTGTTCAGCTATAACCATAATTTTACATTCCACATGAATCAGACTTTACGCGAACTTTGCAGTTTCGATAGAAATGGAATATCTGAAGCAAAAGATTTTTGTCGGTGTCAATATATAAGGACGATTTGTAATTGCGTCAAGAAGGAAATTACGCCTAATTTACTCCGTTAGAACACAAAATAAAGAATATACAGAAGGTCCGTTCCCGCCGTTCTTGAAAATACATACCTAAACTTGCCTGACTCACAGGGTTGCTTCTGTATTGATTCTGAATTTTAAAAAGGAGCAGGTATATTAAAAATTCTTCAACATGACATTCAAATATGAACCAGCGTATCTTGGTAAAAAACCGGCCAAGTGCGAGTCGGACTTCGCACATTTAAGGTTCCGAATCAACCTCAAAAATATGATTTATTAACATATTAGTATTTGTTGTTAAAATATACGTAATATTGAACATTGTCACCAAATTTCAAGTTCATAGCTCAATGAGAAGTCTAAAAATTCTTCTCAACAAATTTTGTGACTGACGACGGACGGACGGACGGACGTCTGGGCGACACCAATAGGGTTCCGTTTTGACCCTTCGGGTACGGAGCCCTAATAAATTGATGCTTAACCCGCTGCGAGTTGTGACTTGTGACTGGCGGCGGTCAAGAGCGCCAACAAAGAATATACCTAATTAATTAGGTACCTACTTAACTAAACCATGGTACTTAAATACTGGCGTTTTACCAGCGAACGATAAGATGAATGTGTAATGGTTGATCGTCGTTATCAAAGCGGCTAGTTTCAAAAAATTACCTACCTACCATCATCATCATTCATATGAGAAAACCGTTTTATTTACCTTTCAATATCGTTTGAATATTTTAAGAAAGTGTAGGCACAGTTTTTTGTTGTGTTTAAGTGTATTTATGTCACACCTGGCCATAAAGTGGCCATTATCGCACGCTCCGCGCGCGAAAAAACCCACTTCCTGGCCAGGGGGTGACATAAAATTTTGTACTTACCACGGGCGATAATAAAGAAAGCCTCAGATCGCATATTTATCGCCCTTGCCTTCGGCTCGGGCGTAAAATACCTGCGATCTGAGACATTCTTTGTTTTATCGCCCTTGGTAAGTAATGTACTATTAAACAATAAAATACATTCCAACTGTAATAATATCGGTTATTCATTTTGACGTACGTGACACAAAGTACCTACGTAGCGGCGGGGACGTCAAGTGATCAACGCGCGCACAACTAGCACTCGCGACGCGACAGTGACAGTCGCGACTAAGCTCGTCCGAAATCAACCGAGAATGCCTGTAAATGTTACGTCTGTGTGCGTGCGGCGAAAATGGCACTTTGTACTGAGCGGACTCTCTGCTCCGGCGCGCGCCGCCGCTATTTACTTTGTGGTTAGAAGCTTCCTTTTGCTTGTGGTACCTACAATTACGTACAATGACAGAAATCTAGATATGAACAGAATCAGATTTAACTGTATACCTATAAAACCATTGTGTTTTATGCGGCATTAGTAGTTGAGTATTTTTACCAGGGAAAAAAAATAAAACATTACAAGCAAACGTGTGACGTGTGTGCGTGTAACGCATATGGATTTACGCACACTGAGGTATACACTTTCCCACTTTATCTGTAAACATAGAAAATAAAAAAATATATAAATATTTGACTTAAAAAAAGTTACAAACATAGGATACAAGTCTTTGGGTCCTGAACTAGGAATCCCTATGTAACATGGAGGTAAATAACAACCAAACTATTATTATGTAGGTGCATATATCTTGTCATAAAGCAGTAGAATGTATACATATTTATATTCCAAGCGCGCGCTACAATCAATAATCTAGGTAACATCTAATCGTCAAAGTTCTTACCTAGTTCATACAAATGCTATTAAAGTTTGATTTTTCTGTCTTATAAGCTATTCGTGGCTATAATATAATGATGAGAAGCTTCTCGAGCAAGAGGCCAACACTCAAGCAAGGCTGCCGCCCAGGGAATTCAGTTGCGTGTCTACATTTTAAAATTCCTTGCCCAAGGCTGTGAGGGATATTCCCCTCTCATTTTAAAATTACTTTAAGCAATGTTAATGGTAAGAGCTGGGTGAAATTAGCGGACTTAATGTGATAGGCTGACCATGAAAAGTTTATGAACAAGTACCTAAAAAGAAAAAAAAGATAAAGATTTTTGAACCGATTTTGCTACTTGGACTTAATGGAAGTTAGGTTTGATTCGAATTTTTCGTTTACTTTTGAATTTGGTCAAAAGTACCAAGTACCTATTTACAAAAAAAAACATTACTTGGGTAAGGCCGTGAATTTTGACCAATGTGACATAAAATAAACATTAAAAAAAATACGTGACGTTACTGTAAAACGTTACATAAGTTGCTATAAAGCTAAGATCATACTGGTGAATATTTTCATAAGATTTAAGGCAGGTAAAAAAAAACAACAACATTTTATAAAACGAAGTTTTATTGAGAATTTTTTCCAAATAAACATACGTTTCGAAGTCAAGAATAAAACATTGCCAGTTGCATTACTTAACTAAAACTGTACTTGCATTTTTGATCATCTAGCAAAACGACTGTTTAATAATAAAACAGCTGTAGTTATATTATTATTAGGCTGTTGCTGTTTCATTATTTTACGGGAGTTTTGTTATAGTTTGTCAACCAATATGATTTTTGGGAACTTCGTACCATGTCACAGTGAAAACCTATATGAAATCCGCTAGAAACCTTATCTTAATGTCACTGTGACAAGATACGAAGTGGCCCAGAAATCAAATTGGTTGACTATATTTTCTACTATACAGATCTCCTTCGACACAGGCATGAAGAAGTACACATTTCTTACTTTCTTACAATGTCGTACTCGTATTAAAGCACCCTCGTGTTCTATTATATCGAGTGATTATTAAATATCTCTAAGAAATGGCCAAAACTTGTGACAATGTGATATCAGGAGGTAAACACAGAACTCGCCACAATTTTCGTAATGCCGATCCTAGTCCATACCGACAAATTCGAATTATTTTTTCTCAAAAATTCCCACCTAGGTAACATATATTGTGTTTTATCATTGAAAACATCTGTGCTTAAGTTAGTATTTATCTGTGTGCACTTCCCTTTACCACATGTTTTCGTTGCGTGACTCAAAAAATACGTTACAATCTACAAAATTTTAACAAAATCGTTACGAAAACGTAACGTATTTTCGAAAAAAACTTGGATATCATGGTGAAATAACGATATTTTTAATATAATAATGTATGTTTCTTGCATTAAAAACATTACACTATCGTATGAAAAAACAGCCAATTAAAAATAATCACTACTTACCTTTAAAACCACACAAGCCCTTCACACGAAAATTTAGTAAACTTGGGCAGCGTCACCTTTGGTCACCATTTCTCAAAAAACTGACGCCATTTGCTTTTCTCGCCGGTGTTGCCCTAGTAAAGCATGAGTTGCCAGTGTACAAGAACGCATTTCCACTATGATGTGATTAAAAATTAGCGTGTAAAAGCGTTACGAAAGTATTCGTAACGAAAACTCGGAATTTTTGGTCAATAAAAGAAAGTAAGATAAAATAATAAAACTATATGAATATCATAATCCCGCAGACGATAGGACTATCGTTATATAATATAATTTTGTTTAAACAAAAGCATAATCATGAGAAGTTAAATATCATGAAAATAAGAGGGCTTTAAGTACACGGGGTCGAATTTTTTTTACTAATTTCGTTACGTAAACGGTACAAATATATTTTTATTATTTTTTGAGAAAGATTTAAATGTATTTCCTGAAATATGCCCCTTAGAACTTTTTATGCGTAATGTAATACAAAAATTCTTAACCATCCAAGTGTTACCAGTTTTTTTTAATCAGCAAATGAAACTTTTTATGTCACATTGGTCAAAATTCGCGGCCTTACCCACTTCAAACTCAGACTGAAAATCACAGTACAAACGATCCCACACGAACCACAGTAGAATCTATGGAAAAATGAAATTTAATGAACTATGTAGGTAGGTAAGGTACTCTCTCAAATTCTAGGGTTTCCTCCATTCCTCCCGAACAGGTAAAAAATCTGTATCAGATTGAATAATTTCTCTCGCAATATCTTTCTTGTAAACGCCGGTACTCTCGCTATGCGTGGGACGACAGGTGCAGAAATGATGAACAGCTTTCTCTTCTAAATAGTGGTTTAATAACCAAGTACAAAGTATAAAAAAATATCAAAAATAGCACACGACTGTGCGGTGAACGGTAAGGTGGGCGAGTGCTCGGCCGATAGAACAGAGCGCTCGCGTCGATGCGGCAGGGATTGCTGTGCGCGTGTGTGTGTGTATGTCGTAGACGAGACGCACACATATGCTAGGCGTTAACATGCTGCCGCCCCAGGAACGGAGTTGTCATCTATGACTGGTAACGGGCACAGTCGGTTGAAGGCTCGCCGAAGAGTTCCCGAAGTGGTTCGCACGTCGGCGACGCGGGAGATGCCGTCGGAGCCGGGGTAGAGGCGCGTCACGCGCCCTAGCAGCCATCGGTTGGGTGGCAGCCGGTCGTCTTTCACCAGCACCATTTCTCCAAGGTGCAGTTGCCCTCCTTGCTTGCGCCATTTCTGTCGCTTCTGGAGCTCTGTAATATACTCATGATAATAACGAGTCCAGAAATGGGCCTTCAATTGTTGGATTCTCATGTATCGTGAGAGCGTAGGTATCGCCGCAGGGTCTGAGTCCTGAGGGGAAGGCAAAACCGTTAGCGTTCGTCCAAGGAGAAGATGTGAAGGGCTAAGAGCGGTAAGGTCCAATGGATTGGATGATAATGGAGTGAGAGGCCTAGAATTCAGAATAGCTTCGATCTGAGTGAGGACTGTATTTAGTTCTTCATAAGTTAAATGGGCTAAACCTAAAACTCTTTTAAGGTGATATTTCACCGATTTTACGGAACCCTCCGCTAGGCCATTAAAATGCGGGCTATACGCTGGTGAAAATTTGAAATTAATTGATAAATCGGATGCTTTACAGCTGATGTGGTCCGAATTTAATTTTAAGAATCTAGACAACTCGTTACATGCGCCTACGAAGCAAGTGCCATTATCTGAGTAGATGTTTTGAGGTTTCCCTCTGCGGGCAATGAACCGATCTAATGCGGCTAAGAATGTAGCACTGCTCAAGTCGGTGACAAGTTCTATGTGAATCGCTTTTATGGCCAGACAAACAAATATGCACAGATAAGATTTAATCAATCTGCTACCTCTGCCCCTTCGATTCAGTATCATGACTGGTCCGGCGTAATCACACGCTGTATTCGCGAATGGATAGTCAGCATGTAAGCGAGAGGAAGGAAGATTGCCCATGATAGGTTGTATACTTTTTCCTGAATAACGACAACAGTTAATACAATTTTGAACAATCTTTCTGGCAAGATTTCTTCCACTAATAAACCAGAACTTGTGACGCAATGTAGTGAGTAACAATTGTGGAGGTGCATGCAATAAGATTACATGATAATGTCTGAATATTAAGGTTGCAATATGATGCCGTGAATCGAGTAGAATGGGATGTTTGGTATCATAATCATAAAATGAATTACTGAGTCTACCACCTACTCGTATCAATTGGTCGTTTACGTTGTAAAATGGATTTAATTTAAGCAATTTGCTGTTAGCTGACAATTGTTTGTTATTTTTTAATAAGTCATATTCTAGGTTGAAAACCTCGATTTGTACAAATCTACACAATGAATTTAATGATGAGTTCAATTCATACAATTTTATATAACCAGTACGTTTGTTTTTAGGATTAAGACAGTTGTGAATAAATCGGTGTACATATACGATTACTCGTTGTAACTTGCAGAAATTAGAAAATCCCTTTATGAAGTCAGAATGATAAGAGATGTAATCGGTACAGTCAGTATTTAGATTGCAACTGACTTTAAATTCTGGCAGATCAGTATCCTGTAAATGTGATGGCTGTTTAGGCCAAAACTGTTCGTCTTGTAGAAGGAATGGTGGTCCTGACCACCAGAGACTGCAGGATTCTAAGTGTTTAGCGTCTGCTCCGCGAGACCCAACATCCGCAGGATTATGTTTGGTAGGGACATAGCGCCAGCTACGTGGCTCTGACATTTCACATATTTCACTTATTCTATTAAATACAAATGGCTTAAGTAAATGTGCCTTTGATGAATGTATCCACCCGAGGACGATCGTGGAGTCACACCAGTAAGTACAATTGTTTATTTGCAATCTAAGTGCTGATTTTACTTTGTTTGTAAGCCGTGCAGCCAAGTGAGCTCCGCAAAGCTCTAGTTTTGGAACTGTCATAACCGGTTTTAGAGGTGCGACTCTGCTCTTCGCCGTCACTAGATGAACAGACACGTTATTATTGTTTACACATCTTATATATACGCAAGCGGAATACGCTTGCGTGGACGCGTCGCTATATGAATGAATTTCGATTGATAAAGGACAATCAATCAAGACACATCTAGGGATCCGTATATTATTTATGTGACGTAATGACGATATAAATTTAGACCATAAGACTTCAATGTCTGACGGAACAGACTCGTCCCACATAATTCGTGAGGACCAAAGTTTTTGTAGAATTATTTTTGCTAAAAGTATACACGGATTTATTAGACCTAATGGGTCGAAGATTTGAGACATCATTGATAATATAGTACGTTTGGTAACGTGATTGTTTTCGTCAATGTTGACTGAGAATAATAAGTTGTCCTCTTTAGAAGACCAAAGTAGCCCCAGTGTTTTTGAATATTCATTGTTACATAAGTTAAGTAATTCATCGTTGTTGTTTTCACCGACAATTTGGCTTATAATGTGAGGGCTATTTGAATTAAACTTGCGTAGATGGAACTGACCACTTTCTAATTGTTTTATTACGCCCTTGCAAGTACCGATGAGCTCTGCTTCAGTATTGGCACCCGTAATTAAATCGTCAACGTAGAAGTCATGTAGGATGACTTCTGAGACATTTTTGTCAGGACACTCCATACCTAACTGCGTGAGACACCTTGTCGCTAGAAAAGCTGCACACGCAGTGCCATATGTAACAGTATGTAATTTGTACTGTCGCAGCTGCTCATGGGGTTCAAAACGCCACAAAATTTGCTGAAGGGCTTGCTGAGATGGCTTGACATTCACCATACGATACATTTTCTCAGCATCCGCAGTCACGAGGAACTTGTGCTGGCGCATTCTTATTAAAATGCTAACTAGGTCATCTTGGACCGTGGGGCCCACCATTTGAATTTGATTAAATGACACGCCAGACGTCGTGACCGCCGAGGCGTCGAAAACTACTCTAAGGCGTGTTGATAAACTTGATTCGCGCCATACACCGCAATGAGGAAATAGACATGAGTATACATCGTTTTCTGGATGTTCATTTAATGACATATGATTTAAAGCTATGTATTCTTTAATAAATTTGCAATACTGCTCTTTAAAAGGTGGATCACGTTTGAATCTACGCTCCAAAGAGAGGAATCTAGACAGAGCTTGTTCGTAAGAATCGCCCAGTTTGTTGGGTGAATCTTTCAATGGAATCATTACTTCAAAACGACCATTTGGAAGTCGAGTGGTATTATCAATGAAACTCTGTTCACATTCTTGTTCTTCCTTGGAAATTTGTTTACGCGTTGCGACTGATTCCAATTCAAAGAATTGAGTTAATTGGTTGTTTAATTGATCATCGTATTTTTTTAAGTTTAGATGATTGCAATGGACTGTATTAAGATGCGATGAGTTTATTGTTTGTACTGGGCCTGAGATTAAGAACCCTAGTTTAGTTTTACTTAATGTGGGTTTATTTTTCCCTAATGAAATATTTTGAGAGTCGAGTATCGTCCAAAATACGTCAGCTCCAAGCAACATCTCAACTGGGCCTGGAATATTAAATGTTGGATCCGCCAATGTAATGTGCGACGGTATATTTAATGTAGAACAGTCAACTCTAGAGGTTGGCAGCAGTTGAGTGATGCGCGGAACGACATAGCAAGCAATGTTCTCGCTGTAATCATTGTGAAGCGACGATATTCGCATGTCGCAACGCTTTGTTAATTGCGACGATTGATTGTTCAACCCTTCGACTATGGTCGAAGCTGAAGAAGTAGGTAAGTTAAGTTTGGCGCATAAGCTTTGCGTCAGAAAACTCGAGGTCGAGCCGGAATCGAGCAATGCTCGTACTTTATGCTTTTGACCACTGTGGTCTGTAACCTGAATTAAAGCAGTTGACAATAAGACACAATTATTGTGGACGGCTGACATAGAAATATTGTGAGAAGAACTATGATCTTGTCCCTCTGTGTCAGGCTGCGGCATCGAGTGCAGCATTACATCACTTGATGATGATGCAGGAGTATCAGTTGCAGAAGATTTGTGTTCATGCAACAAGCTGTTGCGCTGCAACCCACATGATCGACAAGGGCTCAGCCTGCACGCCTTCTCATTATGACCATGTCGCAAACAGTTAAGGCATAATTTCAGTGCTTTAGCTTTGTCAAGTCGAGCTTCTAAGTGCAATGATTTGAACTTTTGACAAAGATAAAGTGCATGATCACGTTTGCAATATGGACATACATACCCGCGAGTCGGCGGCAAATATGTGCTGGCTGATGTGTTAGCTGAAAATGATTTATGTCGAACATGCGTGGTGTCACTTGACCTACGTTTTTTATGCGCATTCTCCATCGATTCTAACAGGTCAGCACGATCCTTAAGAAATTCGTTGAACATTTTAAGTGTGGGCAATTCTTTTAATTTATTGCGATAAGAATCCCACTTGTGGCTCGTGGTCGCATCAAGTTTGCTTGAAATGATTTGTATGATTAATATATCCCAGTGCTCAGTAGGGAGGTCAAGTGTTTTAAGTGCTCTAAGATTTCTATTGACTGTGTCAATTAAGTTGCGCAGTGATCTAGATGATTCCTTTGATAAGGTTTCTAAGTTAAATATTTCCTGAATGTGATTGTTTACTAATGACCTTTTATTATTATAACGGTCGCAAAGTAGTTCCCAAGCTACGTCGTAATTATCACTCGAAAAATCTAAGGACTGAATAATCACGGCGGCACTGTCCTTTAAAGCGGCCCGCAAATAATGAAATTTATTAATTTTAGGTATCGAATTGTCCGTGTGTATGAGACTACTAAACGTGTCGCGAAACTCCAGCCAGTCATGATATTGACCCGAGAAACAGGGCATTTGAATAGTAGGTAAAGAAAGTTTTGTCAAACCTCCAAGCACAGTATCACAAGAACCTGTCTCCGAACGTTCGCTGCCCGCAGGGCGGCCCGGCGCCGGCGCCGCGGCCAGCAGCTCGCGAGCGCGCGCGATCAGCCCGAAGTACTTGTTCTCGAAAGTAGCGCGTTCTTGGTACTGCTCGTCTGGAATTGCCATTGAATTTTCTATATCACACTGGATGGCGTCAAAATCGGCATAGATTTCTTCGATTTTTGACAATCGGACATTTAATTCATTAAGTTGTAAACTACTTAAGCGGCTACAACTCTCGACGGTTGTCAAATGGATTTCGAATTGCGTAAGCTTAGCCTTAAATGATCCTCGCTTTCTAATTAAAGCTTGGTCAACCATGGTGCAATAGGACAGAACTTTTATAAGCGTAAAAGTAACCTTTAATGTTTAAAAACAAATCTAGGTTTAAAAGGAATAGCTTGCTTTTTAAGTTAAATAAGTAAGTATGAATGTTTATGTTACTAACCAATGCGATGAAACGAGTTGCTAGGAAAAAATCACAAATGATTATTGCAATGCAATGAAATAAAGATAAAAAATAGGAACGATTACTTAAATCAGCATAAAAGCAGCGAAGTGAGGGTGTGCGTAAAAAAGGTGCGATAGGTAAGCGGTGCGCAGGCGGCGGTCGCGCGACGAACCCGGTCGAGCTGGCGCGAACTAAGCGGCTAGCGATCGAACGCACTAGAACATGCGAAATGACAATAGTTAGGCACACAATTATACAGTTCTCACTCACAGCGATGTACCCTGGAATATCTAGAAACACTCTGAAATATCAATTATTTATTATTAAGAATGAATCAAAGTTATAAGTTCAACTTTGTTATGAATATGTAAGGGAAATCACAAATGTTTTACTGAGCGTAAGTAATTACGTTATCTAAGAGATAAGTGATAACAATGGAACCCTTTTATGATTGGGATGTAAATACGTTTGATTGCTAAATGCAAAATAAGTGAATAGTTAACAGAATAAAGGATCGTTAACGTTTATAAGTAAGAAACGAATCGCAAATAAGGGGTTTTGCGACTGTAAACACGAAATAAAGGATCCGTGAACGTTTTTAAGAGAAATGTCACTAAATAAAGGATTAGCGACTTATTTTCGGCACAAAATAAAGGATTTGTTACCGCTGTAGACTACCTACGGTGGGGGAAATATCACAAAATAATGGATTTGTGAATATGAACTTGAGATCACAAATAAAGGATTGTGACCGAAATTTAAGATTTACGGGACAATGGGACAAATTGGAACGAACTTACAATAACGCCACCCTCAGGACCTGACTTAAGATGAGCTCCGAAGAAAGTAGGTGTAGTTCTCTTTGTCTCCAGCTTCCGACTTCAAGCGTAATTGTCTTCGTATGGATGCCTTCGTAGTTAAAATCGTAGTCGTAGTTGTAGATTAAACTCGTAGTCGTGGATTGAGATCGTAGAATATTGTAGTCGTGTGCAAAATTGGTTGACTCGCCCCCCGTTGCACCACGTCGAACACGTCAGCGAAGTATTTCCTTTGTTCTTTGTTCTCGTCGCTGGTACAAACTCTTCTAATATTCGGGTCGTAGGGCCAAAATGTAAACGCCGGTACTCTCGCTATGCGTGGGACGACAGGTGCAGAAATGATGAACAGCTTTCTCTTCTAAATAGTGGTTTAATAACCAAGTACAAAGTATAAAAAAATATCAAAAATAGCACACGACTGTGCGGTGAACGGTAAGGTGGGCGAGTGCTCGGCCGATAGAACAGAGCGCTCGCGTCGATGCGGCAGGGATTGCTGTGCGCGTGTGTGTGTGTATGTCGTAGACGAGACGCACACATATGCTAGGCGTTAACATTCTTCTCTATTTTCCGCTTTTCGTCCTTTGATGTCGAGTTGAGAATATGAAACGATTAAAACTTAGACCAAAGTCACGTCAACGTGACATGTTAACGTTTTGCGGTAACATTCTCCGAAAAACGTTAACATGTAACCTACAACCCGTTTCATGATCTAAAAGGTTAAATGTTACTAAGTTAACTAAGGTACTTATGAGACAGCAACGCCAGCAACATATGTACAAACAAGTTTAAATTAAACAATGAAAATGTAGTAAACATTCAGCATTTTACGAATCTCAAAGCAAGGTTGAATAAGAATGTATTAATTAGTGATAAAAATATAATGGCCATACTTAAGACTATATACTTGTAAATTAATGCTTAACACTAATTTATGTATAATTAAATAAGTAGCTTAAGTTATATTATATCATGGATTTGGCTCGGACATCGAGACAAACCATTATACTTCACTTGTTCTTCCGAGAGATTATTTTAACTTGTAGTAGTGTTCTCGTACGGCCGTTGACACAATATTTAGAGAATCTGTACAAATAAAGCAATTTTTAGGTAGGCAGCTACGTAAAACGGAATTTAAAAAAAAAATGTTCCCCACCCCTAGCAATGACTCGTCCGCTAAACTATCACGCCATCTTGTCATTCTTTGTTTTTGTGCGCCGTTGTACACACACACACCATGGATAGGGCATCAATTCGCCGGAAGATCGAAAATCTTAAGAAAAAACTCAAGCGAACGAGATCACCAACTGCTTCAGATTCTGCACCAGAAAGATCTCCTTCCCCAAAAAGGCGTCGCCGTGTACGGGTTATATCTTCCGATTCATCTGAATCCGAGCCCGTCGACGTAAACACGAACGGTAAATTTAAATCTAATTTAACGACATTTTATAATTGTTGCAAGTATAGTCTGGATGGCATACGCAACAAAATACCTGTTAGTTGCAAGTATCACCTGGATGGAATACGCAACTGTACATAATGCTTTCATTTATTAAAAATAAATCGCACAATGCTGTATCGCAAGATACGTATTAACCTACATATCTATATTGTTAAACTCTTGACCTAATTACGTTGCAAGTGACGACTGCATGTCTCACGCAACGATTAAATTGTGCGTCTACCCTCTAAATATATTTTTTTACATTTTGCCTGAATTTATGTCCGTACGGATTTAGTAAACTAGTATTTATGTTTCTATATTACAGTTGCCAAGCCTGATCAAACGAATAAGGTTAATACAGATGATGACTTACTTACACTTTTGGGCGAAGATCCGACCCAAAATAAAGAATACAGTGATGACATTCACGCACATCTCGCTGTTAGATGGACCCATATTCTATCAAAGGGTTTGAAAAAAGAACATCGTTCTGATTTACTTGGCAAGTATTCGCCTCCAGCGAATTGTACTTTATTGGAGGCTCCAAAGCTGAACGAGGAAATAAAGGCTGCTGTTCCAGATTCGTCAGTAAAGCGAGATGAAAAATTAGTTATAAAACAGTCGCAGCTTGGATCCGGTATTACCTGTCTAGGCAGGGCGCTAGATGTCGCTTTTAAAGTGCCGGAAAAACAATCGCGTGACCTAATTGTAAAACACTTAGGCGAAGCTGGACAGATATTGTGCGATTTACATTACTTGGACACAATAACGCGAAAATCCTTATTATCACAAGGTCTAAATAAAAATACAAAAGACGCAGTAAAAGATCTCACACGAGACAAGCTTTTATTTGGCGAAGGCCTTACAGAAACATTAAAAGCAATAAAAGCATGTTCCAGATCTGCAACTGACATTAAAACTAAGCCGACCAAGCCGGCTCAACGTGCTAATGAAAGTATTGCGGGACCTAGCACACTAAGGACTCCAACAAACTCTTCTTTAAACTGGAGGGGCCCGTCGCGTCGTTCAGCGTATCCAGCATATCCAGCGTATCCAGCGATGACGACGGGTGCATATCGCGACCGTCGCCAGCCAGCAGCTGCGCCAGCCCGGAGACCGTACAATCGGAATTCCAGGCACCAGGCGTCGTCATCGACCAAGAGATATTAAATAATTCTGAGGTAAAACAATGTGCGGGCAGATTACAACACTTTTACGCACAATGGCAGCAAATAACTAGCGATGCAGTTGTTTTGTCGTGGGTGAAAGGTTTTAAGATACCTTTTTCACGCAAAGTTCATCAAAATGAACCACTTATTACACGACCTCATAATGCTGAGGAAGACAAGTGTTTCTTAAAAGAAATAAATGACTTGATTCTTAAAGGGGTGGTACATGAATGCTTACCTTGTAAGAATCAATTTGTATCTAAGATCTTCTTACTGGATAAACCAAATGGTGACAAGCGTATGATTCTAAATTTAAAAAATTTGAATAAATTCATTGACACGGCTCATTTTAAATTAGAAGATCTTAGAACGGCAATTAAATTATTATCTAAAAATTGTTTCATGTGCTGTATTGATTTAAAGGATGCATATTATGCAATCAGCGTTGATAAAAATCATAGAAAATTTCTTAGATTTCAGTATAAAACTAAATTATATGAATATTCAGTGCTCCCTTTTGGATTAAATGTGGCTCCATATGTTTTCACAAAATTAATGAAGCCAGTAATGCAGTACTTAAGAGGTCGTGGTCACATGTCCGTCATTTATTTAGATGATACTTTATTGCTGGCTAAGACGTACAGAAAATGTGAAGAAAATGTATCGGACACAATTTCTCTTTTTGAATCGTTAGGATTCGTCATTAATTATGAGAAAAGTCAACTGAAACCACAAACCACAAGCAAATTTCTGGGGTTTATTCTAAATTCTAAAGATCTTTCAATTTCTCTCCCAGAAAATAAACGCTCATTGATAAAATCCGAACTTGTAAAATTAAAACATACAAAACAATGCACAGTTAGAGTTTTTTCTCGTGTTATAGGATTACTTTGTTCAGCTTGTCCTGCAGTAACTTACGGCTGGGCTCATACAAAATTATTTGAACGAGTCAAGTACTTACAATTAAAAGGAAATGAAAATTATGATAAAACATTTGTTATTCCTAAACATTTACAAATTGATTTTCAATGGTGGATAAATCATATAGACGATTCAGTCAGTTTAATTCGAAATCATAAATATGATGTTGAAATTTATTCTGATTCATCAATGAGCGGTTGGGGCGCAGCCTGTAATAATACAAGATCAAATGGGTTCTGGTCTGTTGACGAAGCTAATAAGCACATTAACGAATTAGAACTTATAGCTGCTTTCTTCGCTTTAAAGATTTTTGGAAAACATTACTATAATTCGCAAATACTTATGCGAATCGATAATAAGACTGCTATTGCTTACATAAATAAAATGGGTGGCATTCAGTATCCCCATTTAAACAAAGTCGCTAGAGATATATGGGATTGGTGCGAGGCAAAAAACAACTTCGTGTTTGCTTCATATATTACATCAGCTGATAATTCTATAGCTGATTTTGAATCTAGACGATTAAATGATGATACTGAATGGCAGCTTAATGATTTGGCTTATGAAACTATCCTAAGTAAACTCGCTATACCTGAAATTGACTTATTTGCTAGTCGTTTAAATCGAAAATGTGAAAAATATGTGTCATGGCATGGGGACCCCCATTCTGTTGCTATAGATGCATTCACAATTGACTGGAAAGGCTATTTCTTTTACGCGTTTCCCCCCTTTTGTTTGATTTTAAAAGTTCTGTCGAAAATTGTTTCGGACCAAGCTAAAGGGATTGTTGTGGTACCAAACTGGCCAAATCAACCGTGGTTTCCTTTATATCATCGCTTGCTTGACTCAGAACTTGTCATTCTGGACGCTAATCCACTTTTGTTATCGTCTCCTTCCAGGGCCATGCATCCGCTTCACAAAACCTTGTCTTTGATGGCAGGCGTTTTATGCGGGAAGCGTTCATAAGAAGAGGTGCTCCTATAGAAGCTTTAGATATATTATTAGATTCTATATCTTCTAGCACATTTAAGCAATATCAGTCCTGTTTGAAAGAGTGGTTTAACTTCTGTAATCGGCACAACTATGATTATTATAAGGCAAATACGTCTATGATTTTAAAATATCTGTCGTCAATTTATAATCGCGGTGGCAAGTATGGTACAATGAATACTCACAAATCAGCTTTAGTATTGTTGTTGGGCGATCAAATTAACGATGATTTAATATCAAGATTTTTAAAAGGAGTTTATAGGCGAGTTCCTTCTGCACCTAGATATAATTTAACATGGGACACTTCCATTGTACTAAATTACTTAGGTACGTTAAGCAATGAGACTATATCACTAGAAATGTTATCCAAAAAACTAATCACGTTACTTGCATTAGTAACGGCACATCGACTGCAAACACTCTCGATTATAAAAATCTGCAACATTGAAAAAACCGATACTAAAATTTGTATAAAAATTCCAGATTTTATCAAAACTTCAGGTTTAAATAGAGCTCAACCTATTTTGGTTTTACCCTTCTTTTTGGAACGACCAGAAATATGCCCAGCAAAAACGTTAATAACTTATTTAGACCGCACGCAAGTGTTGAGGAATAACAACAATGTAAATGATTTGTTCATAAGCTACAAAAAACCTCACTCACGAGTATCGTCACAGACACTTAGTAGATGGGTGAAGCTAGTCCTTGAAGAGAGTGGAATAAACACAACAGTTTTTAACGCTTACAGTACCAGACATGCTTCGACTTCAGCTGCACAGCGATCGGGGGTAAATCTTCAGTTAATACGGAAAACAGCTGGATGGACTGGGAGGTCTAAAGTTTTTGGAACTTTTTACAATAGACCTGTCATTGACGATACTCTGGTTGAGGAAAATTTTGCTCGATCGATTCTCTCTCAGGCTGACTAACCTTGATATGCAATATGCATTATAAGAACTTGTAATCTGGTTATAATAATAAGAATCAGAATAGACTTAATTATCATAATGGTCTTTACAAATAAATTTTATAACTTGTAATATTTATTTTATTTTACGCTCTAAACATCTACAAGTTAAAATAATCTCTCGGAAGAACAAGTGAAGTATAATTAACTATTAAAAGAAACTTACCTAAGGGAAGTTCAATAGTAATTATACGAGCTTGTTCTTCCGAGAGATTAGACCAAAATAGTCCCTCCCAACCCGCTTACGTAAGCGATAGCCCATAGTCAAATAAAATAAATATATCAACCGTATAGCTATTTCTTTAAACTGAATGACAAGATGGCGTGATAGTTTAGCGGACGAGTCATTGCTAGGGGTGGGGAACATTTTTTTTTTTAAATTCCGTTTTACGTAGCTGCCTACCTAAAAATTGCTTTATTTGTACAGATTCTCTAAATATTGTGTCAACGGCCGTACGAGAACACTACTACAAGTTAAAATAATCTCTCGGAAGAACAAGCTCGTATAATTACTATTGAACTTCCCTTAGGTAAGTTTCTTTTAATAGTTAATTATGTGGTTTACGGTGTCTGTATGATGAATTCTTGTATTAATTTCTTTATTAAATAAATTAAAAAAAAAAGGTTGCTTCAGACGTGTTAGCTTCGCTGAGACATTATTTACTTACTCTTAAAATCTTTTAATGCAAAATTATGTTAAGACGATATAGAAAACGTCTAAGAAACTGAAGATACATTGCGTTGGAGGTCAGCGAACGAAAAACTCATGAACTTAAGCCCCTAATGCTGAGTGGCGAAGTCGTTACGGCTGTTTAGCAACTTAGACCTATTAGGAGGTAACGAAAAACTTTGGGTACTTAAGAATCTGATGGAGGGGTGATAAAAGCACGTAACTTTAGTATCTAATACTCTATAACTTGTAATAGTACGATTTAGGATTGTATCGGTTAGTATGCTACATAAACTACTTAATACCATTAAGCCTTGTATTGTATAGTATATGTTTCTTTAGAGGGAATTTCATTAGTCCATTTCAAAGCCGCAGATCCATTAAATACTGGTTTGCGTGGAAATTCTATACAATGTCGCAGAAGAGAAACAAAGAATTATTTACAAGGCTTCAATAGCCCTGTAAGAGACTGTTCGAGAAACAAGGAACGTTTCACCCACACAATATTTAAACTCTCAGACAAATAGCAGCAGGCAGAAAAATCTGCAAAATGTAAACATCAACGCTGTATTGTAACCCCAACTTCGTTCGTGCATCTCCCTCTTTGTCGCTCGAAGCAAGTGTGGTAGAGATGGAGATATTCGAAAGATTTTCGGCTTTCTAGCCCAGGAAGCCTGGACGAAGCAGAAAATGCACGCTTTTTAAGACACTTCATAAAAGGACGCAGGCATCTCTAAGTAAGAACCGGCGCAAACTTTTCGTTTTAATAGGTTTTAGAGTGCATTTTATTTTCACCTCCCTTTCGCTTTGCTATCTGCATTATTCTAAAAGGTCCAAGTTGTGTAAGCGCTTGAAACACTTATCTAGTCGGTCTCAAACAAACTGCCTGTGTAAAAATATAGGTTTACTTAAGTGATAGTTACCTACAGATTTAATGGAGCTGATAGTAATAGCAATAGAAACGTAATTCACTTAGTCTGAAAGCTTTAAGTTTAACGAAATTGTATAGATTCCCGTGTTTCCCCAACCCAAATGAAATCGTAAAAAAAGCGTTTATTTCAGACCAGTGTACCAGTAGAAAGTGATTATAACAATTGAATAATCACTACAACAAAAAAGAAAGAAAGTTGAGACAATTCGCACGTCCCAGATGAAATGGGTAATTTCCTGATTTCATTCAGAGTTCGTCAACACACCCTCCTTCCCCCCGATACTACTTATTGGTGAGGTTTACCAAAGGTCAATGTCTTGGGGGGCTACAGTCTGGCCATTGTACGGGATTTAACGGGATGGTTAATTAAATACAAAGAAATTTACAAAACTCAGGTGCGTTGGCCTGTTTTCACATTGCAAAGTTCATACATATATGCTCTCAAGTGGCAAGTTGCAAATGTATGAACTCCGCACTTATACTTCGCTATATGTGTAAACAGGTCAGGCGATAACTTCCTAATTGCAGATTAGTGAAGTTAGTCTCAACATAATCGTTGTGGGAGTCGAGATATTAATAGCCACGCAGATATTTGGAACTGTATTCAAATACCTCAATGTTTCATGATATCAGTATGTCAAATATTGGTTTACCATTCGCTTGAAATAGAAGGTGACGTGGAAATTATGGAAATCTGCGATGTCACGAAATTTGAGTCTTTACAACTTGCCAAAAAACGGGTGAATAACGACGTTTTATTTGTCTTTGACACGATCCACGATTACTTTGTACCGCCATGCTTACCTTACACGTAGCGAGTAGCACTCGACATCGAAATAGTATTTTATACAATCGTTATATAATGAATGCTTTTTTAGTCGAGAACCGCGTTTAGGCCACGAGGCTTGCCGAGTGGTCTAAGTAAGGTTCGAGACTCAAAATAGTTATTTACGATACAAGGGTTGTAAAACAAAAAAAGGCCGATATCGCAGATGTTTGGGGCCCGAGCCGCAGGCGAGGGTCTCAAATATGCGAGAGAGGGCTTTCTGTTTTACGACCCGTGTTTTGTACACAATTTTACGTCACCACTTGGCCAAAAAGTGGGTTTTTCTGATCGCGCAGCGTGCAGAAAAACGCGCTTTTTGGCAAGGTGTGGTGTAAAGCTAATTATATAACTATTGTATACAATACTTTTTCTACGAGTCCACGAAAATAACAAAATAACAGAAAGTTGCCGCTGAAACGATCTCATTTGTGCATGTAGGTTACGTGGTCTGCACTTATCACAATTTCACAATACGTATCACGTGGGTATTGATGAATATTGAAAACAAGTCTAATTAATTATGAAATTTACGATAATATCACAGTATTGTAAATTTGTAATAACAATTCCCACGGGGCCGGTGCCGTTAAGATTGAAAAAAAATTTATCAATCCATGCCCGCCTTTGGCATCATGTCAAATTTCGACCAATCACGACGCAAGATAATTTAAGTTTTTTTTTCTAATGATTATGGCCAGTATCCAGACGACCTAAGTAGGTAGACAATTTGACAAGTGCATTGACGTTTTTACGTTCAGAAGCGCGGGAAGCACTATCAATGTTGAAATATTCATAAAATGAGTCTCCTTAAACTTAATTTTTTTCATCAAATTACGGCGTTCTATTTTTGAATGATATTTCGATTCTCCGCGCAGTTGTACAATGAAATATTATATTACTCCATAGAGCATAGACTTTTAGTTCAGCTTAAAATGTATAATATTGTGCAATGGTCTATGAAGTTCTAATTGTAATATTGTAGTCGACGAGTATAAAAACATCTATACCCACTTTAGTGCGAATACTGTGAATGTAACGGAACATGGCTTACCTCTCGTCTTACGTCTACCGACCAAAAAAACAAACAATTCTTCCATAACAATAACATGTGAACGGTAATTACCGGGCTCGGTAGATGACAAGGGCATAAGAGCGTAGATATATTGTATGACTTTGATTCTACAGCGGTAAGCCATTATGATCGACTGGCTGACAACTCAGACTCAGACTGCCAGACTCGAATTTGTTTATGAGGCTTAAAACCGTCTCGCCGCTATAAGTAGTGCGTGTCTACCACGAAGGCGCGCCCATCCACAGCCCAATCCTTACCCATACAAATGCGCATAGATTCTATGAGATTCGCTATGGAGGAGCGCGTCGTTGTGGATGACACGCTCTATACTTGTCATAACCCGTCGTCTACCAGTCCCTGGGATCCCAGGGCAGATAACAAAAGAATGGCATTGTATATTTTTTTCGCCGGGGGCTTAGATTAACAAATGCGATCTCCTTCAGACAATGAGCACTTTATTTCATTCAACCGGACTCGTTATTGCGATTGACAAGTGTTGGCTGTTTCAGAAGGTGTGTCCTACTCATTCCATTCAACGATCCGCATTGCAGGCCAGGAGGAATAAAGTAAGACAGCCCGGGAACCTAAATAGTGTATGGATCCAAGTGCATTCACCGAGCGTCGCGTGAGGCGCCACTGCGATACACATCGACGCGTGTAGCCACGATATATGGACTAATACGGACAAATGTTTAGTATGTTCAAGTGCAAAAATATTATATGCATCGAATGGATCCTCTCATTCACCGACATAAGAGCTTACTTACTACGCTGACTCGATGACCCAAAGAGGATTTTGGGCTCTAACACAAGATGTCAGTCGTCACTTGTCTCTGTTCTGCACCACCTCACGCCAGTTGGGTATTCCAAGGTTGGCTAGGTCTTTGAGGGCTTCATCACTCCAGCGCTATCTGGGACGACCAACCGGACGTTTTCCATTGGGCCGCCCCACATACGAGCTATGGGACATATTTTTGAGCAAGTTGTATGCACCCATATTTTTGCTTGATTGTACGTGGACATGGTAAACTAAAGTTTACATCTCCAGGAGAAGCATATTAAAGGCAAGTGAGCGCGTTGTGTGTACAGTTGCCAAGCTTTTCGTAGCGCTACGCAATTTCCACTACATACAAAGAAACGCATGGTATGGTGGCTACGCGTCTGAGAGCAGAGCGTTGGGCCCATTGGGCGGGTTTCTGGCAATGAATGTGATGAATAATAATTATCCCATTTACAATTTTATTTCACGTGTTACGGAATAATTGTAGCCTTAGTAATGGCAGGAACGCAACACTAAATACGTACACAGATTAATTTGATATTTGCCCGACTATGAATGAATAACCTGACCTATATAAAAATGTTAAGGAACATGACATACTTACAAACAGACATTTAAAATAATGGACTTGAGAGATATGACTTTTAGAATAAGCTTCGTTGCTCCATTCGACATCAGCAAAAACATCGAGTCTGACGTTCGACGCGTCGAGTTTGCCTTACTACAAAATTTCCTTGTCACCCTAGCACAAAACATGACCTATCTCCACACAGCACGTTCCCGCTAACTATCGGCACCGCCCGTGTTATTATTCCTATGCATAATGCAATTGAGGCAGGTCTTTACCCATTACGGCATTAGGTGAACGCGTGCCAGGATAATTTGCTGTCGTTCCGTAGTTGCTAATTCTAGGAAGATAATTGGTACACTATGTGAATCATTAAAATATGGTGGGAAATTAAACCTTTCATGTATCCTTGGTAAATTGGAGCGCTCGTGGCCCAGCGGGGTACCGCTTGCGGTATCTAAGGTTAAGCAACGTGGGCAGCAGTCAGGACTTGGACGGGTGACCGCTTTGAGTGGTTACTAACTGAGCGCTCCCGTGCTTTGGAAGGCACGTTAAGCCGTTGATCCCGGTTGCTGTCTATGGCAGCAGTCGTTGAGCCAAGTTGGAGGCCTTCGGGCGATTTGAAAACTTCTAACAGTCAAGTTCCCCACTCACTTGACATAGCCTAATCCCAATAAGGTCTAGGTTCCCCTCGGGGTTGGAAGGTCAGATGGCAGTCGCTTCCGTAAAAACTAGTGCCTACGCCAAATCTTGGGATTAGGTACCCCAGGCATCCTTCAGGATGCAACTGTACTGGGATAACACTAGGAGGATGATGATGTATCCTTGGTAAATTATTGTTAAAATTAAATACAATAATAATACCAGAAAACAATACGTATATTATTATCAACACGACATACAGGGTAACATAGTTTTTGTGAGAGTAACTCTATTGCCAGAGGTAGGATGGTCCGTGTTGAGAGTGAAGGACCCTCATAGCTAGGGTTGCCAACTTATGTGCTGCGATTTGCGGGACATTTGTTGTAGAATTGCGGGACTTGGCTTCAAAATGCGGGACTCGCGCACTCTATCAATATTGTTAACGTATAATTGTGATGTAGGATACATTATTTATTCCCGCGAGATATGCGTTCTTAGTGGATGATTTCCGAGCTAAAATTATGCTATTACGAGTACGGTCCTCCGGGAGCGGGATACAAATTACTTATTTTAATTTATCGAAATTGTGCACTCTTTCCTGAAATGAAACAAAATGTTCGCTCCAGTTCTTATAATTCTGCCGAGGCCTGTAAACGGGACAATTGGCGTCCCGCATGCATCCTTTGTGGGACGTCAATAAGAATCTGCAGTGCACATCTGATTCTTATGGAGTTGCAAGCATCCATATTTAGTTTAAGTATGGTGCTGACCTATGTATTATCACTATTATCAGGCAGGATGTCAAGTTATTTGCCGCTATCATTGTATAAAAAAAAAATGAGCTGACTGGTTACCTGTCATCTACCAAGCCCGGTAATTTCTACCGACAACCAACAATGTCATGTGAGTTAACAAAAACTATTACAAATAAAATAGTGCCTCTATGAGCTGTAGACCTCGCGAGTGTTATTTTTTCTTTTTAATAGACTTGTATTTGAAAATATCCAAAAACTGTATCAACAAAGAAATTCTGTACAATTATCAAACCTGATCACAACACAAAATTTTCAAGAGAATCTGTTGAGAAATTCGACATGTAGAGAACATTAAAAAAAAGGTTTTTTTAAATTTCCAAAAACTGACTAGAAATAAAAATGTATATAGTCATCGAACATGCTCACAAATATTTCACAATAATCGGTTAAGATAGGAAATGCGACCTCTACAGGAGAACAACTGGAAATCCAGACATACATAAGCATTTCCTGTCAAAGCTAAAGTGAAGACCTTCATTTCACTCGGTCAATAAGGTCCATAATAGGTATCGCATAGTTTTATAATTGTTATATGTGAGATAACTATATGACAGTCAGTAAAAATACCAATGCCTATTTAAGATAAAGCATGGCAATCTGGTCACCATATGTGCATAAGATCTTATTCACCAAATGGACAGACTGGTGAATCATATATTCATGCTATATGTATTATAGGTGTTTCTCTTTGGAAGCATTATAATATTTATAATAACAAGCCAACGATATTCTATTTTTAATAGCCAACGGAATAAAACCTAGATGATCACGGAGCGTGACGGCGAGTTAGTTCTTTACGAAACACTGATTTGACGACCTCCCTTTCCGAACTCCATAGTTAAGAATTATTTTACAAATAAACGTAACTTGGTCTTATGATTATACGACAGGAATATAATCAATTTAGAACCTCGTTTTTCATTAATGTATAACATCCTGAAATTCTAGCAAGGTCTGCCTAGTTCGCTGAAAAATCAATAACACTTCTAAGTGATCCCTCTCAACTTTACGCGATTAAATTGCGTATTACAGACACAAGTCGGCACTTACCTCTGCACAGGCTAAACGCGAAGATGTTGCTGAACACAAAAACTCAGTCAGAAAGTACGAACGTCCCGGGATATTCTTTTTATTTATTTATTTTCGATCACAACACACAAATCTCTTAACAAATGTCGAAAGTGTCGAAACGAAATTGCTCGTTCATTGAGGCGTTTTTCATGTCTAAACGTAAGCGTGACTGTCATTTAGAGAACTGTCAAATTATTCTTATAAAGGTATCTGCTCACAGCTTCTCACTATGCGGTTCGACGTTTCAGATTCTTTTTCGGACAAATGTGCTAAAAGTATCAAAAATAATTTAAAAAATCTGAAATATCCATATAGTTTTTAGCTTCGATTTTTTTTTGTCGATATTGGTTCATACAAAGTAAGGTCACGACACACGTCGCGTATTTCGTATCTCACTCTAACAAACCGCCGTTATATAGGCTCTTCTCTGTCTTTTGGCATGCGATCGCCGGTGTGTATTATGCAGATTTTTTTGCTAGGTACAACTTTATTCACAGACACAAGGGGCTAAGATGATCGATCGCGTATACCAATGTTTTATACATATGTGACGTTTTCATATATTTTGGCCATAAAACGTGACGGTATACGCGATCATCTTAGCCCCTCAGAGATAGATATCTGTGAACTTATTAGACCACCGTCATGAGTCCTCGCCTGCGCGGGACGGGGGCGTCGGGGCATGACATAAGGTGCGTACACACCAAGCCAACGAATGGGTTTCGCCAGCCGGCGGTGTGACCTGTCTAAAACGGGTATTACACTGTCCTGAATTCAGGACACTTAGAGGGGTTCCGTTCCGACCTATACGTTAGAGCGAGATGCTTCAACTCCCCTCCACTAGTTAGGACGCCTGATTCAGGACAGTGTAATACCCGCTTAAACGGCCTAAGGCTTTAGAGTACCTATATCAGACAGGGCTAACGAAGGCTGACGAAACCCAACCTGTAGGATAGTGCAGATAGGATAAAAACAAGTCAAACCATAATTTTTCACTTATAAATTATATTTTAATGATGTTCACTATTATCACATCTAAATCACTATGTGATCAAGCTTTGAATATAAACAGGTTTCCTTTCAATATCAATAAATCCTTTTAAATGCAAGTGTTCACTTAATGGCTTTCTCGTATCTCGCAGAGATGTCAGCCCAGTTGGCTACGTCGAAAATGGCTTTGACGTAATCGGCGCGGACGTTTTTGTATTGAAGGTAGTACGCGTGTTCCCAAACGTCGATGCCGAAGAGGGGCACCAATCCTGAAAAATAATAGATTACTTAAAACTTCCCTGGTAAAAGATATTCAAGAGATTCATTGGTCGCTTTTATAGTTTATCATGGACGTTCACGTCCACGGTAAACTCTATGGTTTCATTCATAAATAGACCATAGGTTATAGACTTTAGACTAATGATGAATGAAACCAGATTTTTACCGTACCGTGGCTGTCGACAATATAGTCTAACTAAAGCCGTCCATTGTAGGCCTGAGGGTCTACTCCGAACATCGAAATCCGAAATTCGTATCGTGCCGTCCCCTTCACTCTCGTGTTATACACTATATGAGTGAACGGGACGGCACTATACGAAGTTCGGATTTCGATGTTCGGAGTACAGGCTCTGAGTGCTCTGACATACCAGTAGTAGCCTGGAGTGGGTCCTGGTTGGAGCAGGTGGCGATCTGCAGCTTCTTGCTCTGTTTGTTGTAGCCAAGCCAGCCCCATCCGGAGCCCTGCACGCCGACTGACGCCGCCGCCAGTTGGTTCTTCATGTTGTCTACAGATCCAAAGTCCCTGTGACAATAAGTGACTGAGCTATAGGTAGGGTTTAAATTAGAGACGGGCCGACTATGGATTTTGCTGACTAGCCGACTAATCGGTGCTGAAATGGCCGACTAGTCGCCGAATAATTGCCGACTAGATAGTCGGCTTTCCCGACTAGTCTG